>CM038672.1:263620300-264309050 GCA_021605145.1 Aegilops bicornis
ACTAGGACGTGGGTGGGAGCCCCCATGAGGCCCAAGGGTGGCACTCAGGAGACTCCGGGGCGTGTACAACCCCACTCATTATTACGTGAGAGTGTCATGAGCGGAGACTTGAGAGGCCCATGGGCTTGATCATGGATAGAACTTTCGGAGGTGCTGGATGTTCTAGGCATTCTAGATGGGGACCCCGTCCTATGTCTCCAGGCACGCGGCGCCAGGCCTGGAGACACGGGCGATCATGAACGGGCCCTCCCACATAGGTGAGAGCTTGTGAAGCCCCTCCCTGGAGAGCACCCGTCTCAGGACGATGTCACCCACCTAGAGTGTCCTGGAGCGGACGCTAAGGCAGTGATACTGCCGCAGCACCTGCTAGTACCTCGCGGCACGGAGCGAGGCTTGGCGGCAGCCCTCCCCCGGCACTAGGTCCATCCCCCACGAGGCGCCCTCGCGTGCCTCATCAAACGTCAAGACCCGCGGGGAGCGATGTTTGACCTCATGAGGGACGACTGCCTCAGCCCCGTAGACGAGGAAGAATGGGGTCTCGCCCGTGGGTTGGTAACAGTGGTGCGGATGGACCACATCACGGACTAGAGCTCATCGAGCCATCCCCTGCCATAGGCCTCGAGTTTCTTCTTGAAGATCCTCGCCTTGAGGCCCCTCAGGACCTCCGCATTGGCGCGCTCGGCTTGGCCGTTGCTCCATGGGTATGTGCCACCGAAGCGTAGCATATCTGCGTTCCAAGGTTAGCACAAGATGTTTTGAAAAGGTTGCTCGTGAACTCAGAGCCATTGTCAGTGATGATACGGTTGGGGACCCCAAAGCAGCACACGAGGCCCTTGATGAACTTGACGGCCGAGCCAGCTAGGGTGGTGCGCACGGGCTCCACCTCCGCCCACTTGGTGAACTTGTCGATGGTGACGTAGAGGTAGCGGTAGCCCCCGGCCACTCGAGGAAACAGGCCCAAGATATCCGGCCCGCAGACCACGAACGGCCATGAGAGCGGATTTTTCTGGAGGCCCTGAGTGGGCCTCACAGGATCTCACCAGCTCAGTGGCGTCGTTGAGCACCGTGGGCCAGTAGAACCCGATGCGGAATGCCTTGCCCACGAGGGTGCGTGACAAAGAGTGATGCCCGCAATCCCCGTTGTGGATGTCAGCCAGCATCTCGCACCCCTGCTCCTTGGAGAAGCACCGCAGAGAGATGTCGTTTGGGCGCCCTCGGTAGAGCTCGCCATCTTGGATGCAGTAAACGGTGGCCTGGCGAGCCACGTGCTCTGCGTCTTCCTCCTCCGGCAAGGTGCCTCGAAGCAGGTACGCCTTGAACTCCTCGATACAGCACCCCTCCTGAGGTTCGAGTGCAAGGAGCAGGCAAGCTCCCGATGTCGGGCCGCAGGCTGGGGCGCCCGAGGAGGGTGCCATGGGTGGTTCCTCCCAAGGCAGCGCCGGGCCTATAGTGGGGGGTGCCGCCGATGGCTTGAAGAGCCGCTCTTCGAAGACGCCAGGCTTCTGGGGTTCGCACCGGGATTCCCTCTTGGTGATTTCGTCCGCCTCCTTGTTCGTGCCACATGGTACGTGCTGCAATTCCAAGCCCAAGAATCATTTTTCAATTTTGCATACCTCTTCTAGGTATGCCTCCATGTGCTCGTCTTTTGGTTTGTACTCCTTGTTAGAGAAGTTGACGAGGAGCTAAGAGTCACCCTTGATGATGAGACACCTGCTACCTCTTGAGCACTGCGTTGGTTTTCCCTTGAAGAGGAAAGGGTGATGCAGCAAAGTAGCGTAAGTATTTCCCTCAGTTTTTTAGAACCAAGGTATCAATCCAGTAGGAGGCTACGCGCGAGTCCCTCGCACCTACACAAAACAAATAAATCCTCGCAACCAACGCGATAAGGGGTTGTCAATCCCTACACGATCACTTACAAGAGTGAGATCTGATAGGATAATATTTTTGGTATTTTTATGATAAAGATGCAATGTAAAATAAAAGCAAAGTAAAAAAAGCAAAGGAAATAACTAAGTGTTGGAAGATTAATATGATGAAGATAGACCCGGGGGCCATAGGTTTCACTAGTGGCTTCTCTCTCAAGAGCATAAGTATTTTACGGTGGGTGAACAAATTACTATTGAGCAATTGACAGAATTGAGCATAGTTATGAGAATATCTAGGTATGATCATGTATATAGGCATCACGTCCGAGACAAGTAGACCGACTCACACTTTTGCATCTACTACTATTACTCCACACATCGACCGCTATCCAGCATGCATCTAGAGTATTAAGTTCATAAGAACAGAGTAACGCCTTAAGCAAGATGACATGATATAGAGGGATAAATTCATGCAATATGATAAAAACCCCATCTTGTTATCCTCGATGGCAACAATACAATACGTGCATTGCTGCCCCTACTATCACTGGGAAAGTACACCGCAAGATTGAACCCAAAGCTAAGCACTTCTCCCATTGCAAGAAAGATCAATCTAGTAGGCCAAACCAAAGTGATAATTCGAAGAGACTTGCAAAGATAACCACTCATACATAAAAGAATTGGAAGATTCAAATATTGTTCATAGATAAACTTGATCATAAACCCACAATTCATCGGTCTCAACAAACACACCGCAAAATAAGATTACATCGAATAGATCTCCACGAGAGAGGGGGAGAACATTGTATTGAAATCCAAAAAGAGAGAAGAAGCCATCTAGCTACTAACTATGGACCCGAAGGTCTGAGGTAAACTACTCACACTTCATCGGAGGGGCTATGGTGTTTATGTAGAAGCCCTCCGTGATTGATGCCCCTCCGTGAGCTCAAACAGGCCCCAAGATGGGATCTCGTGGGTACAGAAGGTTGCGGCAGTGGAATTAGGTTTTTGGCTCCGTATCTGATCGTTCGGGGGTACGTAGGTATATATAGGAGGAAGGAGTATGTCGGTGGAGCAACATGGGGCCCACTAGGGTGGAGGGCGTGCCTTGGGGGGTAGGCGCGCCCCCCTACCTCGTGGCTTCCTCGAAGTTTCCTTGACTTAGGGTCCAAGTCTCCTGGATCATTTTTGTTCCAAAAATCACGTTCCCGAAGGTTTCATTCCGTTTGGAATGCGTTTGATATTGTTTTTCTGTGAAACTCTGAAATAGGCAAAAAAACAGCAATTAAAATTTGGGCCTCCGGTTAATAGGTTAGTCCCAAAAATAATATAAAAGTGAATAATAAAGCCCAATAATGTCCAAAACAGAAGATAATATAGCATGGAGCAATCAAAAATTATAGATACGTTGGAGACGTATCAACGCCTGACCCCCCGAGCCCCCACGGCCTTGAGGCCGATGATCAGGCCCTCGTATTCCGTGATGTTGTTGGAGACCTTCTCACCATGCTGAAAGCAGAGTTGCACGGTGTAGTAGAGCTTGTCCTGGGTAGGTGAGATGAGCATGGCTCCAGCCCCCGCGCCCTGGCGTGCGAACGCGCTGTCAAAGTACATGACCCAGCCATCCGGTGCTTCATCTTCAAGCGTGAGGGAACCGTCTTCGCCCACTCCTTGGTCAGGGCCGTCAGTCCATTCCACCACAAAGTCAGCGAGGGTTGCGCCCTTGATGAATCTGGTTGTGCTGAACTCCAGCTGGAACGCTAGCAGCTCGATGCACTCAGCAACCCTTCCCGTGGCGTTGGGGCTCCGGAGCGGGGTATGCAAAGACAACCTTGATGGGGTGGCTTTGGAAGTAGGGGCGCAGCTTTCTGGAGGTGATGAGGAGTGCGAGCAAGAGCTTCTGTGGCATGGGGTAGCGTGTACACGCATCACGCAGCACCGTGCTGACGAAGTATACGGGTCGGTGAAGGAGGAGGCGTCAACGGTGTCCTGCCCCTCTTGAGACGAGGGAGCCTCGTGAGCCGTGCTTTCCAGTGGGGTAGCCGGGGCCTCAGGAGTGCCGTCCTGAGGCTGTAGTGGCGCGGTCGAGCGCGGGGCGCTATGTCACACACCAACATCCGCGCGCTCTTCCTGGACCGCCACGAGTGCCATGCTGGCCGAGTGGGAGTGGCGGCCATGTAAAGCAAGAGGGCCTCAAGAGTACGAGGTGCCACCATTACCGACGTGCTCGTGAGGTACCTCTTGAGGTCTTGGAAGGCTTCCTCGGCCTCGGAAGTCCACTCTAACGCGCCCTTCTTCTTCATCAGCTTAAAGAACAGGAGGGCGCGCTCGCCCATCTTGGAGATGAAGCGCCCCAATGAAGTTACGCAGCACGCGAGCTTCTGCATCTCCTTGAGGGTCTGCAGTGGGCTCATCCTTTCTATCACCTTGATCTTCTCTGGGTTAGCCTCGATCCCTCTATGTGACACCAGGAAGCCCAGCAGCTTGCCGGATGGGACGCCGAACACGCACTTCTCCGGGTTGAGCCGCAGGTTTACCTTGCGCAGGTTGGTGAATGTTTCTTCAAAATCTTCGATGAGGGTGCTCACCTCTCGCGACTTGACCACTATGTCATGGACGTATGCCTCGGCATTCCTTCCGAGCTGCCGGCCTAGGGCAATGTGCATCAATCGCTGGAAGGTTGCGCCGGCATTGCACAGCTCGAACGGCATGCAGGTGTAGCAATCCACCCCGCATGGGGTCAGGAAAGATGTCTTCTCGACGTCCTGCACCACCATATTGATTTGGCGGTAGCCCAAGAATGCATCCAGGAAGCACAGTAAGTCACACTCGGTGGTGGAGTCGACGATCTGGTCGATGCGCGGAAGAGGGAAAGAGTCTTGAGGACAAGCTTTGTTGAGCCTCATGAAATCGACGCACATGTGCTCCTTCCTGCCCTTCTTGGGGACGATGACCATATTCGCCAACCAATCTAGATGTCGTATTTCTCGAATGACGTCGGCGTCCTGCAGCTTGGTGGACCTCCTAAACGATGAACGGCTGCTTCTCCGGGGCTTGTCGCCGCGCCTTCTGCTTCACCGGGCATGCTCTAGAGTACACCATCAAATGGTCCAACTTCACATCTCATGGGACGCCAACCAGATCCCTTGCCTCCCAAGCAAACACATCATTGTTCGCACGGAGGAAACTGACCAGCGCCTCCACCTGGTCCGGGGGGAGCCCAGCGCCTATGGTGAAGGTGGGTCCAGAGCCCCTATCATTGATTGGCACCTGCTTCGTCTCCGCCAGATCCTGAGAGAATAACTGCTTCTTCTTTGCAGGTACAACTTCCAAGACCTCCAGAGCGTCTTTGGCGCCTAGCCGTGCTGCCGCCGTAGCCTTGAGGGCAAGCTTGAGGACTAGGAGTGCATCCCGGGCATCCCCAGCCATAGTGAGGATGTCGCTGCTCCCCGACATCTTGACGACGTTGTAGCTGGGGTGCATCGTCGCGATGAACTTGGCAAGAGCCAGGTACCCAAGGTTGGCATTGTACGGGAGGCCGGTGCGGGTGGCATCGAAGTCGATGACCTTGGTGCGGTAGTTGTCGCGCATGCCGAAGGTGACGGGGAGGCGGATCTGCCCTAGAGGAACGACGGAACCGATGACCACTGCTGAGAAGGGTCTGGTGGGGGCGAGTTGGTCGTACGGCACATGAAGCTGATCGAAAGCTTCCATGGAGAGGATGTTGAGGCCAGCTCTGCCATCAATCAGGGTCATGGTGACTGCAACGTTGCTGATGGTGGGCGTGTAGAGAATGGGGAGCGCACCAGCACCGACCGTGGTCTTGGGGTGATCCCTGAAGTCAAAGGTGATGTCGGTGTTGGGCGCCGCCCTGCCTGGAGGTGCCTCCTGCCGCGGCCGGGCGGACCCCACCTATCAGAGGAGCTGCTTGTTGTGGCAGCTTGAGGCTGGCGCTTGCAACCCATCGAGGATGGCCGCAACAGTGTGGGGTGCCGGTGTTGTGAAGCGTGCGATGAACAGATCACGCAGCTCCTCCTGGGAGTCCACCGAAGATTCTGGCAGGTTGAGCAGCCAGGAGCGCGGCACACCTGTGAGGGCCATGGGAAGCCAGTTCGCCATGACCTTGTCGTCGCCACCCGCCGCCCAGATGGCCTCCGCCTATACCCGGCGGAACTCCGTGGGGTCCGCCGCATTGTCGTACCGCGACGGCAACACCAGCCAGAACTTCAGCGGCCACTGCACCTGTCGCAAGACGGGGAAGAAAGCTCGAAGGCCCGTGATGCCCCCCGAATGCGCCCGGCGGCCTGGTAGGTGGGGCAGCGCCTGCCATGGGGAACAACGCCGCACGGACGGAGCGCGGCTGATGAAGAAGCGGACCTTCAACACACCCCTACCTAGCGCGCCAAATGTCGGATTCAAGGCTCCGCAACCCAAGAAGGTTCGAACTCTGGGGCGTGTGCGAAGAACTCAACCTCTTCAGCCAACCAACTCGTCACCCCCACATCCTAGCTTGATGAACAAGGAAGGAGATGGACACGACAGTTTACCCAGGTTTGGGCCACCTTGCGGTGTAAGACCCTACTCCCGCTTTATGGTGGATTAGCCTCACGAGGAGCTGATGATGAACTAGTACATGGGAAGAACAACCTCGCGAGGTCTGCTCTGGTGAGGGTGTGAGTTGATGAGGTGTCGATCAGATCCCTCTCTTGGTGGTGGCTAACCTATATTTATAGTGGCCTCGGTCCTCTTCCCCAAAAACAAAGGCGGGAAAGTATCCCACAGTGGCCAATTCAAAAGGGGACAAGTAGTACATCTTATCCCGACGAAAGGTGGTCTTCGCCTGCAAAGCTTCTGGTCATGACGCTGCGGTGGGCTCGGTGATGACATCCGTCCTACCGTCCTCGCTGTCTTGGACTCATTGCACGGGAATGGAAACCTTTGCCTGATTCCTTGAGACCATGTGCCTGTGCTTGCCTCCTCAACACCAAAGAGGAAACTGGATCCTCTACGCTCGCTGGCGCCCGCCTGGACTTGGTCATCATGGCTTGCGTCACCCCAACCTCACGAGGTTGGGCACCTGCATAGAAATATCCGCTCCTCAGGAGGCAACCTGGGAAGGCCGCTCCTTCCGGAGGTCTTGATGTTGCCCGCCTCGTGAAGCTTGGCCCCTCGAGAGGGTCTTGTCTTGAAGGTTTTATAGATGGGCCATACAAGTCAGCCGATGGAGCTATGCCGTGGGCCATAGGCAGGCAGGTCTGGGTACCCCTGGTTCCCAGAACACCAACTAAATAGAACAACAATCCTGTCCAGACCTGTACGGGCTGCTCCAAGGTACGCGTCCACTGAACTAAAAGCATTGAAATCCTGTTCGGCAAAAGCAGTATGACATATAGTCTCTCTCCGGTGGCAATGGTTCATTACGCTCTTGACTTTGGAATTAGTGACTAAAACATCGACGGAGTCCGCCGGGCATACGCCAGCCGCCGCATGTTCGGAGGATTCCCTGGCTTGTGCCGAAGACTTGGGACCGGAACTGTGGTTCATTTCATCTGAGTGATCTTCGGATCGTTGTAGAGGGATGCGCCTTCTGCAAAACTGAGCAAGCCTTAATAATAAGAATGCCAGCAGCGAACCTTGCCGCGATTACGAGATACATTACCTCTGGGTCGAGCAGGCAGGTGCCTCCGCTTTGGTGGAGGCTTTCTGCTTTGATCCCCCATCGGGTGCCTGAGCCGGCGTGGTTCGTGCTCCTCTCGACGCATTCTTACGCATAGTGCGGAGACCTTTGGGAGAAGAAGTCAGCACATGGGGGTAGCACGAGATGAGCGCCCTGTTCGGGAGGGGTTCTTCTTTTCCCTTACTGAGGAAGAGGGCAGAGCCCCGGCGTGATTGGCTATTACAGCCACCTTGGCGTCGTCAAGGCCCTCCTGATAGAACACCCCATCTTCAAATTTGATTAACGTCTCTGGATCGTCATGATACTCTAGATTGCCGTCACGAGAGTGACTCTGTGGTTGAGGAGGAGGACAACTAATGGACGCAACCTGATGCCTCCATCCCTGTTCAAATGGCGACCAGTAAGAACTCAGCCTAATCTACATACTCAAAGTAATGGGTTTGACTTACCAGTCCGCCGGATTGTATCCGGAGCCGGCTTCTCGAAAACTCTTACGAGCGAACCCTGCTTCGTCTCCCTTGAAAAGACCGGCCAGCATTTTGGCCAGGGACGCCTTGTTGTCTAGCCCTTTCCGCTGGTCACGTGTTACATCGTTGGTCCCGTTATAACACCATAAAGGGTGACCCCGCTGTTGGAGGGGTTGCACGCATCGGGTAATGGCGATGGCCATAACTTCTATCATGGTCAGCCTGCTGCTAGTTAGCAGACTAATCTTGGCTAATAGTGCACGCACCTCTTCAATGTCTTGTTGGGAAGGGCCTCTAGGTCGCCAGTTGTACCGCTTTATAGGCAGATCGTCTGAATATTTGGGTAGCCCTAGCCGAATTGGATCGGTGAGGGGAACATCTTTGATATAAAACCACTCCGAATTCCATCCTTCGAGATCTTTCTATGGGGTCCCGATTGGGTACCCTATCCTAGCTATTTTCCATACTTCGGCGCCACCTACCTCAAATATAAATCCCTACCGGAGGCGGGGGACAAGACTGAAATACTTCCTCCACAATTAAAAGTGGGACTCGCAACCGAGAAATATCTCACACAAGGCTACGGAGCAAGAAATGTGCAATATCGACCCTGGGGTGAGGTTGTGGAGCTGGATCCCGTAGAACTCTAGTAGACCTCGTAGGAAAGGATGAATGGGAAAACCCAAGCCTCTTAGAAAGAAGGGCACGGGACATACCCTCTCCTCCTTGTTTGGGGCGGGGGAGTTCTCGGCAAGGGCATGGCCATCAATGGAGATGAGACCGGCGCGAACTGGGACCAGATTGGCCGAGGGGAGGAAGCGCTGCGTCTGCAAGCGACTCAGCTAGATATGCAAGACCGAGCAGCTCTACCAATCCCCTGGAAGCGGGCCGTGAGGGTGCGAGGAAGGACCTGGGATGTTGGCCATGGCTTTGGGGAATTTTTTTGTTGTCGTTCTTGGCAAAGGGGAAGATAACTGTTATCAGCACCTTCGGATCTATAAATAGCCATCTTTTCGTGAAGCCGAAGGGTAGGTGCGTGGAAGGAGGGCATTGGGCCGCACGCCCTCTGGAAAGGTGTGCGAAGCACTTGTCCCGAGGAATGGCACTAAACTCTGATGGTCCCACCTTGATCTCGAGGCACCTCCGGATCTTGGAATCTTGAGACTGTCCGGACCCGGGGACATTAGAGAAGGTTCCGGATATGTTTCGCGATAGTAACACGGCTTCAAGCTAAATCAAAGAAATCATCTCGCAAGCCGATGATATAGAGGTACCAGGAGACGATCCCCGATGTTGGAGGCAAGTTTGGGGGCTACTGAGGGAGTCATGGACTAAGGGGTCCTCGGAGCGACGACCCGTTATACATGGGCCGGACTGGTGGAGCCGTATTATGACAGGAGATCTACGAAGCCGTGGTGTGCCCTCCAAGTCAAGAAGGTATAGGGTCTCTTTGATTCCTAATTGTAATCTATCTTTGGTAACCCTAACCCTGTCGGTGTCTATATAAACCGAGGGTTATAGTCATTATGGGCAGAGCTATCTATATCCCCATAGCCTAGGGTTTAGCTCATGCTGATCTCGAGGTAGATCTACTTTGTAAAGCACGTTATACAATCAATAGAATCAAGCAGGACGTAGGGTTTTACCTCTTAGAGAGGGCCCGAACCTGGGTAAACACTGTGTTCATCGTCCCTTGTTACCCATCGTCCTAGATCCACAGCTCGGGACCCCCTACCCCGAGGTCTGCCGGTTTTGACACCATCACGAGGACTCTCACAGGCGCATGCACGCTATGCTCGATGACCTGATGGGTCGGATCTATGACTCGATGAAGCAGCAGGATGAGATGAATGCCTCATTTGGAAATGCTACCAGCATCATCCGGGGACTAAGGGAGGACAAGGCGAAGCTCCACACCGAGCGCGACCTGCTGAGGGCGAAGATCGCTGGAATGATGAAGAAGCACGAGGAGACCACTGCCTTGTTGCAGAGAACCGGCGTCATCATCAAGAAACTTATGGACGAGAATGCAATGCTCCGCATCGAGCGCCAAAGGCTGGTGGAGGAACTTGTGGATGCTCTCAAGCAGCTTCTTGAGGACACAAAAGAGCTCATCGCCGCTCGCGGCAGAGACTAGTTCCTGCGGCTTGCAGCAATGCATCAAGAAAGTAGATATCAACCACCCAAATCGTTGTCTTCCTTCTTCTTTTGCCCTTGTGTATTTCGGGTATTGCCACATTTGGCTTTTTAAATTATCTTCCTAAATATGTAAAACAATTATTATCCACTGTCATCGTCCTTATATTCATAAGTCTTGCTATAAGTCACCGTCGATGCTATATAGGTCCGTCGGATCTTACATCAAGATTCGTGCAAAACTTTCTTTTCAGATTTTGTTTGTTCTCTCTTAAGTCTCAGTCGAGCGAGACATAGCCACGCCATGAAACAGGGGCTCGGGCACCATTAATGGAGACGTTTGGAGGGAGGTGGGAGGTGGATACAGGTCAAAGGGCTCTCCTCCCAATGAGCACGCGCAGGGGTCTGATCGCATGCCTCCCGTACTCAAATAGCTACCTGCACGGCACCTCCTAGCCAATAAAAAGGGGACGCGTGGCGACACGTAAATGGTAAGTAGAATGTCCACGGTTTTGTAATAGTTGTGTTTCCGATTTGCAACGTGACAAAACTTGTTCCAAAATGACTTTGTTTATTGTTAATGTGTGCGCCTTCGCAAATCGGACAAAAAATTTAACACAGCATTTCGGTGCCATGTCATGACACCATGCCAAGTTTCATGATTTTCAGGCGAGTTTTGGATTTACGGGAATTCTAAAACCAAGTTTCTTGATGTTTCCGGCTGAGCCAAGACGCCCAGATGTTAGAATTCCATTCCCACTTCTTGCATGGCACCTAGAAATTTGCCCAAGTACACATAAATGATTTTCCAACTAACTTTTGCGCACTGGAGCATGCACTAGTACTTGAAATTTGAATTATGTGCATTAAATGCCTAGAAATTCAATTAATGTATAAAAAAGTCCAAACGCACCCGGAATAATTCCAAAATTTAGCAGGAAACTCCTATTTGGTCTAAGCTACCTGTGTAAAAAAATTAAGGCGGGAGAAGGCAGTGTATGTCATTTCGCACAAAAAGGTGACAAATTCCCTCTCGGAACCACGAGCCTTCTTGAGAGAAGCTCCGGTTTGCATGAAGCTTATACCAAAGCTTGTCCCAATTCGGCCAAAAAAAATAGCATAGCATGTTGGTGCCATGTCATGACACCATGCCAAGTTTCATGATTTTTAGGCGTGTTTTGGATTTACAGGAATTAAAAAACCTAGTTTCTCGACATTTCCGGCCGAGCCACGACGCCCAGATGTTTGAATTTCAATCCCATTTCTTGCACGGGACCTAGAAATTCACCCAAGAACACACATGTGATTTTTCAACCAACTTTGGTGCAGTGGAGCATGTGCTTGTAGTTCAAATTTGAATTATGCACGTTAAATTTCCGGAAATTCAATTAATGTATAAAAAGGCCAAGTGAACCCGGAATAATTCCAAAATTTAGCATGAAACTCCTATTTGGTCTAAGTTGTCTGTGCAAAAAAAATTAAGGCAGGAGAAGGCAGTGTATGTCGTTTCGCACACGGAGGTGACACGCTCCCTCTCGGCACCATGAGCCTTCTTGAGAGAAGATCCGGTTTGTAAGAAGCTTACCAAAGCTTGTCCCAATTCGGCCAAAAAAATTACCACAACATGTTGGTGCCATGTCATGACACCATGCCAAGTTTCATGATTTTCAGGCGTGTTTTGGATTTACAGGAATTAGAAAACCAAGTTTCTCAATATTTCTGGCCGAGCCACGACGCCCAGATATTTGAATTTTATTCCCATTTCTTGCATGGGAACTAGAAATTCACCCAAGGACACACATGTCATTTTTCAACCAACATTGCTGCACTGGAGCATGTGCTTGTAGTTCAAATTTGAATTATGCACATTAAATGCCTGGAAATTCAATGAGTGTATAAAAAAGGCCAAACGCACCCAGAATAATTCTAAATTTTAACACGTCACTCATATAGTTCTATGTTGTCTCTGTAAAAAATCAAGGGGGGAGGTAGCGTATATAGTTTCACACACAAAGTTAACACGTCCCCCCTCGGGAGCCATGAGTCTTGTTGAGAGAAGCTCCGGTTTGCAAGAAGCTTATACCAAAACCTGTCCAAATGCGGCCAATTTTTTTACCACGGCATGTTGGTGCCATGAAATGACACCATGCCAAGTTCCCTGGTTTTCAGGCGAGTTTCGAATTTACAGGAATTTAAAAACCAAGTTTCTCAATGTTCGCGGCCGAGCCACGACCACATGTTTGAATTTCATTCTAATTCTTGCGTGGGACCTATAAATTCACCCAAAGACACACATGTGATTTTTCAAAAAACTTTGGTACACTTGAGCATGTGCTTGTAGTTCAAATTTTAATTGTGCACATTAAATGCCTAGAAACTTAATTAATGCATAAAAATGTCAAAAAACACGGAATAATTCCAAATTTAAACACGACACTCATGTAGTTGCATGTTCACTATAGATAAAATGTTCTACAATTCAAACACCATCCTTTCCCTCCATAACACCATTTTGTCTTTCAAAACATAATGAAAAAAATCAGGTATACCACAAATAGTTTACTAGCGAGAATCGAGTGGGATGCGATATAAAATATCTTGGCGCACCATCTTGTGTGGCTTAAGGAGGAAGCTTTGTCGTCTACAGTCCACCGCCCGCGCTTGAACCACACTTGCGTGCCAGTTTCTCGCGTCACCAAGTGAAAAATTTCTGCCACCGCGGAAATATCTATCTCCCCGCCCCCTCCCTCCCACCAAAAGCCACATTTTCACTGTTTCCCCATGATTTCCAAGTTCAAACCATCACTACTTCTTACTGGAAGCTCAGCGTCCTCACTAGCGACCCTTCTTCTTGCAGCACCGCCTCCTCGCCGGTGAACATTCTTCTTGCAGCGCTGCCTCCACACTGGTGACCCTTCTTCTTGCAGCGTCGCCTCCTCGCTGTTGACCCTTCTTCTTGCTGCACGGCCTCCTCGCCGCTGGCCCTTCTTCTTGCTGCACAGCCTCCTTGCTGCGACCCTTCTTCTTGCTGCGTAGCCTCGCTGATATACTCAGGTAATCCACACCCCACCAACACCAGCCTCCTCCTTCCCCGTCCCACATGCCCCGACCGACGGCGCGACACCTTCCACTGAAATCACTGGCCCCATCCTCTAATTAAGCGGCATCCACAGCCATTTTCCACGCAGTATAATGTGGAGCTCAGTAGCATCTAGCAGCGGAGAAGCAAATCGCGGCTGCACAGGCGCACGAGGTCGCTTTGGCTGCCATGCATGCCGACCACCAGATCTTGGAGGAGCACCTCGTCTTTGAGGCCACCGTCGACACCACCACGTGGTTGTCTACTTTAAAATACAGTTCGTGTTGTTTTCTCGAGGCCACCGCCAGTGCCTTCTAGTTATTTGTCCTCTGTAATGTTAATATGCAATCTGATATTCTGAAATGTAATGTCCAGTTAATAGTTTGGTCCAGCAATTGCTACATTTCGTAGTACTGTTCTCAAGCATTCTTTGTTTTGTTAGCTGTCTTATCTTCTAGTACATGTTTCTATTCCGCAATGTCGTGCTCAGTTAACTGTTTTGGTTCATTTGGTTTGCTGTCCATTTAACTGTTTGGTTCAATTTTGCAATTTGATTTTCATTTGTTGTGGGTACAATTTTGTATTGTTATGCATGTGAGAAATAAATAGAATTTGGCTGTACTCAATACTTATTCTACTAATAGTATGGCAACTCTCAGTTAACCTGATCAAGATCTTCCTTATATGTGTTGCAAGGAAACAATGGGGGACACTGCGGTTTACCATCGAGGTTTGCTCATGCATGGTCCTTTCGCTAATAGCACATTATTGTGCAGTTGCGGGAATCATTCTAATATTTAGTTTTCTTACAATTTGGTCTTGCACATGTAGGTCGTGTTGTCAGAGGCATAGACCCACTGTTCGACCCATTTTGCATACGGGGAAATGAGATATCCATGAATATCAGTCAAGTCAAGAAACTCAGAAAAATTGTTAGGATGAAGAAACTTGCGATGATAATAGCAAGATATTTGTTTGCACAATCAAGAAGACATCAGTCAACTATAGGATGCTACTAACTCTTTTACCTTATTTTTACCCCTTGCACCATTTCATAATTTATAACAGCTATTTATGCATATCTTTGTTTTCAGTACTTTTGAAAGCAGTTCACCGATGATTACCTCTCAAACGACCTGCATGGTCAAGAGGCGAAGGTATTCATTCAACACCCACGGTACAATATTGAAGTATTACTGAAGAGGACGACGGTTGGGCGGGCAATTATCTATAGCCACTAGCCTAAAGTTGCAAGGAGATTCAACATCACTTAAGGCTCAATATTTGCCTTCTGCTTCCATAGTTTCACAGATGAGATTCATCTGTCTATTTACCGTGTATGATGCTACTTTCCAAAGGTTTTCGATGTTGCATGTGAAACTTGGTGTTGTGTGTAATGGCGTAACTGAGTGCTGAAGCTATCTGATGTAATTTTATTATGAAATCATGGTTGTCGTTATACGGATATGAAATATCTGGTGTGTTTTATAAGAAATGTAAATTTGATTACTACAGGATTATCAATAATAAGCTAATTACCTTGCTTATTGGGGTTTTCTATTACATACGGTTACTCAGACAACACGATGGGCGATGAACTCAAACAACCCACATGGTTTCTAGAAAGTACGCGGGTTGGATCAACTAACAATCACACACGGCTTCCGGCAGAGAACTTTTTGCGTTAGGCCACCTTGCACAAACATTTCCACGCAAAATACTGTGTGTGATATACATACGAGCGGAAATGTTTTTCTGGGATTCACCATGTGGGATGTACATACGAACGGAAACGATTGGGCTTCCATGCCTCGCCCGATCGCACACGAGCTCATTTTGCCCCTGCCTGCATGGCCGGAGGGCCTATCCCTGACGGTTTCTGGGTCGTGTGGGAAGGACACCCCCCCTATCGCACACACTCACTAGGCGACGGTTTAAAACTCATCGCGGAAAGGGGGTAAAAACCGTTTGTATATCACGTTTCTAAACCAGTGTGTGTTAGAGATAGAGAGGGAGATGGTGTGTCCGACATGCCTCTATAGATATGTTTCTGTCAAAGAGAGGCCCGCATACATAGTATATGTATGTGGAGGGGCCGATATACCAGAAGAGAGGGTGGGGGATCATTTACGCAACATATCGATAGACACGGATAGAGAAGAACTTTACGAGTGTACAAGCGCTAGCAAAGAGTGGGTGCATATTGGAAGATGATGTGAGAGGCCAACTAGGCGAAGACAATGAAGGAGTACAAGTGCGAGATCGATAATTAAAGAGAGGGTACGATAACGTGCGTGGGCGCGCTTGTCTAGTCGATATACAAAGCAGAATGCATGGATGATGAGACGGGTGGGGCCATTAATGTTTGTGTGGTAGGTGGTCCTATGTACAGAGGTCGTGGTTTGGTCGATGTGTACATGGGTAAAGAGGGAGAGACTTAACTAGAGATATAGATCGGACATTTTGTGTGGGGAAATAGCGAGAGACCTGGCTGCACATAGAGGGAAATCGATTGGTGCACATGCATGCATGTGTCAGAGTTAAAGAACACCCAGAGTGATGAAGAGAGGCAGAGATGTGTGTGTAGTGGGGGTGCAACTAGCTTGAGACATTGTACGAGTGCAAGATGGATACCAATAGAGGGGGCGACAGTGCCCGCATGCCTCAGAGTTAGGGCGGGAGGCATGGATGGTGAGAGGAGGGGGGGACTATGTGTGTACATGTTTGTGTGTCGTAGGCAGGCCTAGCTAGCTAGAGGGGTATATCGATCAGTGTGTGTTGGCAAGATGGAGACTTAGGGAGATCGTGGGAGGCCAACCTAAAGAACAAGAACGTGTGTGTGCGATGGAGAGGATGCAGAGTGGTGGGGAGTGTGTGTGCATATATGCATGCATGATAGGAAAGTGTGTGTGTGCGTGTATATGTGCATATATGCATCCATGAAGGGAGGAGGAGTGTGTGTGTGCATGTAAAAGACTCACAGAGACGATAATCAGTATAAAAGTGGATTCAAATATTTGAATAAGAGTTCATGATGTTTGTAACTCATGCATGCATGAATATAGTGCAGATATGCCTGGTGTTGTTTTGAATCAAATGTGCTATATACTATATTCACATCGAACAAGGCCAAATCGATTTAAATTTGCGATACCGATGGCAGGCATCGTCTGACCACATTTCATCCGCGCATGGACATAACTATTCAAATTTTAGATAATGTGTGGCTTTCAAAGCTAATATCTAAATCTTGTGTGGGGGGCAGGGGTGCATTGATGTGTGTGTTAAACACATTATACATATGAAAATAGGGTTTAGATTATCCCGGACATCTTGCTACCTACACAAATATACTGTAATTTGAATTCAACATAAAATGGATACAAATATTTGAATTGGAAATCGTATGGTACATGTAGTTCATATTTAAATATGATTACTACTATATGCATGTTTTCTATTATCAAGATAATATTTAAATGATGGTATTACTTGACAACAATCGTATTCAAATAGGAAAATTGATTCAAATTTAGTCCATATGGTAGATGACAATATATATATATTCATAGGGTGGAGTAAAATATTCATATAAGATGGAAGATCAAAATGCACGACTACATCCATTATAAACCGCAAGATCACCTAATGATATATTAGAATTCAACATAACGTGGATTCAAAAATTGAAATTCGAGATCCTTGCATTTGTAATCATATAGAACAGGACATGACTCTCTCTTGTGGTGGGAATTGATTTGGTTTTTGTTGTTGTTGAGGGAAGTGTGAATTGATTTGGTACTGTACAAGTCTTGTTCTCCCGATTTTGTTACATTTTTCTTGTAGTTTTTCAGTGGCATTTATAGCAATATAATAAAAGGGGACATGTATCTCTTGTGTCTTGTATGAATTGTATTTTTTTGTACACGTTAAGTTTGTTCCGTCAAACATGGAATCCGCGCCTTGTTATCCCAAAATTTCCAAGCTAGAGTATCTCTTGTCTCTTCTGCTACAAAACACTCGCCTCTTCAACCCGCGTCGCGCCTTGTTATCCTGAAATTCCAACACGCGCGAAAATTCCCTCCTCATCCAAAATTGGTCGCGCAGCAAGACACGCGAAATGCCCCTTCTACCCTTCAGCCAGAAATGTCGCCTTGATGTCACGTGGTCAAAACTGGTGGGGGTACGTTCGTCACTTACACCACATTTCGGACAAGCGCGTCCCTAAGCCATGGCTCCCCTTACCTTTCCCTTTGTTTCCCCCCATTCGTACACCGAGGCCGCCAAAACTCGTGAAACACCACGCTCCTCCGTCGGCCTCCCGAGCCGCCCAGCCGGAGCCTCTTCCCCGACGACGCCGTCCACAGCAATAGCTCGACGTCCATCATCCACCGCACCGGATGAGGATCCTTCGTCGATCTCGTTGTCCCACCGGATCAGCCACCCCGTCCTCTACCTCCAAGGAGTTTCCTCGACATTCGCCTCGTCTATCGCGCCACCTCCATTCCCACAATGTCATCTTCACCTGCCCAACCAGAACCGCAACACCCTCACCAATTCCTCCTATGAAGCCGAGGCCGACTCGGCGCCACCAAGGGGGTTCTGCCCTCACCGCAGCATTTTATCGTTTATTCGATCTCATGGACTGCCGGTGCTCGATACTGAGCAGCCATGACGGGTCTCCATCGACGACACCATCGTCGGCTACTTCCTCCAGGCATCCCACCCCCATGTCGTTGCTTCCTCGGTGGCGACTTCCACACCAGCACTAGCTACTGCTGCTCCGGCTCTCGCTAGCGTGCGACTCTGCTGTTGCTGTCAGTTGTGCTGTTGCTCTGCTCTGCTCTTGTTGACGGTCACGCTGCTACTCCGCTCTTGCTCTCGTTCGTGTTGCTTCTCCACTCTTACTCCCGTTCATGTTGCTGCTCTGATCTGATCTTGCTCTCACTCGCGCTGTTGCTGCTACATGACCTGCGTCAACTACAGGAGTTGTTGCTTTAGCACTTGCTCGCGGTGCTGCTACACGAGCAGTTCTCTTCCAGTGTGTTCCCTGCTCGAGCGGCTATTGATTTAGATCACTGCTTCTCTGCTACCAGTGCTCGAACGGCCTAAACTTTTATTGCAGTACTCTGCTACTAGTTCAATCAGTTTCATCAGTTAAATTTAGTTTCTCTAGTAAATTTTAGTTTCAATTGTAAAGTTCAGTTTCTTCAGTTAAGTTCAGAGTCAACAGTATTTAAAGCATCTGTTGGAGCGGCCGTGGTGTGGCAAATGCAGTTTACATCTAGCACTTTTTGGTGATGTATTTTACAACATCTATTGCAGATGCTATTAGAATCCCACTTCAGATTAATGTTGTTTGTCTTGTCCTGCTTCAGCCTCACCGTCGTATAGCTCAACAGAGCTGCTCCAACGACGGAACCGTCCATCACAGTAGAGCAGTACCCTCGGCGCCATCTCTAGAGGCCTAAGATCTTCTTCCCCGCCTCTGACAGTCACACCAGCATCACCATCCTCCACGTCCAACCCAGTGATGTTGAGGTCAACAAGGCTATGCCAAAGAGGTTGTACACTCGTCGCATCACTTTGTTACTCTACATTCATGTTGATCCCTCAGGGATCCTTTGGTTCAAAGCAGTTGCAAATCTTGAAAGAAATGAATCATGGTGACAAAGTTAACAGGGAGAGAACTAAATGCTCTTTTAAACCACAATTTGAGTCATTTTAGCAAGATAGCCATTATATGATATTCATGTGGCCAAATCAGCTCAGAAAATATTTCGAGGGCAGGCTTCAGCGTGTTGAAGACTGCCTACTAGAATCGCCACTAGCTCAAAGAAAAAGTGAAGGAAAACATAGCAATTGGAAACTTTACTATGGTAATACTATTCATGCATTTGGTAGAAGGAATGGAGCAAAGCAAAACTGGAGGAGTTTTTTTTCCTTAGGTGAAAGAAAAAATGTAGGAATTTTAATATCCACTTGGACATCCTTTTTAAATTAATATGCACGAAGAACAGGACTAAGTGCATTACCGACATAATAAGATTCTTATTTTACATTTTCATGCGGTTTGACTTTAATTTGACCATGTTTCTCCATTCATGTGTTCTTCCAATTTATGTGAACCAAAGACCCAGGTTGAAAGAAATCTTGTGTTTGCAAATGCTCTATTTTGCACGTGCATTCCTATCCTATTCATGTGTGTTTTCCTATCCCTGCATTTTTAGAATCATCCAATTCTAAGGAGCCCTTACATATTTACTTCATTTCCAGATAGGCGTCAAAGAAAACTCTATGTGTTATGTCCCTCCCCTGCCTTGCCGTCAGTGTCGGTGCACACAAGTAGGGGTCCCTTTTGTACCCCTTTACTTGTGCGCGGGCAGTCATAGCCACAAGCCGATGGCCACACTTGGCGGGGCAGAGGAAGCGAAGACACAAGACTACCAGAGCCGTATTCAAGACCAGAAGCATGAAGAGCAGAAAGGCGAGGTGAAACTCCCCCGGCAAGGCCCTTGCCGGGGTGGCCTTCAGGGCCCCTGCAAGAGCCTTGCCGAGGCAACTTGCCCACCACCAACGGGGCCGCCACCCTTGAGTCTAGAAGTTCCAACTCCATCAACCACATTGGAACCAAGGCTCGGGAGGCACCTCCATGGTGGCATGCAGATCTTTGTGAAGACAAAGGGCTTGCGAGGCCTAGGTAGGAACCAGAAAATAGGACAATGGCGAGGCTCCTTGCCGAGGATGCCCACGAGGCCCCAACAAGGCTTTTGCCAAAGATACCCACTAGGCCCCAGCAGGACTCTTGCCGAGGGCGCCCACAAGGACCCGGCAAGACCCTTGTCGGGGATATCAGCAAAACCGCGGCAAGGCCTTGCCACCCCGTCGCCGCCCTAGCTCAGCGGCCGACCCCACCAACTAAGCAGGTACCCACGTGGCAGTACGTGGCTCCTAAAGCCAACTAGTTGAGCACCTACATGGTGGCATGCAGATCTTCGTGAAGACCTTGCCACCACACCAGCTCAAAAGCCTGCCAGCCTACATGGCGATGCATGCCTCGTTGGCCTGGACGCATGGCGAAGCAAGGCGAAGCGGCGACAGACGGGACGGGCCTCGTTACCGTCCCCGATAAAGCAAGAGGACGCCTAAGTAGCGCATTTAATGTGTTTTGTCCGGTGATGTCAGGCGATAAACTCGACTACTATACAACTTTCCACCTCCTGTGTGTCACTGTGGTAGCCCCTTTGACTAGGCCAGTAAGGGACTGTAAGTAATCGTATGCTGGAAATGAGCCCAAGAATAAATGGGCCCTTAGAAGGCCGAAAGGTAACACGGGCTGGAAACGGTTTAATGGAATAATGGGTTGTTAATGGGTATAAAGTGATGTACTATTCATTATGGGCAAGTTTCACCTCGGGCCGTTGATGGTCCAGGAGTTACAAAGGGCCTCATATGGGCCAAAAGACGTCATGGGACATACATGGGCCGGAAGTTACAACGGGCTGGAATCATATTGGCCGGCCCATATGACCCTACTGGGCCTAATTCGGATAGGCCATAACGGGTCGTGAGTTAGCAGGCTGTAAATGGACTATATGCGAACATGCCATTAACAGGCTTTCTATGGGTCGGCCGCCACCTTTAGACCAAGTCAAATGGGCTGGCCTTGACCTGAATGGGCCACTGTTGGGCCTAGCCACATGTCGACATATCATAGGCGCGTCCCGTCCGTTAGCTGGATGACATATTTCCCAAGGATGAGCTGAAACGTGGATCCTCCCACGAATGAGAATTTTACATGTGGAAAATCCCCATTGGTCCAGGCTATTAACGGGTTATTGGATCCAAACCAGAACCCGGTAGCTTAATGGCGACCCATTATGGTGGATGCCACGTGTTGGTTACCCTTGACGAATACACATCCATGACGCGCCATTTATTGTGATGGAAGTGCACACTTTCGTGATGATAATTTTGGTATTGTCATGGAACACTTCTACGACAGCACAGGTAGGACTATCTTGATTCCTCATAAAATCGTCATGGATGTACATGCATGACAAAAACCATGACCTACTGTGACAAAAAATGTATCATCACAGAAGTGGTTTTTTTTGTAGTGGCATGTCAAAAAGCTAAGTCATGACTCAATCCTCATGGTTTATATATGCCTCTGCCTGTACCTAGTGTTCCTTGGGAAGATATATCTATGGACTTTGTTTTCGGTTTACCTCGAAGAAAGAAGGGGGGGGGGATAGCATATTTGTTGTCGTGGATAGATTTTCGAAAATGGCACACTACCATGTCATCAAATTTATCGGTGGATAGATTTTTAGGTTTACCATGTCTATCCTCATTTTATGACATGGTATAAAGTGTGGCATTTTCGAAAATCTATCCACGAAAACAAGTATGCTATCCCTGTCTTTCTTTGTTCGAGGTAAACCTAAAACAAAGTCCATTGATATATTAATGCGAAGAATCCTACGATCATCCCCATGTACACCAAGACTACTCCCCAAGACCTAAGTGGACATACGACGAGACATTGATCGCGAGCATACTGTTGGAACACGTGGTACGCTACACTAGCGCGAAATAAAATTTTCTACCGCGCACCCAAGATCATGCTGCTGGAAATAGATTACGAGATCTGGTTTACCACTAGACGCGCAGTCACCGCAGCGGAAGTAGAGTTGGTGATGCGTGTAGCCGATCTCCCAGGCCGTCTCCTCCTCGCGTCGCCGATCTCCCATGAACTGCGAAGACCCGTGAAAGGTGATCTCCCGCGAATGGTACCTCGCGGTTCCCTCGAATGGTTCGTCCAAGCACCGCAGATGCGATGCCTCTAAGGTATCCACACGTGCGGGGAGCAGCGTCGAGCGGCGGACTGCTAGGTCCGGTCGCGTGACATGGGCGTGGGGAGTGGCGGTGGCTAACCAGGGTCAGATCAGATCAACCCTAAGTGGTGCGCCCACTCCCCTTTATATAGACCTCCGAGGTGGGCTCAACACTTGAGCCCATTAGGAGTCCACATCCATTTTCCATTCGGATCCAATCCGAATGGGCTGTAGCCCCTTAAGTGTGCGACCCTATAGGTTCACGTACGCATGGACACGGCCAAGTCGATAGTTGGTAGCGGCTCCTAGCAGAACATACCAACTCCCATGTGTGCGTAAAGTCGTTTGACGAACCTCGACAATGTGTCATATGCAACATTCCTTTTGCCTCACAATATTTGTTGTTGAGCTCAAGGCGAGTACTTGTCACCCTTGTGATAGCTCGACCTCTCTTCTCGAAACCATGATACAGATTCCCAAACTGGGTTAACACTTAACCCAAGTCGCATGGCCATGCTTTCCGAATCTGATCACTTGAGAGGGCCCCAGAGAATATCACTCCAAATAGGAAGGGCAAATCCCATCTTGGTCAATCATGTCTCGTGGCATGTCTCATGACTCACCCAAAAGCTACCTTTATAACTATCCAGTTACGGAGTAGCATTTGATAGACCCTAAATGAGTTGATCCTCATCCCGAGAACATGTGAGGACCTCAGGTCTAGGACATGGCATAGACATTGTACTTGAGACTAACAGATGACCATATCTCGCTGCGTCTCAAAGTGGGTCTGTCCGACTCGGTGATGTCCATCCCCGATTCCATACTATCGGTTTAGCATCTCCATGCACATGACTTGTGAAACATAGTCATCAACCGAGTCGTATACTAGTTAAGGATATGTGTCCGCATAACCTTATCAACTAGGGACCATTAGAACAATCATCATAGAATACATAGTTCCACAAACAAGTCACATACTTATTGATACATATCATTGATGATGTTCAAGGACAATACAAAGAACTCATGAATACATATGGAAATAGCATCATCACATGATTGCCTCTAGGGCATATCTCCAACAGTCTCCCACTTGCACTAGAGTCAATCATTTAGGCATCATATGCCCATGGAGCTCATGTGCGCCTCATGCTTTGGCCGTGGGAGAGGCTTCGTCAATGGATCAGCAACATTTGCATCTGTGGGTACCTTGCATATGTTTACATCACCTCTTTTGAGAATGTCGCGAATAAGGTTAAAGCGCCTGAGTATGTGTGGGGTTTTATGATGGTTCTGTGGTTCCTTGACTTGGGCAATGGCACCACTATTATCACAATAGAGGTCCAATGGCTTAGACGCGCCCTCAACCACACCAAGATCAGAAATGAAATTCTTCACCCAAACACCTTCTTTTGCGGCTTCAGAAGCCGCAATGTACTCGGCCTCTGTTGTAGAATCAGCTACCATATCTTGGTTGGAGCTCCTCCAGCTCACTGCTCCTCCGTTCAGAAGAATGAACACAAACCCAGATTGCGATCGACTATCACCCCTATCAGTTTGGAAACTTGCATCGGTGTAACTCTTTACAACGAGCTCATCCTCACCTCCATAAAGCAGGAACATATCCTTAGTCCTTCTCAAGTACTTAAGGATATTCTTAACCGCTGTCCAAAGGACTTTCACCGGATCAGCACGGTATCTACTCAAAGACGCTAAGAGCAAAGCTAACATCAGGAGGAGTACATACCATAGCATACATGATGGACCCAACAGCCAAAGCATACGGAATCCCATCCATGTGTCTTTGCTCATCAGGAGTCGAAGGACTCTGAGTCTTGCTAAGACTAATGCCATGTGACCAGGCCCGAGCCCAAGGGGGTGCGACCTGTGCGCCCGCACAGGCCCCCCCGATTTCTAGGGCCCCAAAATTTGTACGCAGTACTCTATTTAGATGGGCCTCTTCAGTGATTCAGTCTTCGATATGGGCTTTCTGTTGTCTGCGTCTGCTGCGCCTGAAGAAGCGCCGATCGGACCATCGGCGTGATGCCTCTCACCCATCATCGCTTCATTCGATCGAGACGAGTGAAGCGACGAGGCGTTCCTTCGTCTCTTCGTCTCGCGCTGGCGGCCATCGCTCGACGCGGTAGATTAGGGCTTCTGACTCCTCTCCTTTCCCCTTTCCTTGGTGTTGAATTGAGGATCGAGCGGTTCAATACTTTAGTTCCAATCTAACGTGTAGTTCCTTTTCTTGAGTTAGGAGACAGGACACAGGAGGGCGGGACCGGTCGAACAACAGCCCGCAGGGAGGACCTGATTCATCTGAACTCTGAAGGCAAGTAAAGTTCAGGTTATCTTTCAATCGCCAAATTTTTTAAGCGTCTTCTTGTCAATAATTAGTTTTGATCGCTTTCGGCCCGCTATTTTTAGTCCTATATGCACACTACCATGACACAATAGAGACTTACTAATTTGGCCACAATAGCACTGGAGAGTGATGTAGTGGAGAAGATTTCTTATGAGGATATGATTGAAGGTTTTGTTACAAAGGACACTAAAAGAATGATATTTTTTAAGTGAAGACTATACAACCAAGAATAGGTACGATTCTTGATATTTCCAATCATTATGTAAGATATTGTGATCTTTATATTATCACGGTAATGTTTATATAGTATTTTTTTAGTGAAATAGGGTCCACTTTAGAGTTTTGCATAGGGCCTCCGATTTGGCCGGCTTGGCCCTGCATGTGACATGGGCAAGAAACCCTTCTTGGCATCTTGCATGTTGAAACGCCTCAACACTCTGGCTTAATCCAATAAGCCTTCTCGATCTATCTCTATAGATCTTGATTCCCAAAATATAAGCTGCTTTTCCCAAGTCCTTCATAGAAAAACTATTTTCAATGAGTCCTTGACGGATTCAAGCATTTGAACATCATTTCCAGTCAATAATATGTCATCCACATATAGGATCAGAAATGCAACTGAGTTCCCACTGACCTTCTTGAATACACAGTGACCACAGTCATTCTTGATGAAGCCAAACTCTTTGACCGCTTCATTAAAACGAATGTTCCAATTCCGAGATGCCTGCCTTAATCCATAAATGGATCTTTGAAGCTTGCATACCATGCTAGACTTCTTTGGATCGACAAAACCCTCGGGCTGTATCATATACACATCCTCAGTTAAATTTCCATTGAGGAAAGCCGTTTTGACATCCATCTGCCATATCTCACAGTCAAAGTATGCTGCTATAGCAAGAATGATCCGAATTGATTTAGGCATCGCTACCGGTGAGTAAGTCTCATCGTAGTCAACTCCTTGAACTTGTCAATAACCTTTAGTGACAAGTCGAGCCTTATGGACTGTGACATTTCCGTCCATATCAGTTTTCTTCTTAAAGATCCACTTGCACTCAATGGCTCAAATGCCATTTGGCAGATCAACCAAATTCCAAACTTGATTGTCATCCATGGACTTTAACTCGGATCTCATGGACTCAAGCCATAATTTGGAATCAGGGCTCTCCATTGCTTCCGCATACGTAGTTCGCTCGTTATTCTCCAAGAACAACACATTGCAGTCATGCAAATTGCGTAACCTTTCCAACCTCCGTGGAACCGGTGTCGACTCCACCAAGAGTTCCCGGACTAATTCCGTTGTGACAGAATCACCTACCGGAACGTCCCCGTGTGGTTCTCGAATTTCTTCGAGTCGGACCGTCCTCCCACTAGCCTTCCGATTGAGAAACTCTTTCTCAAGGAAAACTCCATGTCGAGCGACAAACACTTTGCCCTCTTCACGGTTGTAGAAGTAATATCCCAAGGTTTCCCTTGGATATCCCACGAATATGCACTTGTTCGATTTGGGTTTGAGCTTGTCCGACTGGAGTCGCTTCAGATATGCTTCACATCCCCAAATTTTTAGAAAAGACAAACTGTGACTCTTCGCTGTCCATATCTCATATGGTGTCTTATCTACAGACTTAGATGGTATCCTTTTTAGTGTGAAAGCTGCAGTTTCTAGAGCGTATCCCCAAAATGACAATGGTAAATCCGACTGACTCATCATTGATCGGACCATGTCCAACAGGGTCCGATTCCTCCGTTCGGACACGCCATTTCTCCGTATGCGTCTGGGAGTCGGCCAGGAACTATTCCACGACTCTTAAGATGATCATCAAACTCCTGGCTCATATACTCACCGCCACGATCGGATCGTAGAAGTTTGATTTTCTTGCCGAAGTTGATTTTCCACTTCGTTCACGAAACTCCTTGAACTTTTCAAAAGTTTCTGACTTGTGCCTCATCAACTAGACATATCCATATCTACTCAAGTCGTCGGTAAAAGTCACGAAGTATTGGAAACCACCTTTGGCTGTCGTGCTCATTGGTCCACATTGTGACGCCCCAAGACCGGCGCTCCAGATGCCTTCCATGGATTCTGAGATTCGTCGTGTGATTTGTTTTGTTCGTTGCATTCATCTTTGCATCATGTGCATTGCATCATGTCATCTTGCACCCCTTTTTGAAACTCAGCTAAATAAATTGCATGGATCTTCGGTCCATTTAAATCGAGGGAAATGCACATGGTGATTTCTCTTTACAACATATAAAAGTCTCCGAATATTATTAGGGAGTTATATCAAAATATTCCATTAACTTTGGAATCACCATAACACACATGCAGTTTAAGATCCATGCATTTTCTATCTCAATTCCTTGGCTCAAACTTTGCCAACAATTCTTTTTTGATTTATCGAGGCTCTTCCTAAATTCTCAACATTTTTGAACCTTCCAAACCCCCACTTCCCATTCAAACCATTTGAATTTAATTCAAATGAGTTTGAATTTAAACTTTCAGTCATGCCAACTTCTATTTTTCTTGATCAAGCTCATGTTTATGAGTCCGGGAAAATTACCCCTATGCGCAAATTCTTTCCTTAACCCTCTCTTTCTTTTTCTTCTCTCTAATTCTTTTCCGCTAAAGGAAATAAGAGAGAGAGAGAGAAGAAAAGCCCAGCTGGCCACTTGGTCCTCTCAGCAGGTCGGCCCACCTAGACCCAGCCGCACCCCTCCAACCCTATAACCCTAGCTCGATCGATCCTTCCTCTCGATCTTTCCCTCTGCCGCCACCTCCTGCCCGATCCCCACTCCTCCTCTCTTCCACCTCGCGCCGCCAGAGGAGCCCCTCTCCTCGCCCTTCCATCGTCCCCGCGCCGATGCCGCCGGCGGCCACCTGCAGGCGATCCCATCGCCCCCTGGTTCCCCTCCTGCCCCGCGAGGTCCTGCCTCCTCCTAGCCTCGCGCCGCCGCCGTCCAGGACCACCATGACAGCCCAAAGCTCCTCGCCATCTCCACTCGAGGCGGACTATCGCTGCCCCGCGACCTCGCCTGCACCCCGCTGGCTCCCGTCGCCGCCCTGCTACGTTCGTCATCGGAGATCGCCAGATCCGGTCGCGTTGGGTCGGATCCTCTGGTCCCCGCCATGCGCGCGTCACCAGGGGTCACCTCCGCACCAAGTTCGCCCCCCGCAGCTCCCCTGCATTGATCGGAGTGCTCGTCTTGCTCGTGCACGTCGTCCCGCCCCTGTGCGTTGACCGCACACGGCGCAGCGCCAGGCCCAACCGCTCCCCTGCTTCGCCTACAGTAGCCCGCAGCCACGCTGGCAAGCTACAAGGCCATCCCCGAAGAACATACCTACGCCAAGTTCGTGTACCCACGCCGTGTGTTTTCTGCTGCCAAGTACCACGAGAACAACCCGGTGTGCATTTTTGTCAAGTCCTACTACGACAAACGACTACACGATGAGACGCCAAGTACCACTACGCCCGGAGACCTCGGACCCGTCAAGTCCAACAACGATTGTGTACAACTACTGACGACCCCGAACATCTACGAAAACTAGTACCACTACTTCCATCATGACCGTCTCCAGATCGTCTATTTCCCCTACACCGCATTGAACCCGATCCCCTTCGAAAATGCACGCTTCAAAGGTATAATGAGCACGCTTCAAAGGTATAATGACGAGACGACCCCCCGTGAACGAATGCATGTGTGATGTATGAGATGCCCGTGTTTACACCATGTCTAAGTTGTTCCTTGCGCGTTCCTTGTTTGCCTTGCCGTCGACCCGTGGGAACTCGGTAATCCGGGATCTCCCACCATTTTTTGCATGTCCCGTACTTCCACACTTAAATTTGCATCGACATCTCAATGAGTTGTCGAATAATTTGAATGATGCCGTGGCACCATTTTCGTTGCCGTGGCACCCCTTTCGTTTCTGCTACGATGACAAATGCTTCATAATATGCTCATGTCTGACATTTTCTTAAAAATTGCATATAACTTGCATATGTCATCCATATCATGATAACACTATTTAAAATGCTTAAAATTCTTGTTTGCATTAAATTCAAAATATGCATATGGAGATTTTCCGGAATTGTTGTTTGTTATTTCCGGCCTCATTTAATTGCCAAAAATGTGTAGTTTACATATGTTTTACCTCTTGCCATATTTAACAACATTTAATATTGTTGGGTACGTAAACGAGAGCAAACTAAATAATTCGAATGTGGTGTTCCGTCAATATGTAACTCGTTGCATATTGAGCTCCACTTAACTTGTAGTATTGTTTGTGCACTTTGCCATGTCATGCCTCATTAAATGGACATGCATCATACTTGCTTGCGCATCATGTAGTGTTTATGTGGTGGTTGTTTACTATGTTGTTTGCTTCTTTTCGGTTGTGCTACTTCTCGATGGTTCCTGGTATCGTTGCGATTGTGAGGATCCGTTTGACTACGTGGGATCGTCTTTTTCATGGACTCGTTCTTCTTCCTAGCGGGATTTCAGGCAAGATGACCGTCACCTTGGATCTCAGTACTATCCTTGTTATGCTAGTTGTCTCGATGCTATCGCTATGTCGCGCTATCTACTACTTGTTTATCAAGCTTCCCAAATTGCCATGATAGCCTCTAACCTTCTCACCCTTCCTAGCAAACCGTTGTTTGGCTATGTTACCGCTTTGCTCAGCCCCTCTTCTAGCGTTGCTAGTTGCAGGTGCAGTTGCAGTTTGTTCCATGTTGGGACATGGATATCATGGATATCTTGGGATATCACAATATCTCTTATTTAATTAATGCACATATATACTTGGTAAAGGGTGGAAGGCTCGGCTAATGCCTGGTGTTTTATTCCACTCTTGTCGCCCTAGTTTCAGTCATACCGCTGTTATGTTCCTTGATTTTGCGTCCCTAACACGGTGAGGGGTATGGGGCCCACTTGACAGTTCGCTTGGAATAAAACTCTTCCAGCAAGGCCCAACATTGGTTTTACCATTTTTCTAAGAACAACTAAAACTTACATAAGGACATTCTGGACCCCGAGGATTTTTAATCAACCCCCAAGGGCCAGTGCTCCTCCGAGTGTTGGTCCAAACCGGTCGATGTCCGGTGCCCGCTGGGCAACCATGGTCTCAGCCAACCCGATGTCTTGCCCATCCGGTGTGCACTGAGAACGAGATACGTGCGGCTCCTATCGGGATTTGTCGGCACATCGAGAGGTCTTGCTGGACTTGTTTTACCATTGTCGAAATGTCTTGTGCACCGGGATTCCGAGTCTGATCGGAGGGTCCTGTGACGGAGGATTGTCTCCGCGGATCGTGAGCTTGTCATGGGCTAAGTTGGGACACCCCTGTAGGGTTTAAACTTTAGAAAGCCGTGCCCGCGGTTATGTGGCAGATGAGAATTTGTTAATATCCGGTTATAGAGGACTTGAAGTAAACTCAATTAAAATACACCAACCGCGTGCGTAACCGTGATTGTATCTTCTCGGGGAAGTTCGAGAGGAGAACACGGTTGGGTTATGATTGAAGTAAGTAGTTCAGGATCACTTATTGATCATTACTAGTTGCGGCCGTTTGCGTAGCTTCTCATCTTATTATGTTACTCGTAAGTTAGCCACCATACATTGCTTAGTCGCTTGCTGCAACCTCACCACTTATCCTTTCCGTACCCTTTAAGCTTTGCTAGTCTTGATACCCATGGTAATGGGATTGCTGAGTCCTCGTGGCTCACAGATTACTACAACAAAAGTTGCAGGTACAGGTAATGCGATGATCATGACGTGAAAGCGATGTTTGCATGTTTTGGAGTTCTTCTTCTTCGTCGATCTTGGGTTAGGTTCCTGGTCGGCAGCCTGGGCTAGCAGGGGGGATGTCGCTTGAGTTTCTGTTTGTGTTTCATCCGTAGTGGGATGTTGTTCTCATGTATGATGTTGATGTATTCATGTGGCATTTGTATGTTTTGTATGTATCCCCAACTATTATGTAATGGTATGATGTAATGATATCCACCTTGCACAAGTGTGTCAATATGCGGTTCTATCCTTGGTGGAACCTTCGAGGTCCTTTAGGATAGAGTCGCATATTGGGTGTGACACACATACATCACTATGTATAAGTTGCAACAGCTCGGACGCTCTCTCGCAACTCTTTGCAAAAGGAGTCTTAGTCATCTTACCAAGTAGGCAAGATTCGCATGTCTCGAATGATTCAAAATCAAACGAAGTTAGAATACCATCATCATGGAGCTTCTTCATGTGCTTTTGACTAATGTGTCCTAGTCGACAATGCTAGATATAAGTCGGATTTATCTCATTTGGCTTATGCCTCTTGATGTTTATGTTATAGACTGATTCACCTTCATAATCTAGGATAAATAACCCATTCAGAACGGGTGCAAAGCCATGAAACATATTATTCAAGTAAATAGAACAACCATTGTCCTTAATACTGAATTCATAACCTTGTCTCATCAAACATGAGGCAGAAATAATGTTTCGACTCAAAGCAGGAACATAATAACAATTATCAAGTTCCATTACAAATCCTGAAGGTAAATTAAGTTGCATAGTGCCGACGGCCAATGCAGCAACTCTTGCTTTATTCCCCACGCGAATGTCAACTTCTCTTGCGACATTCCTAGTTATGCTTAGCCCCTGCATCGAGTTGCATATGTGAACAACCGATCCGGTATCATATACCCAAGAGCTACTAGAAACATCAGCAAGATAAATGTCTATAACATATATAACAAGTGTACTTGAAGAAGAAGTCATACTTCCAGTCTTCTTGCCCTTCTCGGCAAGCTACTTGCTGCAGTTCCTTTTCCAGTGTCCGGGTTCCTTGCAATGAAAGCAAATACTCCCCGAAGCCGTCCCTGACTTAGGCGCAGCGGCTGCAGTTGGAGTTGCCTCCTTCTCTTTGCCCTGCGCCTTAGCCTTTTTCTTGGACAAGCTCTTCTTGAACTTAGCTGAGTTCTGCACCATCAACACTTGACGATGCGTACCTTTCTTGATATCCTACTCTGCCACTTTGAGCATCCCATGCAATTCAGTGAGCTTCTTTTCCATCCCATGCATATGGTAGTTCGAGATGAACGACCCATAGCTATCTAAAGATAACCCTGAATTGTATGTGTGGACAACTCGTCCCCAAGTGGGAAGCCCAACCGATCCAGAGCTTGCATGTACCCGGTCATCTTGATCACATGGGGGCTCAGTGGATCACCCTCTTTCAGCTTACAATCCATCAAGGATCGCCAGACATTGAACCTTTCAGTCCTAGCCTGCATTTGAAACATGCTCTTGAGATTCTCGATCATATTTAAAGCCTCAATATTTTCGAACTTCTGCTCCAGATCGGGCTCCATAGAAGCCAGCATGAGACAGCTGATCTCGTTTGATTCATCAACGAGTTTCTAGTAGGCATTTCTGGTTGTGGCATTAGCATTATCGGCAGGTTACTCTGGAAGTGGATTCTCTAGAACTTGCTCCTTTTTCTCATGCCTAAGAACAATTCTCAGGTTTCTATACCTGGTTTTAAAGTTTGTTCCATTCAATTTATCTTTTTCCAGGATTGATTTCAACACAAAAGGGATAACTTGAGAAGGTGGTGCCATTGATCTACAACAAAAATATGCAAAACACTAAGACATGTATTCATGAAGAGTAATTCATATTAATTTTTTTAATAAGATCATCACGCCACTAAAATCAACATCCCTCGATTGATACTTAGTGGTTCAAGATCCAAGATCAACATGTCAACTAGTGAGCTTTTGCATCACCGCTAGAAGACAAGATCACTCGATAAGCAATTCTTGCTAATCGTATCTCCATACAAATCTTGTTGTTGGGGACATCTCATGCCTCGCCAACTCCTATGCCTCTTGGCCCAAAACTTTTTTGTTAGCCACGACAAGTCAACCAATGCTTCGCATGTAAGTGTCCGACACAAACCCATCACTTCAAGGAGATCTAGTGGCACCCTAATTTTATAGGCCTACCACTAAATATACTTGACATGTGAAGGTGCAGCAATTGGGGAGGCATATATACTTGACATTCTTTGAGGGGTCACCCTACTTAAAACATCTACCATGCAAAAGAAGGGTGCATAAAAGGGATAAACTTTCACAGGCAGTTTATATATGTGTGATATGGTATAGCCCCTTTTCACAGCGCATGGTGATCTCCATCTCCACGTGCGCGGTCTGCCCATGGTGATCTCCATCTCCACGTTTATGGTCTGCCCATGGTGATCTCCATCTCCCTGCATGATTGTCCTTGTGGCGATTTCCATCTCCACGCCATGGTGTCAACCGCCAAGTGTTACATAAGATACTATGCTATTACAAACTAATAGCTACTGAAAGTAAATTACATTACATGGCTTCTCATGTTGACACGCATGTCATTAATACAATAATGGGACAACCATATGGCTCCTCCCGGTTGCCGCACTCATGACACGCATGTCATGAAACAATAATACACAAGCAACATTCATGGGCTATACCAAATCATAAGCATTCCCTACAAAAACGAGTCAGACGTTCTACTGCCGAAGATAAAACACCTCGAAAATCTATTTTCCAAGCGTATTTTGGCCTAGCCAGAAGCGCCGAAATCTTGTTACCTTCAATTTGACAGGTCGTGGAGCAAAATCGGAGTTCGTATGCAAAAGTTACAACCGTTTTACCGACATCGCTCCAACAGATTTCAGCACTGCGGAAATCATATTTCCACGGTGTTGATCCATGTTCCGATTCGATCAATCTCATTGATCTCCGCGTGCTGCATCCAGATTTACGTTCCACTGTCTACCCCGATGGCGGAAAACCGACCGGTAGGGGTAACTCGTGTCACGACCTTTGCGTCACGATCACGGAAGCAAGATCACGAAACCAACCTTCAACACTGACGTGCGCGGCCGATCTCATCGACCGCTTTGAACCGATCTACATATCTCATATACATATCATCGAATCTATCACCACACAGCGGAGGCTCTGACACCACTGTTGGAACACGCGGTACGCTACGCTAGCGCGAAATAAAATTTTCTACCGCGCACCCAAGATCATGCTGTTGGAAATAGATTACGAGATCGGGTTTACCACTAGACGTGCAGTCACCGCAGCGGAAGTAGAGTTGGTGATGCGTGTAGCCGATCTCTCGTGCCGTCTCCTCCTCGCGTCACCGATCTCCCGCAAACAGTGAAGACCCGTGAAAGGTGATCTCCCGCGAACGGTACCTCGCGGTTCCCTCGAACGGTTTGTCCAAGCACCACAGATGCGATGCCTCCAAGGTATCCACACGTGCGGGGAGCAGCGTCGAGCGGCGGACTGCTAGGTCCGGTCGCGCGGCATGGGCGTGGGGAGTGGCGGAGGCTAACCAGGTACAGATCAGATCAACCCTAAGTGGTGCGCCCACTCCCCTTTATATAGACCTCAGAGGTGGGCTCAACATTTGAGCCCACTAAGATTCCACATCCATTTTCCACTCGGATCCAGTCCGAATTGGCTACAACCCCTTAAGTGTGCGACCCTATAGGTTCACGTACGCATGGACACAACCAAGTCGATAGTTGGTAGCGGCTCCTAGCAGAACATACCAACTCCCATATGTGCGTAAAGTCGTTTGACGAATCTCGACAATGAGTCACATGCAACATTCCTTTTGCCTCACGATATTTGTTGTCGAGCTCAAGGTGAGTACTTGTCACCCTTTTGATAGCTCGACCTCTCTTCTCGAAACCATGATACAGATTCCTGAACTGGGTTAACACTTAACCCAGGTCGCATGGCCATGCTTTCCGAATATGTTCACTCGAGAGGGCCCAGAGAATATCTCTCCAAATAGGAGGGAAAAATCCCATCTTGGTCAATCATGTCTCGCGGCATGTCTCACGACTCACCCGAAAGCTACCTTTATAACTACCCAGTTACGGAGTAGCGTTTGATAGACCCTAAGTGAGTCGATCCTCATCCCGAGAACATGTGAGGCCCTCAGGTCTAGGACATGGCATAGACATTGTACTTGAGACTAACAGATGACCATATCTTGCTGCGTCTCAAAGTGGGTCTGTCCGACTCGGTGATCTCCATCCCTGATTCCATACTATCGGTTTAGCATCTCCATGCACATGACTTGTGAAACATAGTCATCAACCGAGTCGTATACTAGTCAAAGATATGTGTCCGCATAACCTTATCAACTAGGGACCATTACAACAATCATCATACAATACATAGTTCCACAAACAAGTCACATACTTATTGATACATATCATTGATGATGTTCAAGGACAATACAAAGAACTCATGAATACATATGGAAATATCATCATCACATGATTGCCTGTAGGGCATATCTCCAACACATATGCCATCGGACAGAAGGTGAAACCGCTCCTAAATGCTTCCCCTTTCCATTCGAGTGACACATGTTTTCGACCTATGTCAGGGATACTATGTGTCATCAGGTACATCGACCGTCCAAAAGAAGGGGCAGGAACAGCCAGCGTCAAGACTTGTGCGGAGTTTCTACCAAGCCAAGAACTTCCGGCCACAGCCCCGAACCTCCGCCCCCAGACCTTCCAGCCAGCCCAGAACCTCCGGCCCTCGATACTCCAGGGAGACGCCCAGACGCGTCAACTCTCTCTCCAGCCCAGACCCAGCCCAAAAGCTCGCCCGGAACCTCCGGCGCCCGAAACTTTCGGCCTTCCAGGAACTTCTGGCCCTGCTACATCGACGCCGTCCCGAACCGTGCCAACTCTTTGGATAGCCCAGACCATGCCTGGACCCTCACCAGGAACCTCCGGCGCCCAAACCTTCCAGCCGTTCCCAGAACTTCCGACCCTGCCTGCGCGCAGATACTCATGCCGAAGCCCATGTGACCTTTCGTGATGAGGACATGACTACCTTGGATATGACCAAAAATAGTGCATACATGTATATTTGTGAGGTGATTTCTAATGCAAACTATGCAATAATTTATTTATGTCATTCAGGAGAAAAATACTTCACAGACTTTTGTGCCATGTCTAATTGCAGGTGTATGGGACATTTGTACACTCCACATATTAAGATAAGGGAAAAGGAGAAGTTTAGGTGTTGTTCAAAAGTCCTCTCACCTCAATTTTGGGCCAAGAGAAGATGGAGTCCAAGTCTCTCACGTTCGGGATTCAGATTCGGACTGCACAGACATACCTGACTCAAATACCAAGGAGTCTTTCATATGGACTCCGAATTGGGTGATTCTTTTTTGTTGGAAAGTAGATTTTGTGATCTTTCCAACCCAATTGGATTCACCTTCAAATTCGTCCAGAGCGTTGAGATATCGATGAAACAATCGGATGTTGCAGCAGAATCTGAGTCAAACTAGAAGTCCAAAGGTGTTGCATCACCTCCACTTGGGCCCATGAACCTTGTACCACCTAGGGTTAGTTTTAGGCTGCCTTGGGACATCCTCCCATCTCCTTGGCCGCCACCCCTTGCTCCTATATAAGTAGATCAGTCTAGTAGCTTTTTCCTGGGGTTTTTGTTTAGTTAAAAGGTAGCTATAGAAACTTCATGTACATCATTTGTGTCCAACGACCAGACCAAGACCGCTTTCAGATCCCCACCTTTATCAATGCTTCATCTATATTCGCAATATTCAGATTGCATTATCATTCTTGCTTGTTCTTCGATTTGGTGCATGAATATACCTTTGTGGTTAGGTTGGTCGTGCTTCCAGCATCGTTAGTAACCTCGGGATATTGGTTTAGCGATTGCTAAGACGCAATGTCATGCATGTTTGTAGCCGGATCTTGAAAGTCGGCTCCACCAAATCTATAGTTAGCATCTGATCGAAAGATAGGGACCCTCGCCTCTATCAAGTGGTATCAGTTTTCAGGTTGCTTGGTGAGAATTTCTAGTTGTACCTAGATTAGTTTTATTTTCTTACCTACTATACCAGAGAAAGCCATAAAAAGTTAGATCTGTTCATCCTTTGTCCAAGCCAGTCCGAGCCTTTGCAATTTTCTTTTCATTGCTTGCATAGTTAAATTTTCGATTGCATCGTCGTGTCGAGTTGCTGGTTTTGGTGTCTAGTTCATTTAGATTTTCGAGTTCTGTTCACATTAGTCATGCCACCGCTGCATCGTTATCCCTTCCACTGTCCACCACCCCACCCATCAATTTCCACCACGTGCTACCCATCGTTCATTGTCATAATCATAGTTGAGCTCGTTCACATCTTCGGTTGATCCAATCTGCATCTTATCTAGTTTGTCTTAGAAAGAGGGAGAGAGAAAAAAAGACAGAGAAAAAAAGAGAAAAATGTAAAAAAAATAGTCAAAGAAAAAAAGCATAAAGAAAAAGAAAAAAGTATGAAAAAAAGAGAATTTGTTTGGATCTATCTTTTCCAGAGGAAAGTTGGAGAAAGAGTTTTTGATATATCCCGCTTGGCAGTTGTTTCTCATCATTATCTTTACTATCATTGTGATCTTGACTTATATCTTAGTGTCCAAAGCTACTTCATATCCTTTATTGATGCTAGTTGTGCTAAGCCGTGACCTCATTAGTGTTCTAGGCTCGCGTCTCTAGTCCGGTACCACCACACCCTAGTAGTTCATAGGAACATTATTCTTGAATTTTGTTTCTTGTTTCTACTAATCATGACAGGTTCCGGAGATAAAAATTCAGAGATCACACCCTAGTAGTTCTACTAATGCAATGTGACCTCATTAGTGTTCTACTAGAGACGCAATTTAGATCACATGACAGGTTCCGGTACCACCACACCCTAGTGTTGAAGGCTTAAATAATCAATTTAGAGACGCAATTTGCTTTACTCTGAGCGCTTTACCACCACACCCTAGTAGTTCATAGGAACATTATTCTCGAATTTTGTTTCTTGTTTCTACTAATCATGACATGTTCCGGAGATAAAAATTCTTGGACGATGGATACATCTTCACCATCATGAGAGGTGGGAGAACACACGCACGCACATGGTCAGGTTAGCTCTTTACTGTCATTCGAGGATAGATTTAATCCTGCTATTTATCTAGCTTGGGATCTTGAAGTAGATCAAGTTTTTAGTCACCATGATTTTTCTGAACTTGAGAGAGTGTGAGCTGCCGCTGGAGCATTAACTGGTTTTGCTTCTGTTTGGTGGAGTGAGCATTGTAAGAAAAACATTTTTACCAACCCACAATTTGGAAAGATTTGACAGCTGTAATAAGACAACAATTTTTTCCTCCTTACTATCACCATGAATTGCTTCGCAAATTGGAACAATTAAAACAAGGTACTAACACTGTTCATGCTTACTACCAAGACTTCAAATCTTATATGCATAATTGTGACATAGAAGAATCTGAGGATGATACAATGAATAGATTTTTTGGTGGTTTGAACCATGATATTCATGCAAGAATTCAGTATATTCCTCGTTGCATTTCTGGTATGTATGTTCGTGGTTGTACCTTTGAGAGACAGATACATGAGGATGCATTGGGTGACTACAACACCTACTATTCTAGTTCTTGCTCACCACCACCGGTTGGTTCATCCATCGTTGCACCTACTAGAGCAGCCACACCTCAGATTTTGAGCGCGACATCATCTCAAGAGTGTGGTACATTTTCATCATTCGTACCTACATCAGCTACATGTTTACGACAAGGTAATAGTAAAGGTATTGATGATATAACTTCACGTCAGAATGATGCATGCCTAGTTAACTTGGATACATCATGTGTTGAGTTCCCTGTCAATTTGAGCACACCACCTATTTTAGAGAATCGTGTTACTATCATGAAAGGGTCATGTGATCAAACATCTAAAATACCAACAATTTTGAGTGCACCCATTGAATTAACTATTGATGCAAAAGAACCATGTGAATCATGGAATAAATCAGATTTGGATAAAATACATTTGAAAATAATTGTGCCAATGTTTAATCATTTTGATATGACATCTAATCTTGGTGATGATTTTGTGTCAAATGACTTATTGCATGCTTGCTTATTTAAGCATGTTGTAGCATGTAAATTTGATGCACGTAAGGTTTACTCACCAATGTTGGGATGGTTTAATGATGAACATTGTTAATCTTTTGATATTAATAAGAGCTTCACTCATATGTGCAAACTGAGTTGCAATATTTTCATGCTTCTACTTTTTGTTATAATATTTTGGCTTTAGATTTTATGATCTATGAAAGTTACTCATGCATACTTGTGTCATATGTGCAAAACCAAGGGAAGTAAAAATGGATGACATATACATATACAACATGTACACCTTGTCTCTTTTGTTAGCCACATTTCAGATTAAGCAACGCCGAGGATGGATTTGTTTTCTAGAATGGGAGGATGATGAGGACATGACTACCTTGGATACGACCAAAAATATTGCATACATGTATATTTCTGAGGTGATTTCTAATGAAAACTATGTAATAATTTATTTATGTCATCCATGACAAAAATACTTCACATACTTTTGTGCCATGTCTAATTGCAGGTGTATGGGACATTTGTACAATCCACATATGAAGACAAGGGAAAAAGAGAAGTTTAGATGTTGTTCAAAAATTCCTCTCACATCACTTTTGGGCCAAGAGAAGATAGGGTCCAAGTCTCTTACGTTCTAGAATCAGATTCGGACTGCACAAACATACCTGACTCAAACGCCAAGAACTCTTTCATACGAACTCAATTGGGTATTTCTTTTTTTGTTGGAAATTATATTTCATGCTCTTTCCAACATAATTGGATTCACCTTCAACTTCATCCGGAGCATTGAGATATCGATGAAACAATCTGACACTGCAGCAGAATCCGAGTCAAACTACAATTCCAATGGTGTTGCATCACCTCCACTTGGTCCCATGAGCCTTGTACGACCTAGGGTTAGTTTTAGGCTGCCTTGGGATGTCCTCCCACCTCCTTGGCCGCCACCCCTTGCTCCTATATGAGTAGATTAGTCTAGTAGCTTTTTCCTGGGGGATTTGTTTACTTAAAAGTTAGCCATTGCAACTTCATGTACTTCCTTTGTGTCCAGCAACCATACCAAGACCGCTTTCGTATCCCTACCTTTATCAATAATTCATCTATATTCGCAATATTCAGATTGCATTATCATATTCTTGCTTTCTCTTCGATTGCGTGCACGAATAGACCTTCGTGGTCATGCTGCTTGTGCTTCCTTGCATTATCGTATTCTTGCCTGCTCTTCGATTGCATGCACGAATAGACCTTCGTGGTCAGGCAGATCATGCTTCCAGCATCGTCAGTAACCTCAGGAGATTGGTTTAGCGACTGCTAAGGCCCAACATCGTGCACGTTTGTAGTTGGATCGTCAAAGTCGGCTCCACCAAATCGATAGTTGTCATCTCATTGAAAGATCGGGACCCTCACCTCTATCATATCGCCCCTCACTTACCCCTTCATGGCTACCACTATATATACTCATCCCCCTCCTCCATTCCAGGGTTACAAAATATGATAGTTCCTTTGTATGTGAGCTTTGCTCCTATCTACTCTTCTATTGAGAGAGAGAGACCAATCCATTGGAGTTCAAGACCTCCTTTGGAGAAGATCTCGCTTTTTGTGGATAGGAGAGAGAGATATATCATATTTATCATGTAATCTCGCTTTTGTGGCATGAATATTAAGATCTGAATGATTCAAAGCAATAGTATATAATTTTACATAAAAACATCAATACTCAGGCATACCAACAAACAATCATGCCTTTCAAAATATCAATACTAAAGAACGTTATCCCTACAAAATCATATAGCCTTGTCATGCTCATCTTCTTAACAGAAAGTATTTATCACGCACAACCCCGATGACAAGCCGAACAATTGGTTCATACGTTTTAACGCGCTTTAGCTTTTTCAACCCTCACGCAATACATGAGCGCAAGCCATGGATATATCACTATGGGTGAATAGAGCATATGGTGATAGAGATATTATGGAGAAGACAAAAAGGACAAAGTCTCATGTTGATGAGGCTAATCAATAGGCTATGGAGATGTCCATCAATTGATGTCAATGCAAGGAGTAGGGATTGCCATGCAACAGATGCACTAAGAGCTATAAGTGTATGGAAGCTCAAGAAAGGAAACTAAGTGAGTGTGCATCCAACTTGCTTTCTCATGAAGACCTCATACATTTGAGGAAGCCCATCATTCGAATATACAAGCCAAGTTCTATAATGAAAAGTTCTCACTAGTTATATGAAAATGAAAGCATAGGAGACTCTCTATATGAAGAACATGGTGCTACTTTGAAGCACAAGTGTGGAAACGATAGTAACATTTCCCCTTCTCTCTCTTTTTTCTCTTTTTTTCTCTTTTTTCTCTTTTTTTCTCTTTTCTCTTTTTTTTTCTTTTCTTCGTTGGGCTCTTTTTGCCTCCGTTTTATGGGCTCTTTTTTGCCTCTTTTTTATATATCCTCACTTGGGTCATACTCTAATATGAATAATGATAATCATCACACTTCTGTTTACTTACAACTCAAAATTACAACTTGATACTAGAACAAAATATGACTCTATATGAATACATCTTGCTACCAGGATGTGCAATGATCTAGCGTAACATGTGAAATGATCTAGATGACGACTAGAGGGGGGGGGGGTGAATAGGAGTTTTAAAACTTTTACGGATTTGGCTTTACCCTAATGCGGAATTAAACTAACGGATACTTTTCAAGCACAAATCCTAAATATGCTAGGCTCAACTAAGTGCACCAACAACCTATGCTAAACAAGATAGGCAATTAAGCAAACTAGCAAGCACAAACTATATCACAAGATATGGAAATGAAGGAACAACTAAGCAATTCAACTATCACAAGATATATCAATATGGGCAAGTATGAATTGCGGAAAGTAAAGGGTGGGTTTTCCTAGTAGTGCAAGCCTCTGTAGCCACCAAAAACCAATCGGGACCCTGTTCCGGCACTCACGGGAGGGGATCCTCACCGGTATCCATATTCATCATCCCGACGCTCTCCATGACGAGGAGGGAGTAGTTCACCCTCGGGGCTGAGGGTATGTACCAGTAGCTATGTGTTTGATCTCTCTCTCTCTCTCTCTCTCTCTCTCTCTCTCTCGTGTTCTTGATTTGGCACGATCTTGATGTATCGCGAGCTTTGCTATTATAGTTGGATCTTATGATGTTTCTTCCCCTCTACTCTCTTGTAATGGATTGAGTTTTCCCTTTGAAGTTATCTTATTGGTTTGAGTGTTTAAGGATTTGAGAACACTTGATGTATGTCTTGCATGTGCGTATCTGTGGTGACAATGGGTTATCACGTGATTCACTGGATGTATGTTTTGGTGATCAACTTGCGGGTTCCCTGACCTCATGAACTTATGCATAGGGGTTGGCACACGTTTTCTTCTTGACTCTCCGGTAGAAACTTTGGGGCACTCTTTGAAGTACTTTGTGTTGGTTCGAATAGATGAATCTGAGATTGTGTGATGCATATCGTATAATCATACCCACGGATACTCGAGGTGACATTGGAGTATCTAGGTGACATTAGGGTTTTGGTTGATTTGTGTCTTAAGGTGTTATTCTAGTACGAACTCTATGATAGATCGAATGGAAAGAATAGCTTCGTGTTATTCTACTACGGACTCTTGAATAGATCGATCAGAAAGAATAACTTTGAGGTGGTTTCATACCCTACCATAATCTCTTCTTTTGTTCTCCTCTATTAGTGACCTTGGAGTGACTCTTTGTTGCATGTTGAGGGATAGTTATATGATCCAATTATGTTATTATTGTTGAGAGAACTTGCACTAGTGAAAGTATGAACCCTAGGCCTTGTTTCCTAGCATTGCAATATCATTTACGCTCACTTTTATCGCATGCTACCTTGCTGTTTTATATTTTCAGATTACAAAAACCTATATCTACCATCCATATTGCACTTGTATCACCATCTATTTGCCGAACTAGTGCACCTATACAATTTACCATTGTATTGTGTGTGTTGGGGACACAAGAGACTCTTTGTTATTTGGTTGCAGGGTTGTCTGAGAGAGACCATCTTCATCCTACACCTCCCACGGATATATAAACCTTAGGTCATCCACTTGAGGGAAATTTGCTACTGTCCTACATACCTCTGCACTTGGAGGCCCAACAACGTCTACAAGAAGAAGGTTGCATAGTAGACATCATGGAACCGGCACTCTTTAATCCGAATGGCATGCGGACAAAGCAGTACATACCACATGGAGTGATGAATGACGTATTCTCTTCATCTTCCTTGGACATGAAGATTTGGTGAAACCCAGAATATGCATCCAGAAAGGAGAGCAGATCACAACCTGAAGTGGAATCCTATCAATACGCGGCAAGGGGAAATGGGTCCTTTGGGCAAGCCTCGTTAAGATCTGTGAAATCTATGCAAAGCCTTCACTACTCGTTAGCCTTCCGGACTATCACTGGATTTGCCAACCACGTTGGATGCAGCACTCCTTTGACCAAACCAGCTACCTCAAGTTTCTTGATCTCTTCTGCAATGAACTGCTGCCTCTCCAAGGCCTGCTTCCGGACTTTCTGCTTGACAGGTCGGGCATGTATGCAGACAGCAAGGTGGTGCTCGATTACCTCTCTTGGAACACTGGGGATATCAAATGGTTGCCAGGCAAACACATCGATATTCGCCCGCAGGAAGGCAATGAGTGCGCTTTCCTATTTATCATCGAGAGTGGCGCTGATAGTGAAAGTACCACCAACGCCCGCCAGCCCTGCCGGGACCTTCTTCACTTGGGGTGCAGCGACCTTGGATCTCTTGCTGTTGGAGCACTCTGGCATGTCGTCAATGGGTGCCGTGCACTCGGTGGGGGCACGCATCCCGGACTCTTTGTCGGGGGTCCTACAATCCCTCTTCTTTCCTTTACTTTCCTTGGCGGGAACTACTCCTTCCGCTGCCTCTGCGGCAACCACGTCCTGGTACATCTTGTCCACATAAATGATTGCATCCTTCTCATCTGATGGGATGGTGATGACTCCCAGTGGCCCAGGCATCTTCAAGGTGTTGTAGGCATAGTGGGTTGCCGCCATGAATTTAGCCAGGGCCGGGCGTCCAAGAAGTCCATTGTACGGCAGGGGAGATCAACCACATGAAACACAATCCTCTCATTCCGGTAGTCCAGTTCTCTCCCAAACGTTATCGGCAATGTGATCTTTCCCTTAGGATGACTCTTGTCGGGATTAACTCCTTGAAACATGCCGATAACCTCTAGCTCTTCTTCTGCTATCTAAAGCTTGCTGATAACTGCTGGGGATTAAATCCTTGCAAATTGTTGGGGAAACCAACAATGGCAAACATCCTACCACAGCGGTACGGCTAGGGTGATCCTCCTCGTCAAAGATGATGGGCGTACGGGACCATTTGAGGGGCTTTCGGGCCTCTAGTGCTGGCTCCACGACATTGACCTCTCGCGCCCACCGCTTGAGCTGGTAGTGAGAAGTGTGCAGAGATGCACTTCCATCAATGCACAGGGTGTCAGTGGCCTTCTGAAACTCCTGCTCACTGGCTTCCTCTTCATCCCCTCCATCACTCTCATCATCACAGGTTTCCTTCTCTCGACCTGTGGCGGGATTTCCTTGGTTACGAAAGGGTTTCCCGGGGCAGTTTACTTCACCACCTCGGCCCTTACCGCCAGTTACATTCCGACCCTTTTCCTTATCACGCTTCTCATACTCTTCTCTCTGTCTCTTGATAAGCTACTCAACCTGATAACACTCTTGAAGGTCATGTCCCTTGGTCTGATGAATCTTGCAGTACGGCCCATCACCATTCTCGGCTTTCTAGGCAGCAGTGGCTTCCCGGCAATCAGTGCACACGACAACTTCCTTGCCGTGGGTCTCAGCCTTGGCCTTCTTGCCGGTACTAGGTGTACCCAATCCTTCAACAGTCATTACTGCCTTATCTCTCCACTTCTTGCTGCGCTTCTTGCTCTTCTTCTGACTGGTTGATTCATCATCATCCTCGGAATCAACATTGATGCATTCTTCCCCTCCGGGCAACTTCCTTCCCTCCTCCATTCGAGCACACTTATCCACCAACGTGTAAACCTCCTTAACAACCTTGGGCAACTACACATTCATCTTGGGACTAATCCGGCAGTTGCGCACATTGGAATGGAAGGCAGCTACTGCAGCTACCAGATGGATATTTGGGATATTTCTATGAACTTTGCTAAATCTCTGTAAATACTTATGGAGGGTTTCTCCTTCCTTCTATTAGAGAAGCTGTAAGTCGTTGGGTGCCAAGTTCTTGACGGCCACCGGTGAAGGCGCCGATGAATTCGTGGCACAGGTCAGCCCATGACGAAATGGAGTTCTCCGGTAGGTGCATCAGCAAAGACCTCACATTGGACTTGAGGGCCAAAGGGAAGTAATTGGCAAACACCTTCTCATCTCTTCCCCCGGCAGCCTGAACAGCGATGGTGTAGATGCTCAGGAACTCTGCTGGGTTCAGCCTCGCACCGTACTTCTCAGGTATTTCTGGCCTGAACGTGCGAACGGACGGCCAACGGACTTGCCGCAGTTCATGGGTAAAGGTAGGGCAGCCAACATCGAAAGGTAGGCACCCACCAATACCGAGCGTGGGCTCGTCGACGTCGGGGCCATTGCACCCGTCGGTCCGGCGGAGGTCGTCGCGACGAAGCTCGACAACGGCGCGTGCGTCTCCTATCCGCCTATCCTCCGGGGCTCGTCGTTGGCCTGGACGTGCTCGAGGGTCAGAAGAGGCCATCGACACATCGTCAGGATCTTGATTTTGTTGCGCTCGCGCTGGATGTCGTGGCGGGGGCTACACCATGGAGACGGCTCCCTCCGTACGGTCAGCAGCATGAGCCGTCGTTGACGCTTGGGGAGGCTGTGGCGGGTCAGCTCCGCGTGAGCCCCCAGCTTCGGCGAAACTGGGCAGACTTTGGATGGTGGCACGCCATTCGTCCATCTACTCGGCCGGTGGCGGAAACCTCAGCAGCAGCTGAGCCTGCGCCATAGCCTCTGAGGTTGTACTTGGCATGGGTGACGATGAAGTCGATTGCACCATCACTCAGCTCCTGACGGTACCAGCGCGGCGGCACTGCGCCCCCGCTGCTGCGGCGAGGCGACCACCTGGATTTGGTGTGGCAAAGGCGCGGTCAGCGGCTCCGTCGGGCGCAGCAGCTTGGTCGACTCGTCCAGGGGGTGGTGCATGCGCCATGGCCGCACCCGTGGTGGGAGCGGCCAGAGGGCGGCGATTCGCTCCGGTCCGAGCGCCGTTGTTGCGGTTGTGCCCATCGGTGGGAGAGAGGGGCGCAGATGGAGTAACCCCCTCACCCGTACCTTGGGGAGAGTGGCCGTCGGGATGTTGCTCTCCTCCGGTGTCTCCTGCTCCTGCGTCGGCCACGGGGGAAGTGGTGACGGTGCCGCCTGCTCTGACCACATCCCCAACTGTGTCCGCGTCCTCGCGTGCCTCCGCATCCCCCGCAGCGTTAGAGGCCGTGGCGGCAGAGGCTTTGAGGTGGATGGATGCACCGAAGAACCGGGTTTCTTCTTGGGAGCCATGGTTGATGGCGTTATCGAAGATGAAGATGACGAGCTGCACACACCTTCAGGTTTGCGCAAGCGATTCCCCCTACCTGGCCCGCCAAAGATGTCACGGGAAACCACAGCCACCTATGGGACCAGGAGGGCCCTTGTTGGTTCGGCAGGGGGAGTAGCGTTGCACAAAGAGGAGACGGCGTGGGCGGCACGACGAGATATCACGTCGCAGTTTTACCCGAGTTAAGACGCCGCGGTAAAAACCCTACTCCTGCTTTGGTGGATTGATGGTGGAAAGGTGGTGGTGGAGCGTAGTGCACTTGCCCGGAAGGGTTGCCTCAGGGCGGCAGTGGCTACGCGCGTACGGGGGTGTGAGTTATCCAACCTTCTAACCCTTTCTATGGTTGCCACAAGCCTCCTTTTATAGATAAAGGGGTTGCCACAATGGCAAAGTAGTCATTACACACTGATAAGTTAGCAACAGTGCTATCATACCTAACTCTGCGGGCTGACAGGGCGTGTTAAATGCACCGCTCAATGTCACATCACTGGTTGCCCGGCAAGGCTTGCCGGGCTATCTTGCCAGCTCTGCGCCTGCTCGCTTGACAAGTTGCAGGATGGGTGTCACCTGTGTGTTTTTCGTGTAGGGATAGGCTGCCATGTGGGGAATGGTTACCACTTAGTCACTCTGCGGCTTGACAACACACTGGTCGACGACGTGAGTCGTGGTGGAGTGGTTGGTGAGGTGGTTTTGCCTCCGTGAGTCTCGACAGGCCCTGTCGGGATGCCTTGGTTGTCATCTTCTGGGGGTGGCCTCGCCCCTTGCCTGGCTCGTCTGCTCGGCAAGGGAGGCCTTTCTCTTGACGATATCTTGCTTCTCTAGCTTGTTCTTGGTCCCTCTGATCTGCAGGTTGGTCCTTCGATGTTCTTGGTTTCTTGTACTCTGACTTAGGTTGGTGCTTCAATCTTGTTCCCGTGCCTGTGCATAGTCAGGCAACAGACCAAGGATTTGTTGCACCGACAATGTTGAAGAAGTTCCATGTAGGTGGAAGGCACAAATTCTCGCCTCATCGCTTTCTTCATCATGGGTGAAGTCATGGTGAAGCTTGTCGAAGGTCTGTGAAGCCACCAAATCAATGCGTAGTCGTCGAAGGTACTTCTGGCGCAGTTCACTTGATCTTCGGAGGGGACATGGTGTAGCTTGAGGTAGTCATCCAACTCGTGCTCCAAGTTGAGGTACTCTTCAGGGTCATGAGTCCCAAAGAATGGAATCTGGAATCTCATCAATGTTGGAGAAGTCAAAGTAGCTCGTGGAAGTAGTGGACTTGAGCTCGTGGAGTTGGCGAAGATGTCGTACGTCCGAAGGCGAAGATTCCTTGAAGTCACTTGGCGAAGATGCCAAAATTGTTGAAGAAGCTGTAGTGTCGATGTTGCTGTTCTGTATGGCCTGTGCACATGGGGGTGCAGAAGGCCACGTGCACGGGGTCCCGTGTGCACAGGGGTCGGAGGCCCATGTGCACGTGGGTGGCAGAGAAGCCAACTCTCGTCCGGAAGAGTGCTCTTCATGGTCTTGTCGATGTCGATGCCGTGGTGTACTTGCCTGAGATGGTAGCTCGGAAGCATGTGCACTTGAGCGTATTCTCGAAGATGAGGAAGACTGCTTGCGGTTGTTGATGAGGACCTTGAGCTCCTCCATGTGCTTGTCCATCTTGGCGTCGATGAAATTCTTCATAGCATCGAACTCGTCATCGTGGTTGTAGACCGAAGATGATGTGCTTTGTCTATCCATCACAAGACTCGAACGAAGGTGAGTAGGAAATGAGATAAACAATACCAAGCTACCTTTTCCCAAAGTTGAGGATGTATCTCGTGTCACTCAATGTGAAATGAAAGAATAGTGGAATTGGTACGAGACTTGTTCACTCACACCTACAAAGTAAAGCTTATCAAGTGGCTTGGTTAGGACAAGTGGCACAAATTCATGCAAATTGAAGTCAAAGATACTGTAAATGTTGAAATAAATCCAAAGGACTCAAAATGCAAAGCAAGTGATCACAAATATAGAGGAGGGCAATAAAGAAACACACACGGTGGGATAATGGGGTTTGTGCAACTATATGGATGAGCAATACAAAATTGCCTAGCGAAGACTAAGCTCGTTTGCACAAACACTAGGAGAGCACTAGCTTGATTGCACACTTGGGCATGATTCACCACTTGACACCAACCTATATGTATGAAAGCTAAATGTTTCCTATTCCATGTATCCTGATGCACAAGTATCTCTTTTCATGCTCAACAATCTTTGCTTATAAGCTGATGATCATTCTTTTCTTGCTTAAAAGCTTTTTTTTTGCACTATACTTATTGAGACTCAACCACAAACATGAGATAAGTATCACAAGATATGCACGGGAATAAGCAATTGCACTGTATGATATATCCAATGCCGCAACAACAATATGATATTGTATCACTAAGGTGAACAAGTTTTCGCGAAGCCCGGCAATACTCGGATAGCCAGTCTCAATAGGTATGAAGGTATTCGAAAAGATGGTGGGGCTATCAAGTTGTAGTGGAAAGGAATGAGAAGTTTATGACGGAATGTATACCTTCGTCACACATAACCTTTCACGAAGTCGGGGGGTAACCGGCCTTGCTTCCGGTTGAAGATGGTCGCAAAGGTTGGATGGTCGTCGTCGATACGGAATGTCGTGGTGGATGTAGTCGATGGACCGATACAAGTCGCTGGTAGTAGATGAATATGTAACCATCCCTAAGTAGCCGAAATACCTTAGGAGACTCATATCACTATGCAAACAACCACAAATACCGAAGGAACCAAAATGGGTTAGTTTGTGGATGTTTTATGCGGTGGTGCGGAAGTTATGGTGGAGGGCCAAGGAAAAAGATGCAAAAACGGAAAAAAATTAATGGAGTAAAATGGTGGTAAATCCAAGATGAGCAGCTCGGGCACGTCGCTAGCTTTCGAACGAGCCAAAGAACACCCAAATTGGAGTTTGGGAGTGGAAGTTATGGCTGAAAACGTAAAGCGTGTGCGGCTGTTTCTGGGAGGGCCATGCGCACGGGGTCAAAGGCCCGTGGACATGGGGTCCCATGTGCATGGTACAAGGCCGTGGACAAGGGGTCTCCTGGGACATTTCAGGGGGCCGTAGACACAGGGTCTGGGGCCCGTGGACACGGGTTAGCGGAAATTTCGCGATTTTGAGGTCAAATTCGAAGGGGTGGAAGAAAAATTGGGGTATGGGGACGCAATACAGGGTGGATCTACTTGCTAAACACCAGATCCATGTACTGAAATCAACAAAAACTCACAAGAAATATCAAATCACAAAAAAATTGGTATGGCTCTTTTTTTGGGGATTTTCGAAAAAGGGCAAGAACAAGCAAAATTAGGCTAGAAAACAAAGAAGGGGGGCTCCAATTTCGTGAGAAACCATGGCTCATGATACCAAGATGTTGTAGGGTCGAGCCCTAAGATGGATCTTTCACGAATTCGAGGGAAAAAATCCCCAAGAACAAGATGAACACAAAGGGGAAAACACAAGAGGAACACTCAAGAACAAGCCCAAATCACACATCCACTAGGCTCAAATCCACACAAGATCCACAAAGGTACAGAAACAACAAGAGGAACATCGGTACATGGTAAAGTTCATCCCAAATCCAAAAGGGAGATGAGGTCTTGAATCCCTAAGGATCTTCTCCAATGGAGGCCTTGAACTCCAATGGATGCCTTGAACTCCAATGTAGTCTTCTCCCTCAAGAGGAAACCCACAAGGGGAGATACATGAGCTAAGATCTAATGTCTAGATCTATTATTAGCTAAGTATGAATGGAGGAGGAAGAGGAGTATATATAGGTCCAAGGGGTGAAGGGGTAAGCAGGGGAGAAATGGGGATTACATGGGCGAAGCCCGCAGCAACATTCAGGGGGCCTCGTGTGCACGAGGTAAGTGGAGCCGGTGCGCACGGGGTATCCAGAGACCTGGCGCATGAGCCCGTGCACACGAGGTCTGTGAGGCCCGTGGAGATGGGGGTCCCGTGGGCACGGTACACGCCCGTGCGCACGGGGTCTTCAGGACTGCCAGCCTGGGAGGCCCGTGGGCATGGGGTCGGAGGGGCCCGTGTGTACGGGGTCGCCTGGGAGCTGCTGCCTTCTTATTGGAGCTTCCTTCTCCACTTCCAGGCTTCCCTCTTGGACGGTGTAGATGTTCTCTTCTTCTTGGACTCCTCCTCAATGAATGTGTAGCTCCGCTCACACCTATGTATGCACACGAGAGAGGGGTCAAGTAGTATACCATCCTCGAAAGGTACAAGTGGACATGTGTAAAGGAGATGATTCACCTTTGTATGTATGAAGTAGATGTCGCACGTGTCACTTGCCAAATTGACTCTTGACATAGTGATGTCCATAGGATGCTCCGCATCACAACCCCCGGGCCACACCCCTAAGATAGATAGTGGGGCAATGGGGTGTGACGAACTCGCCTCCGCATGCGACGCCGCGGCACGCCACGCAATCACGTATTGTGCTTGATTGACAGGCGCAATGCGACTATTCTGTTTTCCAACCAAAGCAAGCACGCAACCCCAGAGCCACACCCCTAAGATAGATAGTGGGGCGACAGGGTGTGATGGACTCGCCTCCACATGCGACGCCGAGGCACGCTGCGTCGTCGCCTGCTCTAGCTCATTCGAGGCTCGGCCTCGCAGGAGGGAGGGGGGTCACGACCCCTCTCCCCCTTGCTCGGCCTCGCGCTAACACATGCAATGCGCCTGGTTGACAGGCGCAGTGCGGCTATTCTGTTTTCCAACCAAAGCACGCACGCAACATCATCGCCTGCTCCGGCTCGTTCCAGGCTCGGCCTCGACGGGGAGGGAGGAGTCGACCAGACCCCCCCCTCGGCCTCGCACTAACGCATGCAGTGCGCTTGGTTGACAGGCGCAGTGCGACTATTCTATTTTCCAACCAAAGCACGCACGCAACCCCAGAGACACACCCCTAAGATAGATAGTGGAGCAACGAGGAGTGACGGACTCGCCTCCACATGCGATGCCGCGGAACGCCACATCATCGCCCCCTGCTCGGTATCGCGCTAATGCATGCAGTGCGCTTGGTTGATAGGCGCAGTGCGGCTATTCTATTTGCCAACCAAAGCACGCACGCAACCCTAGAGCCACACCCCTAAGATAGACAGTGGGGCGACGGGGTGTGACAGCCCCCCAGAGCCTGATTAAAAAACGGAAAGTTGTGCTGAAAAAAGAACTTAGCCATGATGCAGTTCAGTTATACACCTGAATGCAGCCATTCTGCAAAAAAATTGTACAGATGAAAACAGGTGAAAAAACAAACACCGACAAAAACAGCGCGGGGAGCAAAAAAACAAAAATCACACATAAAAACAAAAAATATAGATATTATTTATATAAAATAAATCACACACCATTTCATCCATATACGCTACTGCAAAAAGCATACGACACACAAGGACAGAAAAAACTAGCCTTTTTGTACACATTGTCTACCTTAGATAGCACACAGTACACACCATAACCCTAGCTCTTGTCCATACACATGCCTTTAACCAGAAAATATGCCAACTAACTGTTACTGCAACTGCGACTCCGACAGGGAAGTAAGCTCGAGGCATGCAATCAGATCTCGTAGCTCGGGCGACATGTCTTCATAATACAACATTTTCAAAGGATTGAATAGCAGCTGGAAAATGTACTCCGCCTTCCAATCTTCAACAGCAGGCTGATATTTTTTTAAAATGCAGAGCAGTGATTAAAAAAAGGTTGCCGTAAGAATGAAAAGTGAAAAAATTAGAAAATAAAAACGGTAACAAAAACAAGAAACAGAGAAGGTATTACATCGGATTTGACAATTTTGTCGACTAGACGGACGTTGTCATACACCTGTGTCAACCTCAAAACATAGATTTCGCACTCGTTTGGTTCTTGCGCTGGCACGACCCAGTAAGAGGGCTTCTCTGCCAATTTAACCATGTCAAGGTGATTCTTAGAGTTATACAACTTTTCACCATAAATCTCCTTCAACAGCTGAGTCATCCTCCTCATCTGGCAAAAGGCAGCACAAAGTAATAAACACACGTCACAAATCAATAACTATCAGACGAGGCAAAAATACATGTTCTTCTCAATGTCTAGACAGTCCCTCTTTTAAATGCATGTGAGGTCATTTCATTTTATCACTCTTTTACACAGATTGGGTGTGTGGGAGAAAATGCAGTTCTGTGTCGCATATGTTGTAGTGCACTATATTAATAAGTGTGGTGCTATGGTACTAACAATGCATGTGCAGTTTAGAAAATATATTGTAGTAGGAGAAACACAAAAAAGCTTTGCACTTGGCTAAAAAACTGACATACCACTTCAGTGCAATCTGAGTGGTAGTCAGTCCTCCCCCACTTTGTCGTTAAATCAGGATCGCCAGTGTACTTCTTGTGTCATGGATGTCAATGGTCTGGCGATGTTGGTTCATCGTGTATTAGGCATAATGACCATCCTTGGAGCATGGCATCATAATCTGTCGCATCAAAAAACAAATGAAATGAAAGTTCATTCGACACATAGCATTAGGACCACTACTTCAAATCTATACCTACTATTAAACGGAGGTGATATTCTTGGTTTCATCCCGCTTCATTTGGTCCCGCTTCAATTAATTTCACGTACGCTATTTGGTTTCGTTACTTGCCACCCGTTTTGGCCCAACGGAGAAAGCCCACCTAGCACCGCTCTGAGGCCCAGGTCTATACCTACTACTAAAGAGAGGTGATATTCTTGGTTTGGTCCTGCTTAAATTATTTTCATGTATGCTATTTGGTTTTCTTACTTGCCACCCGTGTTGGCCCAACGGAGAAAGCCTGATGAGGACATCAATACCATTGTTACACCCACAGCCCCTACTGTTACATATAATGGACCAATTACTAGAGCTCGCGCGCGCCAATTAAATTACAGGTACTTTCGTTTCTTGGTAATGATTCTAATGTTCATGAGAATATGATGCTGCCTAAATTGGATACATTTGTTTTGCTTACAAATGAAGGGCCTAGCTTGGAGAAGGATGAACATTGGAGCAAGAACAAGCATGGAGTTGATGGCATGCGCAAGGGGAACAAGAACGGAGTTACAATTGATGATTTCAGGACTTTGAAGCCACCATAAGGAGTGAATGAAGCCTTGGACGAAATATACAAGATGCCACTTTATAAATTTCGTCCAGGGGCTATTCTAGGTGCTGCGTCACCTTATTATTGGGCTAGGCCCATGTAATTTCGAAATACATAAGTATAGGCTGTTTTTAGAGTCCGTATGTGTGGGGAAACAAGAGATAGGGTTGGTTTCGGACCCCTTCCCCAAGGGCCACGAAATTCCCCCCTCTTCCTCCATATATACAACCCTTAGGGAACCGTTTAGACTTTGGGTTTTGTCTAGATCAAAAGTTCGCCATAGCTGCAACTTCACGTACTTCGTTTGTGTTCAACGACCAGACCAAGGCGTCCACGTAACCCCACCTTCATTAATAAAGCTTTCCTCTTTTATTCGCAATATCCAGATTGCAAGCTCAGTTTCTTGCTTGTTCTTTGTTTGCTCGCAGGAAATAGACCTTCGTGGTCAGGTTGATCATGCTCCGGGTGGTCAATAACCCCTTGGAAGTTGGTTTAGCGATTGCTAAGGCGCGACATCTTCGCACGTTCGTAGTCGGATCGTCAAAGTCGACTCTCACAGAAAACGATTGCTATCTCATCGAAACATCGGGAGACCTTTGCCTCTATCAAAGCCCACCTGGCGGCGCACTAAAGCCCAGGTCTGGAGAGCTGGCAAAAAATAAAATCACTGATGGGAGGATTCGATCTCATAACCTACATACTGGCCACAAACAGTTTGTCCAACTGACCCAGCTAGAGATATGAGAGGATTTTTTCTCTCCCATTGCAACGCACGGGCCTTTTTCTATTAACTATAGAAAGAAATGCAATAAACAAGAAAATCAAATGATGGAAAATAATGGCCTTATCAGTTTTGTGTCCAACAGGTTTTCGTCACCAACAAAAACCTTGAACTGCTTAACTGCATCTTCTAAAACAAATGGGTTATGAACAACTGGCAACACAGGGTATCCTTCCTCATTTTTCTTGACGTAGGTTTCCATTTGAAGAACATACTGCATAGAAAAAGAACAAATAGGACATGAAAAAAAAGAATAAAACATGCATGCACGCATGGACATAAAAAATTCATTACAAGAGAAAAAATGCACCAAAGCATAAAAAAATGACAACAGACACATTTACCATGATAAATAAAGGTGAAAGTAGCACACGTTCACCAGAATGATAAACTAAACTCATTTCAGGGTGTTGCTTCCACTACTTAATGACAAAATCCATGAGATACGAGTCCATGCAAGCACTTTTTCCAAATGTATTATAGATATAGTCAACTTTGACTGTTTCGACATCACCAAAAGAATTATTCACCATCAAGAACACGTTACTGCAGTAAACATACATAGATGGAATCAAAAAATAAAGTTAAAAACAAAACACACAAAAAGGATGAAGGGCACACACATAAAACTTACTCATTGTATTTGGTTACAAAATCTTGGCTCAGAACGAGATCCTTTATTACCCTCGCCTCATCAATATATTTGAACCTCAGAGGCTTCAATTTGTCTAAAGAGCCTCTAAACTTAAAAGCCCTCTCACCTGCCCTGTTGTTCGAAAATACTTGAGCCTCATCTACAGGAGGACGATTGATTGCTGCACTCCTAGCCTAGTGACGCGTGGCACCGGCGTAACAAAATCATCATCATCAACATCAAGTACCTCATGCGGAGAGCCGGGGCGAGCAACCTTTCCACCATCAGGTCCAGATACCGCGTCTGTGTTCAAACTATCTCTAGCAGAAGAACCAGAATTCTCTAGAGAGATTTCAGTGGCCCAATCCTCCATAACTACCTCAGAACCCTGCGACTCAAACAGTGATGTACAACCTCCATGAAGACCCCCATCAAAACCTGTTAACAAGGAGAAAAAAACATGGGAACACTCAGCCCAAATACAAAACAAAAAAAATTAAATGCATCTCAATAATATAAAAAAATGCAGTTCACTAAAGAAGAGAATGCAACCCACTTGTCTAGAACAATGCAACCCACTTGTCTAGAACAATGCAGCCCACTTGTCTAGAACAATGCAGCCCACTTATATAGAACAATGCTGCTCACTTGTCTAGAACAATGCTGCTCACTTGCCCCGAATAAATGTAGCTCACTTGTCTACAACAGATGCAGCTCATTTACACACCAAATATACAGCCATCCACTGTAAATCACTCATTGCACTAAACACACTAGTAAAAAAAGACCTTAAGAAGTGGAAGCAAGCAGTAGACAAAAAAGGGAAATAAATAAGTTCACTAAAACAACCTTTATCTGCAAAAAAGAAATGTGACGATAACTCAAAGCAACACTTTGTCGATGTGAGCCAACTATAGAGCATGGCCTTTCTGATGTAGCCAATGTGCTCCACCCCAAACTGAGAAACTCAAACACCATCCCAATTCTGCAAGAATTGAAACATATAAAATCCACAATCATGCCTGCAATAAAAGAACAAAAACATCAGTTTGACATAATGAAATATAAAAGAATAGTTGAGTAGTATGGTGGAGAGGGGTTGTAAGGAACATACCCATTTGGCTGAATTGGGACAACAACATGTTTCAACAGAAATCCATCAAGAGTAGGAGGATTTAGCGGCTCATCAGAACTTGAGCTACCTTAATTCCATGCACGCTTGATATTTTTAACCATCCTCCAAAAATCATGTTTGCTTCAGAGATGCTAGGTTTATTTAGCGAGTCAAGAAATTCAAATTGCCTTTCTTTCACATTTAAGGCAAACACAAAATGATGACCAACGACATCCCTCGTCCCTGGCGGATCAAATGTTGCAAACATGACCTGTTGGAAGTAAAAATAAAATAAAAGTATTACAAGAACAAGAAACAGAGCACTATAAAAACCAACACACAAAAAATGGTTTTTGCCACATAAAAACGTTACTCACCATATCTTTTTTATCAACATGCTCCTCGACTTTTGAAGAGAAAAACAATTTAACACTCCTGCCTACACTACCACCATACCAAATACTTGTCTGCCAAAACAAAACCAAACAAGAGATAGTGCTCAAGCAAACAGGTCACTTATGTCAAAGACTGTTGTCCACATAAGTAAAACATATGCAGTTCACTAATGTCAAAGACTGCAGCCCACATATGTCAAAGAACTGCAGTGCACATATGTAAAAGAACTGCAGTTCACTTATGTCAAACACTGCATCCCACATATGCAAAAAAGAACTGCAGTTCACTTATGTAAAACGCTGAAGCTCACACATGTAAAACTATGCAACTCCCATATGTAAAAAACAAATGCATATGAGTGAACAGAACAACGTACATCAAGCTTATAACAAAAAAAAATAGATTTCAACCCACTAACAGAAGAAGTAATTCCACTAAACCTTATCAGATACAACATCCGGAGGAGACGACGCAATAGCCAAGTCCTCATCCTTCTCAGGGTCGACGTAGGAAACTTTGTGCACATCACAAGCAGCAACTCTAGTCTACGGGCATAGAACAAACCAAAAACCAAATAAGATGGTAACAACCAAAAAAAGAAAACAAAACTTCAACTATGCACAAGCAGTACAAATTTTACAATCATGAGGTACACAAAAAAACAATAAAATGGAAAGCAAAAAATACAAAGTTCAAGAAGAGATGCCACATGGAAGAACAGGCATGGGAGAAGTACTTGTACCTGACCAATTCCATCGTCCCTAGATCCACGAACACTAGAAGATTCCACTCCAGCCTATGACAAAAAACAAAGAGTGAGGAGCAGTCTACATAATACACGAAAGAGGTTCAAACAGGACAAAAAACGAACAACGTACATTATCAGCGCCGGCACCAGCGTCCTGTTTGTTCATTTAATGCAAAATGTGCTCAGCATTCTTCTCATACTGAGCACATTTTTCTTCCCGTGAATGTTTCAGCTGAGCATACGAATAGCGAATATTCGGCACTGCAATCTTCAAGCTTTCAACCATGCCACAATCAAATCTATGAGCAGCAACAATATCTTCTTCCCGGGGGGCATGGCCAACAAGGAAAAAACCAGCAACTGTCCTCAACCTGTCACGAGAGGTTGGCAAATCTTTAGTCGACATCAAAACCTTCAGAAGAAGCTCATCAATCTCCTCGTGTTTTTTCCCGCCAACAAATGTGTGTTCGGAAGAGCTTCTACTATCCAACATCCGACGAGCCGTGAAACCATGAGTAGGAGGCGGCTCATCATCACATGCAGGAAGCTGGCTACAGATAGGCTCGTAGAACCTAGCATGAGCGTTAGGCCCCGCATGAGAGCTGCCACATAGCACTACAATAGGACAGTTGTACACAATATCACCTAACGCCTTCCACTCCAAAAAAGATAAAAAAGGAAGAGAAGTACACATGTGAATACTAGAAAGTTTAGATTTATAATGACTGTAATTTAAAAAAAAAAACTCTGATCTTAAAAACTCAGTTGCACTAACCGACAGCTTCCCAAATTTGTAAGTTTCCAAATAAATCTTTCCCTTGACAATCATACCATCGTTGTATAACTTCATCAGGTCCTTGGTCGTCAGTATGATGCGCGTAGCATTACCATGTGCATAACTGAAAATTTGTGAAGCTTCAAACAATCAAGATACATAAACAGGGGGCCAATGGCACAACCCTCTGCACAATTCTGCTTGTTGCCTTCTGTCTGCCACCTCACTACAACTGCTTGCAGCTCATTAACAATAAGCTGACAAAAGTCCATCTGCGCCATAGCCGCATAATCCATGTTCTGAACCATGGCAGCAACCCTGCCCAAATGAACTGCAGGCCCGGAGCACAGCAAATTCGGATAAAGTATAAGGAAGAACACCTTGACAGCAAGATCAACCGTCACATGATCATCTTCCTGCACCAACACCTCCAACTTCTGAAGCAAGTCCTTGACACCTATACTTTTTGAATGGTCAAAGCCAAGCTCATCCTTGAGGGCAGACAACGAGTCATCATGGCCACTGGTAGCAGGCATGGGTGTAGTGTGACATCCCATAGGTAAATCAAAAATGTGATGAACTACATCACAATTGACTCGAATAACTCTGCCATTCCCAAAGTCCATTATCGCGGCAGGGTCAATCACTCCCATCAGATAGCACATAAGAATGCGCAACACATTTTTCTTTACTGTCAATTCAAAGACAACACTGAATCCAGCATCCCGAACACGACTAAAGTGTGCTTCTTTCAATAAAGCAGCAGCTTTGCAAACAGTGGGGAGCGACAAACGTACGATCCTGTTAAATCGAGCATCATTTCCCTTGGCATCATCTTCAGTTGCATTGCTCTTACTAGACTTCTTCCTCTGTGTAAAGGAAAATGCAGTCCACATTAGAAGATTAGCCATAAAAAATAGACAAAAAGACAGATAGAATAAGAATGAAGGAAGCAAATGTAGTCCACTTCAACAAACCTTTGGAATAGCATCCGCCGGCCCACCAGAGTCACCACTAACACCTTCATCGCCATCATCACGGGTACGCTTGGGTTGACTCTTAGATGGACCACAATCTTTTCGTCTACCAGTCTGAACATCCCTCACAAAATCAGCAAGCACAAAGTTGTCATCGTCAGATTTGACAATTTCACTGACATGTGGTAGCTTGCACTAAGGATCCTTTGCACCAGCTTCGGCAGTTCTCTTACCAAGATTCTTGTTCATGCAAACAGCACATGGACTCCGCCGAGGAGTACCACCTTCCTCAACAACAGAACTCAGTCTCTTCTTCTGCAAAGCAGACTGCTTGACATTGACAAATTTGGCACCCTTGGCACCATCTACGACTCTCCTCTGCTTCTCCTTCTCCGCATACTCTTTTAAGTCACTTTCAAACCTCATCTTCTTCTTGCTTTGCTTCAATTCATATGCACGAAGCTCTTCCGAGACCATCCACTCTTGTGTAACTTCCTCTGTACCATCAACAGATTGTGATTGTGTTTCACACAAGACGGGACGTCTCTGGTCAAAGCTCATACCAACGCCACCCTTTGCAAAATAATAATCAATCAATTGAGTAACGTCATCAAACCCAGGCGCCCCAACATGAAAAACAGACACTCCGTCAAAATGAAGTTTAACTATGGTCATTATTAAGAGCACAAAAAGAACAAATGCAGTGGTGCAACCATAAGCTAAATAAAAATTAATGCAGTTCATATATCAATGTAATGGAGTACACACATATGTATACAAAAAACCTAAATAAAACAACAATGTAGTTCACACATACATATAGTAGAGTTCACATATACATATAAATGCAGTGCTGCATACACTAACTTCATGTTTGTTTCCAAAAAAATGTCGGACTAGATACAACAAGGCAACACCAGTTTGTACAACATCAAGTAAGCAGCATACACAAAATAAAAAGGCATTCACATAAAAAAATAGCAGGTACTTATAAGAACAATCCATTTCAAAACTCACAGGACACATATGAAATTTACAACAGAAAGAGGGATACAACCAAATTGGCAAATTAAAAATAAGAAAAAACAAACACATACCAAAAGGAGGGGCCACACTTATGGGAGAAGATTCAGTTTGTGAATTCACTTGATATCCCGCCTCACCACCACAATCCTTATCACCAGGACAATGAGAGCCAATGGTGTATCATTATGACCACTGCAATCACCTACTGGATTCAATATAAACCGGAAACAAAAATTACAAAACATCACATGGCAAATAATGCAAAGGAACGCTGACAAGTAACACAACATAAACAAATCTGCAGGATGAACTAGGAAACTAGATATACATCACAGAAAATAAACAAGGACAAAGTAAGCAGTGCACATACCTTGAACTCCTCCTTCTCTGCTTGGCGAAGACATGTCGTTTGCCTGTAGCACAAGGACAGAGTGACAGATATCAGCAACAAAAAAAAGATAAAATCTGACGAAACCCTAGATGCACCTTGTTCTACCTACAGAGCACACGCGAGTACCAACCTCAAATCGAGATCAAATAGCATGCTTACGGGAAAAATATATAAGAAAAAAATGCAGCAATGCTACGAGAATCACAAAACTAGAACATGGGACGATCACGACAGAGGGCACGAGAAACATACCATGAAAAAGGGGATGAACATCGGCGATGGGGGCGGGGGCAGGAACGGAGGGGAAAGGGCTGGGGGGGGGGGGGCAGAGCAGGAAGGACTGGTGGAGCGGACAGGGATGCAGAATGCAGGAATAAGAACCTCTTGAGGACGACGTTTCCGCGGGCGACGGCGGTTGCTGTGGGCAACGGCGGTTTTGCTTGAGGGAGAGATGCTTTGGGAGCGGTTGCAAGAGAGGGGAGAGGTTTCTTCTCGGTCTCTCCCTATGACCGAGCAATGGAATCACTTGGGAGGGCCATGTGTGAGGCCCACGTGGGAAAGAGTTACATAAAATGGGCCGGCCCAAAACGGTTCGGATAAATAAGATGGACCAGATCGAAACAAAGAAGTTAGTACCAGATGCAGTTCGCTGCAAAGAAAAATGAAGTTTGCACCGTCAAACAAATAAATACATGCAGTTCGTAAAAAAGTTAAAGTCGAAAAAACAACGCGCGTGTTAAGATAACGCGTCCGGAAAAAAGTCTACCTTCAAATAAGTGTCACAAGAAAAAAACTGGGGGGGGGGGGCAACCACCCCCTCTCGTGCCAGGGGCTGTAGCAAGTACACGCAAAACAGGTGCAATACACAACTCTATTCAATGCAGTGCATTTGGTTAGACAAAGTAGTGCGGTAACATAAGTAATGCAGTTTCAAAATACATACATGAATACATACATGGTCTAGTTCACAGCGAAATACTCGTAAATTGCGGAATATACTGTACTTTTTTTCAGGGGCTGCAGTAAGTACACACAAAAACATGGGGCATTACGCGGCTCTAGACAACGCAGTGCATTTTGTTAGACGAAGCAGTGCGGTATCATATGCAATGCAATTTCGGAATGACGTACAATACATATAACGTGACAATGGTCGTTCGCACAAAATGTGGTGGTTAACAAAATTTACTGATGAAAAATAAAATAAAACCACGTTAAAAAGACCACGTTCGGAGATAACCGCCCAATCCGAGCGGTTCCGTCGCCACAAACCCACGATCACAGACGCAACCCCAACCCACGATTTGCATAACCGCATTGTTAGCGAGATCGTGCAGTTCATCCGCTGCGCCCATCCCCCTCCTTAAATTCAAACCCCTGCCAAGGCTTTCTCATCCACAACAACACAAGTATCCATTGTAGTGCCACCAAATCGCTCTATCACATACATCTCCACAGAAGACACCAAGCCCTACTACCAGCGATGGGGTTCGTCAACGAGTACATGAACGTGGAGGCCCACGGCAACACCAAGTTGCACGTCATCCACACCAACGACAGGAAGCAGATGGCGACCTCCCTCGAGCAGTACGAGCGCCAGCTCAGGATCCAGCGCCACAAGATCGTCGGAATTGATCTGGAGTACAACAACAAGCCTGACACGATGCAGAAACCCGCCCTCGTCCAACTCTCCATCAGCAAGACTCAGCCGGTGCTGCTCTTCCAACTGAGCACCGCTGAAAGGTGCACCGTCTTCGACAACTTCCTCGCCGACCCCATGTACATGTTTGCTGGCTTCTCCATCGGCGATGACAAAACCAGGCTAGAGCGCGTCAATCTCTAGGTTTTGTCGTAAACCTAATTGGTTACTTCCAATTACATAAATCAATAGTTCAAACCACACTCAAAGGTAGGGCATTTCCCATTGAAGAAATGGAGGGTGCCCGAGGCCACCAAGGAGCTGTACTCCCTTGCAGACGTCGCCGGGATGCTCAACGACGACTACTATAACAACATGAAGAAGAAGATCACCACCGAAGAACACACGCACTGGGCCACCCTACCTCTGTCCAGGAGGCACATCGAGTACGCGATAAGGATGCCTATGAAGCGTACGAGATATGGAACCGCATCACCCTCACCCAGGACGGGCTTCATCGTGCAAAGCTAGAGAAGGAGGAGCCCCCCAAGAAGCGCGCCAGGAGTAGCTCTGGAGACTCTACCTGGTGAAGAAGCAGACGGTGCTGGCCAAGAACCAACATTGCTCGCATCATTTTAGATTTATCATCAAATTTGCTTTCTATTTTTTGCTTATGTAACGCTAGTTTGCTTGTGATCGTTTGCTTTTGCTGCACTTAGTTTGCCTGTCATATAGAATGGCTTGTAATGATGAACTTGGCTTATGTTATGAAGTTTATTTCAATTACAAAACTAGAGTTCAATATTATAACATAATGTAGTGCACATAAATTATGTGATTCGAGCAGTGCACAAAAAAAACGAAGATGCAGTGCACAATTAGGATGCATGTAGTGCAAAATGTGGGCACATGTAGTACATTATTCTAATGAATGAAGTGCACACAGAACTAGCAAAGCAGTGCACACCGTATATTAGAAAGAATACGTAAGAGGAAAAACACTAAGAAAATTTTGACCAGGATGCAGTGCACAAATAGGATGCACGTAGTGCAAAAAATGCACCTGCATGGTGCAAAAATGCTCGTGCATATGTAGTGCAAAATGTGTGCACATGCAGTACAGGACTCGGACGAATGCAGTGCACACAGACCTAGCCAAGCAATGCACACTGTATATTAGAAAATAATAGGTAAGAGGAAAAACACTAAAAAAATCGACCAGAATGCAGTGCACAAAAATGCACCTGCATATGTAGTGCGAATGTGTGCACATGCACTACACAAACCTAATGAATGCAGTGCAAAATGATTTACTAAGAAGTGCACACCCTATATTAGAAATATATGTAAGAGGAAAAATATGAATAAAAAATTGACCACCCAGGTGCAACCAGGCCCCAGCCAGTCTTGTAGTAAGGCTACACCCACAGTAGGCAAGTACGTTCTGAGCCATGATGCCTGGGGCCGGGCACACAAGGGCCCACAGGTCATTGAGGAAAGAGCACCGAGCGCCGTGTATAAGCGCCCAAATATGTAACATGAGGAGTTCGAGAGCGTTTCCTCGCCAGGTCTTATAAATCGGTCCAGCGCGCTCTCGGCGGGCGAGGTGGGACTAAACACTAGCGCGCACACAACGCATTGGGAACTAGCCGTGCTGGTAGTCCTACTTGGGCCGAATGTGTTTTTGCTCCCAACACAGGCCCAACACGCAAAGAGAGGCCACTAAAAATAAAAAAACATTCCCACATACCACGAAAAACCGCGGCCCAATAAAAATATAAACAATAACAGAAAAAACACAATCCACGCATTCTGCAGTTCGTTTTAATATGACAATGCAGTTCATTAGATTCAAGTAAGTAGTGTTGTTGCTTCTCAAATGCATTCACATAGACTGAATCAGAATCCATCCACACCTAACACTAACCACACCATTTATTACTTTTGTTGCTCAATTGGCTACATAAAACCTATCCATTCGTGCTCCAGACTCACACAACTCCTCCCCCTTCCTCTTTTTCTTCCATCCCCAACTGTTCTCTGAATTTCCACTGAACCCACCATGGACTGTACATGCGGGTGCTTAGCAAGGATGGCGCGAATAGCAGACACATGCGTGTACGCCGATGGTCTGGAGCTCACTGACGCCGAGTGGCGCAGTAAGCTCGGGTGCCTGATGATACCCAACAGGGGGTTTCGGGCACTATTTCTTCACGGCCTCACATCCAAAGACCGGCAGGAAAGGTGGGTATGTTTTTCTCCTCACAATTTTTGACACAACCTAGGCTGCAAATCCACATCTGCATGTATATTTCCAAAATTTGTTTAGTACTATCAACAATACAAAGATTTGTATTGTTGTTCAGATCTGTCAGCTATTAAGACTAGATAGTTCTATCTATTCTTCTTCAGTACCACACCAGGTATTGAAACACTAGTTAGATCAGAACCCCAACACACGAACAAAAAAGAGGTTCAATAGAATAGTGTTGCAGTTCTCTTAACATGCTAGCAAAATACACTGCAAATGACATTGCACTGCAAACATGTTACAGTATAATATATATTCTACTAAAACTAGAGGTCAATTTCGTATATAAGTTTGTTCATACATTACAACTACTTTATAAAATAGTAGTCATATATATATGTACATATTTAATTCAACATAAACAGATCATCCTAAATATAAATAAAAACATTTGGTGTTTACTTATAAAAATTCTTTTTCCATCCATGCCAAAACATAGAAACTGCCATCCACAATAAATTCCTACTCCGAGTTCAAGCAAGGTTACTTTGGATACACAGCACAAGAATGGCTATGCAGACATGCAAGCTGACTACCACATCGACTATGAAGACTGCATCAACATAACTACTGGTTGGAAAGATTTTGTCTGCCAGAATGGCTTTGAGGCTGGAGAAGTGGCCCTGGTATTTTTATTTTTCTACAAAGAAGAAGACTCTTTGAAGTTTACAATTTTCCCACTGTAGGCTGTCTAAGATAAAGCAAGCCATCTGTGGCATATTTCTAATGCTTTGCTTGTGTTGTATGCTTTTAAAATTATGTCCATCAGACACTTTTAACGGTGCCTTATTAATGTATGCAACCTCGTCTCCATCATTTTATCACCCTTCTAGACAAGTTGCTGGTGACAGAATGAAGTTATCTAATACACATAGTGTGGTCCTAAATATAACAAAATGCAGTCCACTGAAAAGTAACAATCCAATCCGAATGGTCGAAACTTTGCAGTTAACATATGATGTTCAAAAAGAATTATCATCGTATGCAGTTCATAAAAATCATCATAATAACTATTTAGCTAACACCAGCACAAAAAAGACCATCGCACAATAGCAGATTAAGCCATACTGCTAATGTAGTATGAAAGTCCATATTATGCAGTTCTCCAAAACACATAATACGATTTAACAAAAAGAGAAATCTCATAAGTTGCCATGACCACTTTAATACATCTGCAACGAAGTCCACTACTAACCAAAATGCAGTGCACTACAACATATGCCATAATTGCAACAATAAAATTAAAGCAATACAAATACAGACACGTGGGAGGCCAACAGAGGTGCCAATTCACTCGCACTTCCATAATTCGCCTAAAAATTCCCAATCACTAATTTTTCGAAGAATACCCCGCAAAAAATTACATGGGACACAAGGTCGCTGGATGAACAACATGAGCTTTTCTTTATAAATTACAATTCAAAATAAGAAGATTACAGCCACAATACAATGAATCCAAACAAATAGTGAAAGTAATTACAAGATCCAGAAAATGCATCAACGCACAAAATCCAACAAATCAAACAAGAACACAGGAGCGGAGGAAGCTCAGTGGCCCACACAATCAAATTCATAGGAATTGAAAACTAACTACTCAATATTACACAAAGTATACACTAAAGGGATCGATTAAACGAACGCAATCAAAGAACTCCCACTAAGAAACAACATTCGACCGCCAAAAAGTCGGATCCGACACGAACACGAACAAATAGAGCAAAGCTCCTCCACCAAATCACTCGATTTACCCAAATTTTAGTCATTTTCCAACAAATTACAATGAAAAAAAGGTCGAATAGTGTCCAGAAACAAATTAAATCATCCCGCAACACCCGATTCCACACACAACAGATGGGCGGACCGCCAAAAAATAAAGTAGTTCTCCCGTAAAACATTGCAGTGCTCACCGTACAAAATATGCAGTTCACTTCCCTTTAGCTTGCAGTGCGGAAGTGTTATCAGAATAACTATTCTGTATATATAATTATATATATATATATATAAATTTTTTTTCCTACTACCGGGTGTAGTTACTCCCACTTTTCTTTCATACGTTCTAGGTAGTATCTATCATATCGGAGAGTATGTACGCGTAGTATGTAGTATATAAGAATGTTTAGGCAGTATATATACTACTTTTTTGGTAGTATGTATCATATTTTGTGCGTTATGTTTGTGTGTGATATGATCACTGCATTTTCTTGCCAAATCAAAATAGATACACAGTTGAAATCATATCAGTTAAAGACAAAGAAACATTGAAAGAATACAAGTGTGGGAAACTACATGGCACAACAAGAGTTCAGATGGGTACCACGGCTATACATGTACAACAACACTATTCGCTCTGTTTTGATGCTAGTAATGTGCATGATATGAGAAGAGAACTGTATACATAATTGAAATTGAAATTAACAGAGAGCAATTTAGAAGAGCAAACCAGTTAAAGAAACATGTTTAGACATACCTGTTGCGCCGTTGGAGTTTTGATTGGATCCTTCAATTTAAAAATAAGTTTGTATGAGTAAATAAGTGATACAAGAGCAAAGCAGTATGCACCAACGCAATGAATCTTACCTGAGACAGTTGTTCTTCAGGTTTAAGCACTTGTTCTACAAGAATAGAGTACATTAAAGACACATGCATATAGTACTTCGAAATAAAAAATGATCTGATAAACCTTACCACATTCTTGGTTCTGGACTAGTATAGAACAAGGCGTTCCCAGTCATCGCCCTATAAATTTGTCTTAGGAGAAAGTAAGGGAATTTGATGAGTTTCTTTGCGAGCGAAGTATGTTTGTAATTCTGATACTGCCACAAAGCATTCTTCAAGATAGCACATGTATTAGCACAGGTTACCTCATCCTATGTTTCCAAATCGGTCCTTCTCTATAAACAAAAATGGGAACATTTGTTGTATTATAACCAACATGGAGGTAGAAAGTATGGGACAAAGCAAAGTAATTGCCATGAATAACATTACTTACACATAACTCCTGGACAAACACCTGCAACTGGCTTTTTCCTTCATCTTCAGTATAATATTTCCATGATGGAAAGATACACACATAGGATTTAACAACATAAAATACAATAGATGCTAAACTACGAATGGCTGGTTGTGCTTCGTCCACAGGAATAGGTTTACTAACTAGTGGAGTTGGGATTCACCGTGGTAGTCCTCGCGCTTTGGGCACTGGAGCTGCCTTACTAACTACTCTTGTTTGGGAGCTCTTTGGTGGAGATGGTGCTGTGTCAACTGGAACTGGGTTACTATCTGCTGGGTTTGGGGTTAAATTGGGTGAAGCTGGTTCTCTGTCCATCGGAGTAGGGGTACAATGTGCAGGAGTCTAGATTAGGTGTGGCAGGGATGGTTCTTGTGCATGTACAACAAGGGTGCTATCTCCGTCAAGGGGTAGCACTATTTTATTTGAAGACCGTGTTTATACTCCGCTAGATACTGCCATCGCCCCCTCCAATTCAAATGGCTGATAAACAAGAAAAGTAGTTGAATGTACATACCTTATATGAGAGACAGATGCAATAGATATTGAGGGAAAATGAGGGCATGAAATAGTTCACATATATATTGTTTAACTAAAAAGGATAGCATGGCATAATTTCACATATATGATGTCTATCTAAACCGGATAGCATGACATAATTCAAAGATATGATGACTAACTAAACATGATGTCATGAGATAGTTATATGATTTCTTTAATAAACAGTTCTCATGACATAATTCACAAACTTGTTATCTAAGTAATCAGGATTGCATGATATAATTCACATATGTGATTTATATACTAAGCAGATGGCATTCACATATATGATGTCTGAACTAAGAGCATGGTGTTGAATATTGTGTATATGATGTCTAAACTATGCAATGCAAGACACTATATGCATGATACGACTAGTATACCCGTCCCAAGTTAGAGCATACACCTCGGTGGGGGAATAGGACTGGTCATCTGTCTCTAAATCCATCTGTGAGGGGCTATCTGGACCCAGCAAGGGATCTGCTTCGATAGGTTGCAGTGTCTGCTCTGAAGACCTTGTTTACACTCTAGATTTTCCATCACCCACTCAAATGGCTGATTCACGGGAAGAACTAGTTGAATGTACAAACATTGTCGACAAACGGAAATGTAATGAAAAAAGGAATGGCAAGATATAATTCAAATATATGATGTCTGGCTAAATAGGATGACATTGTATATTTCACATATATTATAGCTAGCTAAAAAATATGAGATTGCATAGTTCACATATATGATATAGAAACTAAACAGGTGGCATTATAGAACATGTCAAAACTAAGCAGATGACATATATGATGTCGAAAGTAAGCAATGCAAGGAAACATATGCATGAAATGACCAACATCATCATGCCAAGTTAGAGCAAACACCTCGAGGGGTAAATAGGAGTGGCCAGCTCCCTCTGAATCCGACTCTGAACATATATCTTCCTCTGGATTACATTTTTTAGGAGGGGGAGGGTTTTCCATTGAACCCACCATCGAGCGATGCCTGCATGACATTGTATTGCCGCGCAAAACTCTTATCTTTATCTCTACATGTTCAGCATGACTATCTACAATATCTGACAGGCATACGAAAAAATATAGTGATATTATGTAACGAGAGCATGCAGAAATCTAGAGTGATGGTAACAACTAGTGGATAGATCCAAAAATAATGATAGTAGGCTGATGATAGCTTTAATTTAATAAAAATACAGATGATGATTGCTTTACTATTTGTTTCCCACCCAAGATGAACAGCATAGACATATCCAAGGTGAACCAGATAATAGACACATATACTATTCATTGCTACCTGGATATGTGCCCCACAAGCATTCAAAAACTCAAGTTTGAACATTAATTTGGACATGACATGGAGTCTAAGAGGTGAACATGACGATAAAGTAGCAGGTAATATTAAGCATGCATAACATAAGCAGAAAAAAGAGTGTGACCTCTCTTGCAGACCCGTGTACTCCTCAGGTTCATCTGCTAAGTCGATGATGGTGATGCAGTTACGGTGGCTACCAGCGACGGGGAAGGAGATCTGAGGCGGTGAAAGACTATCAGGAGTCGTGATGTGTGGCAAGGTTGATGCTTTTGTCGATGGAGCAGCTCAGGTGAGGTGGACGACATCGCTGCAGGAGTAGGACAAACCACACAAAGTTTTCTTTGACACCTATCTATAACATAAGTAATTCTGTAAGGGCTCCTTTGGCTTGCAGGATTCTAAAAATGCAGTCATAGGAAAAACAACATAATAGGATAGGAATGCATATGGGAAATATAGCATTTGTAAACACAGGATTTCTGTCAACTTGGTTGTTTGGTTCACAGGAATTGGAAGAGCAGAGGAATGTAAAGAAACATGGCCAAATTAAAGTGAAACCATATGAAAATGTGTACAATTAGAATGTTATTCTGCCACTAATGCACTTAGTCTTGTTTTCATGCATAGGATTTTAGAAAGTGGGTCTAGGTGGATGGTTTGCTCCATTCCTTTCAACCAAATTCATGAATAATTGAATAGTAGAGTACCATAGGAAAATTTCCTATTGCTATGTTTTTCCTTCACTTTTTCCTTTGAATCAAAATAGCCATAATGGATCGACATGAATGTAGAGTAATAAGTGATGCGGCAAGTGTACAACCTCTTTGGCGTAGCTGTGTCAACCTCGTCATCATTAGGTTGGTCATTGAAGAAGTTGCGACAGAGGTGGCTGACGGAGGTGTGGAAGAAGATCTGAGGTGTGTGTAGACGGTGTCGATGGTACTGCTTTGTTGTGATGGATGGTTTCATCATTGGAGCAGGTGCAGCGAGTTGTATGAAGTCGAGGCTGAAGCAGTACAAGACAAACATTGTTAATATCAAATGGGATTCTAATACGATCTCCAATAGATGATGTAAAATACATTACCAAAAAGTAGTAAAGTAAAATTTACATCACCAAAACACCTACTACAGAGATGAGGTTAAAAACTGTTGACTCTGAACTTAACTGTCGAATCTGAATGTTACTATCGGAACTAAACGCACTAGTAACAGATAAGCACTTCACATATAGTTTAGGCTGCTCGAGCACAAGTAGTAGAGAAGCAGTGATACAAAGCAGCAGGCGATCGACAGGGAACACCCTAGTAGATAGCAGCCAAAGCAGCAGTTCCTGGAGCAGCAATGCGAACTACAGCCAGAGCAGCAACTCATGTAGCTGCAGCAGCCCATGTACCAACATCAGCAGCGAGAGAGAGAGAGAGAGAGAGAGAGAGAGAGAGAGAGAGAGAGCAGAGCAGCATCACGAACAAGAGGAAGAGGGGAGGAGCAATGCGAGCGAGCGAGAGCCGGAGCAGGAGCAACTCTGGCTGGTATGGACGTCACCGTCGAGGGAGCCTCGCACTAGGGGAGAGCCACCATGGGGGAGCAGGGTCGAGCACCGGTGGCATTGTGAGGTCGAGTTAAGGAGAAGGTGTGATGCTATGAGTGTAAAACCTCTTTGGTGGTGCAAAGTAGGCCTCAGCTTCATCCGAGGAGTCGGTGAGCGATGAGGACATCAATACCATTGTTACACCCACAGCCCCTGCTGCTATACATACTGGACCAATTACTAGAGCTCGCGCACGCCAATTGAATTACCAGGTACTTTCGTTTCTTGGTAATGATTCTAATGTTCATGAGAATATGATGCTGCCTAAATTGGATACATTTGTTTTGCTTACAAATGAAGGGCCTGGCATGGATAAGAGGGATGAACATTGGACCAAGACCAAGCAGGGAGATGATGGCATGCGCAAGGGGATCAAGAACGGAGTGATAAGTGATGATTTCCGGACTTTGAAGCCACCACAAGGAGTGCATGAAACCTTGGAAGAAATATACAAGATGCCACTTCATAAATTTCGTCCAGAGGCTATTCTAGGTGCTGCGTCACCTTATTATTGGGCCAGGCCCATGTATTTTCGAAATACTTAAGTATAGGCTGTTTTTATTGTCCGTATATGTGGGGAAACAAGAGTTAGGGTTGGTTTCGGAACCCTCCTCCAAGGGCCACGAAATTCCCCCCTCTTCCTCCATATATACATCCCTTAGGGCGTCATTTGACTTTGCGATTTTGTTTAGATTAAAAGTTCGCCATAGCTGCAACTTTGCGTACTTCATTTCTGTTCAACGACCAGACAAAGGCGTCACAGAACCCCACCTTTATTAATAAAGCTTTCCTCTTTTATTTGCAATATCCAGATTGCAATCTCAGTTTCTTGCTTGTTCTTCGTTTGCTCGCAGGAAATAGACCCTCTTGGTCAGATTGATCGTGCTCCGGCGTGGTTAATAACCATCGGAAGTTGGTTTAGCGATTGCTAAGGCGCGACGTCTTCGCACGTTCGTAGTCGGATTGTCAAAGTCGACTCCCACAGAAAATGATTGCTATCTCATCGAAACATCGGGACACCTTCGCCTCTAACAAGTGGTATCAGATTTCCAGGTTGCTCGGTGAGATTTTAGAGTTTTTCGTAGTTTAGATCGAGTCTGTTCTTCATACCTATAGTCCACAAGAAAAGCCAAAAAAATTAGGGTTAGTTCATCCTATCCGAACCAATCTGAGCCTTTGCATAATCTTTTCTGTATTTGCTTTGTTGAATTTGCGGTTGCATCGTCGTGTCAAGTTCTTTGGTCTTAGCGTCTAGTCCTTTAGAGTTTCGAGTTACATTCATAGGTTGTCACGTCGCCGCTGCCATATATCACCACCGATCTCACGCCATATACCACCACCACACCAACTTCATCGCCGCTGCCATATACCACCACCACATATTCACCACCAATCCGAGTCCATATCGCCACCACATATCCGCCGCCATCACGCCAATTCGAGTCCACCGCAACATATATACGCCACCGGTCAAGTTCCACCAGATTCATCTCCGCCACCTGTTCGAGTTCCACCAGATTCATCTCCGCCACCAGTCCGAGTTCCACCAGATTCATCTCTGCCACCAGTCCTAGTCCGAGTCCAGTATTTGTTGCTTTGTTTTTGACTTCCAGATCACGCGATACTTCTAGTCGTGACCAAGTCGGACTCCCCAATTTCTGTGCTACCCGCGGAAGAAAAATAGTTCCAAACTAAAATTCTGGCTAGGCAGTTTTTAGACCATTTGTAGACTTTTTTGAAAAAAAAATTTGTTGCGGAGAAAAAAAAAGAGGAAAAAAAGTGCAAAAAAGTGAAAAAAAGAAAAAAATTCAGGGCGTGCTCCTCCCTTATTTACATGCAGCGCCATGATTTTGTTAGTGTTCTAGGCTCGCGTCTCTAGCACGGTCTAGCCTAGGACCAGCACAGTACCGTCGTTGAGCGTTTATTCAACTTTGCATCTCTGAATTGATTATTGCTGACCCTTTTTGCTAGCATATTATAAGCCTTCCCAGCTCCACATACATCTACATCGTGCGTTTTACTCTCCTGGTAATCGCTCTATCCAAGCTTTGAGAGTTTCGACTACATCGGTTGCTGATCACCGCCTGCTGCTGGGTAAGAACTGGTAAGAATTTGAGATTTGCTTTACAAATTTGTGACACCCACCACCACCACCACTTGTTAGTAGTCTGTAGGATCCTATTCTTGTGTGTTTCTATTGCTGCTAACCATGCCAGGATCACAAGCCGACGAGATTGACTGGGAGAACTTAACGAACAAGGAGCTTCATGATAAGTTTCAGCAAATGATGGTGAGCAGGTGCAAGATGTGCTGAACAATTTTGAAGAGGCCATGGAGAAGATCACTGGCCTTGAGAAGACGTTCGAAACAAAGATTGATAACAGATTTAATGAACTGCTTGCGCGTCTTCCACCACAGGCTGCACCAGCCGCACCTCTGCAACAACAACAACAACTACTACTACTACCTCCACGTCGCGAAACAACCCTCCACCGAGTGAGCCGTGTCCTTCTTCAGCCTGGACAAACTGTTGGTGCTGCTATTGATACTTCTGTGGCTCCTGCTGCTGATGCGGAGGATGATTATGCGGGAGATTACGAGGATGAGGTTGATCAAAATCAGAACTACGTGCAAGCACTAGCACGACAACCACCAGGTCGTCCACATGCAAATAATCACAATGGTAGGGCTCTCCCTCAGGTACGAGATCTCGGCCATCTTCCTAAATTGAAATTCAATATTCCACCATTTGAGGGTAGATATGTTCCTGATATATATATCTTACTTGGGGAGTTAGAAACTGAACAACGATTTACATGTTTACAATATCCTAAGGAGAAACGTGTTCCTGCTGCTGTTTGTTCTTTCACTAGCTTTGCATGTGTTTGGTGGTCTGAACATTGTAGATTATATCCTATTCCAGCTACTTGGGCTGCTTTGAAAACTGCTTTCTGGCGTGCTCGTTGGGTTCCACCATATTATCAACGTGAATTAATTCAAAAATTGCAGCGTTTAAGACAAGGAAAAAATTCTATAGAAGAATATTATCAGGAATTACAAACTGGCATGATTAGATGTGGTATTGTTGAGGAGAATGAAGCTATGCTTGCGCGTTTTATGGGTGGAGTAAATTGACAGATTCAGACCATTCTAGAGTATAAGGAGTATAATAATATCACTCTTTATTCCATCTTGCTTGTAAAGCTGAACGTGAAGTGCAGGATCGACAGGCATTGGCGTGAACTAACTTTTCTGCAGGTTGATCTTCATCATGGACACCACATGCATCCTCTACTTCCATTGCACCAACACCTCCATCAGGTGCCACCTCCATCCGTGATACAAGAAAGCATGCACAACCACCACTATCTTCCAAGAGCACACCTGCCGGGGCTGCGCAGAGCTCTTCTTCTTCCATGGCATCAACAGGGCACACAACTGATATTATTTGTCGTCGTTGTAAGGGAAGAGGACATTTTGCGAGAGAATGCAAATCTCAGCGTGTGATGATTGCTACTGAGGATGGTGGGTATGAGTCCGCCAATGACTATGATGGGGAGAGTTTGGCTCTTATTACACATGAGGAACATGGTGGAGATGATTCTGATCATGAGACGCAATACATGGCTGCTGAAGATGCTGACAGGTATGCATGTTTAGTTGCTCAAGGTGTTTTGAGTGTGCAGGTTACACAAGCAGAGCAAAATCAGAGGCATAATTTGTTCCATACAAAGGGAGTTGTGAAGGAACGTTTTGTTCGCGTCATCATAGATGGAGGGAGCTGCATCAACTTGGCTAGCATGGAGATGGTGGAGAAGCTATCTCTCACCACAAGACCACATCCACATCCTTACTACATCCAATGGTTCAACCACAGCGGCAAGGTTAATGTAACATGTATTGTTCGTGTGCATTTTAGTATCTCTACATATGCTGATTATGTTGATTGTGATGTGGTACCTATGCAAGCATGTTCCTTATTACTTGGTAGACCATGGCAATTTGATAAAAAAATTGTACACCATGGTAGAAACAATCAGTATACACTTGTTCATAAGGACAAAAATATTACTTTGCTTCCTATGACTCCTGATTCCATTTTGAAAGATGGTATTAATAGAGCTAATAAAGAAAAACAGGAGCAAAATAAGAGTGAAAATCAGATTGTGGCAAAAGAATTTGAGCAACAAATTAAGCCTAATAATAAACCATCTAGTGTTGCTTTTGAAATTAAATTGAAAAGTGCATGTTTACTTGCCACCAAATCTAATATTGATGATCTAGATTTTAGCAAATCTGTTTGCTATGCTTTTGTGTGCAAAGAGGCATTATTTTCATTCGAGGACGTGCCTTCCTCTTTGCCTCCTACTATCACTAACATTTTGCAGGAGTTCGCTGGCGTCTTTCCACAAGACGTGCCACCGGGATTACCACCTATTCGAGGGATTGAGCATCAAATTGACTTAATTACCGGTGCATCATTACCCAACCGTGCACCATACCGTACCAATCCAGAGGACACGAAGGATATTATGTGTCAAGTACAAGAGCTGCTCGACAAAGGTTATATACGCGAATCCCTTAGTTTCTATCATTTTAGTGATGAAAAAGGTTGGTACGTCGCGTATGTGCGTTGATTGTACATGCATTAATAATATTACTATTCCCTATCGTCATCCTATTCCTAGGCTAGATGATATGCTTGATGAATTGAGTGGCTCTACAATATTCTCCAAAGTAGATTTGCATAGTGGATACCATCAAATTCGTATGAAATTGGGAGATGAATGGAAAACAACATTTAAAACTAAGTTTGGATTATATGAGTGGTTAGTCATGCCTTTTGGGTTAACTAATGCACCTAGTACTTTCATGATATTAATGAACGAAGTTTTACGTGCTTTCATTGGACGATTTGTGGTAGTTTACTTTGATGACATATTGATTTATAGCAAATCTTTGGAGGAACATTTGGAACATTTACGTGTTGTTTTTATTGATCTACGTGATGCACGTTTGTTTGGTAACCTTGGGAAGTGCACCTTTTGCATCGACCGAGTATCTTTTCTTGGCTATGTTGTTACTCCACAGGGGATTGAAGTTGATAAAGCCAAGATTGAAGCTATTGAGAGTTGGCCATAGCCCAAAACGATCACACAAGTGAGGAGTTTCCTTGGCCTCGCTGGTTTCTATAGGCGTTTTGTGACAGATTTCAGCACCATTGCTGCACCTCTCAACGAGCTTACAAAGAAGGATGTGCCTTTTGTTTGGGGTACCGCATACGGGAAGAAGCCTTCACGGTATTGAAAGATAAGTTGACACATGCTCCTTTACTCCAACTTCCTGATTTTAATAAGACTTTTGAGCTTGAATGTGATGCTAGTGGAATTGGATTAGGAGGTGTGTTATTACAAGATGGCAAGCATGTTGCATACTTTTCTCAAAAATTGAGTGGGCCTAGTCTGAACTATTCTACTTATGATAAAGAATTATATGCTCTTGTTCGGACCTTAGAAACATGGCAACATTATTTATGGCCCAAGGAATTTGTTATACATTCTGATCATGAATCTTTGAAAAACATTAAAGTCAAGCAAAACTGAACCGTAGACATGCTAAATAGGTTGAATTCATTGAGACTTTCTCTTATGTCATTAAACACAAGAAGGGTAAAGAAAATGTTATTGTTGATGCATTGTCTCGTCGTTATACTATGGTTTCACAACTTGACTTTAAAATATTTGGTTTGGAGACCATCAAAGATCAATATGTGCATGATGCTGAATTTAAAGATGTATTGCAGAATTGTAAGGAAGGGAGAACTTGGAACAAGTTTGTTCTTAATGATGGATTTGTGTTTCGTGCTAACAAGCTATGCATTCCAGCTAGCTCCGTTCGTCTTTTGTTGTTGCAGGAGGCGCATGGAGGAGGATTAATGGGGCACTTTGGCGTCAAGAAGACGGAGGATATACTTGCTACACATTTCTTTTGGCCAAAGATGAGACGGGATGTTGAGCGTTTTGTTGCTCGCTGCACTACATGTCAAAAAGCTAAGTCACATCTCAATCCTCATGGTTTATATATGCCTTTGCCTGTACCTAGTGTTCCTTGGGAGGATATATCTATGAACTTTGTTTTAGGTTTACGTCGAACAAATAAGGGGATGGATAGCATATTCGTTGTCGTGGATAGATTTTCAAAAATGGCACACTTTATACCATGTCATAAAAGCGATGATGTTGTTAATGTTGCAGATTTGTTCTTTCGGGAAATTATTCGCTTGCATGGTGTGCCAAATACTATTGTTTCAGATCATGATACTAAATTCCTTAGCTACTTTTGGAGATGTTTATGGGCTAAGTTGTGGACTAAACTGCTTTTAGTACTACTTGTCACCCACAATCTGATTGACAAACTGAAGTAGTCAATAGAACATTGTCTACTATGCTTAGGGCTGTTTTGAAGAATAATAAGTAAATGTGGGAAGAATGCTTGCCTCATATTGAATTTTCTTATAATCGTTCATTGCATTCTACTACTAAGATGTGCCCTTTTGAAATTGTGTATGGTTTCCTACCTCGCGCACCTATTGATTTGTTGCCTATTCCATCTTCGGAGAAGGTTAATTTTGATGCTAAAGAATGTGCTAAATTGATTTTAAAAATGCATGAGTTAACTAAGGAAAACATTGAGCGTATGAATCCTAAATATAAACTTCCTGGAGATAAGGGTAGAAAACATGTTGTGTTTGCACCTGGAGATCTTATTTGGTTACATTTGCGTAAGGATAGATTTACTAATTTGCGACAATCAAAGCTAATGCTACGTGATGATGGTCCTTTTAAGGTGTTAGAGAAAATAAATGATAGTGCATATAAACTTGAGCGGCCTGCAGATTTTGGGGTTAGTTCCACTTTTAACATTGCAGATTTGAAGCTTTATTTGGGTGAGGAAGATGAGCTTCCGTCGAGGACGACTTCATTTCAAGAAGGGGAGGATGATGAGGACATCAATACCATTGTTACACCCACAGCCCCTGCTGCTATACATACTGGACCAATTACTAGAACTCACGCACGCCAATTGAATTACCAGGTACTTTCGTTTCTTGGTAATGATTCTAATGTTCATGAGAATATGATGCTGCCTAAATTGGATACATTTGTTTTGCTTACAAATGAAGGGCTTGGCATGGATAAGAGGGATGAACACTAGAGCAAGACCAAGCAGGGAGATGATGGCATGCGCAAGGGGATCAAGAACGGAGTTACAAGTGATGATTTCCGGACTTTGAAGCCACCATAAGGAGTGCATGAAGCCTTGGACGAAATATACAAGATGTCACTTCATAAATTTTGTCCAGAGGCTATTCTAGGTGCTACGTCAACTTATTATTGGTGTAGGCCCATGTATTTTCGAAATACTTAAGTATAGGATGTTTTTAGAGTCCGTATGTGTGGGGAAACAAGACTTAGGGTTGGTTTCGGACCCCTCCTCCAAGGGCCACGAAATTCCCCCCTCTTCCCCCATATATATAGCCCTTAGGGCGTCGTTTAGACTTTGGTGTTTTGTTTAGATTAAAAGTTCACCATAGCTGCAACTTCGCGTACTTCGTTTGTGTTCAACGACCAGACAAAGGCGTCACAGAACCCCACCTTCATTAATAAATCTTTCCTCTTTTATTCGCAATATCCGGATTGCAATCTCAGTTTCTTGCTTGTTCTTCGTTTGCTCGCAGGAAATAGTCCCTCATGGTCAGGTTGATCATGCTTCGGCGTGGTCAATAAGGCGCGACTTCTTCGCACGTTCGTAGTCGGATCGTCAAAGTCGACTCCCACAGAAAACGATTGCTATCTCATCGAAACATCGGGATACCTTCGCCTCTATTAGTGAGGATGCTGCGGTTCTGGTGGGGCAGGTTAATGCGGTGCTGTGGGGATGGAGCAGCCGCCATAGATGAGACGATCGTCGGAGCAGGTCCCTGGAGGTGCATGATGTGGCGGCTGAACCGGCGGGACGACGAGATCGATGATGGATCCTCATCCAGGGCGGTGGATGAGGGACGTCGAGCTGTTGTGTTGGATGATGTTGTCAGGGAAGAGGCTCCGACTGGGTAGCGATGGGATGGCGGACGGAGGAGGGTGGGGTTTTGCTGCTGGAGCAAATAGGTTAAGGAGGCCTGGGTTTTCGAATGGCGAAAAGGAGGTGATGTGGGAGGGGGGAACCATGACTTAGGGATGCGCTTGTCCAAATGTAGGGTGTGTTACAAAAGTACCCATACCGATTTGAACTAGCTACCCTTTCGGCTCAGGGTTAGAACGGGGATTTCGCGTGTCAGGATTTGCAAGCAGGAGGGAGTTTTCGTGCGCGTTGTTATTTTGGGATAGCAAGGCTCGGGTTCAGAAGGAGCGATTTTTTGGAGCACAAAGAGATAAAGTGATATCTGAATTTTCAGATAACAAGGCGCGGATCGAAATTCCGGGACAAGCCTAATGTGTAATGTTGAATTCGCACTTCCCTCAACGAAAAAATAGAAAAAATCCATTCGCACCACACAAGAGAAAGTCTTGTCCCGTTTAACTGTATGGATTATTACAAATGCCATTCAAAACTTTGAATCCATGTTATGTCCAATTAAAATTGTCGCTGGTTGTATAATGCATGTAACCTACTCAGATGAACATTTTAGTGCATTCCAAATGTATATACAACCGCTGCAATTCAAACTAAATTTGAATTCGTTTCTCTATTGAAAAAGAATCTACAATCATGATTGTTACCAAGTTAAACCATCATCTGTTATTATCTTCACAGGACACCACATGATTACTCTTGAGTTAGATATGAACTATGTGTACTATATGAACTCGAATTCAAAATTTTGAATCCACTTGAGGTTGATTCCAAATAATAGTACATTTCATTCTTTTTTACGTGAAAATAATAGTACATTTGAAGCGCTAGCTAGATCTTCATAATCTAAACCATGTTTCATAGGTATAATGTGTTTATCACACAATGTGTAGTGCCCCGCCCCCTGCATTATGACAAGTATTTAGCTGTGAGCTGCAAAAGACACACACTATCACAAATTCAAATAAATGTTATATATATTATATATAGTATTAAATGTTCATAAACACACCATGTGTATCACCATTATATTCATGCATGCGTGGGTTTAAAACACTATGATCTCTTATTCAAATATCCGAAACCACTTTTATAAAAATTATGAACTCTATTAGTCTTTTACACACTACCATAGGATGCTGCTAACACGACACTACGATCAGAGACCCTTCGACGAAACTGTGTGCGATGCAATAATCACAAACGATGGTGTAAAATAACCGTTAAAAAGGTGCAAACTGTTTGCGATGGCGGGCACATCAAACACAGTTCAGATTTTAGTTGTGTGTGCGATGTTGGGCATACGGTTCATCCATACGAACTGTTTGCGATTAGATAGAACAACAGAAACGGGTAGCCATATCAATGTGCGTGCGATATACGACATACAGTTCGCTCTGATGAACTATTTGCGATGATCGAGGTGAACACAATCTATTCGGCGTAACAAGATGTGTGTGATACCCGACAAACAGGTCGGTAATCAGAATTGCATGCGATCATTATAGACAGCCCATACGGACTTTTTTTGTGAATTGTGTGCTCATCATGGCACACAGTTTAACAAACCAACCTCTGGGCGATAATGTAGAAGATCTCTGTTGAATACTTATTACTATCCGTCTGTGATTGGATTGACAGGATAAACAGAGATAACAAATTAATATGAGCGAAGGGAAACAGAGATATGTTTAGTCTGCTTAATTTAGTCCTTGTTGTTGTTGTTGTTGGATGGCCCCGCGACATCGTCTTGGTGAGGACGCGTCTTGCCGTTGACGGTTGGCTTTTCATCGCCGCCGCCGTCGTCATCGTCCTCCTCCTCCTCCTTGTTCGACCATTCCTCCTCCTCCTCATCGTCATCCTCTTCTCCGTACTTCGACGACTCCTCGTCCGTCTGGTTGTCGTCTGACGACTCCGAAGGCGGCGTCCCTTCCATGATCAGGATATAATTAAGGTCTAGGCTCAACGCCGGACTCATGGAAGACGAGCGGGATGATTCCGATGTTGACCTATCATCGGGCGCCAGACTGCTGGCTGAACTATCATCCTCGCTGTCTCTCGACTTGGCTGCAGAGTGTGTGTCAGTGTGTAGCGCGGCCTTCCGGGGACGATGAAGATGGTGGACACTTAAGAGAGTATGCAGAGAAGAGGAAATGCCAATTGAAGCGGGGGTTGACGTATTATCTAACCGCCGATATAATCAACCGCAATTATTTCTACCCATTCGCTCCAAATTCCCGAGGTTGTGCAGGACTCCTATTGGCTGGTTTATTTTTTCAGGAAAAAAGGAAGGAACGAGTTTTGGGATTATGCACTGGTACCGGTACGAATGGAGTAGGACAGTTCGCAAGCAATACATTGAGCTCCTTTTATTGATAAAGCCAGTAATAATCAAACTACAAAGGAAAAGAAAACAAGATAAAGGAAAATATCTGCACGAATCTTCGCGTAACATCAATGGCATAGGACCTAGATGTGCATTACTTAGAGCACATCTAGATGTGCTTTAGCAATACTGTCAAACAAAACCCCTAATCATCATTGCAAACAGCGCATAGAACATGGCTAATGCGACAACCATACTACACATGCTAGTTCATTCTTGTCGCTTGCTTTCATCTGTTGCCTCTGATTGATTCTTTCTTGCTTCATCGTATTGATTGTACATTCCAGATCAGCCAGTTTCTTCTTCAGCTTTACGTTATCTTCTGCGAGCTTGGTGCTAACACTCCGAGCCCTGCCATGCCATTCTTCATCCAGCCAGTTAACAAAAGGCACAAGCCTCATATCCCTACCAATGTTAAATAGTATTCAGGATGAGCGGTGGCATTAACTGAAGTAAAATGATGAACTTAGCACTAACCTCTAAGGGGCAACTGAGAAACCGCCTGCCAATGTCGAATCCATCCTTGCATACACATCGAGCGGGAGTGTGCCCGTGCACACAACTCAGCTTTTGGTACTTCTCGATGGCGCAAAACTCAGAGTCGAACTCGTGTTGCGGGAGTCTGGAGTCATGCTCCGGATCCGGCGACAAATTGCTTTCCTGGGGGAGGGGGTGTCATTTAGGATGGATTCAGCATTGAGCTATACTTTGGACATGCTAACAAAGATCGGGATAGATTGGCACCTGACAGGACGATTCGAATCCGTAGTACACCTGCCTTCTGATGACCTTAGGAAAGTTCTCGGTGGCGACTGCCGTCGTGGCGGCGATACGAGCAGGAATAGCCGCACCGAAACCATCAATACCACTCGTCCGCATTCCCCCAATGTCAGTGCCATGCGAGGGAATTTGGAGGCTATGTAGGGATTTGGGGGAAATGGGGAAACTGTGGGGATAAGCTAACGGTCGGGAACTACTTATGGCACTATATGTTGTATACAACACACTGTTATACATGCCATTTGTGTTAGGTATTACAACATCACACACGATTTCCGCACCAAACCGTGTGAGAAGACAACGTAGGTTAGACACGGTTGCTGTTACATAACCGTATGTGATGTACTACCATGTCCATATAATTGAGTTATAGTGATACCATGTAAACAGCCGCTCTGCGGATATCTATAAAAAAAACAGTCGCTCAGCATATAGAGATGGCGGCGGCGGCCTAGGCAGCGGCTACTAGATCGGCCGGTGAGCGGTGGAGGTGTCATAGGAGGTCAATCCTCGGTCTGCGGTGGGAGATAGGAGGAGCTCAACCATCGAGGTCGACGGCGGCGTGATTCGAGCACATCCATCACGGTCGATGGCGGGATAGTGGAGGTTGAACTTGAGGCGGCAGCCGCACTAAGCTTTGCTCCTCGACCCTGCTGTCTCGGCGTGCCGCCCCATCACACTTCTATGTTTGCTGGGTGGAGGTTGCCGTGTGTCTAATTAATTAAGGTATTCTTTTCGTGAGCGGCTTAATTAAGGTATTCAATTCCTAAGGGTAGTGTTGTACTAGTACTCTGCGTGTAAATTTACTGGCCATTAATTTTTGTCATTGCACGTCTGGATAACAACATGGAGCGCCCTCAGTAATTTTGAAAATAAAACCTTGTGAGTTATGCACGCATCAGTTAATCCGTGTATTAATGTTCTTGTTTTGTTTTTAATTAACATTCGTGTGGTGCAGATGGAACGATCTCGATGGATGAAGAATCGGAAAACCGCAGATTGTATTAGTGGCATGACAGAGTTCATGAATTTGGCTGAAAGTACAAGGAGGAGAATTGGTAATGCAGATTACATCCTGTGTCCATGTACTGATTGTCCAATACAGAGTCACATGAAGTTGCAGATGTCTAGTTGCACTTAGTCTCTAGGGGAATCATGGATGGATATATAGGTTGGAGCAGACACGGTGAAGAGGAGGTCATGGATGAAGATATCCAGGGCCGCGAGATGCCAAACCCCGATCAGTGTCACATGGATGTTGAATCAAACATTAGGGCTGAGGCATCAAGCTACCAATGGAACACCGGAAAGCCGAAACGCCCACTGGAAGACTAAGATGTCAAAGCGTTTGATGATGATCTTGATATGCCAGATTTTGCTGCTATGATTGCAGATTTTGAGGGCTCAAAAAAGGATATGATTGGGTACAAGGATCTGCCAACTATTGATGCGGACTCCAAGAAAGAATTGTATCCAGGCTGCAAAAAGAAATATTCCATGTTGAGTGCCACCCTGGCGCTTCTCAGATTTAAAGCAGCAAATGGTCTATCAAACAAGGGCTTTACAGAGATGTTAGGTCTTTTCAAAGAAATTCTTTCGGAAGATAATGTGCTCCCCGGAAGCACGAATGAAGCGAAGAAAAATGTTTGCCCTTTGGAACTTGAAGTACAGAAGATACACACTTGTGTGAATGATTGTATATTGTACCGTGGTGAGTACAAAGATTTGCGTGCATGTCCCACATGCAAGCATGCACGATACAAGCGCAGGAGAGCAAAGGACAAGAACAAATTGGACGACGAGATCAAGACCAAAATCCTGTTCAAGGTTGTTTGGTACTTGCCTCTAATTTCAAGGTTGAGGCGTTTGTTTGCAAACCCTGGAGAGGCAAAGAGGTTGTGGTGGCATCATGATGAGAAAATTGCGGATAAGTTTATGAGGCACCCAAAAGATGTGGCTCAGTGGGAATTAATTGGCAACAAGTTTGAAGAGTTTGCCAAGGATCCTAGAAGTATAATGTAACATCCCAATTTTCAATTTGGATGTTTATAAATAGATCATTCATATGCATCCATGATTTATACATTTTGCCTCCATTTGTTTTATTTGAATTTTGATCCAAGGAACTTTGAGCAACTCAAGGACCAAAAGAGAGAGTTGGAAGTTTCCATAAAACCATTTTTGAGAATTTCAAAGTTGGGATATGGATCAATTTTGGTTTCATCAAAATTCATTTCCATTATATCAAAAATAAAATAAAGAGAGAAGATAAAATAACTTCTTCAAAATTAGAAGGAAAATATTGGAAATTGAATTTGAAATTAAAATATATTTATTTGGATTCATTTGCAAATTTATTTTTGTGCACATTTTATTATCATAGCAAAATGTTTTTTTAAATTGCATTTTAGGCCGGATAAATGTTCACAAGGTCATATATAAGACTAATATTATGTGAATATTTCTGGCATTTTTAGACATAGTTATTTGTATTTTTGGTGTTTCATTGCTTCTGTAAAAAACGTTTAAAGAAAACGCAGCCACGGGCCATGGAAGGCCCATGACCGGTCCCGAGGCAGTGGTGGCTACAGATGCATCATCATAATCTATTCAAGGAGGGGGCGTTTTAGCCCTTGCGGGGAAGTCTCCGGTGGGAGTCCCTCCACTCCCAGCCGTGTATGTGTCCCCGAGGAAAAACATCAAGCGCCCTAAGAAACTGCAGCCACAAGGACTGATAGGAGATGGAGGCTTTGGAACTGAATCGAAAAATGCATCATTGGCGCGCTCCTTCAGGGAGTTCCGCCAAACGTAATGAGTATCATAAGCTGGAATTGTCGAGGGGCGGGCAAAGCCTCGACAATTCGCAAACTTCGCGAGATCTTGAAGAACTTTGCCTCTACCCTGCTTTGCTTAGTAGAAACATAGATTGACAAAGTTAGGGTGGAAAATCTAGCTAGTGGAGTGGGTTTTGATAATGCTTTTGCAATTAATAGTTGTGGTAGGAGTGGTGGTATTGGAATCTTTTGGAATAATTCGATAAATATCGATATTTTGGGTTACTCGGATTATCATGTTGATTGTGATGTTAGGGAAACAGGTTATGATCCATGGAGGATGACAGTTGTCTATGGTGAGGCCCAAACTCACCTTAGACATCAAACATGGGACACTTTGAAAAAATAGCAAGCTCAAGCAGCCTTCCTTGGTTGTGCATCGGTGATTTCAATGAAGTCTTGCGATCTGATGAACATGAGGGAATCGGTCAGAGAAGTAATGCGCAAATGCAGGCCTTCCGAGATATGGTTGACATTTGCATGCTCATTGACATTGGTTTCAAAGGAAGGTTTTGGACTTTTGAGAAGAAAGTAGCTGGACGCACTTACACAAGGGTAAGATTGGATCGAGCGTTAGGTTCTACGCAGTGGTGCTCACTGTTTCCCTCGGCGAGTCTGAACCACTTAACTTCAGCAACCTCTGACCATGGTCAAATACAGCTAGAGCTGAATAGGGAACATCAGCTACAACGAGTTCATGAGAAAATATTTCGGTACGAGATAACCTGGGAAACACATGAAAATCTCAAGGAGACGGTCGCATCTTCTTGGTCGGCAACTCCAAGTAGCGTGAGACTGGAAGAGATCAGACAGAAACTGTCTTCACTGTCAGAGAATCTGAAGAGTTGGGATAGAAGAACCTTCGGATCAGTTAGAAGGGAGATGAAAAAACTAAAACAAGATTTAGAAGCTCTCAAGAATGCTCCTGGGCGCACTAGACCGAGCCACATAGAGATGAAAATGAATGAACGCTTGGTTGAATTATACTATAGAGAGGAGCTGCTGTGGCGTCAATGTTCGAGGATTGAATGCCTAACTGCGGGGCATAAAAACACAAAAAAAATTCACTTGAGAGCCAGCTTGAGGAGGAAGAAGAATATGATAAAGGCTCTCTTAAATTCTTTGGGCGTTTTGACTGATGACCCAGCAGAATTGAAGGTTATGGTTACAGATTTCTATGAAGATCTGTACCGATCAGAGGGTGTAACTAACATGGAGGCAGTCCTTGATCATGTTCTGCGCAAGGTTACCTCTGACATGAACGAAATCTTATGTAAGGAATACACAGAAGAGGAGGTGAAGATAGCGCTGTTCCAAATGTTTCCCACTAAATCACTGGGGCCAGACGGATTTCCAGCACACTTCTATCAGAGGCACTGGGATGTTTGTGGTGAGGAAATTACAAAGGCCGTCCTTCGCGTAGTGAGAGGATAAGAAAATGCAGCATGTATAAATGATACCTTCCTAGTGTTAATCCCAAAGGTATTGAACCCGACACTTCTCTCTCAATTTAGACATATAATTTTGTGCAATGTCTTGTACAAAATAGCGTCGAAGGTGATTGCAAACAGATTGAAGCAAATTTTACCAGAAATAATTTCAGAAGAACAGTCGGCCTTTGTAGCTGGGAGGTTGATATCTGACAACATAATATGAATGTCTACACTTTATGAAAAGAAGCAAAGCCAAGAGTAATAGTCATTGTGCATTGAAATTGGACATGATGAAGGCTTACGACAGACTGGAGTGGTCTTATCTTGAGGCAATTATGGGTAAGCTTGGTTTTGCACACTCATGGATTAAGATAGTAATGAGCATGATAAACCCAGTCTCTTTTTCGGTGTTGTTTAATGGTGAAAAATTGGAGCAGTATAAGCCTAGTAGAGGGATTCGGTATCCAATATCCCCTTATCTTTTCTTGATTGCAGCGGAGGGCCTTTAGTTCCTATTGAAATCCGTTCCTCAGTCACCAGCGTTTGTTGGAGTGCAGGTGGCACCAACAGCTTCGATTGTTAACCATTTGCACTTTGTTGATGATAGCCTGCTGCTTTTCAAGGAAAGTAATGAAGGGGCAGAGATGGTGTCAAACCTAGTGAACACTTATTGCAGTGCTTCAGGCCAAAGGGTAAATAATAACAAGTCCTCCATATTCTTCAGTAAAGGATGCCCTCAGGCAATCAGGGATGGCATAAAAGATACTCTTCAGGTGCATGATGAGCAGTTGAGCGTTAGGTATCTTGGGATGCCGACTGACGTTGGACACTCGAAGAATGGCACTTTCAAATATCTGAGGGATAGAGTGTGGGATAAGATCAAGGGATGGATGGAGAAACTCTTATCATACGCATGAAAGGAGGTGCTTATTAAGGCGGTTGCTCAAGCAATCCCGGTCTATTCAATGTCCTGTTTCAGGCTACCAAGAGGTATATGTGAAAGTGTGACTTCAATGATACGTCAATTTTGGTGGTGCAGCAAGGGGGGTAAGAGGAAACCGTGTTGGATTTCATGGGATGTATGCACAAAACCAAAGAACTTGGGAGGTCTAGGCTTCCGAGATATAGAGTTGTTCAACTTGTCTTTACTTGCAAGGCAGGCATGGCGTTTGATAAATGACCCTTTGTCCCTAAGTGCAAGGTTGTTGAAAGCTAAATATTTTCTGGACATTTCTTTTCTAGAGGCTGATCTGGGCCCTCGACCATCTCAAATTTGGAGGGCAATATTGGATGGGAGAGATTCTTTGTCGTAAGGATTAGTCAAGAGAATTGGTACAGTAGAGGAAACACTTATTTGGGATCATAACTGGATACCTCGTCCTGGGATGATGAGGCCTATAACTTGCTTGGTGAATGACCCACCCCAAAGGGTTTCGGAGTTAATTGACAGCACGTCCGCATCTTGGCGGGAAGAACGAGTCCGAGTGACTTTCTTGCATACCGATGCTGAATATATCCTGAGGATACCGCTATGCACCATGAGAGTGAATGACTTCTGGGCATGGGGATAGGACAGCAAAGGGATTTTTTCAGTGAGCTCGGCTTATAAAATGTTACGAAGGATAAAGCTACATGGAGAAAACCTTCTGGATCAAGTGGGTGGTCAGTCTGATATAAGCAACGAGGAGAGGTCTTGGATGGACCTATGAAACAGCCACCATTAAAACTCAATCTCTAATTCTGGCCCTCCCCTGCCCTATATAAAGCACCACTTGGAGCCCCTCTCACCCCTCGTCTGAAGCCCTCTCCTTCTGGAGTTTTCCCCCTCCCTAACCTTGCCAATTGCTCGCCAGAGTTCATGAATTCCGACGACCTCTCACCGTGTGTACAGGAAGCAATCTACAACCACAACTTGTTCAAGTGGTTCACCTCATCGTCCTCTACACCATCCCGCACGCATCCTTCTCCGAAGCACACCGGAGCCGCCTTCTTCCTCATCTCCGGCGACAAGTCCGGTGAGCACCCAGCCAGCCAATCACAGAGCACCACTTGTCTCTGGCCGATTTTTTTCTCTTTCAGGAATTTTTCCAAATTCAGATTCTTTACCTAATCTTCTTTCTAGTTTAAATTTTAATCTATAGATCGGATTTAGTTGATTCTTTCTCCTACTAGTTCATAGAAATCCCATCTATCCAGAGAACCAAACGAAAATTATATTTGAAAATTTTAAATTTTGATTTCAAGCATATCTGAATTCAAACTTCTTTAGGCTATAAATCGAGTTCCATAACTCGGTTTTGAGTAATTCTTTTTGCAAATCGAAGCTTGTGACATGTACTTTCTGGTAAAACCAAAACCATTTATTTTTGTTACTGCTAAAATTTCGTTCTGTACAGAAACTTTGTTTGGTTGATTTTGGAGTTTTCCGAAGTCTTTTATTTGTTTTTCTTTTTGGATCTTTGCTTGTATGCTTATGTATGTTATTGCTTGCTTACGGTGGATCATCCAGAGTGTGAAGCTTGCTACTACGAATCTTTATAGTTCAACAAACGTCAGCAAGGCAAGTTCACACTTTGATCATAATTTTCAATACCCAGTTTTTACTATGCATTAGTTTGACCCTCAAAGATTTCATGAGTAGGATTGGGAACATGTGGTTATGCTTTTTAGTTCATGTGGTAGGAACCTATGACCTTTGATCACCCTGGGAATATTCGTTGTGTCATATACAGTTTAGCCATGCTTGTAGACGGGGATTGGTATCTGTGATCCATGAAAGTTGCGAGAGTTAATAATTTTGGGACAACATAAGGTGGCAACTTTAATACACATCTGGGTGGATTATTTGGGGCACCTGGAGTAACCAGTGCTTGACCAAGGGGAATCCTGGTGTACCCGTGTGATTACCCTGGGTCCGCCACCCAGGCTCAAAGGGATCATAGAACACTTCATGACTAGAAACTTCCATGTGCAGCCACAAGCCATTATGGGGTCTAGCATAGTTGAGTAAGTTGTATGACCTCTTTCCGTGGTAGACTAGCTGATGTAGGGGAAAGTAGGTGTACCGATCTACCCAGGATTAAGGGGAAACACTTCTGAAAGGCAATGTCTCGATCTTCCGATCATGGAGGTGGTCGAGTCTTGTGGGGAAAAGTGCGCAAACCTCTGCAGAGTGTACAAACTAATCATGATTAGCCGTGTCCTTGGTTATGGACAACTTGAGTATCTAGAAGTGAATTATTGGTTGATCTCATCACTCTTTTTAATGAAATTACTGGGTTACTAATAACTTGGGAATTTTGGGACTGAGTTGGAGGAACCTTCTCAAAAATGGCATTTTAATTTAGTAGTAAATAAAAAATCATTCCTTTGTTGTAGGGGAAAATTAGCTTTATGCAAAAAATTCAACTTAGAGCCTCTACCAGCTAAATTTGCATATAGAGATAGTCTTTTTCATTATTATTATTCCATGTGCTGACCTACACGGCTGCAACGTCTCATGTTGCAGACTTTTCCGACGAGGATTAAAGGTGCGATAGGTCGTTGTTCTGAACTCAGTTTGTTGTGCAGTTTAATGGACTCATTTACCTTTGATGCTTCCACGGTTATTTTTATTTAGATGGCCTTTGGCCATATTATTGTAATAAATACTCTTTTGAGAATCTCGATGTAATAAAGTGTGGGTTTGGAACTCTGTTATAATTCCCCGAGTACTGTGTGTGTCAGCATACCGATCCAGGGATGACACTTAAGCACAAAGACTTTGATCCATTTGGGCCAGGTCGCTACAAGATGGTATCAGAGCACACGCTGACCGTAGGACGAGACCACTAGGAAATGGAAAACCATAGGGGAAAAAACTCTATTTTATGACTTCCTTATATATCCGTTGGTTTGTACTCTTCTCTATTCATTTCTATCTCTTCTTGACTTCAATAAAATAGTTGTTGAACGCCATCACCAAGTTGCCCAGCCCGATGAGACCATGACCTATGAAGACAACATTGACGAAGAAGAAGCTAGAATTGACTTTCATCTGAGGAGATTTAGTATAGACACTACAAAAAAAAGACACATCCGTGACATTTTGGGCCGAACAAATTTTTTTTCTGTCATACATATGACACTTCTATGATGATAATTGTGACAAAACCCGGTATCATCCTAGATGTGGTGGGCTCCTAATTCTATGACAAAAAATCATGACAGAAAATGGGCTTTTCGTCCTGGGCGGGCTGGAGACGCAGCTGCATGACATTCTTTGGGCCGTCCATGACGAAAAAAACCGTGGTAGAAGCGAGGGGAGGAAAATTTCGGGAGTTCCGGTTACGGTGGGAGGTCGGGGCCGGCGATGCGCTGCTTTCTCAGACACGTGACTGGCGCATGTGTGCGAGGCGTTGGTTCTAACTGAACTCGGCGAGGCGTTGGGCTCTAATCGAACCCGAAGCGACAGACCGCAGTTACGCGTTATCGAACCCGAGCGATCGATCGATGGCTGTTAATCGAACCCGATCGGCGATTCCTTCGCCATCGCCGCTAATCAAGCCGATCAATTGGATGAACAGTGAGCGCTATGGGGGGGTTGGATGAACAGTGAGCGGTGGCGTTTGCCTCTGGATGAACAGGACCCCGTGGTGTGGTGGAGGGCTTGATGAACAGTAGACGGTGGAGGGGTGCCCGTGGCGGGGTGGTTGAACAGGACCCCGTGTTGTGGAGGGCTGGATGAACAATAGACGGTGGAGGGGTGCCCGTGGAGGGGTGGTTGAACAGGACTCCGTGGTGTGGAGGGCTAGATGAACAGTAAACGGTGGAGGGGTGGTTGAGCGATGAGCCGGTGGAGTAGCGTGCGGTGGAGGCTGGATGAACAGAGCCCATGGAGGCTGGAGGAGGTCGACGGTAGCCCGTGGAGGCCGGAGGAGGTCGACGGTGGAGATCAACAGTATCCGTGGAGTCCTGCTTTGCACGCCACACCCTCCCGATGAACATGACCCCGTTTCGACCGTAGGTGGTCCGCTTTCTTCCGCTTTTGCGGCACGCCACACCCTCCCAATCAACAGACCCCGTTTCTACCGTAGGAGGTCCGTTGGCCCATTTTGCAAGACGCCACACCCTCACAATCAACAGGACCCCGTTTCGACCGTAGGGAGGTCTGCATTTCTTCCGCTTTGCGGTACGCCACACCCTCCCAATCAACAGGACCCTGCTCAACGTAGGGAGGTCTGTTTCCTCCGCCAGCGGTACGCCAGCCTCGCTTTCCATCGCTGTTCCGGCCCAAGCCCTCCCGATGAACACGACCACACATTCCGTTCCGACCTAGCCGGTTGGCTCCCCATGAACACGACGACGACGGCGATGTTTCTCCGTTCCGACCCAGCCATGTACATATGCGCGCGAGTAGGCGTTCGAGACCCACCAGTATGTGCACATACGCGGGTCAGATTTTCTTTCTTGCACCTCGCCGCTGTACGACGCGTGTACATGCTACGCGGCGCCTCTACTACGACCCGCGGCGCCTCTACATCGACTAGTATATATGTACGCATTACGTTCGCGACCAGAATGACAACACTACGCACGCTTGACCAGGTGGGTCCCGACCGCCGTGCACTTCCTTGCCTACGAAGATGTAGCTGGTGGGTCCCAGCAGTCAGGGGGCGAATCATTTTTTTTGCCCGGACGCACTTCCTTGCGTGCGAAGATGTAGCTGGTGGGTCCCAGCAGTCAGGGGGGAAACATTTTTTCATGAAATACGGTGGCCCGTCCGGTGGGTCCCTACTGTCAGGTGGAGGAATAATTATTTTGCGCGTAATAAGGAGGCACTTCCTTGCGGCCGCCGTGGACCCAGTTGTCAGCCTCTCCACGCACAGTACTCTTCCGATGGAAGTCGGTCGTTGACCACATTGACCACGCCGCACCGAGAGCACCACGGCGGTGGATGATGGCGAGGCCTAGGAAGGGGACGACGCGGAGCCGGGGAAGACGCAGCAGTGGATGCCCACGCGAAGAGGAGTACGAGGGTGAGGCTGCCGTCGCCGCAGAATAACATGTGGTGTGGGTGAGTAGAGGGATGGCCCGCCAGCGTGGGAGTAGTAGGGCGGTGAGGCCTCCGCCGCATCGCAGCCGGCCACGGGAGGTAGGAGCACGAGGCACGACCGGCGCTGGTTTGGGCGGCTCGAGCAAGAAGACCAGAGGTTGAAGAAGCACTACGGCCGTTGGATGGACATCGTACGGTCACTGGAGCTAGAATCATGCATATTGACTAAGTTGACAAATCCCTCCATCCCCGTCAACTTAGTAGGCCCACAAGTCAGACTGCCACTATACTGGGTCCCAGCTAACAGGTGGAGTATTCATTTATTTTTTTTGTGCGTAATAAGGAGGTACTTCCTTGTGTGCGAAGATATAGCTGGTGGGTCCGAGCTGTCAGCGGCGGTAATGTTTTTTCGCGAAATACAGAGGCCGTTTCGGTGGGTCCTAGATGTCAGGTGGAGGAATCATTATTTTGCGCGTAATAAGGAGGCATTTCCTTGCGTGCGGCCGTGGACCCAGCTGTCGGCCTCTCCACGTACAGTCCACTTCAGATGCATGTCGGTCGTTGACCACGTTGACCAGGCCGTGCCGAGAGCACCAGGGCGGTGGACGACGGCGAGGCCTAGGATGGAGCGACACGAGGGTGGGAAGACTCGCGATTGTTTCCCACACGGAGGGGAGTACGACTGTACGAGGGTTTACTGGTTCGTCTGCTGTCGCCGGAGAATAACAGCAGGTGTGGGTGAGTAGAGGGATGGCTAGGCCAGCGATGGGAGTATGGTGGGGCGGTGAGGCCTGCGCGGCAGCATAGCCGGCCGCGGGAGGAGGGAGCAGGCAGTCCCGCCGGCGCTTGTTTGAGCGGCTGGAGCAGGAAGAGCAGAGATTGAAGAAGCACAACGGCCATTGGATGGCCATGCAATAGTCACTGCTTATGCGTCAACCTTTTTTTAGGAAAGCCTCAAATATGTGGAGAACAGCATACAACCCATCTGCCATTATTTCTAATAATTAACAGCCCATTTGCTAATTCTTAAGGTTTTTTTTGGAGCCCATATTCTTTTTATTAGCATTACAGCCCATATTGTGGCCACGGTTAAAAAATTATATGAAATTTTGCATATTTCAAAAGCGGTCCGAACTATTTTAATCCCGAAATTTCGACTCACATTCAAACTGATTTTAAAAATAAATGTATATCAATATAAAATCCAACAAATTCTCCACGCATAAAAATTAATGTAATTTAAAATCTTGAAATGAAAAAAATATATTTGAAACTAATTGCCGGTTTGATGTGTATTAAAAATGTACAGCCCATTTCTCATTACCGATGGGCCATTTTCTCGGCCAGCCGAATGAAAGCTCTCTTCGTCTTGAAAGATTTGCAGCCCAACAGGCCTGACAAGGCGACTTACTTGGCAAATCACAAAAAAACTGGGCTGTGGCCGTGGACCCAGTTGTCAGCCTCTCCACGTACAGTACTCTTCCGATGGAAGTCGTTCCTTGACCACGTTGACCACGCCGCACGGAGAGCACCATGGCGGTGGACTACGGCAAGGCCTAGGAAGGGGACGGCGCGGAGCCGGGGAAGACGCGGCAGCGGAAGCCCGCGCGGAGAGGAGTACAAGGGTTCAGTGGTTCGGCTGCGGTGTGAGGCTGCCGTCACCGCAGGGCCTGGCCAGCGATGGGAATAGTAGGGGGCGGTGAGGCCTCCGCGGCAGCACAGCCGGCCACGGGAGGCGGGAGCATGAGGCACGACCGGCGCTGGTTTGGGCGGCTGGAGCAAGAAGACCAGAGGTTGAAGAAGCACTACGGCCGTTGGATGGACACCGTACGGTGACTGGAGCTAGAATCGTTCATATTGACTAAGTTGACAAAGCCCTTCGTCCCCGTCAACTTAGTAGGCCCAAAGTCAGCCTCCCACCAAGGTGGGTCCCAGCTAGCAGGGGGAGTATTCATTTTTTGTGCGTAATAAGGAGGCACTTCCGGTGGGTCCGAGTGACAGCTGGGGAACGTTTTTCATAGAAGCACGGTGGCCCATCGGTGGGTCCCAGCAGTGGGCAAACGTTTTTGCAAAATACGATGGCCCGGCCCAAAGGGTCCCTCATTGCCGCTTGGAGGAATCATTATTTTCCGTGTAATAAGGAGGCACTTACTTGCTGCGATTGTGGACCCACCGAGACTACGCCACGACAAAGATACTTCCGATGGAAGTCATTCCTTGACCATGTTGACCTCGCCGCGTTCCGTTGCATGCATGCGTCCATGGGCGTGGTGCGTCCCCACTGTCAGCCTCTCACGTACAGTCATCTCCGATGACTCTCGGTTGTTGACCACGTTGACCACACCGTGCCGAGCGCACCCAGACTGGAACGACCCAGAGATGGGGAAGACGTGGCAGTGGAGTCGCAGATGGAGAGGAGTGGGAAACTTCACTGGTTCGGGTGCGCGGCAGCAACAGCCGCGGTGCCGCCCATGGGAGACAGGAGCAAGAACAGAGGTTGAAGAAGGAGCACGACTGTTGGATTAACATCCAATGGTCCAGCTGCTAGAATCATTTGTTGATTAAGTTGACAAAGCCGCGCATGCATACCGCCCGCTTAGTAGGCCCACAGTGTCACCACCAAATCGACGGGTCCCAAACCGCCAACGGGTGAATAATTTTTTTTGCAAAACAAGGAGGCACTTCCTTCCATGCGAAGATACAGCCGGCGGGTCCCAGCTGTCAGGTGGAGGAAACATTTTTTTAGCTTAATAAGGAGGAACTTTCCTTGCGTGCGACCATGGACCTCATGGGTCCCAGCCGTCGAGCTCTCCACGCATCTGATCCTCTTTCGATGACTCTTGTTTGTTGACCACAGCGCACCGAACATAGCGAGGCGGTTGACGACGGCGAGGCCCCGGACGGGAACGACTCGGAGATAGGAAAATGCAGCAGTGGAGTCGCAGATTGAGAGGAGGAGAAGGGTTATAGCTGGTTCTGTTGCGGCATGGGGCTGTAGTCTGTGGAGAATAACAGGAGGTGTTGAGGGGTGGAGGGATAGCCTGCCCGGCGGTGGGGTAGCGCTTCGCAGCGATGTGTGCTAAGCAGAGTCGCTAGCCGCCGGAGGCCAGACCAGGCGGTCCCGGCAACGCTGGAGGAAGAAGACGAGAGATTGAAGGTGCATGCCGGCCATTGGATATAAATCCAATGGTTGTGGAGGACACAATCATTTGTTGACCAAGTTGACAATGCCCTGCGTAGGCTTCGACCTATTAGCCCACATGTCAGCCTGCAAAAATGTGGCATATATTTAACCCATATTTTCTAGAATGTACAGTCTATTTGCTGGGCTGGGTGAACAAATAATTTCGCGTCAATCAGGCCCATTTATATTTTCTAAGAAATCCCAGCCATTTGCACTTCCTTGAAATACACGTATTAGGTGGGCTCGTTATATATATAATGTTATGTTAGAAGGAGCAATTAATATTAAAGAATAAACCGGAGAGGCACATTTTTTATATATATAATTAAGAAATTAGCGAGTTATTGCTCAAAATAAAAATGAGCGCGTTATTATTAAATTGGTCCTTCAAAATCTTCGCAAGCTTTTGTACGCAATCACCAGGATTTTCCTTGCCTGTGAGTCAAAAACAACCAGGATTTTCCGTTAAACATTTACTTTTATAAGTTAATAACACATGGGATGTTTTTATAATGTATATATAAGTCTCTATAAAATATGCGATAATAGTAATAATATAAATATATATGTGGTTAGAAGGGAAAACATAAATTGGACACAGCATTACTTTTATAAGAGACTTGCGTTTTATACCCCACAAGAGGCATACTAACAAGTTCACACACAAATACAACAGTAAAAGGTAAACATTCATATCAAACTCAGGTTCACAGGACACGCTCATATTCATAGCCAACATTCACTATCAACAACTCAAAAGATTCATATATACACAAGCTCAAAGATATCTATGCATCCAAATGATTGATAGATCACACGACAATATTCATACATAATTCACAAAAGATTCAGATATACACATGTTCAGTATGTTTATGCATCCAAATGATTGAGATCACGGCCAATATGATCCATGGACGAACTTTAATTACCTAGGGTACAGACTGGTAAATGGTGTTCAATCGGAGGTACTTCTTGCTAAAATTAGTTCTTGTACGAGTAAACTTTCGAGTACATAAGAGGCAGCACAGGCAATCTGAACTTTGCTTGTAGGTTTATCCTCAAATAGTGGCCTCGTGCCGAGGGAGGTTTGAGCAACTTGGCCACTACTTCCATCCAACTAGTTTACTGGCTCATCTTGGTCCTGTATCTCGCCAAAATTCTACATTGTAGACGAAAAAGGAGGCGGTTGAGAAAATGAACCACCCAAATTTTTTTGTGCAGTTCAACTGAAATGGAGCATCCTTGGCGTGCAGACTGATTAAGTGCCAGATGAATATATGCGTCAACCAACTTGTCTGGAATCTTTAGACTCCATGCCATATAGTTCGCTACCATATGTGCCAGTAACCAAAAGGCACAAGTTGGGACCAAAGACTGGACTGCGTTTTTCTGGGCTATGCACCAAGCAATATTTTTGGCGTTGCCTCTCCTAATACTTGGAGTTTGACAATTGGTTGACGCCTGTTGATACTCGAATGAATATAGGCACTTCTTGTCAACATCGATGCTTGTCTGAGTGAACTTTGGTGTACATAGCAGCAGCATAAGTACATGTCCATCTGATCATTTTGTGCAGTTCTACTGAAATCACCCGATGTAATGATTTGCCCGCGAGTTCAGGCTCCAAATTACTCCTTTATGAAATCGGCAAATAGTAGCACAATACCAAATTACCAATACATATGACAGGCACAATAATCAGGATAAAGACAAGTACCAACCTGTGTGAAATAGCATATCAATTACTATTTCCTTTGAATGGAAGCCGAGATAAGCCAAGCGACTGACAGCAAAGGAAGAAAGCAAGAGGAGATTAGCGACTGACAGGAAAGGACGGAAGCTGTCGAGGCAATGAAGCACCCAAAGTTTTTGTGCAGTTCCACCAAAATCGAGCACCCTGTTGGCACATATATTGAGTGAGATTACTGTAATAGTGGGACTAGTTGATGAAACATACACTAACAAATAGAAGCACCCTCATTATCTTAATGGGTAAAGTTAGCAACATAGTAGTCTTGCTTAAAGAGAGGTATTAGTTTATTTAATGGTGCCAATTAACTCAACTCAACACTCAAAGCATTGCCATTTATCATAGGTTGCAAAACTTAAAAGTGCAAAGATAAAGGAGTTTCTCATGCAAGTAGCACGATACAAATAGAGATGACAGCAAACTAATATGGATGAAGGCCTTAGGCCCGTACCAACCGGAGAAAAAAGCTTATTCATGTAGTCCCATAAGAGATGATAAAGCACTCACTGGAATCACACAATAGTATATATTTTTGTGCACTTCAAATGTATGGTTGAAATCACTCTTGTTTACTAGTGCTGAGATTATATCGAAGATTATCAAGAACTTCCAGCAGAGTTAAAGCAATCGGGCTGGGATACAGTTCATTGTATTGTCTTGTGTAGTTCCACTAAAATGTATGATTGGCACAACATGATCCCCATTTGCACAAGTAGGAACAAGGTGAAACCTTCATTAGCTCAGTGAGAAAGGATAGGAAGACATTAGCGTATTACTCAAATAGTAGCATCAAATTCATGATGGACAATACGCAAAACATTGCCTCATTGAACCAATGGCAATAAATTGACATGCAAAACAATAGCACTAATATGTCATGACACTAATAATATTCCCTCCCGGCTCCACCACATGATTCACCTCCATAAACAAACATTCACACGTACATGATTCAGCATAGGGTCCTACTAAATATTTGTTTAACTCCAACAGGAAAATTAGGCAGTAATAAATTAGTGGTACTTAAGTACTCCTAATTAATTAAGTGAGACAGCAGAAGTGGAAGGGCTCCTTGGAGGATCGTCTCACATGTAAGGTAGTTGTTGCCGGAGCCCTTGAATGGCCTCGACTGAGGCCTCTGGGTTCAGCAAGATCGCCTTGCACTGTTTATTCTTCTTCTTCTTCCTCTTCATGCTCTGTTTCTCTTTCTCCTCATCAGTTGGTGAAACCAAGTACATGATTGGCCTTCTAATTCAGTATCGGTTTTGTCAGTGAGGGAGTACAAGTGTACTAGTAAAAAACAGCATTATTTTCTCATGGCAGTCGGAAAATAGAGATGAACACATGCATTAAATATCATTCTTACCTAAAGGAAGGTTATGGCGCCAATATGGATGATGAGGATTGGAACACAGATCTCCCTTTGTGCAGTTCCACCAAAATGAACCAACTGCTCCATTCTGACATTCCAGTTAAACAGCACAAAAGTTACTTCTTTTAAGAAGAGTTTTGTGCAAAGGCACCAAAAGGTCACAACAAAGAACTGTGTGAATTGGATATCCCTGTTTGCACAAAAAGGCACAGAGGAAACAAATCGTAGTCTCAAACAATTACAGGCAAAAACATTTGGCTAAACTTGTCGATCTCAAACAATTACAGGCAAAAACAGTGGCATAGCTTCATTTTTACAGGGACAATATATTAAGAACAGCTAAGGCTGCGTTCGGTTCCTGTGTTTGGTGCAGGATTTTCATAGGAACACAATTCCTACGGTATTCTTTCCCTTCCAACCGTTCGGAACACAGGAAAGGTGAATAGTGTTTCATAGGAAAGATGGTCTGGTAGTACTGATTCCATAGGATTAGAAACATCCACGCGTTGCTCATTTTTTGAGCGGAAGCCCGAAAGCGGCGCTTCGGCGCCATGCGTTAGACAAAGTTGATGTGCTTTGTGTTTGCCGGAATAAAAAATCAACCTATGTGTGTTACCCGAGGTGAGGACAAGAGTAGTCACTATGCAGCTGAATAAACAAATAGCATCTCATACTGCCAAGCATGCTACTCTAAAAAACAAATATGTACATTTCGTAGTCCATCCGAACACATTCTCTTGAGAGTTTCCTCCGGTTCGTTGTTCCATAGTTTTATACCTACATTCCTTTCCTATTCCTCTATTTTCATCAAGATCTATGTTTTTTGCCCCTTTATTCCGACCAGAGCCTAAATATTTGGTATAAGGGCATGGGACAGTGGGTGCACCAATGAAGACAAACACCATGTACGTAAACAGGGGCATAAAGTGGTGATTCATAGTTTGTTGCCCCGAGAAACAAACATCCAAGAAACATATCTGGGTTGGTCCCATTTTTGCTCACTCTAGCCACCTACTCCTATGTGCGAATAGCAAATCTAGCCCTGGTCATACCACTGTGTACAGCGTTACCCCTATATTTCCCTTTTCGACCAAGAGACCGGTTGGATAACCAGTCTGTACTACTTTCACCCCCTTTCCTTCCTGTTTGTACCAAGTCCGATGTACATACTAAATTCCCCCACCTCCACTTTATTTCTTGTTTGAACCAAGTACTCCCTCTGTCCTGAATTACTTGTCATCAAAATGGATGTGTCTAGAACTAAAATACATATAGATACATCCATTTCAATGACAAGTATTTTCGGACGGAGGGAGTACAAGTTTGGACTCCATGAAGTAGCTTTACCTCTAACAATAGAAGAAAAAAAAATAGGTGACGTTGGACCATCCGATCGAGAGGGGCTGAGAGGTAGAAAATGATGCACATGCAGCGACGTAGCAAGCTGGGGAAGTAGAGCTAAGGCGGTTTCGAACGAAGATATACCTGAAGGTCGTCGGGATGTAGATAGGTGGGCGGCGGGAGGCGGATCCGCCCACGTGCAACGCATTTAAGGGATCGGAGGACCTACCGCGCTGGTGCTCGGCCAGAGATAACGGTGCGCCCGGCAGTGGGTCTCCTCCGTCGCTGTCGACGACGGCCTAAACGCTGCCCCTCCTCCCCTTCACCGGTGGAGGGGGATACGTCCGGATGTGTAACCAGCGGTGAGGATAGAAAGCCGTTGTTTTTGAAGGAGAAATACAGTGTTACTACCCCTATCTTGTTTAGATCTGGAGAGGATGACAGTATGTGAATAGAGCAACCCTAGAAAGCAAGCGCGGAGGCTCTGGCCTATATATAAGTAGTGGGGTATTTTTCCTTTTTCACTCCATCAAAACAATCGTTTAAAATTGTGTACTACTACATGCCAGGTCGCAGTTTTTTTAGTTGTTGATTGTTTTTTGAGATAGCTACTCGCTTGTTCCAAGTGGTGTTACGGTGTGCCAGGTCGCACTTTGTATCGTTCAAGTCTGGTACTATAGGTCCCTCCATTAAATGAACAACCACCCCCTCGTAAAAATTGTGAACAAGCCCACGGCTAAAATTAGCGGAAACGTGGGTTGCCCCAACATGCATTATTATTTATATTTTCTACTCCCTCCGTTCCTAAATATAAGTCTTTTTTATTAGCCACACCTAAGACAATAATTTTTTTATTAGCAGTGAGCCCCACATGTCATAGACACAAAAATTGTGGCAAGATTCCCTTAGGCAAGCCAAAGTGTGTCTAACAATTTGAGCAACTCAGGTTAGGCAAGTGTGGCAAGTGTGGGAAAAATAATGTGGCAACATAAGACAAACATAGTCACAATCCAAACAGCCCGTAATTTTTGTGACATGCATGAAAATTTGGTTAGTTAAATTTACAACAAAATTTGGCAAGGTGAATCAAATCAACACATGCAAGTATCAAAAGGAAAGTCACGGCATGCATGCATGCGTTGTACTCCCTCCGTTTCCAAATATAAGTCTTTTTAGAGATTGCAACAAGTGACTACATACGAAGCAGAATATGTCTACTCCTACATACGAAGTAGCCCATTTGAAATGTTTAAAAAGACTTTTATCGAGTGCAATGCTTTGATGTGTCGCGTCAACTCGTACAAGACTGAGAAATTTGATTACTACAACGCCCTCTCCCTCGCGTACTGAGCTCCGGTGCCTTTACTGCACCTGCCTTTGGCTGCATGACAAGAGGGCCAACCACATGTTGGGCCCACCTATCATGGACGCAAAGGCAGGAGCAGTAAGTAGAAGCTTTCGCTACACGCTATCCCTCCCGCACGAGGTGGACGGACATGCAGCAATGGATTCGAGCATCGTAGAAGTAGGAGTAGCATCATTGTTCGTCTTCTCAAGAGGCGAAGAGCCAAGTGCAACCCGAACGTGGCTATTACGAACGCCGCGTGGTGCGGTTCCTTGAGCACGCATATACTAGCTGTGCTCTTGCATGAGGCAAAATTGCTACTCCCTCATTTTCGGTTTATAGTGCTCAATTCAAATCTCACCAATCAATGTAGATGGTGAGTGGTGGAATACAGTTTGTAGTTTTGCAAAAGCATCTAATTAATGCTCTTGTTTTCCTCAAAAAATTATGTTTATCAATGCATTAATTGCAATGCATGCATGCATAAAGTACATGCATTGGTCAAATTTCTCTTAATACTTGCATGCAATTATTTAATGCACCTTGGAATCTGAAAATGTGATGGAAAACAACCAAATTGAGCCTTATAAAATGGAAAACATAAAATTTTGAGATAAGCCCTATAAACCGGAAAGGAGGGAGTATTGTTTAACAATTAAACTCCATTATCCATTGGTTGATACTCATTACGCATAGGTCCACGCGCTTAGCACCGCTTTCCTCCTGGGGTCACCAATGTTTATTTGCTAATTAATAGCATTGCATGCAATGAACTAGCCATTGCAAGTCATTAAAAGCATGCACACCTCTCATCTCTTATTGGTTGATATGTCAAGAAACAAGAAACAAGGTAGAAGTTAATGCACCGCGCCTAAGTGCTTTGGGACTATTTGGTTTTCGTAAGATGACTTACACACCTAGACGGAGGGAGTAGTATAGACCTGTAAACCGGAAAGGAGTAGTATTTGCCTTTCTAGAGATTTCAACAAGTGACTAGACTTCACCGTGCAAAGACCCCTCCCTTCCGGTTTATAGGGCTCAAATCTCAAATCTTATGAACCAAGGCATTTTGTGATTGGGCGAATGTATCTCGTACTTTACAAAACTACCCTAATTAAACTCATGCATTAATTACGTAGTTATCTCGTTTTCCTCTCTGCCTTGGTCGCGGTGCACAATATTGAGCACTCCTATATGACTAGCCGCTCTATCTACATGCGGGACATTTCAAAGCATCCGGGCCCGCGTGCCATCCACCAAATCACAGCGAGGTGCTATAGTCGAGACTCACCTGTCACCCCGGTGTGGCCGTCATGACCCGTCATATCACAAAACCCACACCTTTACCAGCAGTGGTAAGGTGGCCTCCAAGTTGGACTAGACGAAGCAACCATCATTTCAGTGGAACGCTCGTTCAAGCCCTTTCTTCCCTTTCTTGATGAAAACCTCACTCCAGGCTACTCACTTCTGCCATTTTTCTTCTGTACCGACGAAGGAAAGGTGGGCGAATCAGTTATGCTACTATATTTTCATTCCAAGAATCTTCTTTTTGCGAAGCACCAACTGATTATCACATCCTATTCTTTTCCCGTTTTCGTTGCGATTGTGGTTTCCTTCCGATTGTTTTTTGTTTGTCAGTTCATTGATGGATCCTGGAGCACTAGGCAAAGAGTTGCCGGTGGACAACCCACTGGAGATAGCGATCTCCAGGAAGCGAGCACCAACCAACGAGTTGACCATGTTGGTGGGCCAACCCATGGAGACGAAGAACTCCAAGAAACAAGCAATGGCCCAAGGGTTGAGGACGTTGGCGGACGAACTCCTCAAAGAAAGTTGGAATAATAGCAAGGGCCCCACCGTGCCTACCCCAGGAACTCTTATTGCCACCTATGTGAGGCTCAAGACCGAGTTTGAGGAGATAGTCACCGTTGAGAAGCAGTGTTCCCCTGGCAAGGTGATGGCCCCCATCGAGGACGAGGAGATGGCCCCGGAGGGATGAGATCCCCCGGTGAACTGCACAAGGTAAAAAATAATGGCTTATTACCATAGTTGTGGTTTTTGATTACTTGCAATGTGCTTGCTAATATGTTAGGGTTGTGCAGGTGCCGGTGGACGTCCTTGATGATTCCGATGCCGTGGCCCGTCCTGTTGGCATCGCCCCGGAGATCGATTCCGATGCCGCTGTCCATCCTGTGGACATTGCCCCAGAGATCGATTCCGATGTCGCAGTCACTCCTGCGGACATCGCCTCAGAAATCGATTCCCATGCCGCTGGCCGTGCTGTGGTCTTTGCCCGAGAGATCGATGACAAGAAATAGTTGGTCGCGCTAATCCTTCAGGGTAGTTTGCATTGCCCTGTGTTTAATTGCCAGAACGATGCGTGTTATGAAACCATCTTAGGGATAGTGCACTGTCTTGTGTGGGCGGATCTTGCTACTTTTGTTTGATAGTGAATCATGCGAACCCTCTCTGAGTTATGGAAACAGATGTATCCTCACCAGCTTTTGATGTAATATATGGCATGCTTAGATGTAAGTCTGAACTATTTATCATATCAGCCTTGTTTGATGATTCTTGGTGTTAGTAGGCTAGCTACTGTGCGAGCTATAGTACTTGCAAAACACTCACGAAGAGAAACGTTGGGGCTGATGAGCTCGTGGTACGCTTATACTTATCCCTCGTCGATCGACCAATAGCCCTAGCTCCTAAAATTGTAGGCTTAGCGATCGATCAGACAATAGTTGACATACATTCAGGCCTCATTTGGTTCATAGGGTAGGAAAATCGTAGCATAAGTACAGAGAACATGCAACACAAAATCATAGCAAAGCAGTAGACGTACTCCTCCGTTCCAAAATAGATGACCTAGGCGGGCTAGTTTGGCCTAGTGGGTTTCAGTGATAAGACGTGGTACAGTGTCGTCCAGTCTTCGCGTGTGATAGCAGTATTGCGGGTACAGTAAGTTTTCTTGAAGAAGCGGAATTCAACAAAGTCATGATGGTTCCTTCGTCCGAACAACTTACAGTGGGAAAGGTTGGGCCTACAATACGACCGGGGTAGACCAGGATAATTTTGTGCATGGGAGGTGGACCAGGATGGTCGACGTCCCACATGTCAGCGAATGAAAGTATTCTTTCCGATATAGAGGACGAGCAACGAGTATTCATTGTTTATTTTTTATGAAAGCTATTGTCTCCACTGTTACGACGGAGGAGTGTGAAACACGGCAGCCCAGTGAACTTGGCATGTGCACCACGCCCTCCTTCCTCATGTAATGCCCAGGTTACAGCTTTTTCTCACTTTCTCTCTTTATATTTCCTCTCAAATGTTTTTTACCTTTCTTTTTTTAAGACACAATTTTTTATGCCTTTTTTAGAATTTTTTTATACCTAGGAGCACGTGTAGAGACGGGCTCTTGCAGAGCCCACTCCTTGACTTTGTCAATGCCTCTCTCTCCTCCACATAAGGAGTACTACTTGCTATGCATGCATGCGGCATGCAGCTGGCGTCTTGAGGGGCCAGGGCAGTGAGAGCGGGCTCCGGAAGCGGTCCTGACTCCAGCATGGCCCACCTCACATTATCACCATATATTTCTTGGAGTCCGTGTAAGGCGGGCGGGCGATCTCTTCTCCCTCCCCCGTTTCTCTCTTCTCAGCCGACGCCCGCCGAGCGATTAGATTTCGGCTATCGACGGTTTATTCAATTACGGTCCCACATGTCAGTGAAATTGCAAGACAACGCGTGTCCCCTCTCGTGAGCAGCGTGCGAGCCGGACTGTCGGGGTTGCGATGCGTACGAGTAGTAAGTGTGCCGCCTTTTCCTTTAGAACTTGCAAAGTGTAACATTTTCGCGCGATCGATCGATAGAAATCCAGAACAAAATGACGAGGGTGGTGCTTTCCCGCTAGTTCGAGTGATATGACGTGCTACAGTTCCGTCCACTTGCTCCATTTTTATGTAAGCAAGAGTTTACACTCTTACGCGGGAGGAGTGCGAAACACCGCGGATATGATTTTGATCGAGGGATAACTGTTCCCTGCCAAATAATGGAGGATTGTTAGCGATTATAACATGATAGTTAGGGCATCTCCAGCGCTGGCCCACAAATTTACACCGGCATTTGTCCGAGGACACTGATGGATGCCAACCGATGCTGCCCGCATACCTTTCGACAACTATATGAACTAACCGATGCCAACCGATGTCCTTCGTCTGCTCCTACGACAGTATGTCCAAGAGATCTTTGGAGTGCCCGAAGGCCATGGTTGGAGTGATGCCAACAAAAGGAAGGGACCGGAGGAGAATGGGTGTGGGTCTTTGGCTATGGCTGGGAGCTGGGGCTCAAGTTAATATAGCGGGCGAATGGCAATGAGCCGCGGCAGACGGATGGACGGCTGGCAGCAGAGTAGGTTCGTCGGCAGCCGTGGTGTCATTAACGCGGAGAAGTCGCTTGCACCGGGATGTCGCGCGGGTGGCGCTCTCTCGGCCGGCGCGCTGCTGCAATGTCGGCGCCAGTGAGAGGTCGCGTTAGGCGTGAATGCGGGCGCTGCTTCAGTGACTTAACCGCAGGTGCGTTGTCTCACTAACATGTGGGCCCAACGAGCATCAGGCCCGCATGTCAGTGACACACCAACTGCACCTGCAGTTAAGGATGGTGAATGCGGCATTGACGTTTTGGAGAGACGGTGATCGTTTTAGGCGGGAAGTGCTCGCTACCGATGGAAGGGGTTTCGGTAGGCCAGGGCGGTCAGACGCTGGCGTGGTGGTAAAATGTGAACTCATGGATGACGAGCCTTTGAAGCGTATGCGGCATGTATTGACAACCAGGCGTCCATGCAACAGCTCTTGTCGCCAGGTAGCATTCGATGACCACCATTAGACACCACACAACCATACATAACTTACGAATAATGGACGAATCAATCAGACACACACTCGTGTGCAGTGGCACTATGATCAGTTGCTCACGATAGTACATACTCCGCACCATAGTACCCTCTCTAGCTAGGCTGTTTTATGGATTGTCGTTGTGATGGACGATATACATGAGCAAGGCGCCGAGTCACGAGTATGACCGTTGGTGTTGAGCCAGGTGAATACATGCTCGGTGTTCGGAGAGGCCTCCAGCAAACGTCTAAACAGCAATGTCACATACGCATAATTTTGGTTTTTATTTCTTTCTTCACTGACAGGTAGGCCCGCATAGATAGACAAAGAACATGAGCTGATGAGGCGCATGCGGACTGTTTGACTGGTCAACCAGACAAATACGGAGCTATACGCTGAGCCAGTGACCGTATAATCACCATATCTCGTATACAATGATCAAAATGAGATGTCAAGACAAGTTCGATGACCGCCAATGCATTTTACTTGGTAATAAATGACCAGGATTGAAGGGGAATCCAAATTTGCTTCGCCTTCTGTCCTTGAGCTCTTGACAAACCAATGCACTATACGGTTGTCCGGCCACTCCACCCCAGAGCTGTCACAAAGCGTCGTTCATGCCACCGCGCTGCACACTAACCGGTAAGGAAGCGATGGCATCCCGCCGCCGAGTTCCTCGCCGCCCACAACCGCACACAGAATGGTAGGGAAGCGGTGGCATCCCGCCGTGCGAAGTTCATCGCCGCCGCGACCGACAACTATGTGGGAGGAATTTGAAGATGCCAAGGCCGAATGGGCGGTAGAGCAAGAGGCGGCCAAAGCCGCATGTAGGAGCGGAAAAGTCGAAAGCACTCAAGACAAGAGAGGCCCGCCGCGAAGAAAGAAAAGGACGCACGACCGCTGCGGAGAGGTCGGCGGAGATCCAAGCACGGTGGGGTGTCGCCGACAAAGCCGTGAAGGAGAATGACGGGCCTCGCCAGCATGTGAGAAGTAGTAGTACTAGTAGTTAGTGTGTGTGTGTGTGTCTGAGTACGAGCATGTACCAATACTAGTACTAGTTACTACTGTAGTTTTTAGAACAAATTACCAGTACATTATCCTAGACTAAATGGAAAAATTCCTATCCTAACCATCAAATGGCATCTCTTTCTCTACAGGAATTGAGATGCATGTCATCTCACTTCCTATGATTTTCATATTCCTATCCTATGAACGAAAGGAGGCCTTTGTTGGAGTAACTCATCAGCTAGCAAGATGCTGGTACAGTAGTTTTCTTCAAGAAGCGGAATTCAACGAAGTCATGATGGTTCCTTCATCCGAGCAACTTCAAAGTGGGAAGTGGGCCTGTGATTTGACGGCTCATTAGTCATTGTTACTGCGGCGCGACGTCCTGAGTGACTCCCTTGGAGTTCTGCGTGCATGGCAAGTAGACCAAGATGGTCGACGTCCCACATGTTGGTGAACGGAAGTATTCTTTCCGATATCTAGGAGCAAGGAAACCGCGTGGTATAGTATCACTGCTGATTGGTTCGCAAAAAATAGTATCACTGCCGATTTATAATTATTTTTTATTTCTGATGAATGCTAGTGTTTCGACTCTTACGACGAAGGGTGCCAAACAGGGCACGTGCTGGATGTCCCACACGTCAGCAAAAGGAGTGGGACATGAACAGCGTGGTAGAGCCCAACGTAAAAAAACAACATGGTAGAGCGTCTCCACTTCTTCCACTTCTGGGTCGGAGACCACACGTAGTAGTACTTAGTGGTATGAACGATACAAAGTGCGACCTGGAGAGAAAGACAAGTCTAGTTGGAAGGTCTCGGGGCATACACGTAAACAAATATAAAAGTTAATATGTGCCTCCAACTAATATAGTAGTAGTAGAGTACTTAGGCACATACTCCATAACATTACCGTGCATTGCACGTACAACATTTAGTGGTAGTACGCAGAAAGAGACAAACGCCGCCTAAGAGTTCCCTTCTCGACCTACTTTTGGGTGTTTGGTAGGGTGTATGGAGGGTGCATGAGTCCACACTAGTTTAGCACAAATACACTAGAAGCATGCATGAAGAGAGCATGCATGAAGAGGGGTGTTGAGTTGAGCATGCATGAAGAGGGAACAACTATGCTGAGTCGAGAACGCAACCAAACACACCCTATATGCCACGCATGTTCATACCATTTGTGCCTTTCTACTTCACTTACTGCGCTACATTAGTCAGGTTCGTACGTCCACTCCTGGGTACATGTCCGTCTCATAATTCCAGTCCCACGTGTTCTTCATATAGATGGAACGATCCTTGCAAAACATGTGCACCTTGATGTCTCGCGTGTTGGCAAAAGGATGAACAAAGCTCACGTAAAAAAATAGAGTGGAAGAACATAGATTCCGGACGACCGAGAAGGAGCAAGGAACCTCGTGGTGGAGCGTCTGCACTCATAATATTTAATATCATTCGGTGATATAAAATTAACCAATCATCTCCACAGTGGACTGGAAGAGTACGAAACACGGCAGCCCAGTATAGTTACATCATACTAGTACATGGCTAACCCACACTATCACCATATTTCTTGGCTTCCGTGCGACACCTATCTCTAGTAATCCAAAGAAGCATGTATCGCTTCTCCCTCCTCGTCTCTATCAAAGTGCGGCTGGGGTTTACGCCTTCTATTGAGGTCGGTTAACTATCACATGTTAGCGACATGCCAAGAGCATTCTAAAAAATTCCTTTCACGTTCCGTTTTCAAAAGAAAAAAATCCTTTCACGCATTTAATTTGCATGTATGCTTTGAGCAACTTGCATGTCCTATACTGCTCTGTTTGATACTCTAACTTAGCTAGAGGTTAGACTAACTCATGACTAACCCTGAACTAATTGTAGCCAAAGAGGTGTTTGGGTGACAGGTTAGATTGACAATAAATGCACTTCATGGAGAGAGAAAAGTGATTTTTCATTGGTCCCAATGAGAACTATCTTGATTAGCACCTCTTGGGTGGGATAGTCTTTTGGTGGGTTCGGTGCAACTTGCTCCAATTTAAACCCTCATGCTTGGATACTTTAGGGCTATTTGAGCCCCAACTAGCTCAAACTAACTCTAACCCATGGATCTAAACAGGCCTATGGCCAGTCTCGGCCTTGAGCGATCGCGTGCCGAAGCGGCGCTCTCTCGGTCGTCGCGCCACTTCAAAGCCGGCGCCAGTGAGAGGTCGCCTCCGCTCTGGCCGGGCATTAATGCGGCACTGATGCTCTAGAGCGACGCTGACCGTTTCACGCGGGAAGCGCACGCTGACAAGGGAGTATAGGTTTTGAACCGTTTTAGGTGTAGTACTGGTAGTTTGCAAAACTACTCAATTATTGCACTCAGTTTCCTAAGAAATTGTGGTAAAAAAATGTTACTCCACAGCCTGCTTCCCTTCTCCTTCCTCTTCCATCACGCAAGACGTCCAAGGGAAGCGACCGGTCAACCCTTATATAGGAGTGCTAGCACAAAAAGATGCATGCATGACCACTAAAATTTCCATATTAAAGCGCCACTCCGGTGGGAGTATGGCGTATGTTGTTACCTTCAGCCGGCCCATGGCTACCGGGCGACGGCGACCAGAGAAGAGGCGGCGGGAGGGGAATGAATGCAGCTACTGTTTGGGTTCGCCTTCTGGCTTAAATAAATGCGCAGCATCACGTGTACCCGCGGGTGCACAAATTGTAACATACTCGTGTCTGCTTAAGTGGGTGTCACTTAACTGGTGTGTGTGTGTGTGAGAGAGATTCTGAGAGACAGAGTGCATGTGTGCGACTCTACTCTTCGGACATGTACTCAACCTTTTGCATCGGGATATAAGTATAATGGTATTTACTTTAGCTAGTGATTTACGTGGCCATGTTAACGTGGTTGTGTCAAACAAATATCACTTCACCTTTCGTGATTTGCGTTATATAATTACAAGCAAGATTCTCGTGCATTGCACGGAACATCAATATGCATTTTTTTACAAAACACTTGTTGTGATTGACCCATGCAGGAGTAATCCCATGTGTAAAAACTAATGATATCTCGAGAATTTTATAGGAAAACAGGTATCTCGAGAATTTCATCGAAAAAATGAAAGATGAGAGATAAGGCGAGGAGGAGTGGAGCGTGGTGGTGACTGGTGGTTGGAATGGGCGGAGGCATGGGGATGGACGGCGCCGACAGGCGGCAGCGGCCACCATGCATGCTAGATTGTTCCAGAGACTTATTCCTTTTTTATTTGCTGAGCAATGAGGTTGCGGGAGATAATGATGTGGAGAGAGGTGCGGGTATCTTTTGTAAAATTATCATAGTTTGCTTTCTATCCGCCGGATATAGATCATACGGTTCAGACATAAGATGGCAGGGCACACCATCATCGCCAACTCGCTTTTTTTTATAAGGGTACAGATGATAAGTTTGCTGACTACTAAAGTAAAGTGGAATTTCTCCATGTTATGCAAGTAAATAAAGGTGATTGTTTATCATACGGGTAAGGTTGGATGAAGGGTGGTAGGAACAAATGCTCTGCCTAGAGCATGTGTGTGTGTGAGATGGAGTCTTAGTATGTGTGTGGGGTGCGTGTGTGAGAGAGAGAGAGAGAGATGGAGTCTTAGATTGTGTGTGTGTGACAGAGAGAGAGATGGAGTCTAAGTGTGTGTGTGTGTGGGGGGGTGCGTGCATGTGTGTGTGTGTTTGTGTGTGTGTGTGTGTGTGTGTGAGAGAGAGAGAGATGGAGTCTTAGTGTGTGTGGGGGGGGGTGTGCGTGCGTGTGTGTGTGTGTGTGTGTGTGCGTGTGTGTGTGTGTGTGTGTGTGTGTCGTGGGGTCCTCTGTGGCGGATGTAATTTAAGTGTGCATGGCTTCATCATAGAGAGGTGATGTGTATGGCAAAGGCCACCAACGATGGGGTGCGAGAGATAAAATGCCCGTAGAGAGGGAAGAGAAGGTGCGTGCGTGTGAGAGGATTCGACATCGAGAGAACGTGTTTGTTCGAGAGACACCGAGGAAGACTACTATATATCAATGGTGCATATGTAGGCGGAAATTAAACAAAGGGATGGTCTTATTGGTTTTGGGGATATAGGGGAAGAGTGAGAGGCGCGGGGGGTAGCTAGAAGGAGATTGTTAAGTGTGAGTGTGTGTTTTACCCATCCAGGCGGAAGTTATGTGCACAAAAGAGGAGAACGATTCGATGTGGCGTTAGGATTGAGGGTAATTAACTACGTATGGAGACATAGAGACCTTGAACGTGCATGTGTGAGAGGTATACATGTATAAGTGGGATGTGTGTGTGTGCGCGCGCGTGTGATCGAGATAAAAGAAAGAAGACATAAGTCATAAGATCAACGACATGGGAGAGACGGATCGGTATGACAATATGCGTGCATGTGAGAATGCAGGGAAGAAGGCCCGACAATCGGGCATGTGTTTTTGTCTTTAAGAGATAGTGGCGTGGGCTGGAGCATGCATCTATGGCGAGCAGAGGGGGTGAGGCGCAACGATTGTGCAAAAGAGATCAACCTATAAATGCATATGTATGGAGAGACATATATAGTGTGGGTGATAGGAAGCAAGAATCCGTGCGAGAAAGAAATGTTGACGGAGAAACTATAGATAGATACAGAGATGGAGATGCTAGCTAGAGGGACATCCGCTAGTTTGAGTGTTGGAGATGACCGCCGAGTGGTTCAAAGGGTGAAGTTATATATGTGTGTGAGAGGGCACTTGACTGCATGTAGAGAGAAACATATGTAGTGTGCGTGATAGGAATCAAGAGTGAGGGCGAGAAAGAAGGTTGATGGAGAAACAGATAAATAGAAAGATAAAGATGCTAGCTAGTGTGCGTTAGAGATAGGAGTCGAGTGGATCAGAAGGCTGGGTTATGTGTGTTGGTGTGAGAGAGATAGAGAGAGGATGCATGTGAGTCACATACAAACAGATATCAGAGAGAAATGAGATCCAGAGAGACGGAGTTTTGTGTCTGCGAGAGAGAAAGATATTTCACAATGAGAGTGATAGCTAGAGAGACATATGAGGGAATGCAAGATATCTCTAGGGACAGAGGGTGTGTGTGAGCGACATACAAGAGAACAATGGAGAAATATGAGACCCTGGGAGACAGAGTTTGTGTTTGTGTGTGAGAAAGAGATATTTAAGAGGAAGAGTCGTAGGTTCTCATATCTAAGGAGCGAAAGACATCTCTCTATGAGGGGTGTGCGAGTGGCACACATGGGAATAGTATAGAGAAATGAGACCCCGGGAGACAAAGTTTTGTGTTTGTGTGAGAGAAAGATATTCCACATGGAGAATCATAGTTAGAGACACATAGCAGGGAGTGAGATAAACTTAGAGAGAGATAGAGTGATGAAGGTCGAGGGAGAGAGTACCGTCAGTGTGTTACGAAGATAAAAGATCATTGTCGACATACAGGTAGCACGAGAGATACCTGAGAGACGATGAACGCGTATAGGTCCAGAGAGATAGTCCTATATAAGCATGAGTGATAGCTATATGAGACGAATATCTGGATTAAAGGGGATTAAAATATTTAAACTCGAGATCACAACATCGATAATATCATAACGCAAATTGGTGTATCAAACATGCATATTCATTTGAATTTGGGCACACGTGTAATGTTATATAGTTTATCAATATTGGTGATCCATAGATTCTTAAATTACAAACAATGCATGATTTATATGCAATTAATGTCCAAACGGGATTACACTATATGTTGCATGTATGAAACACATTATACGTGTTTGAGAAGTTAAAAAACCCGCATGAAACACACATTAATTGGAGACAGTTAGTGAGGAATGCATACATTGGATTTCAACATAAAGTGGTTTCAAATATTTGAAAATCCAAATTGATGGATACAACCTTATGAATCTGAGATCATGCTATTTGTAAACCATATCTATGTATAAATGGTGTTGTGCTTTTGAAAGTATATATAAAAAAATGATGTATATAGAATGTAATTCCAATTGAAAAAGGATCCCGTCCGAAATAATCTCTACTCTTATAAAAAACCGAGTTGGTGATGATGGTGTGCCTGCCATCCTGCAATATGGACCATCTGATCTATATCTGACGGATAGAAATCAAACTATGACAATTTTGCTAAAAGATACCCGCACCCCTCTCCACATTTGCAGATAAGGACTTCCCTCATTCATCTTCGTCTCCCACAAGATAAACAAATCGTATAAATGCATCTTGATATTCCATGCAACGCATGGGCCTCTTGCTAGTAGAATACAAACGGGATTCGAATTAAGTTGGCATGGTAAACGTGCACTCTGCAAAATTTGAACGAAGCGGGGAAAGTCGTAGTAACCGCTTGAAACCAAAATCTGCGAGATGGAAATCACTACTGCCTATCCCTGCCACGCAAAGCCTATCTGCTTGATTTCAATAGGTTTCAATAGGGGTAGGTTCATAATTTCACCCAAACGTGACGTAACCGCCTCTCACCCGGATTCATACACGGTGGGCGCCAAAACACAGTGTGTCCTCGACCGAAATTGACTCCCTCCCCGATTCATATTCATACACGGTGGGCGCCAAAAACAAACTCTCACAAGAAATATTCGTGTATGCGAGATTACCGTCCTATCCCCAACCGACTAATGTTGCTGTGATGTAGTAGAAATTTGAAACGAGGGCTAAGTTTGTAAATTTCCTCGCATTTGAGACAAGCGCATACCTGAATACATGGTTCCCCCTTCCTCTCTACCTCCCTTTTCCCCATTCGTACTCGTGGGCGCCAAAACACCCTCTCCACCCGACCCTCCTCCGTCGGCCACCGTCCGCCACCCCATCCACCGTCCTCCTCCACCATGCCGGAGCCGATACCCGACGCCACCGTCCATTACAAGAGATCGACCTCTCTCATCCACGCCTTCGGACCGGGATCCTTGCATCCCGTCCTCTCGCTTCATCCTCGTCATCGTCCACCTTGCCGGGCGCCGCTCTACGACCGTCTGGCCCACCGCGCTTCGCCGCCACCGTCTACCCTCCTAGATCTGCTTCCACGCCGCCAACAGCCATCGCTACCGCAGCACCGTCAAATTCTCAGCAGATGCAGACATCGGCGCCGCACTGAGGCGGTACTCTTTTCAGATTCACTCAACTTATTTATCGCAGCAAGAAAATAGATCGCCACCGCTTTACTCGATTTCTTGTCTTGGTTGCGAAGTTTCCTTTGTCCGGTTTGCACCTTCAGATCCGCCATGGCATGCTCAACACTATACTCCCAATGCTTATGGTTTTCCCTTTCATATTCCACACTAGTTAAATCATAGTAGACTAAATTTCAAAATTGGGTCAGTCGATTTTCCAGAGCTCGCCGGAGTTCGCTGGTGCGATCGAAGGGCTCGGGTGGTTGTGGGGCCTCACGAATCGAAGAAAACTCGATGCGGTGGGGGTTGGGGCACGGGTGGGGGTGAGGGTGGCGGAGGAACATGGCGCCGGGCGGCCCGCAAGTGCGGTGTTCCGTATGGGAAGAATCAGAGACGAGGAAGAAGAAGGGTTAGGAGATGTAGGATCTTCATCCAACCGCCTGAAATGGTTGAGAGATAGCTGGGAGTTGCATTCTTAATGCGCTCTAGTTCATCATGTGTGGGCACTGCGCAACCAACATTTTATTATCCAAAATCTGCTTGCTCTTCTTTACCATGTTCGATAGAGCTGGCATGTACGTGATCGATAGGCTTTCAATTACTAGCGGCAATACAACACCGTATTTTCAAGCCAGTTCCACTTTCCCGATTTATATATCGTGGTTATGGTGTACCTCTGTTATGTACACTATGATCCGCCTAGTTCTTTGTGCTCTTGTTATCATGGTTTGGCAATAAACTCTCTATACAAAGATATTATGAACCTATCATCTGCCAGCTATCCTTACTTCTGGAGCCTATTTTTTGTGTACTTGTGCCAGATTATATAAATGCACGCACCATATTACAGCACACAAGCTCTCTCATCAGAATCCAGTGATAGCACATAAGTGTTTACAGGGGCGCCCCCATATTAGAATATCATCTGCATTACAAAGATAATCTCACAACTATTTATGTTTTCATGGTTCTCAGATATTATACGCATAATTACGGTGAATATCGTAATCCACGCATCGTAAGAATATTGTGGAACACCGCAATGACTTACAAAATTGGCACCAAGGCATTGAGTGCCATTCGGAAGCAATGAAACTCAGACGCTCCCCAATTGCTGATTCTTGTTCGGAATATCATCCTAATGACTATTCTAACCTTGAGGAGTCAAAGGCAGATGGCCTGTCCTGTTCACCCATCAAGGTGCCTATTCTAATTTGGCAAGGTTTTATTGATTGCGCGTATCTTGCATATGTTGTCTTGCATTTCTTCTACTTTGTTGCACCGCCATCTGCTTAGTTTATTCATCATATAACTCGAGATGCCATGCCCATCCATTATCAATACATATTCCATCTGTCATCATACCATGTTTTTCCACTCAAATGATGTTCTTGTGCATCGACATCAAAAGGAAGAGGGTGATTGCCGAACCTAAAGGAGCACCAAAGAAAGTCCTTGAAAAACGTGGTGGTGCCGGAGAAATCGACAAATACTTCACTTATATTGGATGTACAACCAGTGACACAAAACATAGGACCGACTCCAAAGCAGACTGTACCCATACTTCACCGCCACACCACTAGCCCCACCACACAGGACCTGCACTCAAAGAAAAGGTATACCAATTTCATTTGCCATAGCACCAGCCGTACCACGTAGAAAAATCCCACTCCAAAGCAAAAAGTATAGCAAGTCCACCGTCAAGACCTATCCCAACTGCAGAGATGGCCAATTCTGCAGATTGGAACCCCATTCCATTTATTCCCAGTTTAAAAGACAATGCTTTCAATGTTGTTAGGGACTACATGCATATATTCCCATCATGGGAAGATTATAGTGAAGACAAACACCATTTTCACATCTTCCGTCCAACTTACGTGTAAGTGCTATTATTCATGGTTATTATTTTCCTATTTTCTGCTGATCGAACACATCAATGTTTTACATTACATTGTTGTAACTAGGCGAGGGTCAATATGGATAGTCATGAAGAGCAAAGCTTGCTTGTGCTTTTCAAGGAAGCATTGCATCAGTATCGGTGTTACCTGAGGAAATCACACTTTGATGGCAAGTCTATAAACGAATTTCCGGTGAAGTCTCCTGTGCTAAATTTAGAAGACATTGAATGGAAAAACCTTGTTATGCAATCGTCTCTGCTCCTAGGATGAGGTACTGTCTATGAAATCACATGACAATTTGAACTTCTACTTTTCCGCATGTGCCTTACGGATCTTTTTTGCAGGAAATCTGCTCGAAGAAGAATTCCGGTTTGAAAAGAACGATAGGATATCGCAAATATGTTGCCCGCTGCTTTGCTCTTGTTAGTACTGTTGTCCTGTATCATTTGTACTTGCATACATACCTGGTTCATTATGTGACAGCAGTATGCATGATAGCTTGCTTATCAATTGTTCGCTCCAAATTATCTCGATCTGTATGAATGGTTGCATTAGTGTAGAATATATCCAATGCCAATGAATTTTTTAGCTCTGCATTGTTCTTGTAAGTACATGTTGTCCTTTATCGCTGTACTTATATTGACAGTAGTTGTTCATGTACCATCACTCTGCAGCTTATTTTCCTTTGCCCTCCATTTTCTACACATCGATCTATATTTACTCTTACCATAAGGTTGGTACTCAAGAAGTTTAGCTGTGCATTGCTCTTGGCTGTGCCTTTTGCCTGTATCGCTGCACATACATTTATAGCTAGTTGGTTATGTAGCATCACTCTTCATCTTATCTTAAATATTCTCCATTTTTTCAGATATTATCACATCTATATTTACTCTTAACAAAATGTAGAATAAAGGCAATGCTTATGAAGAAGATTTTGTGCTAAACTTCTTGAATTGCCCCCGCATCAGCATGGACAAGGGCTTTATAGAGCCTGTCTTCACCAGTAATGTAAGTTTTTCCTTCTCAAGCCTTCAAACTTTGTTGTGTATATTTGGTTAGGCATGACTGCAATAGCTGTTTATTTTTGGTGTTTGCATCAAATTGCATGTTTAAAGTTTATTATGTACATAAACAAAAGTTTGTCCTTCTCAATTTAAGTTTTTAGTTGTACAACCAAGTTCCTTCTTCATACCATGTAAATTAAACTATAAAGAGCAAGTGATCTTCTTTTGCACCGCATGTATGCTTCATTCTTCATCTGTAATCCAGTGGTGTGGTGAACCTACCCACTACAGCACAATGTCATATTCTGTAATGACTTAACTATGAACAATGTCATATCATTCTACTATTATTTAAACTGTCACTTTATTTGCCAATCTGAAATGGGATAAATTGACAGCACACTAACCATTGATACTTATGAGTTCTTGATCTGTAATCCAGTGGTGTCGTGAAGCTGCCAACTCCTTCACAATGTCATTTCCTGCCATGTCTTGACCTGAACAATACCATATTGTGTTAATGCAATTTTAAACTCTGTCACTTTATTCGTCAGTAAGAAATGTGATGAATTGTCAGCACTAATACTTTTATGTGCAAAACATGTCATCTGTCTGCTTGTTTATCAGAGTGAGGAAGATATAAGTGTTGAACAAGCGCAGTCTCATCATCTTGCTCAGCTGCTTGCGCTTACTGACTCCCAAAGAGGGCTAACCTTTCTTGAACTCTATTGAAGTGTTGTCGGTTTTGTATATTATTTTGTCGGCGTGTTTATTTGCACTAGTGGCGACCTTTAATGCCCAGTTTATGTAATTTGCTGTCTGCTTGTGCTTTATTATCATAGTGGCGAACTTTGATGCCCAGTGGATGTAATATGCCGTAATTTATTTATTGTATAGTCTAGGTTTTTTCTTATTCATGATGCTGCAGTTATTTTACTATATATATATCCTGTCTTCGCAGTAAACCGGCCAAACCGTAAAATTACGGTACATAATCGGGCCGTCATGTAATCACGATGTATGATCCGCATCATGGGCCCCGTCAAACTGGCCCACTAGTAGATTCGGGCCTTTAATAGGCCGAGTAACCCCCGCCCTCTTTTCGCAAGAAAACTCAATGGGCTTTAGGAGGTCGAGAAGTAGGTTGGGCACGAAAGCGTGCGAATAGCTCACGGGCCGGCAGCAGCCCAAAATGGACCCGACCCATGATTGTGTAAATCAATTCATGGGCTTTTAACAGGCCAAAGTTGTCTCGGTCCTTGTTTGGCCCAATCAGATATCCGATGCGAGCAGGCCGGATGCAAACCGGGCCGTAGTTAGGCCCAACTATATGACGGGCTTTAACAGCCGAAATTAATATAGGGCCGAAATGTTAAACGGGCCCTTAACAGCCGAAACTAATATCGTGGCAATTACTAAATGGGCCTTTAGCAAGTGGGCCCAAAAGCATAGCGCCCAGCTTAACGGGCCGAATCGATATGGGCCATAATTGAGCCCAAAGCCTCTTAAAGGGCGGACCTGATCGGGCCGTGATTTGGCCTGTAAAGTGGGAGGCTTTAACGGGTCGGATCTTATATGGGCCATTATTAGGCCGAACGCGTGGCACCATTAATGGACCGGATCAAATATGGGCCGGCATTAGGCCCAAAACATGACAGCCAGTTAATGGGCCAGCCTATTAGGGTCCACAAAATCTTGTGGGCCTCAATCTGGGCCAGCCCATTAATTTCGGCAAAATCTCGAGGGCCTTTAGTCATGCGGCCCATTATGATCCGCATAAGAATTTTGTGGGCCTTTACTGGCCGCCCATTATGGCACACACAAATCTTGTGGGCCTTTACCTGGGCCGGCCTATTATGGCCCGCGAAATCTTGTGGGCCTTTAGTTGGGCCAGCCCATTATGGTCCGCAAAATCTCATGGGCCTTTAGCTGGGCCAGCCCATTATGGTCCACAAAATCTTGTGGGCCTTTAGTTGGGCCGGCCCATTTAAACTTGATGGCCGTGCCACGTGTCGACGTATCATAGGCGCCTTCTGTCCAGTGAGTGGATGACATCTGTCCCAACAATGAGCCGACACGTGTTTCCTCCAGCCAATGATGATTTTACACGTGGAAAATCCCCATTGGTCGGGCGTTAACGGGTTATCGGATCCAAAACCCGACCCGATAGCTTAACATCGCTCCATTACGGTGGATGCCACGCGTCTTTGGTCACCCTTGACGAAAGCACTTACGGACGCCAGCGATTTATCGTCATGGAAGTGGACACTTCCATGATGATAATTTTCGTAATGTCATGGAACACTTCTACGACAGCACAGCTATGACTATCTTGATTCTATCATAAATTTGTCATGGATGTACATGCATGACAAAAAACGCGACCTACTGTGACAAACACGTATCATCATAGAAGTGTATTTTTTTGTAGTGAGACCACCACTACGAAGTTGAGTCCAACTAATGATTTGCGATAGTATGAAGAGATCATATCTCTTGCGGATATGACCTTACATGTAGGTTTTGCTTGTGTCGTGTGATCTGTGTGAATTGCTTGATTTAAGTTTTCTTGCTATCATAAGCATATGGGTAGCGATTTCTCTCATTAGGCCCTTATTCTATTCTAATTTCGCATCCACGCTAAACCGAACAGATGCCTCCGAGACGTGACCGGGAATTCCCACTTGAACTTACCCAGTTGATCCAGAACCAGAATGCCCTCATGCAGATACTCATCCAGAATCAGAACCAGAACAACAACAACCCACCGCCACCACCCTCGGTCGACAACCTTACCCGTTTCCTGAGGTTGAGCCCACTTGTATTCTCTAGTAGCACGGAGCCGATCACCGCAGATGATTGGCTTCGCAAGATCGGAAGGGAGATGACCACTGCAGGATGTACTGACGCTGAGAAGGTGCGCTTTGCCGCACATCAACTGGATGGACCAGCAGCTTCATGCTGGGAGAATTACAGCACCACATTTCCCATAGCCAATATGACTTGGGATCAGTTCCAGCAGGCGTTCCGTACCGCACATGTTTCAGCCGGAGCTATGAGTCTGAAGAAGCGTGAGTTCCACAACCTACGCCAGGGAAATCATTCTGTTGATGATTATGTGGAGGAATTCAGCAAGTTATCCAGGTATGCTCCCGATACGTGGCTGATTATGCCGCTAAGCAGGAGAAATTTCTGGAGGGACTAAATGATGATCTGGGACTTCAGTTGACCGTGGCTACCTTTAACAATTATCAAGAGTTGGTGGACAAGGCTCTCATTCTGGAAGGCAAGCAACAGCAGGTGGAGAATCATAAGAGGAAGTACGGACAGGGAAAGTACAACTCTGGAATTCAGCAAAAGCCCCGCTATACACCGTACTCGGGAAATAATGGATCAAGATCCGGCAAGTATGGTGGACACACTCACCATAACCATGGAGGAAATTTTCATCATGGAGGAAATGGACATAACCATAATGGCCATAGGAATGGCAATGGGAACGGAGGAAACAACAATCAGAATCGTTCCAGCCCTGCAACACCCGCAAAGAAAGATCTAAGTCACATTACCTGTTTCAAGTGCGGGAAGACCGGACACTACGCCACCGAATGTCCCGAGGCGAAGAATGGGAATGGCAATGGAAGCTCTGGAAAGAAGCCCAATCCCTTCACCAGAGGTCAAATGAACCATGTCAATGTGGAGGAAGTTTATGACCAGCTTGACGCAGTTGTTGGTAAGTTTTTGATTAATGCATTTACAGCCCTTGTTCTTTTTGACACTGGTGTATCACATTCATTCATATCAAGGGGGTTTGTCGATAAGTTTAAGTTGCCGGCCGTAGCCCTTAAAACACCAATGTTAGTGAGTTCCGTAGGAGCAGAGTCTACGGCTAGTCGGGGAAGTTTTCAGCTGCCATTGACCATATGAAGACATGTGTTTCCCACAGACCTCATTATCCTAGAATCCCAAGGATTGGACGTGATCCTAGGTATGGATTGGCTATCCAAGTACGCGGGAAACATCGATTGTGCTAGTAAGTCTATTCTGATTGTGCTAGTAAGTTTTCTTCTGGAGGCTTCTGCATGATAGACTAAACACAAGGAACTTACTAAGAAGGAAACCATTTCACTTGGATAATTATAACTGTGATGTTAACAACTGTCAGCAGGAGGAAACTTAGCAACATCTGTTTTGGACTTGTCCCTTTGTTGCTCAATGTTGGGACCTGGTGTGCCCTTCAAGACAAGTCAATGTTTCAGTTCTGGAAGCTTTTGCTGACATCAGGAAGAAATTACATGTACCTTTCTTCATGGAAATCATTATCCTTGCATCTTGGGCTATTTGGATCTCCAGGAATAATCTCATTTTCCAAGCCATTCCCCCCAACATTCAGAGATGGAAAGCCACTTTCTTGGAAGAACTCAACTTGCTCAGATTTAGGATTAAGAGGAAATATGCTAGTGCCTATTGTTCCTGGCTGGATAATTTGGCCTTGTAATTTTGGTTTTTTACGTGCTTTGCACTATTTTCTTAGGTTTTCCTTCTTTTTTTTGTCTTACCTCAAGCCTTGCTGTATATTGAACCTTGTATTTTTTGCTCTCCTTTAATTTAAAAAAACTGCAGTGGGGTTTTGCCCTACTATGTATAGTCAAAAAAATTGTCTATTCTTCTCACCACCACAGAGGGGAAACGGATCAAGTATGTGTCAAGGCATACGCCAAGGAGGACCCAAGTGAATTCTATTTAGGTAGCTGTTCACGAGGAAGTACCGGTTGTGAAGGATTATCCCGATGTATTCCCCGAGGAATTGCCCGGCATGCCATCAGATCGGGACATTGAGTTTTTGATCGAGCTATTGCCAGGCATAGGACCTATATCCAAGAGACCTTATCGGATGCCCGCTAATAATCTGGACGAAATTAAGAAGCAGATTAAGGAATTATTCGAGAAAGGTTATATTCAACCAAGTTCATCACCTTGGGGAGCCCCAGTGCTTCTAGTTGAGAAGAAGGATGGATCCTTGAGAATGGTTGTGGATTATCGTGCGCTGAACAAGGTGACGATCAAGAACAAGTACCCTCTGCCAATGATCAATGATTTGTTTGACCAGCTACAAGGAGAATTTTTTTCTCCAAGATCGATCTTTGATCTGGATATCACCAGCTGAAGATTCGAGAACAGGATATACCCAAGACAACTTTTACCACGAGGTACGGGCTTTATGAGTATACGGTCATGTCTTTTGTTTTGACTAATGCCCGTGCATATTTTATGAGTATGATGAACAAGGTATTCATGGAGTTCTTGGATAAGTTTGTCGTGGTATTCATTGATGACATATTGATTTACTCGAAGAATGAAGAAGAACACAAGGAACATTTGCGCTTGGTTCTCGAGAAGCTCAGGGAACATCAACTTTACGCCAAGTTCAGCAAATGTGAGTTTTTGGTTGAAGGAAGTTGGATTTCTCGGACATGTTATATCAGGGGAAGGAATAGCAGTAGACCCCTCCAAGGTTGAAGATGTCAACGAATGGAAGGCACCCACCACAGTCGGAGAGATACACAGTTTTCTTGGACTTGCAGGATATTACCGGAGGTTTATTGAGAATTTCTCCAAGACCGCGAAGCCCATGACAGAGTTATTAAAGAAAGACACCAAGTTTAATTCGACCGAGGAATGTGAGGCTAGTTTTCAGGAGTTGAAGAAACGTTTGGTTACAGCCCCAGTGCTAATTCTTCCGAATATACACAAGGATTTTCAGGTGTATTGCGACGCTTCACATCAGGGACTTGGAGGTGTTCTTATGCAAGAAGGAAGAGTTTTTTCATATGCCTCACATCAGCTTCGAACTCATGAGCGGAATTATGCCACGCATGATTTGGAGTTAGCAACCGTAGTGCACGCACTCAAGACCTGGAGACATTTTCTTATCGGAAATCGTTATGATGTTTACACGGATCATAAGAGTTTGAAATACATCTTCACGCAGAAGGATTTGAACCTCAGGCAGAGAGGATGGTTGGAGCTCATAAAGGATTATGAAATCAGATTGCATTATCACCCAGGAAAGGCCAATGTTGTGGCAGATGCATTGAGCCGCAAGAGCTATGTTAATACCCTCACAGCAGGAAGTTTACCCCAAGAGTTAGCCGATGATCTCAGAGACCTTCAATTGGAGATAGTTCCGAGAGGATATGTTGCAACACTGGAAATTCAGTCTACTTTGTTGGGAAGGATCCGAGAAGCCCAGAAGTTGGACAAAGGAATTGCGGAGATAAAGAACATAATGAATCAAGGAAAGGCAGAAGGTTTTCGTGAGGATGAACACGGAACCTTATGGTTTGAGCAGTGTATTTGCGTGCCAAATGACCCAGAGATCAGGAAGTTGATTCTGCAGGAGGCTCATGATTTGCCTTATTCAATACACCCGGGCAACACCAAGATGTATTTGGACTTGAAGGAAAATTTCGGGTGGACAGGTATGAAGAAGGATATTGCCGAGTATGTAGCAGCACTAGTAGAAAACAGGGCTTTGGTTGAGGCCTGGCCAGCTCATTCATCCCAGTTCAGTCACGAACCGGGACCAATTGAGGCATACATCCCGGTTCGTGAGCCCAGGGGGCCGGCCGGGCCTCGTGGGGCCTTGGTCCCGGTTCGTCTGGACCCATTTTTCCCGGTTCCAGTCACGAACCGAGACCACTGGTCCTCGCTCCTGGCCCACAACCATTGGTCCCAGTTTGTGCCTAGAACCAGGACAGAAGGGGGCCTTTAGTCTCGGTTCCAGCCACGAACCGGGACCAATGAGGTGGCTATATATACCCCATCGCCGGGGCAGAGCACTCCACAGTGCTCTGTTTTTTCTGGCCGGCGAGAGGAGAGCTTTGTGGTGCTCTAGCTCACCTCCTATGCACATGAGGTATCGATGAAATGCCCGGGCCACACTAGTTAAGCTTTCTCCTCTCGAAGCTCGACCTCCCAGCTCCACTTTCCCCGAGATTTGTCTAGGTTTAGTGGTCCGTCACGTCCGGGCCCCGTCTTCATCGTCGTCGATCGGCCGCGCCGATCTCGTCGTCAGCACCACCGTGGTGAGCCTCTTGTTCTTATCTTCTTTCTGAAAGAAAAAATTCTTAATTTAGATAGATACTTGTCTAATTTTCTTACTTTTATTATTGCTTGTTATTATATAGTGCGATGGTTTTGGTATCCGCCCCCGTCGGCCCTCATCCTGTCTATGATTCGGATGTGGTATATATTATCTTTTATAACTATTTGGTTCATTTATTGTTTATGACAATTATGCCGACCAATGTGACATATATTTTATTTATCTAGGAGGTATGTGAACCGTAAATTCCAACCTACCCTATTGTCGAGAGGTTAAATTTAGTTGAAGAAGAAAATAATTACTTGAAGGAAAAAATAAAAAAAATTGAGGAGGAGAAGGTGATATTGGAGTTGCATGTTGCGGATGTCGTCGATGGTCACAAGATCAAGATGGATGTAATGCGGTTGAAGATTAGAAAGATTAGAAAATATGCCATTCATACCGAGGCTTGGTATCATTATGCCGTTGGATCAATTGTTACCTTGGTTGTGATTATGATCGCATTTGTTGTTGCATTGCAAGGTTTTACATAGTTTCAATGTATGGTTTAATTAGATGCTCTGGAGAGCTATATGTTGTTTAATGAGAACTATGTATGTACTTTGGTTTTAATGTGATGACGAACTTCTATTAATTTGTTCACTTATCTATCCGTGTGAATCTGTAATGTTTTTGACACACATAACGCAGATGAACCGGCAATGGAAGTACGGTGACAGACACACCTCCGAATACATTAAGGGCGTGCATAATTTTCTTGAAGTGGCTGAGGCAAACAAGCAGACTGCTTTTATGTGTTTTCCATGCCCTATATGTGGGAATACGAAGTCTTTGTGGACGGCCGCTTGGAAACTGCAAGACGCCTTGCGCCGTCGAGAGGTCGCCCTTGCCATTAACGCCGCCCACCGGCTCCCTCCTCATCGAGCGGCTATAAAAGCCAACTAGGTCGGCCTCCCCCGACGAACATCCCTCCCTGTCGCACTCCTCTGCCGATGTTGTTCCTTCCCGCCGTGAAGCCCATTCACCGCCAACTCCAAGCCCACTCCTATTGTTGATGGCCAACCACGTAGCCGGAAGCAACCGCGGGGGCGGCACCGCACCCGCGGGCTCATGGCCCTCCAGCCTTAGCCAGCCGGAGACTATGGAGATCTATCGATGTGGCATGCTGGTGCCGTCGTCATCACGCATAGCAACGGGGTGGCATGTCACTGCCGACGATTACGCCTCACCTGGCCCTGCCGCCACCCTCGAGAAATTGTGCACCCACCCCGCTGGCCGTTGGAACATGGCAGAACACCACCGGTTCTGGGTTGGGCGCAATTTCTACGCCATCCTTCACGCGTACCGCCGCGGCGAAGCACCCCTGCACCCCTAGCGCTCCCCTCACCACCTGCTACCTCTCCCGCCCAGTCGGCGCATGGTGCAGGCGGCCGCCGCTGCGCGTCTGCAGTCGTCGCCCCAACCGGCTGCCACCCCTCGCTTGCAGCCCCCTGCTCAAGCCCAGCTCCCACCGGAACTGGCTGCGTTGGAGGAGACGGGCGACCCCCCGACGACTCGTCGGGGTTCATCTGCGCGATCCGCGACTCCACCGTTGCGCCCAGCTGGATTCCACCACCGGAGTTCATGGACCCTGCAAACCCGGTGGATGTGCCGGGGTACGAGAAGGCGTCGAGCGACTTTGTGGAGGCGCTAGTGAACTCGATAGCAAATGCGGATGAGTTCTTCAACTACTTCCGCGGTAGAGACGACAGTGACGATGGCGCGGACGACGATGCAGAAGACGGCGACGGCGGCGGCGTTGACCTTTATGGGAGCAGTAGCGACGATGAGTAGTTTGTTAGGGTTTGGGTTTATGTTTTCTAATTTGTTTCGTTCACCTTGTAGAAATCCTAAGACTTGAATGAAACTTGCTTGTGATGTTAAACTTAATTGTGTACAGTTTTCAATATGTGGACTAATCATTAGCTCTCTTGATGTTTAAATGCAATGCATAAACATGAGTTTAATACATTCTTTTGGCTAACTAGAGGGTTCAACAAGTGCATTTTAGCATGGCAAATTGTCACACATGGGCAAATCCATAATCAAGTGCATAAGATACAACTTACTTCATAGTTCAAAGTTGCATCCCAGTTCAAACTACAACATCAAATTCCATCATCTCTTACTAGTACTTCCTCGACCAAATTCCATCATCTCTTACTAGTACTTCCTAGCTCAAATTCCACCATCTCTTACGGGTACTTCCTAGATCAACTTGCATCATCACTTAGTACTACTTACTACATCAACTTGCATCATCACTTCTTCCATCCATCTGTAAAACAATGCATGTTAAAGAATATAACAGTTTATAGTACAAACTAATTTTCTAAATGTGCGTAATAAAAACAATATATTTTTAATTATTTTTTCTAAATGTGTGTAATAGCATAATATAATTTAGCTATTTTTTTCTAAATGTGTGTACTAACACAATATAATTTCAACTAATTTTTCTATATGTGTGCAATAATAGAAATATAATTTTAACAATTTTCTTTCTTTCTAAATGTGTGTATAACAAAATATAATTTTAACTATTGTGTTCCAAATGTGTGTAATAAATAGAATATAATTTTAACTATTTTTTCTAAATGTGTGCAATAACATAATATAATTTTAATTAATTTTTAATCTAAATGTGTGTACTAACACAATGTAAGTTTGACTAATTATTTTTCTAAATGTGTGTACTAACACAATATAATTCAAAAACATTTTTTTCTAAATGTGTGTACTAACACAATATAACTTTAACTAATTTTTAATCTAAATGTGAGTACTAACACAATATAATTTTAACTAATTTATTTTCTAAATGTGTGTACTAACACAATATAATTCAAACAATTTTTTTCTAAATGTGTGTACTAACACAATATAATTCAAACTAATATTTACCTAGCTAGCTACAATATAATTCAAACCAATATTTTACCTAGCTAGCTATAATATAATTCAGAGTAATATTTTACCTAGCTAACTACAAAATAATTCAAACTCATTCATGCTTACTAAACCCTAATACAAATTTTCTACCGAATTACAATAAAATTGAGATTGGTTTTACCTCTACGGCGTGCCGGCGGAGCGTGCAATCCTCGGAGAGCGCCAGGGGAAGCGGGGAGAGCGACACGGCAGGGTCACCTCCTTTTCCCTTGCATGCATCCTCCTCCTACGTAGGTTGGCTGGCGAGGCATCGGGCAGCGCATCCAAGCCGCATCGCCATGACCGCCCTCGCCATGGCCCTGGTCGCCCTCGCCCGCGCCCTGGCTAGCTGCATGACTTGCGCCGGCGCCCGTGCCCCGCCCAGCGCCATGAGCCGCGCCATCGGCAAGGCTTGATTTGCATGCCCTCCAGCAGTACCTCTACACCGGATCGTTGCTCTCCGCCTCCATCATCGCCCAGTAGAGGTACTCCACCAGAAGAGAGCGGTTCGGGCGCATGCGGACCTTCTCATCGTCAATGAGACAATAGGCGATGTCGACCGCCTCCTTGTAGAGCATCACAAGGTCAGGGAACCATGAGCATATCTCGTGCAGACAGGGGAGCTTCTCCGCATCGCCGGCATCCACCTGAATGAGTTGTGCCAGCGAAGGAGTGATCTCCATTGTCGATTAGAGATTGTAAGGCGATGGCTGCAGATCGATTGGCGTGTAAGGAGAAAGGTGACGGATTTGGGGGAGATGAGGAAGAGACGGAGCGAGAGGAGTGGTGGTGTCTATGGCGGTTGGCTCGGAATGGTGGACTGAAGGCGGATGGCTTACTAAATAAGCATGCCGATTTGACTATCCGACGTGGGTGGATGACAAATGGGTCCGCGTGAAAGGGAGCGTGGATCGGGGGAGCGTGGGTTGTTTCCACAAAATGTGAGGGGGTTATACACAAAAAGCAGCGCCACGCGGCGGCAGCAGAGCAAGGGACCATAGAGTATTATGTAAAAGGACCGTAAACTGTTACGTATTCGCATGTGTAGGGACCATACTGTAGAGTAGCGAGACTAAATCGTAGTGCGCCATAGACTTCGGGGATGAAACGTGTAACTTTCTCCGAAATGAGCTCGCTCGTGGGAGGAGACTGCTCGAACCCGTGTGCTCTTCTGTCACTTGGGGGGTGGCATTCCATCATAATTTTAGTCAACTTCATCTCCTGCAGAAGCTGGCAGCCCGGAATGAGCAGCTTCCCTACTCCAAGAAATTTGCACGACGGGCACCACCAACTCTCCTCAGCTCGGAGGTGATCAATGCGTGTTCAAGCCAGGAAAGAATACTGAGCGAAGGTACTGCAGTTTATGTTGATTGTTTTATCTTGCAGGTATGATCGCAAGTCTTACACTGCCTGAGGGAAGGCAATAGAGCCGCTCCTAATATTGCTAAATTTGCATATGATAATGATGTTTCCAATAATTGAGTTGATGAACCCCCTGATTTTCTTGTGAATGACCTTCTGAACGATGTAATGACTGTTGTTGTTAGAAGAATAGCAACTTGTATTATTAGGAGGCCAATGCCAACATATATACACATACATGAGGATGCCAAAAGGCTACAAGAGGATGCCAAGAGACTAGAATACAAAAGGCCAAAAGACATCACTTAATATAACTCTAACACTTCTCAAACTCATGGTGGATCCACAACACTGAGTTTGGAGAGGTGAAAATCCATGTTGCGCTCTAGTCCGAGCCTTCGTGAAGAAGTCCGCTAGCTGTAACTCGGAAGGCACATCTTGAAGAGCAACAACATGACCTCGCACAGCAGCAAGACATAAGAAGCATCAACACCAATGTGTTTGATAAGCTCATGCTTCACGGGGTCCTGCAATCTTGATAGCACCAGTCTTTGTCGACAGAGGGTGGTAGGTGTAATGTGAAACACCAAAATCCTCCAAAGAACCATCATAACCAAGTCACCTCAGTAGAAGAAGAGCCATAGCTCGCAACTCGGCCTCTGCACTCGAACGAAACTGCAATCTGTTTCTTCGTCTTCAGAAATGAGGGAACCACCAAGAAAGACACAGAGGCAGAAAGTGAACGGGCGATCCGTAGGGATCACTAGCCCACGTAGCATCCGAATAGGCCTGGAGCTGTAACGAGCTGGAACGGGGAAAAAGAGACGATGAGAGATCGTGCCACGAAGATATCGTAGAACGCGAAGAAGGTGACTATAGTGAACTGAAGTGGGAGCAGAAACAAACTGACTCAAAATATGGACAGGATAAGAGATATCCGGACGAGTGACAAGAAGATACACAAGACTCCCAACAAGATGACGATAACGTGTCGGATCGGACAAGGGCTCACCATCGAAGCACGAAGGTGAACATTGAGCTCCATAGGAGTCTCAGCGGTCGCTCATCACTAAGAGCCGCCACGAGTAAGAAGGCCCTGGATATACTTCTCTTGGGAAATAAAAAAGCCATCAGAGGTGGAGGAGACCTCAATACCAAGAAAGTAACGAAGAGGACCAAGATCAGACATAAGGAACTGCTCATTAAGACGGGCCTTGACAAAGGCAATGTACTCAGAATCGTCGCCAGTGATGATCATGTCATCAACATATAGAAGAAGAAGAGTGCGACCACGAGCAGAAAGGTGGACAAACAACGCTGGATCATGATCACTGGGTGAAAAACCAGCAGCAGTGACCACAGAGGCAAACCGCTCAAACCAAGCGCGCGAGGGGCTTGCTTAAGGCCATAGAGAGAGCGGCGAAGACGACAAACCATGCCATCGGAACTGAATACCCGTGTGGTGGCTGCATATAAACCTCCTCATGCAACTCACCATTAAGAAAAGCATTTTAACATCAAGTTGTGACACGGACCCGATGGCTAACAGAGGCCACGGCGAGAAGTGTGCGGACGGTGGTCATATGAGCCACAAGAGCAAATGTCTCATCATAATCACGACCATGCTCCCGCTGAAAGTCATGAGCCACAAGACGAGCTTTATAACGCCGAGAGAACCATCGAGGCGTAGTCTTAATCTTATAGACCCACTTACAAGTGATGGGACGAACACGGGAGGAAGAGAAACCAGATCCCATGTGCCGTTACGCTCAAGAGCGGCAATCTCCTCTGCCATCGCAAACTGCCATTCAGGATGAATAATAGCATCACGATAAGAGGTAGGCTCAAGTACAACTGAAAGGCCATATTGGCTAGGAGAATAGCGGTCAGGAGGAGGGCAAGGTTGAGCCCGAAGACCATAAGTCGGCTGGGACGAGGAAGACGGTGCACCAGAAGTAGAGGGCACGTCAGTAGATTCATCCATAAGACGTCGACGATGGGTATAATGAAAAGGTAAAGTGGGATGGGAAGGAACCACCGGAGGTGACGGAGATGGAGAAGACATCGGTGATGAAGGTGGAGTGTCATGCAATAAGGAAGGAGAAGAAACGATAGGAGAAGATGTTGTCGGATCTGCAATAGTGGGACGAGAAGGAGGAGTAGGAATATGAGGCACGGAGGGAGGTGTATCAGGAAACGTGAGAAAAGAGATATCCTCTACTGAAAAGGTCGTGGGTAGAATGGACGAGACTCATCAAAAGTCACATCCCTAGAAATACGCATCCGTCGACCGATAGGATCCCAACATCGATAAACCTTATGTTCATCACTGTAGCCCAGAAAAACACACTCGACAGACTGAGCGGTTAGTTTGCGCGTTCTCGGGGAGGAGAACATAACAAACACAACCAAACAACGAAGAGCGAATAATCAGAGAATGATCGGAAAGACGCTCTAGAGGAATACTTCCTCAGAGAGCAGATGAGGGTTGAATGTTTATGAGATATGTGGCGGTGGAGACAGCCTCACCCGAAATGAGGTGGAAGAGAGGCGGAAATCATCATCGCACGAGCTGTCTCAAGAAGGTGACGATGTTTGCGCTCAGCCACGCCATTACGGCGTGAGCACGGGACAAGAGAACTGAGCAAGAGTACCGCTCGCAAGAAGAAAACCACGCAACATTTTGGAGATATACTGCTTGCAGAATCAGCACGAAACACGCGAATAGGTGTAGAGAACTGAGTGTGGACCATGGCGGCAAAACGCTTATAAATAGAGAGAACCTCACTACGAGAAGACATGAAGTAAAGCCAAGTGTAGCGAGAGAAATCATCTATAAAAATAATATAGTAGCGATGGCCCCTTTAGAAGAGAAGGGAGCCGGACCCCACACATCTGAATGTACTAAATCAAAAGGGCTACCGAGACACCGACTAGCTAGTAGGATAAGGTAATCGAACTTGTTTACCAAGCCTACAACCCCGACATTGCAAGGAGACATCTCCGAGACAGGCCCCGGAAGACCACGCATTTAACTAAAGGCGATAGTCGAGAACCACAAAGGTGACCAAGTCGATGATGCCACTTCGGAAGGAGCTGGTAGTGAAGCGAAGAAGGCGAGATGGTGGCGAGTGTGGTGGTAGCGGAAGGAACATTAAGCCAGTCCAACTCCCAAAGCCCACGAGAATCATGGCGGCGGGCCAGCCCCAACCAGAGCCTTCGTGTGGCGATCTGGATAGTGCAAGAATCAGTGTCAAGAATGACACGACAACCAGAATCGATGGTGACCCGCAGAAAATAGGTTCATGGTCGCGAGGCACATGAGAAACATCCGGAACATAAAAGGAAGAAGTGGCAAGAGTGCCTCGACTGCATAACAGAAGAGGAGTACCATCGCCAGTAAGAACATTAATAGGAAAATCGAGAGATCTACAAGAGGACAAGATAGAAGAATCGGAGGACATATGAAATGAAGCTCCAGAATCCAGAACCCATGGGGATGTACCCGATCAGGCAGACAGGTGGTCGCCAAAGACTAGAAGCACCGATCCAGAGCCTGCAGTACCGCTGAAGAACACAAGCGGCAAGTAGACGCTTGAGCTTCACAATATCTTGCTCGATCAAGGAGATGAGAGCGGCGTCGAGGAAGAAGCACGAGTCCCAAAAGAAGAATTGCGCTCCCTATTACGCATATCACGCTTCTTCTTGAAGCAATCGGACTCGGGGTGACCATCCTCATTGCGATAGTCACAATGAGTACGAGGACGAGAGCGGCCTTCACGAGCGGGCCTCATTACCCAAGGAGTGGGTAGTAGCGGCGAGCACTGGAGCGAGAAGACACTGGTCGAGTAGCAGCTCGAGCACCGAGCCTGAAGGGAACTCAAGCAAACCAGCACCACGAAGGTGAGTCTCCTCGGACGAAGCTCGGAAAGCACCTCGTAAATAGGAACACGACCACGAGCAAACAATCGAAAGCACGCCGAGGCTCAAACTCCCCTGAGCCGTGACAAGAACTCATAGACGCTTTGAAACTCCAAGTCCGACCTCATAGTTCCGCCAACACGGGCAAGTGCCACAAACAAGAGTGCGAAGGGAGTCAAGTGGCGCCAGATAGCGTAACTCGAGTGTAGAACTCATCAATAGTGGAGTCTCCCTGTTTGAAGAGCATGCTCTGACGGACCATAGACAAGTAGAGAGCATCATCGGAGGTTGATACTACCGACGAAGATGAGTCCACATCTCAAAGATGATGCTCGAGGCCTATAAACTTCGAAGCAACCGAGGCAAAACATCGGAAGTGAGAACAGTCGCAAAGACGAGCATCATCGTCACACCACCGAGTGTAAGCAATCGATCGTCACAATAAGCAGAAGAGCATTTGAATAATCCAAGACCTCCTGGTCATAAGCGGCCATTGCATCATCAATGACAACCGTGGGCTGCAGCCCTATCGACATCGAAGCATCTGCGTCAGAGGAGCGATGGCGTCGGCGGTGGGGTAGGAGCCACGGAGGCATCGACGCGGAGGACAGGGGACCTCATCGGAAAGAATACCCCACAGATTTAATGCCACGCATGTGAATGCGCATAAAGGCAACGAACTCGGCATAGTTAGCCCCATCGAATATCACCGGACAGCGCGGGATGGCAACATAGCCAGATGATGCCAAAGACATGGTGCTCCTTTTCTGTCACAAAGACTCAACTAGCCAAGATAAGAGCAGCCAGAACCAGCAGCAGATCAATCAGACAAAACCAAAAGGCAAGCCGACTGAGGCAGAACAAACACGACATCCCACAGCAGCCCAAGGCTGCGATCAATCTGGACTTAAACAGCGGCAGTTTCACACGCACGCATGCGAGCTCAGAGAAGCCAACATGACTCGAAGAGGGCGGGCCAGACGGGGCCGGAGGAGCGCCGAGGCAAGGACCGGAGGTGCAGACTCGATGGGCGGCCGGCCGGAAGATGAGCGAGCGGCGGGACGAGATCCGCGGCAGCTGATGAGAAAGCCGTGGCGAAGATCGTTGGTGGTGGCCGGAGACTCGAATCAGGAAGAGGATCCGATCGATCCGACCTACAAGAATGGAAGGAGCGGCTGGATCGGGCACGACAGTGTATGTGTTACGGTAGCAGAGAGGAGGAGGAGGCAGCGATGTGGAACAAAGACAGCCAGGATGTGGATCAGAAGGGTAAGTTGCGATACCCAGAGAAAAAAAAATTCCCTAACCTAGGCTCATGATACCATGTTGATGTTAGGAGAATAGCAACTTGTATTATTAGGAGGCCAATGCCAACATATATACACATACATGAGGATGCCAAAAGGCTACAAGAGGATGCCAAGAGACTAGAATACAAAAGGCCAAAAGACATCACTTAATATAACTCTAACAATGACATTGCCAAATCAATAAAATTAGACATATGGCATTCTCCCGAAAGAAAAGAAAAACTATCAATAAAATTAGACATATGGCATTCTCCCGAAAGAAAAGAAAAACTCTCCTTCTCAACTCCGCAGAGTTGAGACGTCCAACCCGGCTCCGACCACTGAGTTGGAGAAGCTGGCAGCTTGACATTCATTTGGAATTTCTCGGTATATCATTACAGACAGCAGAGGAGAGAGTTACAGAACAAGAAAGGTTGGGAAAGATTTCACCACAACTGGATTTTGGCGCGAGATTTTTCGCAAATTTTATTGTAAATTTTTTAAAATGTGTATTTAGACAATGGGTGCATATGCACCTACGAGCCATTGCCAATTTCCGGATAATAACAGTCTACAGCTATTGCATTTACAGGTACATATCTAGTAAAACAAGAAAATTATTCAGCTATCTACAAATACTATCCTTTTGTCGTGGAGATTCAGAACACATCAAGGGAGGGCCGGGAGATCCTATCATCTTCCAGTAGCTCATATGGATCAATGTATGGTGGTGCCGCGACTGGTTTCTTGCTCCCGTCGTGTACAAAGCTTTGCCCAAAATACTGCAATGAGAAATCCAGGACAAGCACAGTGTCAGCTTTCTTACATCATGTAAAACTTCAAAGATGCACACTTTCGGTCAACTCAAAATGTTGTCAAAATCATAGACAGAAATCTCCCTTCGTGTATTATTAGATGATGAAGCACAAGAGACAAGAGAGCACTGAAAAGAACAGAAATTATATATTGTTTTTGCTTTCTGCTATTATTTCGTTTCTTGTATAGTTCCAGTATCTAGGGAAGAAAATGTTCCCAACAAGCTTGTGCATCGTCCCATGACTGCTCTGCGATCACTCAGTTTATGATTCGGTTTAAGGAGTTTAACTTGCATTGATTGTACCCCTCCTTTTTCTCTGTGTGATGATGACAATGTGTGGCCACCACTCCAAATTTATCATGTTGAGCACAAGCTCATAATGTCACATCAAACCTTAAGATGTTGAATTGGTTATGTAAACAATATGTAAATAACCAGATCATATCCAACTCTCCTATTCAAGCTGTACAATATAAACATTCAGTGTCAAGAGCCAGAAGCGCTACACGGGGAGATTACGAGCAAAGCACATACTGGAGATAATAAGGTGTGTATTCTGTATTCCAATTGTACCATGCTGAACAAAAATCATATAATGGTCTCAATGTGTTCAATTTGATTTAGATTAACTTATAATCAGATACTAACTGAAATTGTACAGCGTATATGCACGCCATGTCATAATAGGGTCGACAAATTGCTACAAAAGTACACGCAAGTAAATCAGGGGCCAAATACATAATGACTACATGAGCGAGTATGAGCACACAAAGAGATTAGACAGCTTACCAGATAAAGACAAGCAAATAGAGAAACCGTGACAATAATCAGAGGACCAAATGCCAGGAAAAAAGTACCACCAAGTGATAATAACAGCTTTGCCCGTGGTACTAGACCCTGAAAATAGATAAATAGATGATAACAGGTAAGGCTTCCTGGTGATTGTATCATTATCATCTCAGTGTAAACTGATAAGCAATCAGTGGCGACGAAATAGCGAAACATGAATGTTTACTATACAAACTTTCAGACGATTATTTGTATCAAACATTTTGAATCACATATGACAATGAAAGGCTTCAGAATATTCATCCAAAATTACTTTAACTAAGCCTATGCTGATGCCCGTCGACATTGGTTGGGGAACAAGTAATGTGCATAACAAGGAAAAAGAACGGCAAAAGGTAAAATAGAGCATCAAACAATAAGGGAGACATGCTATAGACCAAAAAATACATGTTGCATAAATGGCCTAGCTGGGGTACATGATTTCAACTACAGAAAGGAAAATGTACAAGTAATCACTAGGTATTGCACTAAGCCAGGACACACGGTGCCACACATCATAGACAAACAAAGAGAAAATATAACGGATTACTTTGTTGAGATCATGAACATTATTTCTCAACAGAAACAAGAGCTATGCCGATACAAGGTAGATTTCTCAATGATGGTTAAAAGAACCATGACTATTTTTCGCAAGGAAAAGATTTCAGTGTCTACCCCACAAAAATAGATTATGCGTGTTCATAATTTTATAGGCAGTTCTGTAGTCAGAATGGCTCGCTCTCGCTCCCCCCCGCCCCTCCCTCCTAGCTCCGAGTAGCCCCCCAGCCTCACCGCCGTCGAATCCCCGCCGGTAGCCCTCCCTCCCCTAGCACTCCAGCCCCGCCGCCGTCGAATCCCCGCCGGTAGCCCCCCTCCCACCCCTTCCTCCCAGCCCCTTCCCTGTCCTGCCATGGCGTCCTCCAGCGCTGACCCCGCCGACCACGGAGTGACCCTCTCTGACGAGCGTGTGTCCTCCAGCGACCGCTAGCTCAACTCAGGGAGCAAGTCCTCTGCGCGCTCCTACTGCAAGGTCATGCGCCGCCCGGCGGCCCTCCCCACGTCGCGGCGCCTTGCCTCGCCACGCGCGCCGGTGCCACCCAGATAGCCCGCCAGGAGCCGCCTCGGTCCCCGCTCCGAGGTGCACCACGTTCCCGGCGCCAACGCGGTCGATGCCGACGGGTTCCAGCAACCAAGGCGCATGAATCGCCGTCGCCGCCCGCGCCAGGCCGATGCGCCCAGCTCCCATCCGCGCCGCCCATCCCTTGAAGAGGTGGCTGGGCTCTGCTTTCGGTGCCTGGACCCCCGCCACCGCGTGAGGGACTGCACCAATGACATCAGATGCCGCCGCTGCCTGATCTGCGGCCATGACTCCCGCTCTTGTGACGCCCATAGCCAAGATGCGGAGCGCCGCTCCCGCGCTTCGCCTGGCAACTCCCAGCCGGTTGCTGCCGAGCCTCCTCGCCCCCAGGCCACACTCCTGCCCCCGCCTCGCAAGCAACTCCAGCCGCACTGTTGCCTGATGTCCGCCCGCCCGAGCCGGAGCGCGTCATCGTCCCACACACCATGGAGATGGAGGAGACGGAACAGGTCCTGGCTCGCGCGCTGGTGGCCTCCGTCACTGGCAATCGCCCGCACGTCTCCGCCAACGAGGTCGCCGCGGCGCTCTACGACTCCTTCAGGCTGGTCGACGGGGACTTCACCGTGCACGCGCATCATCCGGAGGACTTCCTGATCCTCTTTGGCTCCCAGGCTGCCATGGACCGCCTCACCGGCGAGCACTTCATCCGCTCGCCCCGCTTCTCCCTCTCAATGCGCCCATGGAGCAAGCTTGCCCACGCTCGCTCCGGCGAGTTCGAGTACCGCGTCAAGCTTGAACTCCGCGGCATTCCTGCTCAAGCCTGGCACCTCTCACTGCCGAGCACATCCTTGGGAGGAGCTGTGGGATCGAGCGCCTCCATCCCCAGACTCGTTCCCGCGCCGACCTCGCCACTTTCCGTCTGTCTGGGCGCACGCATGACCCTGCCGACATTCGCCGCGTCGTCGTTCTGGAGGTCGTCGAGCAAACCCCCGCGCGCCTTAGCACCGAAGCGCCGTCCATCAGAACACTCACCTTCCCCATCTCCATCGCCATCGTTCGCACCGAGATGATCAGAACTGCACATCCTAGCGTGCCGACGGGTCCAGGCCCGGACCGGAACAGGGGCACCGGCAACGGGCCAGGCCATGGCCATGGCCATGGACGCGCGCGCCGCTGTGCCGATGCTAAGGCGTAGGCCGCCGGCCGCGGCGATGGCATGCCGGTCGACAGCCTCGGCTGACGCGCCGGAGACCAAACCTCCCACGCGAATGGTGTGGCCATTGCGACTGGGTGGCCGGCTCCGCTCGGCGCGACGACGCGTACGGCTGTCCAACCACGGAATGGTATGCTACCATGGCCGGTCAGCATGGAGCCCACCGCCGTCGTTACCGTGCCAGAAAAGGAAAGATAAGCCTACTTTACCCGTGGGACAGACATGCAGCGCTGTCGCCGCCCCCTGATGGCGCACAGCCAGGCTCGACAGGGACAACCGGCGGCGTGCCAGTGGCTACGGCAGCATTGGATCCATTCATAATTTTGAATTTGGCGGCCACCCACGAGCCGGAGGACGATCGCGTGGGGCCGCCAACTGCCTCATCTGATCCTTCGTCCTGTCGGGACCTGGCCGTGCTCAGCGAGCTTCATGCCAGAGCTGACACCCACCTTGTCGGGATAAAGTGGTGTTTCCCCCACAACCGATCCCAAGGTGGAGCCAACCCCGTGTGTTGACTAGTCCTCGCCCCCGTCCGCGCACGCTGGGACGGACCGCACGGTGCACGAGCTTCGCGCCACTTCTCCCGCCCGCGCATTGGTGACCCCACCCTTGGACAGATTGCTACCGCCATCCCCGGACCAACGGGACCCGCAGACGCCCATGCAGAATCCCATGGCCCCGGTCTCATCCGGGACCACTGCGGCTCTCCACCAACCCCGAGCAGGCACGTCAAAGCATGCATGGGTCTGGGCCAGGCCGCTTCGCTTCCCCACCACGTCGATCCCGCGGATGTGCACCTGTCGCTCGCTCATGGACGCTAGGGGACTTTCTAGCCGCTGCCACCAAGGAGCTCAACGCTGCTTTGTCGGCGCCAGGGAAGAGGTCCCGTCATCCTCTTGATTTCACCCCCCGCCATGGCCGCTCAGCTGCCGCTACGCCCACGACCGCTGCTCCTCCCACCGCAGCAAGACGCACACAAGTGCAAGTCCTTCGCACGCTTGGAATTGTCGGGATCAATCAGAAGATCTCGGCCGCGGAGATGAAGGCATACGACGATCTGTTCGCGGCGCCCATCCCGCTATCGGTGCTTACGGCGCTGCTCCTCCCACCGCAGCAAGACGCGCACAAGTGCAAGTCCTTCGCACGCTTGGAATTGTCGGGATCAATCAGAAGATCTCGGCCGCGGAGATGAAGGCATACGACGATCTGTTCGCGGCGCCCATCCCGCTATCGGTGCTTACGGCCATCGCTGCGCTGGTCGATTGTGAGATCCCAGCTTGCCTTGTGGTGCAGCCGACTACCTCGGCGCGTGTCGACATTGCATGCGAGACTTAGGCCCCCCTAGACGTCCGCTCCCGTCGATCCAATCTTTATGGATCACGGCCTCAAGATCATGGTATGGAATGTGCGCGGTCTCAACGCATGCATGCGGCGCCACGCTATTCGCATGCTGCTTGACACAACTGATGCGTCCATTGTATGCTTGCAAGAAACGAAGATGGAGTTGATCTGCTCGTCCGTTGTTCTTGACACGCTTGGTTTGGAGTTTGTCGATTGCACATACCTCCCGGCCCAGGGCACGCGCGGCGGTGTTCTCCTTGCGTGGAAAAGCAGGGCCGTGACTATCACGACCCCTTTGTTCACCACCAAAACGATCTCTGTCTGTGTCGCCACGGCCGCCGGCACGCCGTGGTGGATCACGGTTGTATACGAACCCCGAGATGATGCGGCCAAGGTCGCCTTCCTGGAGGAGCTGCGCGAGTTCAGAGCGGACTGCCCCAGACCGTGGATGCTTTGCGGTGACTTCAACCTCATCCTCTGCTCCGAGGACAAGAATACGGGCAACCTCAATAGACGCATGGTGGGCAAATTTCTCCGCCTAGTCAACGATCTCGCACTCAAGGAGGTATACCTCAACGTGCGAAGATACACGTGGTCAAACGAGCAATCACCACCGACCCTGGTGCACCTCGATCGTGTGTTGTGCACCTCGGACTGGGAGGACGGGCACGACGAATGCCACCTGAGGTGCCTCGCGTCTGTCGTGCCAGATCATTGCCCCTTGCTGCTGGATTGCGCCCGTGATGCACCGCAGGTTCCACTTCGAGGACCATTGGTTGTGTTTGGATGGATTCCACGATATGGTGGCCGCGGCATGGGGCTCCATTCACGACATCGACCCCTTCCGCCGCCTGATGCTGCGTCTCCATGCCACTGTGCGTAGCTTGACGAGTTGGAGCGCCAAAGCGGTTGGCTACATAAAGACCAAGCTGGCCATTGCTAGAGAGCTCATTGCGTGTTTCGACAAGGCCCAAGAGGACCGCATCCTCACGCCCTCGGAGGACTGGCTGCGCAAACAACTGAAGGTTTTGTACCTCGGGCTCGCGTCCCTTGAATGGGCGATCGCCAGACAGCGCGCCCGCATTGCTAACCTCAAAGACGGTGATGCCAACACCACCTTCTTCCACAGGCAATGCTCCTTTCGACGGCAGAAAAACCGTGTCTTCAACCTCTCCGTGAATGGCACTGTGCTCACAGATCACGATGAGATGGCCGAGGCTGTATTCCGGCACTATGACGCATTGCTTGGTACTGCTGTCGAGCGCGATCACACGTTGGGCCTATCGCAACTTATCGAGGGTAGCGATCTCTCCGACCTCGATGCACCCTTCTGCCCGGCGAAGATCTGGGACTGTGAAGCGCCTTCCTACGCGCAAGGCGCCAGGGCCCGACGGCTATACTGCTGAATTCCTCCGTGCGTGCCGGAGCATCGTCAAGCAGGACTTCATGGATGTGTTCCGGCAGCTTTTCGAGCTGCATGGCCATGGCTTCTGCAAGCTTAACCGGGCCTCCTCACGCTGTTGCCGAAGCGCGCCGATGCCCAGGAGCTGCGCGACTACCGCCTGATATGCCTCATTCATCTCGAGGCCAAGGTATTCGCCAAGGCCCTCTTGCTTCGGCTCGCTCCAAAGCTTGACCGCATTGTCAGCCGCAATCAAAACGCATACATCATCAGACAGAGCCTTGATGACAACTCCGTGCTCGTCAGGCAATCGCTCAAACTGTTGAGCCAACTAGGGGCCCCTAGGGTGATGCTTAAGCTCGACCTCACGCGCGCATTCAACTCCATCTCCTGGTCGTTCCTCTTTGAGGTCTTGCGCCAATATGGGTTTGGGGATCGCTTCCTCGAGTGGATCGCCATCCTCCTGTCCTCGGCTAGCACCCGTGTCTTGATGAACGGTGTACCAGGCCCACCGATATGGCATAAGGGAGGTTGCGGCAGGGTGACTCCTTGTCCCCGCAGCTGTTCGTGCTCACGGTCGGCTGATGCGGCGCACCCATGAAACGGGTATCCTCCAGCCGCTGCATCCTCAGAGGCCGATACCGGCTATATCTCTATAAGCCGACGACGCCATGCTCTTTTGCCATGCCATAGAGAGCGACGTGACCGCAGCCCAGGAAATCCTTGCCCTGTTTGGCAGTGTCTTGCCTGAAGGTGAACTACGCCAAGAGCTCGGCCATGGTTCTGATGGGGACCAGACTGCCTCCAAGATGATCATCAGCTTGGGATATCCGACCGCCAAGATCCCGGTCACCTACCTCGGCATCCCCCTGGCGATGCGTCGCCCCTCCGCCGGGCAGCTATAGCCCCTTGTCGACAAGGTTGCTGGCCGCTTGCCCACCTGGAAAGCATGGCTCATGAACAGAGCCGGCAGGCTGGCCCTCGTCAAGTCCGTCCCTGCGCCATCTTGGTGCACCAACTGCTTGTGTTGCCCCCTCCCCCCAAGAAAACCCTGCAACGGCTCGAGAAGATACAGAGAGGTTTCCTATGGGCCGGGTGAACTGCTACCAACGGAGGGCACTGCCATGTCAACTGGCGCCATGTCTACCGCCCCCTCGAGCTCGGCGGCCTTGGAGTTCACGACCTCGAGCGCGCGGGTCTCGCGCTTAGGTTGCGGTGGCTATGGTTCTCGCGAACGGACACAGGACGCGCCTGGTAGAGGCTGGACCTCCAATTCTCCAGCAACGAGCGCGCACTGTTCTCTGCTTCCACCTACATGACCATTGGAAACGGCCTGAACGCCCTATTCTGGAAGGATCGCTGGCTCAATGGGCGCTCAGTTGGCGAGCTCATGCCTTTGCTCTACAACTGCACCCCCAAACACCGGCGCAAGGTCAGAACGGTGACCGAAGGCCTTGACAGCAATGCATGGGCCCGCGACATTCATGGTCTCCTCGACATCCATGAGATTGCCCAGTACCTGCAGCTCTGGCAACTCGCGCAGCATACCACGCTTACTGACGTCCCTGACCAGCTGATCTGGAAGTGGTCCGCGAGCAGCATCTACTCGGCGCAATCTTGCTACGCAGCCACCTTCAAGGATCAACGCACGGCTACTCCTGGAAGCTGATTTGGAAGACTTGGGCGCCACCTCAGGTCATGTTCCTCCATTGGCTTGCCAATCTGGACCGCTGCTGAACTGCCGACCGTCTGGCCTGCCACGGGCTGCAACATCATCTGCGCTGCCTACTCTGATCGAGCGGAAATGCTCCGGCTTTTCTTTGCCGACTGTCCCTTCTCCAGACAGGCATGGCACGAGACCCTGGCCTAGCTTCGCACACCAGCGCCAATTCCCAACCAGGAGCCCACCCTCACGGACTGGTGACAGCACGCCGCAGGCACAACGCAAGGCCCTACAATCTGTCACACTACTCGTACCGTGGATGGTCTGGAACCATAGAATAGCTGCGTCTTCGACAACGCAGCGCCCTCCCTAGGCACGCTCATGGACAGGATCAAGGAGGAAGCCTGTTCCCGGGCCAAGGCTGGAGCAGCAGGCCTTAGAGTAGTCCTGCCTCCTTCATGGGATGTGCACTGAGCGTTGTATCCCGATCCTCGATTGTTCGTCCTCGGACGACTGTAACTAACTTACTACCTTTTCAATGAAAAGAAACGCAAAGGTCTTTTGCGTTTTCTCAAAAAATAATTGTATAGGCTTCCTGGTGCGAAGCACCCCATGGACATCACCATGGTTCCTGCACCAACACCCCAAGCACAAAGTGGACCTATGACACGAGCACAAGCACGTGCCATAAAAAACGAGGTGATTTCACTCCTACTTGAGTTTGCCTTCCAATTGAATGATACATGGGTTCTGTTAAGCTTCATGCACTAGCCAACGCAATCAAAGGTCCGAATTGATAGGGCTAGGCAATCCACATATACACTTTAACACCCCCTCTCATGTGTGACGCGGGAAGTCAACACGTAAATATACTCAGAAGTATGACTTAAGAGGCCTACACGTGGACACGGAGGGGGCAGCAACAACTTATAGCTATGACTTCAACTCAAGAGCTTAGGCTTTGATACCATCTTAAGCTTCATGCACTAGCCAACGCAACCAAAAGTCCAAACTGATAGAAAGGGCTAGCCAATCCACATATACACTTCAACAGGTTCTACCTCAATCCAGAATGTACGAAGGCATGGACCTAGAAGAAGCAAGGATCGAACCCCAAGACTCAAGCGAGTAGCGGAAGCATGAAGAAAAAGAAAAGGAGTTGTGCAGACTTTGCACAACAAGGTTAGAATAGCACTATGGATAATTGTATTATCTCTCTCAATTATCATCTTGTAGTGCGAAAATTATACATCAGATTTTTAGTTTTTTGGTTCAATTCTTGATGTTCACTGGTTATGAAGAGAAGAGTGTTGTCAAGCACCTTAATGATTAATTCTTTTTAAGCATCGCCTAACTAAACACAACTTTGCTTGGGGATTGCATGATACTCTACATGAAAAAGAGAATTAGCAGCTAAGTTTTTCCGATAAAGTTAGTACTCCCTCCGTCCCAAAATTCTTGTCTTAGATTTGTCTAAATACGGATGTATCAAGTCTAACACGGATGATGTGGTGCTAGTTGACGATAGTCAGACGGGGGTAAATAGGAAGTTAGAGTTATGGAGACAAACCTTGGAATCAAAAGGGTTTAGGCTTAGTAGAACTAAAACCGAGTACATGATGTGCGGTTTCGATACTACTAGGTCTGAGGAGGAGGAGGTTAGCCTTGATGGCGGTGGTACCTCGGAAGGACACCTTTCGGTATTTGGGGTCAATCTTTGCAGGAGGATGGGGGTATTGATGAAGATGTGAACCATCGAATCAAGGCGGATGGATGAAGTGGCGCCAAGCTTCTGGCATTCTCTGTGACAAGAGAGTGCCACAAAAGCTAAAAGGCAAGTTCTACGGGACGGCGGTTCGACCGCAATGTTGTATGGCCGAGTGTTGGCCGACTAAAAGGCGACATGTTCAACGATTAGGTTTGGCGGAGATGCGTATCTTTGAGATGGATGTGTGGCCACGAGGAAGGATCGAGTCCGGAATGATGATATCTGAGATAGAGTTGGGGTAGCACCAATTGAAGAGAAGCTTGTCCAACATCGTGCGAGATGGTTTGGGCATATTCGGTATGAGCCTCCGAAGCTCCGATTGCATAGTGGATGGCTAAAGCGTGTGGAGAATGTCAAGAGAGGGCGGGGTAGACCGAATTTGACATGGGAGGAGTCCGTTAAGAGAGACCTGAAGGATTGGAGTATGACCAAAGAGCTAGCTATGGACAGGGGTGCGTGGAAGCTTGCTATCCATGTGCCAGAGCCATGAGTTGGTTGCGAGATCTTATGGGTTTCACCTCTAGCCTACCCCAACTTGTTTGGGACTAAAGGCTTTGTTGTTGTTGTTGACGGATGTATCAAGTCACATTTTTGTATTAGATACATCCGTATCTGACAAATCTAAGACAAGAATTTTGGGACGGAGGGAGTAGTAATTTTATCTTATTGGCAATGGAGAGTTGGGTCTACACTAATAGAAATGTAACCATGTTTCTATAGGTAGCGAAGTGGGAAATTATTAAATTATTATGATAGTTACTCTTATCAATTTTTATAGGGTCGAAGTGGCAAATTATTGAAGCAGCACAAAGGTTGTGGAGGAGCAACTCCACCTTGCTGCTACAATGTGTACAACACAAGTATTGAAGGAACAACTTCAACGTGTTGCGCTAGATATCACTCGAGGCGAATGTAGGCCGATATGGCAGCAAGAGTTCAATCCAGAACTCCTAGAGCACAAGATCTACTCCGAGATCTTAGATAAGAACAACAAGTTCTATTATAGGTAGTGGGTACATAGTCTGGGTTACAAAGTAGAGGTGAGGACCTCTACTTATAGGGCTTTGGGAAGCCTTCACATACTTCTACTTATAGCTGGAACACTCTAGAAAACATTATTTAGGATTCACCATTCTACTCACAGCTACTTATAACTAGAGAACTCTAGAAACAGGAGGTAGGGTAATGAAAAGAAAAAAAATACTACACTAGAGTGGAAGCATCTAGAAGTAGCCAAAAAAATCTGATATATGATTTTTTTTCTCATCTAGTGTTCCTTATCATTCTCCCCCGGTTGTTTGGAACTCGCCCTAGAGTTATCTTCATAGAGCGCTTCTTCTGGATGGTAGAGAGTCAAGTCCGCAACACTGAAAGTGTTGGATATGCCCATGTCGCTTGGAAGATCTATCACATAAGCATTATCATTTATCTTCCTCATGATAGAGAAGGGCCCATACCTTTGCTGCCTAAGCTTCCCCTTAACACCTAAAGGCAGACTCTCTTTTCGGAGGTAGACCATCACCTTATCACCAACTTGGAATTATTTTGGCCTCCTTTCGCAATCAACAAGTTGTTTATATTTCTGATTTTATGCTTCCAGACCACCACGAATCTCTTTAAATAACTCGATGTAATTATCAGCAAAGGACAATGCTGATTTTGAGTTTCCCCTTGATGGTAGCTTCACCAGGTCCACCACATGTGTTAGAACTTTAGTGTCAACGATGAAAAAAAGGACTCTTTCCTGTGGATCTATGCTTGGAGTTATTGTAGGAGAACTCTGCAAGAGATAGAGCCAAATCCCATTGTCCCCTTCTTTCTACACAAATGCAACGGATCAGGTTACCCAAAAACTTGTTCACCACTTCCGTTTGTCCATCTGTTTGTGGATGAGCAATGCTAGAAAATTTCAATTCAGTGTTGAATTGCTTCCACAAAGTGAGCCAAAATGCAGCAAGAAACTTGCTATCACGGTCTGAGACAATGGACCTTGGAACTCCATGATGTCTGACCACTTCTTGAAAGAATAGGTTTGCCACATGATGAGCATTCGTTGTCTTGCGGCATGGGATGAAATGAGCCATCTTAGAGAATCTATCCACGACCACAAATACAGCATCACTTCCTCGTCTTGTTCTTGGCAAGCCCAAGACGAAGTCCATAGAGATGGCCTCCCATGGAGCAACAGGAACAGGCAAAGGCATGTATAACCCTGTGTTCTGGACTTGGCCTTTGCAGGTTTGACATATGGGGCACCGCTGAACAAACTTGCCAGCATCTCTCTTTAGTTGTGGCCAAAAGTAGCAAGCTTCCAGGTTATCGATAGTTTTGTCCCGTCCAACATGGCCACTAAGATCACTTGAATGGAGTTCTCTAATTAGTTTGTCACGCAGAGAACTCCTTGGGATGCACAAACGGACAATTTTTAAGAGATAGCCATCCTGCACCAAATAGTTGTCACCTAATGGCTGGCCCTGATGTGCTTCACCCAAACATGGCCAAAGTCTACATCATCCTCATACAACTCCTTTATTTGATCCATGCCTGGAAGTTCAGCTTCAAAAGAAGTCAAGAGGCATGCACGACGACTCAAAGCATCGGCCACTCGGTTAGTTGTCCCAGATTTATGCACAATGAGATAGTTAAACCTCTCCAGATATGCTGCCCATCTCGCTAGCATGCGGTCAACATGCTTTTGATTTCTAAAATGCTTCAAGGATTGATGGTCACTATATACAATGAACTCTTTAGGCAGCAAATAAACTTCCCAAGTTTTCAAGGCTCTGAAAATGGCATACAATTCTTGTTGATAGGTAATCCATTTCTGTCTAGCTTTGCTTAACTTCTCACTAAAGAAAGCAATGGGCTTCCTTTCTTGAGATCGAACAACTCCAATGCCTACTCCACTTGCATCACACTCCAACTCAAAAGTCTTGATGAAATCGGGTAGCACCAAGACAGGAGCTTGTGAGAGTTTTGCTTGATCTCATTGAAACTAGTTTCAGCCGCTTCTGACCATTGGAACTTTCCTTTCTTCGGGCACTCGGTAATTGGTGCCATGATAGTGTTGAAATTCTTCACAAATCGTCTATAGAAAGTTGCAAGGCGATGAAAACTTCTTACCTCAGAAACTACACTAGAGTGGAAGCATCTAGAAGTAGCCAAACAAATCTGACATATGATTGTTTTTCTCATCTAGTGTTCCTCATCAATTATTATATAAATGCAACCATGTTTTAAAATCGTGTTTTTATCAACTTGACTTGGCCCACCATATTGAAGTCCCGGCTTCGCCTTTGGATCTGGACCCCCTATGCTCAAATCCTGGTTTTGCCCCTGGACGTGTCGTTCGCCGATGCACTTATGTCACAAAACTAAGTCCAAAGCTCAATCTCATGGTCTTTACATTACAAATTCCATATGCACCTTGGGAGGACATAAACATGGATTTCGTACTTGGCTTGCCTAGAACTAGAAATGGAAAGGACTCGATTTTTGTGGTTGTTGATAGATTCTCAAAGATGGCACATTTTATTCCATGTAACAAGAGCAACGATGCTTCACACATTATGTAGGGAAATGTTGCGTTTGGATGAGTGCCCGGGACAATTGTCTTAGACCGTGATATCAAATTCTTGAGCTACTTTTGGAAGACAGTATGCGCCAAGCTAGGAATCAAGCAATTGTTCTCCTCAGCATATAATCCTCAAACCAATGGCCAAACGGAGGTGGTCAACCGCACACTCTCCACCCTCCTTCGCGTACTCATCAAGAACCTCAAGGAGTGGAAAGGCTGTGTGCCCATCATTGAGTTCACCTACAACCGTGCAAGACATACAACAACGTTGAAATCGCCATTGGAGGTTGTCTATGGCTTCAACCCCTTGTCGTCATGGGACATACTTTCGCTTCCTCTACAAGAGTGTGCCAGTATGGAGGCAAGCGACCGAGTCGAGTTCATGAAAAGGTGCATGAAGATATAAGGACCACCATTGAGCGTCAAGTCCACAAGCATGCTACCAAGATCAACATCACCAAGATGCCAATGGTGTTCCAACCCGGAGATCTTGTTTGGTTACATCTTTGCAAAGACTGCTTTCAGGACGAGCACAAATCCAAGCTTCTACCTCGAGCCGACGGTCCCTTCAAAGTCCTAGAAAGGATACAACAACGCTTACAAGATAGACATCCCACTCGACAAGTACTCGGTGAGCAACACCTTCAGTGCCACCGACTTGGCTCCATTCCATGGCGATGAGGTTTTCGATCCGAGGACGAATCTTCCCCAAGGAGGGGGAGGGATATTGGTGCAGAGCAGCACATGGATCACCATGGATCCTACACCAATCCCACAAGTGCCAATTGGACCAAAGCCTAGAGCCCGTGCAAGTGCCAAACCAAGGTGAATTCACTCGCTTCGAACTTTCTATGCATTCATTTGAGACAATCTCAATCTGACACCCTATGCATACTGAGGTACTAAGGATTCATCCATGAAGAAGTGAGGGTAGAAGGCCAAGCAAAGAGAAGGGACAAGGAGAAAAGTTGTTGAGCTACACCAGCCGGATAGTCCAGCCAAGAAGCCGGACTGTCCGGCATGAATCCAGGAGACATTAGAAGCTAAATACATGTAGTCTAGCGTGTCGTCCGACCACTTGCCTGACTATCTTGCCCCTGAAGATTGACTGGTGCTTCTAAAGCCTATGCCAGCCCGGAGCCGCACCTGCGTAAGCAAACGGACTGTCCGGCTTGCTTCTCGGACTGTCCGGTCTGAACCCAGACTATTCGGCTCGATTCCCGGACTGTCCGACTCTTGCATGCATGCAGATCTAGCCAATGGGCCATGTATCCCCTCTCTTACCTACCCCCTTTCGTCCCTTAGCTATATAAAGATACCTTGGACTCAAATTACGATTAGCAAAGCATTTAGATAAAACTTGAGAGGGCATTGCTCATCTATCCTCTCTTTTGGAGATCAAGGCCTCCACAAGGAGAAGAACCCTTGTGGTTAATCAAGACCTCCATGTCATTTGGATTGGAGAAGATCTACCTCTCAAGACCCCTCTTCTCTTAGAGATTTGGAAAGAACTTTACCTTGTTTCCTTGTTCCTTTTGTTGGTTGTGGATCTTGATTTGTCTCATACTTTGGATGCTTTGAGAGGACGCGTGATGTGAACCTTGTTCATTAGTATTATTCTTCTTGAGTTTCTTGTGTTCTTTGTGTTTTGCTCCTTGCCACCTTCAAATTGTGAGGATTGGGACAAACCTAGGCCTTTGTCCTACATCACAGTTTTACCATCTGCAGATAACAAAGCATCTGGAGGACAAAAAAAATCTACAAGTCAAAGATACCACTAAAAGTTAAAAAGATAATACAGGGTATCTTCGCCGAGGTACGGTTCTAACAAATGATAATCTGCTCGACACAATTTGCAGGGAAGTAAGAAGTGTTATTTTTTCATCATGACGAAACAGTTGAGCATGTTTTCTTTCAATGCACTTTTGCGTGCTCTACATGGTCAATCATGCGTCCAACTTGTATCCTCCTCGCAAGGTTGCTAACATGTATAGTCACTGGCTTGATGGTATAACTCACAAGTTTAATGCACTTGCAAGGGTGGGAGTGTCTGTTTTATTATGGTCAAAGTTCCAAAAGGTGTGCCTTTTGTGAGCTCCTAATCATGTCCACGCGCGAAGCAATGGGAGAATGCATCGCGCCTGTTTATGTGATGAGCCCAACCAGGCAAAGCGCTTTCCAATCTATGCTCGATTAAGCGTGTGTCAGCAGCGCTACGCACACGTTGCTGGGCGAAGAGCAAACAGATCAAAATCGTAGAGGGAAAAGAGGGGTCTGTTGGCCATAATCGCAGCAGCAAAGATATAGGAAAGGGTGGCACGGGCTAGATTTTGATGAGTAAAACGCACACACATCTCTCATGGGCTCCTCACATGATAGGATGTCGAGGCGGCGACTCTAAGCCGTTGACCCTGACCTTGCGCCCCCCCCGACCTCCTCCTCTCGTTGCACCCCGGCACCACAAGCTACTCCTCGACTCGCCACATGCCGCCGACCTCCTCGTCCGAGCCCGAGCTTCTCCTCCTCGTCTCGCCTCTTCCAACGCGCCCTGCTGGTCAGCTCCAACTCCCCTTTTTCTCTCCTCCCTCTTAGGTGATTGATCCCTTCCCTCTGGTCTAGTCCGTTCCAGTGATATTGCTGTGAGCCTTTGATATTGATTTTGTGATATGATCTATTGTATTACCTATTAATTTGCTCGATCTCCCTTCTTCTCCTATTTTGTGCTTCTGCTCTGCCATGGGACATGGCTACTATCTATTGCTCCCTAGCCTCCCAGATTTGTCCCATTGGCCTTTCCGTATGAAACGCCTAGGCAGCGCAATAAGCAAGTTGGGTGCAAGTAGGTCCCAAAACCTATAATTAAGCCTAATGCCTTTTTGAACTTCGATTATGGTCGATGAGGCTACGTAGAAATGATATGGTTTTCAATGATAAAATTTCCTGTATCATGCAGGTTATCTACCAAAGCATGCACTGGCTCTGTTCTTGGTGTACTCTGCAACACATGGAACATCAACGGTGAAATGATATGGTTTTTGATGATAAAATTTCCTCTATTATGCAGGTTATCTACCAGTGCACGCGCTCTGTTCATGGTGTACTCTGTCCGTGGCTCTGTTCGTGGTGTATTCTACAACCCAATCATTTCTACGTTGACTGATTTTTTTACAGCACTGTACGTTGGTTGTTTTCTATATCTATACCTACTATTAAAGCAAGGTGATATTCTTGGTTTCGTCCCGTTTAGAGTTTTTTTTACGCGCCGTTGATTATTTTTCTAATACGCGAGGTGGTACTAGTTGATACAGCGCCAATTTTTCTTACAGTGCGCTCTGGCCCAATAAACAATCAACGCGTAGCCCGTTAAGTTATAAAAAAGCCCTTTCGTACCTATTCTGGGTCATTGGGCCTTTGTCATGTTTTTCCATCCACAAAAAAATGTCATTCAAGTAGGATTCGAACACACAATCTACAGTTCAGAAAAGAAGTCATGACCAACTCAGCTAGCTCACATTGTACGTACATCCTAAGGCTGTTTCTTTATTAAATACTACTACATCGCCATCATAGGTACAATCTATCCAATATATATACACCATCTGAGGGATAATGGCGCAGAAATATGAACGGGAAGAAAGGCTAATAAAGGAAAGAGTGGCTAATTAACTACACAGACATTTAAAATTAATAAGAAAGATTGATTGACGTAGAGGATTCAAGGAAATAAGGGAGCAAGAAATAAGCAACGACAGAGAGGCTAATAATATACCTTCTAGATATGTGGTGGGCTGCTATTAAACGGATTTCAGAGGCAAACATTCTATATGTGTGTAACAAATTTATGACATTTGACTAAAAAGCAGATTCATCAGATATCCTCATTAATTTAAAAAGGGGCATTCCAGAGACATGCATGCTGCATATTTTAACGAGAAGGGTTACATTGTGATGCCCTTGATCAATGAAATGGAAAAGGTAGCCAGAAGGGGACATACAAAATGGGGAGCTAATGAGAATAATTCGAACTCAACTCCATGCACGTGCCAGGTTGAAAGTCTCAAGAAAAAAAATATCAACAGGGTTTTTGGTGCCGATCATTTTAAATTGAATTTGATGTTTGCTTTTGTCCTTCACACATTGGTATTAAACTACTACAACGTAAAAGCAAGAATAAAATTATGTGGATGTGGTTGAGATCTCAAACGTGATCGTTCGCCAACTTGTGCATCTAGGCCATGCAATTCTTTATTATGTCCAGGCTTATGTGGAATGTCAGTCGTGTAGTGGACAATGTAACTATCATCAACAATGGTGACAAAGAAGAGAAGTGGTAACATGGATAGGGCGCAAGGGGTGTAATTTGTTGCTCGCACGGGCTCTTTTGCTAGTTATTATAAGCAAATACTACAAATGTATTAATCACCAAATTCGGGAATGAAAGCTAAGATTTAACCAGGGAGGGACAAGGTCAGAGACCTCAAGGCCTTCGCTGTTGAGCGCCATGGACCGCTCTCTCTGCCCGTCCGCCCCCGTCGCAGCCCTCTCGAACTCCGCCGCCGCCGCACCGACCCCGCGCTTCCTCCCCGCCTCTCCCCCTGGGCCGCCTTCCTCCGCCTCCGCGGCTGCCCCCGACTTCTCCCCGGAAGGGACGGACCCCGCCGCCATACCCCGCCGCCTCAGCTCCTTTGCAAACAGCGACTCGGGCTCGTCCTCCTCGCTCCCCCGGGCTCCACCCCCCTCATCCCCGTCGATGCGGCACCTCACGCGTAGGCGCAGCATGCGCCGTCCACGCGGCCGCAGCGAAGGCGACGGTGTGAGGGCTGGGCGCGCGAGGTGGATCACGGCCAGTTCCATGGACATGGTTTGCTAGCTTCAGTTGGTTGCGTGGCTGCGTGATCCCTGCTGCGTCGAGGTCACGGAAGCACAAGTCCGACTAGACTTGGCGACAGGGTGACCCCTCGGCGAGGGTTCTGACCGTCGGTTCGGTGCTGAGATACGCGATTAGGCGGATGGACAATGCGGATCTAGCGGAGGGTTCATGCGGCTGGTGATGATTGAAAGCCGAGGACGCAAGAAGCGGGACTAATGTATGGTTGTCGTGGTTCGTCGGAGCTCGGAGATGTGCGGGCTCATCTCCAACGATTGTGTGTTTTTTACCGCGAAACAACGATTCTTCTGCGATAATTTTCTACCCCTTGATCTTCATGCAACCCGTAAATTTTCTCCTGCATTCGTTCATGGACAGAAGGGACAAGTCCGCGGACACAGATTCAAGAGGATGATATCCAACACTAATTGTATACATTTTGGCAATAACTCAAATCAACCGGACGAAATCCGATCGAATCAGGCGAATTTGGATATAAACACGGCGAATTTCATTAAAACTAGTATAATTTATACATAAAACCAAATGATATTCCGTTTGATGAACTAATAACCTTAAAGTAAAACCCTAAATTATTCTATATTTGATAATGGTCATGCCGAGCTGGCCAGCGGCTCCTCCGTCATCGACGCCTGATCCGGCGTCGTCATCGTCATCGGGCGACGGAAGGTGGTGGCGTCGCGGCAGGGCTTCCCGGCGGCCGCCTGACACTCGCGGATATCTCCGCTTCCCCATGTCGTGCACAGTATGACCGCGGCCACTGAGGACGTCGGCTGGGGGAGAGGGTGGCGGTCGTTGGAGGAGGCATCATTGGCGACGTCGATCTCAGCGAGGGACCATTCCTCGCCGTACATGGCCATCTCCCCGTCGAGGGGCGGAGACGGCGCTTGGCCGTCTTCGACATCGTCACCGAGCGGTCCAGGGCCCAGGCGTACGTCAGGTCCAGGTCAGCCGCGATGTGTGGCGGGGGCGTCCAAGTCCACGAACTTGGAATAGCGAGCAGCATTGCGGCTGTCCCGCCCACGCTGCTCCCAGTCGGCGTACTCCTGCACCATCATGGCGCTCCAGGAGGACGAACAGCTCCCGCCGCTGCCGAGGTAGTGCAGAATGCGACCGCACGCCTTGGGCAAGGGCGGCAACGTGCGACGCTCCTCCTTGACGATGCACCGGGGCGGCGGCGGATGTCTACCACGTAACTTTATTTCTTGTAGACTTTGTTGGGCCTCCAAGCGCAGAGTTTTGTAGGACATCAACAAATTCCCCTCAAGTGGATGACCTAAGATTTATTAATCTGTGGGAGGTGTCTGATGAAGATGGTTTCTCTCAAACAACCCTGCAATCAACTACAAGCAATTTCTTCTATCCCCAACACACCCAATACAATGATAAATTGTATAGGTGCACTAGTTCAGTGAAGAGATGGTGATACAATTCTAGTATGGATAGTAGATATAGTTTTTTGTAATATGAAATAATAAAAACAACAAGGTAACAAATAACAAAAGTGAGCACAAACGGTATTGCAATGCTTGGAAATAAGGTCTATGGTTCATACTTTCACTAGTGCAATCTCTCAGCAGTGCTAACATAATTGAATCATATAACAATAGCTCAACGTGCAACAACTAATCACTCTAAAGTTTCTATCGGAGAACGTAGGACGAAGACATGTATCAACCCCTATGCCTAGATTACCCCAATGTCACCTCAGGAATCCGCAAGTTGATTGCCAGAACATATATCAAGTAACTCAATAGAATATCCCATTGTCACCGTGGGTATCCACATGCAAGACATACATCAAGTGATCTCAAAGAGCAAGACTCAGTTCATGACAACAAGATAGAGAGGGAAAAACACCATATGATCTGACTATATTAACAAAGTCTATGGCTACATCAAGATCGTGCCAGATCAAGAACAAGAGAGAGAGAGAGAGAGGGAGGGAGAGAGAGGGAGAGAGAGAGGGAGAGAGAGAAAGAGAGATCAAACACGTAGCTACTAGTTGATAACCCACAAGTATAGGAGATCGCAACAATTTTTTAGGGTAGAGTATTTAACCCAAATTTATTAATTCGACACAAGGGGAGCCAAAGAATATGCGTGAGTCTTAGCAGTTGAGTTGTTAATTCAACCACACCTGGAGAACTAAATATCTGCAGTAAGGTGATCAGTAGCATAGTAGTATGGTAATTTGATAACAGTGGTAATAGTAGCGGTACTAACGGTAACAGTAAGAGTAGCAGTTTTTGTAGTGATTGTAACAGCAGCAGCAGCGGAAGTAACTTAGCAAAGATCAATATATGAAAAAGCATAGGCATTGGATCAGTGATGGATATTTGTGTTGGATGACATCGAATAACAGTCACAACCTAGAGCGATACTCAATAGCTCCAATTCATCAATGTAATATGCGCATGCATTCGATATATAGTCATACGTGCTTATAATAAGAACTTGCATGACATCTTTTTGTCCTACCCTCCCGTGGCAGCATGGTCCATAAGGAAACTAAGGGATATTAAGGCCTCCTTTTAATAGAGAGACGAAACAAAGTATTAACACATAGTGAATACATGAACTCCCCAAACTACGGTAATCACCGGAAAGAATCCCAACTATTGTCACTTTTGGGTATGCGGATCATAACACGTAATAGGTGCGTATAACTTGCAAGATAGGATCAAGAACTCAAATATATTCATGAAAACATAAAGGGTTCAGATTTGTAATTATGGCACTCGGGCCCTAGTGACAAGCACTAAGCATAGCAAAGTCATAGCAACATCAATCTCAGAACATAGTGGATACTAGGGATCAAGCCCTAACAAATTGACTCAATTACATGATAAATCTCATCCAACCCCATCATCGTCCAACAAGCCTATAAAGGAATTACTCACTCCCGATAGTGAGCATCATGAAATTGGTGATGAAGGAGGGTTGGTGATGATGATGGCGACAAATCCCCCTCTCCGGAGCCCCGAACGGACTCCAGATCTGGCCTCCAGGTGAAGAACGAGAAGTGGTGGCGGCTCTGTATCGTAAAATGTGATGAAACTTCTTCTCTATTTTTTTCTCGGGGAAAAGGAATTTATAGGCTTGAGATTAGGGTCAGCTGAGCCCCGTGGGCCCTAGAAGGCAACCTCATGCGCCTGGGGGGTGGCTGCGCCCTATTGCCTTGTGGGAAACAGGGGGCCCTCTGGTGGGTCCTGGCTCCAGTATTTTTTATATATTCCATAAAAATCTCCAAAAAGTTTTGCCCAATTCCAAGAACTTTTATTTCTGCACAAAAAACAACACCATGGTAGTTCCGTTGAAAACATCATCAGTCCAGGTTAGTTTCATTCAAATCATGCAAATTACAGTCCAAAACAAGAGCAAAAATGTTTGGAAAAGTAGATACAATGGAGACATATCACTAGTGCATACCCTCAGCCCTGAGAGTGAACTACTTTGATGCGGAGCATCCTATGGTCATCCCCATGGACCTACCTACGTCGCAGTCCATCCGTCGCTGTTAATCAACCGGCGGAAATCGTCGTGGATTCATTTTTCTTCTAGCTAATTCGAGGGTTTTCATTCAAGTGTCCATAGTGCAAGCACAAAAAGTGTGGTCGCGGCCAGCCGGAAACGAAGTTCTATCTCACCATTTTGGATAACTTCAGGGAGCGCTCGGTATGTTAAGTCTCACCCTACCAGAGTCGGCATGGCCTAAATTTGTAAACATATACCGTGTATTGCTACAATTGGATAAAAGGCATGGTGCCACATGCAGCCTAAACGTCGAAGCCGATTTTCCCCTATATTAGTTAAATTAATGATGTATTGTTCATTCAGTTACTCATATTTGCATCAAATATTTGTTACATTATCTCTTTTTAATTATATATTTTTGTACTTTGCTTTTAGCTATATATTGTTCTGTTCTCTCAGTTACTCCCATATTTGCATCCTGCTCTGTTATTTCAGTATATCTAATTTACGATCTTAATTTTCATTCCAAGAAGTACATCCCTTGCTTTGCAAGAACACAAGTAGAAGGAAATCTTAGGCTTTACTTTGTTGATGACTCCATGGATGTCATATTGACAATGCATCATGGATTTACAATGACAGTTAGCATAAAACTTGATAAATATGGTCACTCCTATTTTTATGCGGACCTTTGGAGAAAATTTTCTAAGTTTTATGAACTGAAAGATGGCAATAAAATTCTAGTGTGTGAACCATATGTTGGTCTAATTAACATGGATGTTTACTTCCCTAACGTCATCAGCCGATCAAAGTCTAATCGAGGTTAGTGTTCTTTCAACTTTCTCCATGCCGTCGTATTACTTAGCAAAATTGGGGTATTTGTTTTGACTAACTAATCACTATTTAAGCAACCAATTGTGATTTCATTTTCTGACTCCGTTCCTAGGCAGTAGCAAATTATATTTACCAATTTTATGTGCACTATATAGTCTTCTGCCATGTTCTGAATAAATAATACATTTCCACCTTTTAAGTAGGATATGTTGGATGCATATTAACGATATGTATGTTACTCAGCGTACCAAATTTCTCTAGAAAGACTTGAAGCATGTCATAAAATTTGTTGATAATCTGACAGAGATAGCATAGCGTATGAATGCTGGATTTTGGATGGGATTAATTCTACCTATGGTGCACACATTGAACAAGACCAAATTGTATGCACAAAATGCTGGTACAGTGTCTTATTTTTATGTTGGTGTTCATTAACTATATATATATAACTTCAACGATATGTTACAATTGGTTTTGATTCTACATTTCAACAGAAATTGCCCGCTGAAGCTGTTCTTGAATCGATTTCCCGGCGTGGTCGAATTACACTCGTGCCTTGCTAATAACGCCAAAGTGATTGCAAGGTACTGCATTTCCCGCAGAAATGGACCATTCAAATTAACAAGTTCTCACTTGTCGTGGCAATGCACCCACACTGGAAAATTGGAGACACTGTTCTACTCATGCTCTACCAAGGCACATGAGTGTTCTTCCTTTTCATTGACGAGATGCCGAGTCACCGTGATCAAGCTGCTTCTAGCGGATTGTTATGGTTGTTGGCCCTTAACCTCTTAAAATGTGCTAGTTGTTACTATGTTAAGTATGTAGATATGGACCATATGGTTTTCAAAACCGTGTTACGAAGATCCGCCTTTTGTCAAAAAGTGTCACCACTATATATATGTTACTCAAGTGTTGTTAGCCAAGTTCTTAAATTTTCATGGAAAGTATTAGTATCATACACAGTTGTGACGCCCGAATAATTAAGCTACAGTAATCCTCTGTTAATGATGACATGTCACCACTTTTACTCTTGCTAAACCTCACTTGTTTCAAACACAGGTCAAATTCAAAATTCCAAAAACAAGTCAAATTCTAAAAAAAATTCAACTTGTCAAGTAAAAATGTTCGATGGGTTGAAAATATTCGCTGACTAATTGTCATGAATGATTCAACATCATTTGAGATATTTAATTTCCCTTGGAAACTAAAACAGTTCCAAATCAGCTTGTTTTTATACTTTTCCATTTGTGAAAAATCCAAATCAATTCAAACTCCTCCCAAACTTTTTGTGGCAGTGCCAAATATTGTAATGTATTTATGTGGCCAAGTTCCACATTTTACAAAGACCAATTGGCAGCTCAGAATATTGCGAACAAATTCTGCAAACAAATTTTGTAAAATAAAAATAAAATAAAAAAGAAAAGGCCTAACTACTATGTGTTAATGGGCTCTAGTGCCATTATGCACTTTGGCCCATCTAACAACATTAGCCCAACCCATCTATGTTGTCCCCAACCTCCCGCTACAGGAAGGAGGGAGGGCGTGTCAGCCGTCCCGCGGCCATGGACGCGCTCGGCCATGTGCCATCCATCCACCGACTCCCCTCGCGTATATAGGCTCTCCCGAAACCCTGGCGCAACCCTAACTCAGTTTTCCCCCTCCCTCTCGCTCGCCCCTTCATCTACATCGACATCCAACGTCGTTGCCACCATGGCCAACGAGCTCCTTGGCGGTTGAGTTGCTGTCTACGGGAGCCAATGTGCTCGTCTACTTCGTCTACCCCAACAAATCGAAGCCGGGAGCCCCTGCATCGCCGGATCCGTCGCCTTCTTCAACCTTCGGTCGCCGAAAAAATTCGCTGATTCCTACGCCGTCACTGCACCCCGCGCCTCCTCGAGCGACTCCTCATCAACGATGTGAGCAGGCGCCCGAAACCCCTCTGTTTCCCTATTGAATCCATGCCCGTAGCCTAGCTTCCCGTCATGCCCGAACCTCATCGTCACCATTGCCGTAGCTGCTACTACTCTGTTGCCTGATGTTGCCGCTGCCTTGCACACCCGCACATGCCCCCGAGGCACCCCCTGCTCACGCCTTGCTGCTCGCCGCTCATTGTTGCCTGCGTACCCCGCCCGCGCGACCCTGCTGCCGCTGCTCCGTCGTGGTTGCCCGCCTGCGCGTCGCGAGTGCCGCGCCCGCCCTCGCACCCCTGCATCGCTGCGCGTGTGCGCGGATGTGCTTGCTGCTGCTCGCCACCTAAGCTGTCGTGCTGCTCTGCTGCTACCTCACTGCTGCTTTCCCCCCGCTCACTGTTCTTGATGCTTCTGTCAATTTCTTTGCTGCCGCCATTCTGACCGATGCTTACAGCGCGCGTCGCTCTGGCGCCGCCCCATCGTGGCCTCACTTCTGCCGGCATAGCCCGTTCGGCGGCCTCGCCCCTCGCATGATGGGCGCTGGGTGTGCCCGCCCAGTGCGATTAGCCGCACCACTCTAGTGGCGGATACCCTTGACAGTGAGGCCCCATATCCCCTTTTTCTTTTAAAAATAGGTGTTTTTAAAATGATATATATAAGAAAATAATAAATAATAAATAATTAGATTAATCTTGTCTAATTAGGCTAATTACCTAGTTTAACTAGTTAAAACTGTTAGTTAGTCACATGTCTCAATAGCGAGGACCCCACCTGATTGACCCGATCAAACATTGATCGTCAACTGGGACCCCAACCCACTTGTCATCCTCTGTGTACACTTCTGTGTACACATAGCTAGGTACATGTAGCAATTTGTTATTTAATTTTGGTTTAAAATAATTTCAGGATATTTGTTAAAACTTTGAAAAATCATAGAAAATAAACCGTAACTCGGATTAAAATACTTTGTACAGGAAAGTTGCTCAGAGCAACGAGACGAATATGAATACGCGGTCTGTTCGTCCGCCACACATCCCTAGCATAGCGAACATGCAACCGCCCCCTCTTTTTGTCTGTCCAAAAATGCCAAACTTCGGGGAAACATTCCCGGATGTTCTCCCCCTTCGCCGGTATCATGTAGTACTATGTTAGAACACCCCTAGCTCTGCTTGTTGACTTGTCATGCATCTGTGTGCTTTGTATTGACTGTTTCTTCCCCCTCTTCTCTCCGGTAGACCCCGAGACTGATGTTGCCCCTGTGATCGACTACGTCGACGACGACCCTTCTTCCCTTTCAGCGGAGCTTCCAGGCAAGCCCCCCCCCTTGATCATCCTGCTATCTCCCATTCCATTCTCTCATTCTTGCATTAGATTTTGCTACTGTAATTGATTGCTCCTATTCTGATGCATAGCCTGCTTTTTGTAACCTACTGTTGTACCTTACCTGCTTATCCTAAACGGCTTAGTATAGGTTGGTTAGTGATCCATCTAAGACCCCCACCTTGTCCTTGTTTCCCCTGCTTCATCATCTACGACTTGATCAACGTGATCGACGACCAGAGCTCGCACCTCACATCACATCATGCCCCTTTTGTTGCTCGACTCTGCAGAGTTACCATCAAGTGCCGAGGGTGATACCTCGTACATCAATCCTGATGTGACCTCTGTAGTGTAGCTATTCTGTCATGGTCATCGAGGGTGATTCCTCCCTAACCACTTTCGATACGACTCTGTCGTGCAACCCCTCAAGTGTGAAACTCGAGGGAGGTTCCTCCTACGTTCACCTTGACGATTACATTGAGTGGAATCCACCGAGGGTGATTCCTCGGGGTTTCCCCCTTGATTTTTGGACACATGGTTACCTTGACTTTACTTGAGACCTTTGTGAAAGTCGGGCGGGCCCGGAGAGCACCCGTAAGATAATTACGTGGCACGACCGGGCATTCTGGGCCCTTGCCGTAAGTCCACGAAACGGGGCAACGGGGGTCACATCGATCGTGAGTATCTGCTCATCTCCGCAAGCTAATAATACACTATGGTTTGGGTATTTGTTCTGAGTTGGCCTTTGGCCTTTACGCACTAACCACCACGCGATAATAGTTATGGGCCTCGACGACGTAGTATCAGCCGAAGCTTTGTCAGATGTCCAGTTCATCATTGCGGCACGGCTGGGCCGGCACCATCCTGTAGTGGTGGAGCCTGGATCCGCCCTGCTCGCAACGACCCGGAGTGCAACGGGTGATGGGCCCAGACCCCGGAGTGCTTAGGATGTAGACCGGCGGGGACCTCTCTGCTGAGCCTAGGTAGGGCTACGACGTGTTGATCTTCCGAGGCCAGGCATTGACCCAGAAAAGTGTGTCCGACCAGAGTAATCAAGCATGTTGGAAAACATGGTGCACCCCTGTAGGGAAGATTATCTATTAATAATCGTGTCCACGATAACAGACGTTCAGACTTATATCCTGATCTTTTACAACTAGAAATGGATACTTGAGATATGTGGCCCCGGGATTGCTTTCTCGCAGGGAGTCGAGGAAGGATCTCTGGGCATTATTGCTTCAACATGCTTGTTAATTATAAACTGCTATTCTTTACTCTTCTACATGTTACAAGATGCTTGGAGCTGCTTGAAGATGCTAGCCTTCGATGGACTAGGCCTTCCCCTCTATTCTGGCATTCTGCAGTTCAGTCCACAGATACAACCCTTCCATTTGATACCAATGCATACTTAGCATAGATCTGATGCTTGAGAGTACTTTGGATGAGTACTCACGGTTCCTTTGCTACCCCTTTCCCCCCTTCTTTCTTCTTTCCGGTTGTTGCAACCAGTTGGTGGATCCCTGGAGCCAGATGCCACCATCAACAGATACTACTACATGGAGGCCGCCGAAGGCCAGGAGTAGTTAGGAGGTCCCAGGCAGGAGGCCTTGCCTCTTCGATCGTGTTGCTTTTGTGCTAGCCTTCTTAAGGCAATCTTGTTTAACTTATGTCTGTACTCAGATATTGTTGCTTGCGCTGACTCTTGTGTATCGAGCTTTTGTATTCGAGCCCTCGAGGCCCATGGCTTGTAATATAAAGCTTGAATTATTTTAAAATTCGTGTCTAGAGTTGTGTTGTGATATCTTACCGTGAGTCCCTGATCTTGATCATACACATTTGCGTGTATGATTAGTGTATTGTCGAATCGGGGCCGTCACAAGTTGGTATCAGAGCCAACTGCTTGTAGGAACCCCCTTTCCAACTCCTTGGCTGAAGTTGAGTCTAGTCTTTGAAAAACTGATTTACTAACATGGATGTGTGGCTTACAGGCCCACTTCGCCATTGGGCGGTATTAGGATCTTTTATTTCTCGTCTGTACTCTAGGAATCTGATCTCTCTTCTATTCGGGTTAAATGATTTTGCTAACTCTAACTCTAGGTTCTCGTAAATGCTTTCTCTCGGAGAGCCCCCCACTTGAGATGATTGCTTGGTGCACCAGAAGATACTCTCCGATGTTTTCCCGAGTCCCATGTGCCATTCGCCGTTGCGATCCCTACCACCGATTAGTCCTTATGCATAACTACCTACATTGTCGTTCATACCTTCATTCCTAGTTGCTCTTGTTATTATAAGATGTCCTTAAATACTCCTCGATGTTTCAAGAATCCTTTATGCTTACTATCCTGCAGTTCCTTGTCGCATGAATACCCCTATGGATAATTACTCACGCTTGCCGAGTAACCGTTCGTCCATAGTTGTTCATGTGTTTCACAAAATTCTTTGGAATGCTATCCGATCTTCCGAAACTCCTCAGTAGCCTATTACTCATGTTCCTCCTTACCTGCTTACATTATGGTTACTTCCATATGTCTAGCAATGTTCATTAGCATCCTTTGACATCGTAATTTTGAGCATTTGATTTGATATGTTTGTGAATGCTCGCAATCATAAATCACAATTAGAATTCTTCCCTTCGGCTCAGACGTCACCCCGGACATGAGCTGGTGTTCGGCAAATAAAACCTTGATTGATTGCCGATCTATGTCTATTCAACTTACTTGTCTTTGATTAGAGCCTCTGCTGTTGATTCCCCGTTTTGGAAATCATAATTCCTTTGCATTTGAGTTCTGAATTAGTCAGTTGTTTCTATAATCTGATTTCCTTGCATTCTTTCTTCTTCTGGTTGAGTACCGATGCTCATATCAGATCCCTTGTGGACCAGCAGATCCTTTGTTGGGTTTTATCCAACAACGTCCTTCATATTCAGTAACCTTGTGAGCCTTTCCTCGGATACATAATGTCATTGGTAAATTGTATCCCCCGCTCTTATCAACCATACTTTGCTTCTGGGCTTAGTTATTTACTCGTGAAGTTTGTGGTATATGTTCCTAAGATGCCCCAGTGGGTTGAACCTACGCCTTCCCTAATCTGTGTGAACCCGAAGATTATGTGGGTTATATCTACCGACGTTTCTTCGGATAAATTTCAATTCTACAACTTTGTTGAAGACGAGAAGTGAATGGAAGGTTGTGCATTAGAGAAGTGGGAGTCGACCTTGAACGTTTGTGTTCATGCCCATGGACCCGATGTGGAACTTATCTATGAAGCTTCTTGTAATAAAATAATAATCCCCTTGTGATAAGTTCATTTTGTATCTATGTTTGGTCCTTTGCAACCGTGGTTCCTACCAGATTATTCTTATTTGATCCCATTTCTCGAACAAGTTGAAGTACTTGTCTTCTGTAGATCATTTCACCGGTCCAACCTCTATCCTATTCTACATTCAAGTATTACTCTCTGGTATCTCGAAAATATCACGGAACTACGTAATTTCTAATGAGTTCTTCATCAACTATTATTTCTCGCTGGCTCAAATTTTCCACCGGTTCCGAGTTGTTAGACACTTGAGAACACTAATAACTGACTCGTGTCTACACTTTCCCTTCAATTATTTTGTTTAACTTTTCTTGTAACCTAACATATCTAGGCAGTGATAATTCCCTGCTTATGTAAACACCTCGGTGTACAAGCTCTGTCAGTAAGACCTTGTTACTATTGTTGATGACATTATGGTAGACACCGATGGATGAGAACTTTGCCTATTGGTCCACCTCGTCTTAACAAGCAGGAAAATGGTTCTCTTCGCCCATCGCCCTTGGTACCAACATTGTTGCCAACATAATTGATAGGCTATCCTCTGACCTACCTTGCCATCATGACCGTGCAAAATGTTAGCGCCTTCCTGCTTTTAACCCACATGGTGGGCCCATAACCCACAGTTCCATAGGATCAAAACCCGACTCTCCTGTACATCCTTGTTTTCCAAAATTCTCCCTCGCACTTGGCTTCGTATGTAAATCACGAGCCACCTTCCTAGTGTTCTATTTTGGTATCAGACGCAACACTTATTCCCATTGCTCTGAACCCCTGTCACCCTCTGTTTCAGGCAACGAACGATTGCCTACCCGATTGAAGCTTCTTATTGCACCTTCTTACCTTGCTCTCAATGACTTTCTTGAATTTCAACTCCAGAGATGCCTCTATGCCATGTTGAGGTACTTATCTTGTGTTGAGCCCGTCCTTCCCGAATCTTTCCCCTTACTCCAACCCTTAAATCTCGGGACGAGATTTCTTCCAGTGGAGCAGAATTGTGACGCCTGTATAATTAAGCTACAGTAATCTCTGTTAATGATGCCATGTCACCAATGTTCCTCTTGCTAAACCGGACTTGTTTCAAACACAGGTCAAATTCAAAATTCTGAAAACAAGTCAAATTCTTATTTCTTCAAACTATCAAGTAAAAATGTTTGATGGGTTTAAAATATTCACTGACTAATTGTCATGAATGATTCAACATCATTTGAGATTGGAAATTAAAACAGTTCCAAATCAGCTTGTTTTTATACTTCTCCATTTGTGAAAAATCCAAATCAATTCAAACTCCTCCCAAACTTTTTGTGGTAGTGCCAAATATTGTAATGTATTTATGTGGAGAAGTTCCACATTTTACAAAGACCAATTGGCAGCTCAGAATATTGCAAACAGATTCTGTAAAATAAAAATAAAATAAAAAGAAAAGGCTTAACTACTACATGTTAATGGGCTCTAGTGCCAGTATGCACTTTGGCCCATCTAACAACATTGGCCCAGCCCATCTATGTTGTCCCCAACCTCCCGCTACACGAAGGAGGGAGGGCGTGTCAGCCATCCCGCGGCCATGGACGCGCTCGTCCACGTGCCGTCCCTCCACCGACTCCCTCGTGTATATAGGCTCTCCCGAACCCTGGCGCAACCCTAACTAAGTTTCCCCCTCCCTCTCGCTCGCCCCTTCGTCTGCATCGACATCCAACGCCGTCGCCACCATGCCTCACCTTGCCATCGTGGCCACCGAGCTCCTTGGCGGCTGAGTTGCTGTCTAGGGGAACCGATGTGCTTGTCTACTTCGTCTACCCCAACAAATTCAAGCCGGGAGCCCCTGCATCGCCGGATCCGTCGCATTCTTCAACCTTCGGTCATCGGAAAACTTCGATGATTCCTACGCCGTCACTACACCCCACGCCTCCTCGAGTGACTCCTTGTCAATGATATGAGCAGGCGCCCGAAACCCCTCTGTTTCCCCATTTAATCCGTGCCCGTAGCCTAGCTTTCTGTCGCGCCCGAGCATCATTGTTACCATTGCCGTAACTGCTACTACTCTGTTGCGTGCTGCTGCCGCTGCCTTGCACACCCGCACATGCCCTCGAGCCAGCCCCTGCTCACGCCTCATTGCTCTCCGCTCCTTTGTTGCTGCATACCCGCCCATGACCTGCCGCCATTGCTCGTCGTGGTTGCCCGCCTCTGGCGTCGCGCCCGCCATCATACTGGTCGCGCCTCTGCATCGCTGCATGGATGTGCCTGCCGCTGCTCGCCACCTATGCCGCCAAGCTGCTTGCTTCTACCTCTGCCGCCGCACTTGCGCTCGCTCGCTTCTTCTTTGCTTCCTACACGGCTGCGCTGCCATTGCGCGCTTAACGCCTACTGGCGCGTGCGCGCGGCTGCCTCATTGCCTCGCCTGACCGATCGGCCGGCCTCGCCTCAGCGTGATGGGCGCTGGGTGCGCCCGCCCGGCCTTGATTAGCCGTGCCACTTCGAGTGGCGAGATGGGCGTGCAATGAGCCCCACAACCCCTTTTTCTTAAAAATATAGGTGCTTAAAAAAGATATATATATATATAAATAATTAATAATTAATTAGATTAATCTTGTCTAATTAGGCTAATTACCTAGTTTAACTAATTAAAACTGTTAGTTAGTCAGATGTCTCAATGACAGGGGGACCCCACCCCGTGTTGACCATTCCAATGTTGACTGGTCAACTGGGACCCCCTTGGCCCACTTGTCATCCTGTGTGTACACTTCTGTGTACACACAACTGGGTACACGTAGCAATTTTTCATTTAATTTCGGATTAAAATAATTTCAGGATATTTGTTAAAACTTTGAAAAGTTATAGAAAATAAACCATAATTCGGATTAAAATACTTTGTACAGGAAAGTTGCTCAGAACGACGAGACGTATCCGGATATGCGGTCCGTTCGTCCACCACACATCCCTATCATAGCGAACATGCAACCATCCCCCTATTTTCGTCTGTCCGAAAATGCCAAACTTCGGGGAAACATTCCTGGATGTTCTCCCTCTTCGCCGGTATCGCGTAGTACGATGTTAGAACACCCCTTGCTCTGCTTGTTGACTTGTCATGCATCTGTGTGCTTTGTATTTACTGTTTCTTCCCCCTCTTCTCTCCGGTAGACCCAGAGACTGATGCAGAGCCTGTGATCGACTACGTTGACGACGACCCTTCTTCCATTTCAGCGAGCTTCCAGGCAAGCCCCCCCCCCCCTTTGATCATCTCGATACCGTGCATTCCATTCTCTCATGCTTGCATTAGATTTTGCTACTATAATTGATTTCTCCTATTCTGATGCGTAGCCTGCTTTTTGTAACCTACTTTTGTACCTTACCTGCTTATCCTAAACTGCTTAGTATAGGTTGGTTAGTAATCCATCTGTGACCCCGCCCCCTTTCCTTCCAACGGAAAGGGGGAAAGGGGAAAGGAGGGAGAGGGAGAAGGAAAGAGGGGGGCCGTGCCCCCTACCCTTGTCCAATTCGGATTGGGGCAAGGGGGGCGCGCGCCACCTCCCGTGGCCTACCTCCTCTCCTCCACTATGTCCCATTAGACCCATTAACTTTCCCAGGGGGTTCCGGTAGCCTCTCGGTACTCCAAAAAATCCCCGAACCTTATAGGAACCATTCCGGTGTCCGTATATAACCTTCCAATATATCAATATTTACCTCTCGACCATTTCGAGACTCCTCATCATGTCCGTGATCTCATCCGGGACTCCGAACAAACTTTGGTCACCAAAACACATAACTCATAATTCAAGTCATGATCGAACGTTAAGCATGCGGACCCTACGGGTTTGAGAACTATGTAGACATGACCGAGACACATCTCTGGTCAATAACCAATAGCCGAACCTAGATGCTCATATTGGCTCCTACATATTCTACGAAGATCTTTATCGGTCAAACCACATAACAACATACGTTATTCCCTTTGTCATCGGTATGTTACTTGCCTGACATTCGATCATCGGTATCATCATACCTAGTTCAATCTCGTTACTAGAAAGTCTCTTTACTCGTTCCGTAATGCATCACCCCGCAACTAACTAATTAGTCACATTGCTTGCAAGGCTTATAGTGATGTGCATTACCGAGAGGGCCCAGAGATACCTCTCCGATACACGGAGTGACAAATCCTAATATCGATCTATACCAACTCAACAAACACGTTCGGAGACACCTGTAGAGCATCTTAATAATCACCCAGTTACGTTGTGACGTTTGATAGCGCACAAAGTGTTCCTCCGGTATTCGGGAATTGCATAATCTCATAGTCTGAGGAATATGTATAAGTCGTGAAGAAAGCAATAGCAATAAAACTAAACGATCATAATGCTAAGCTAACGGATGGGTCTTGTCCATCACATCATTCTCTAATGATGTGATCCCGTTCATCAAATGACAACACATGTCTATGGTTAGGAAACTTAACCATCTTTGATTAACGAGCTAGTCAAGTAGAGGCATACTAGGGACACTCTATTTGTCTATGTATTCACACATGTCCTAAGTTTCTGGCTCATACAATTCTAGCATGAATAATAAAAATTTATCATGATATAAGGAAATATAAATAACAACTTTATTATTACCTCTAGGGCATATTTCCTTCACCTACCTTCGTCTCCCAATTGCCAAGTGGACCGACGACACGTGCACGTGCAAGAGCTCTCGATACCGAGGTGACATCACTCATTTTGCAATTCCCTTTTGAAACACGCGAGACATGGCTACTATCTGAAGCGGAGACACTTTGCATACTCATGTACCAAGGAACTAGCCATAGACAACCTAAGGAGCAAGGCCGAACGAAGGGAGAAGAGGAACGTCAAGACGGGGAAGAAAACGTGCAAGTCAGAAGCCGCCCGGATGATCTAGACAAAGTCCCGGATGATCCGGACCATGCCGGGATGATCCGGACTCCATGCACGAAGAGTACAGCAACCCTCCGGATGAAGCCGGATCATCCAGAACTTTGCCTAGCTCATCCGGACCCAGCCGGACATCCGGACTAGGTCCCGGACATCCGGACTAGGTCCCGGACATCCGGACCCTCCTCCCCTGAAGCTACTATGACACATCCGGCTGATCCTCACGGCCGCCCGGATCATTCGGACCCCCGAAGCCCAGATCATCCGGACAACCATACGGATCATCCGAAGCACACTTGCGTGTGTGACTTGGGCTGAAGCCCATGTAACTCTATCTACCCCAAGACTATATGTACTCCAACTCCGCCCAAATTTTAGGGTTAGCATTGTGATAGCTCAACATTGAGATTGGGCCTTGCTGATCCACTTATCCCTACTCCTATGGAGACCAAGACCTCCTAGGAGAAGATCCCCCAAGTGGATTCAAGACCCCTCTTGAGAGAAGAACCCCCTAGTGGATTCAAGATCTCTTTCCTCACATATTGGGATGAACTAGTTACCGTGTATCCTCCCTTGTTGACTTTCGATCCTGTATATCCCCTTTGTGTATGTGGATTTAGCACATGTGTGATTGGATCTCGTAGATTTGAGTGTTTTCATCTCATGTGTTCATCGTGTTCTTCGGGAATTTCCCTCCAAATTGTGAAAGATCGGCCATTAGGGTTCCACCCTACATCGGTGTGGCTTATGTATGTTAGTTGATACTATTGATCCATATACTCTATGGGTGTTTATATGTCTGTTAGTTTTCTATATTATTGGTTGATTGACTCAGTATTTTGAATTTGAAACATCGCTTGTCTTCTGAAATTCATATTTTAATGGGAGTACACTAGATGTTACATGTGTCATTCATGTTACAGTTGACTTGGACATAAAGTGGTTTCAAATTTTCGAATACACCTTAAACTAGACTCTACCTTCTGAATTCGAGTATCTGCATTTGTAAATCATTTTCATATATGAAAGTGGAATTCATCTTTGTTGTGCTTTTGAAGATATATAAAAAGAATGGAATGATATATAAAGATTCGTATAAGAATACAAAATGGATTCGAATTTAGTTGCCAGGGTAAACATGAATGCTTATTCTCCCAAAATTTGAAAGAAGCGACAAAACACCCAGTCCCATGTCGACTGCACGAAACTAGTGTTTGCAGTATGGAAATCACTGTGTACCCCTGACACGCACAACCTATCGACCCGATTTCCACTGCTCTCAATAGGGGTAATAGGGGTAGGTTAGTAACTTCAATCAGACGTGACACGACCGCCTCTCACCCCACTCACACATGGTTGGTGCCAAACATGGGCGTCAAAACACATTAGATTCAAGATCATATGAAATACATCTGGCTCTCCCTTTATTTCTCCATTCATACACGGTGGGCGGAAAAAGAAACTCTCCTCGGCCGAAATTGATCTAGGCAAATATTTTAAATAGGGGCAGGCTCGTAACTTCACTCATATCTGACACAACCGCCCTACCTGTCATTCCTATTCATACACCCTCTCCTCGCCCCAAATCGCTCTCGGCAAATATTGGGGAGATGCGAGATTACCGTCCTATCCCAACCGACGAGACGTCCAAAATTTTCAACGTGCACTAAGTTTGTAACTTTCCCATATTTCAGACAAGCGCGTCCCAAAGACATGGTCCGCCTTAACTCTCCCTCCATTTTCCCATTCATACACCATCGACGCTAGAACACCATCCCCACACCAGCGTCCTCTATCCGCTACCCCATCCATCGCCGTCGTCCTCTACCATACCGGAGCACCTACCGAGACCATGTGGTCCACCGCAAGAGATTGTCGTTTCTCATCCATGGCGCCAGACCAGGAGCCTTGCATTGTGTCCTCCCGCTTCATTCGTGGTGTCATCCACCTTGCCGGGGCCGCTCCAAGGACCTTCTTGTCCCCTGATGCCTCCGTCTATCGTCGCAGATCTGCTTCCACGCCACCGACGGCCATCACACCCCCGATGCCTACACGGTGCCGCATGAGAGGTGGCACTCCTTCATATCTGCTCAACTTTTTATCTCAACCAGAAAATAGATCATCACTTGGTTATTGTACCTTCCTTTTGGCTCTTAGAATCTTAGTTGTTAGTTCAAATCAAACATTGGTTGCTAAGTAGTCTTTATGTGGTTTGCAGCTTCAAATCTGCCATGGGATAATTATAATAGGTTTTAACTAATCATGCTTAGGGTTTCCCGCCTTTTATGATCACTATACGATCAGCCTACGTGCTTCGTGTCATAGTAGCACTGCTCCACCCATCAAGCTAAACAAGCCTAGTTGTTCAAATACGAATCTGATATGATGTTGATATTAGTAAAAAAGTCATTTAATTGGTTAGATAAATGCTCCTAATTTAGTTTCGAAATGCATGTAAGCCACTGGGGCGGATCTACAGGGTGGCCACGGTGGGCTGCGACCCACCTTGGGATTTTGATTGGCACAGACCTCGATTCCCCTCTGTTCTGCTTCGCTTCCGATCTTTACTCGCCACCAGCCGCCTACGTCACCAGCGACATGCCGTCCCTGGACGACATGACTTTAGTAGAATATGCCGGACTAACATGTAACGCCCCGGATTCGATGCGCCAGGTGTCCTTCAGTTATTCGCTGTCATTGCCATGTCATTTGCTTGCGTGTTGCATTTTGCCATGTCATCATCTGCATTTCATATCATGTTGTCATGTGCATTTCATTTTGCATACGTGTTCGTCTCATGCATCCGAGCATTTTCCCCGTTGTCCGTTTTCCAATCCGGCACTCCTATGTCTCCCGGCGCCCCTTTTACATCTTTTCATGTGCGGGTGTTAAACGGTCTCGGAATGGACCGAGGTTTGTCAAGCGGCCTTGGTATAGCACCCGGTGAACCGCTTTGTCAAGTTTCGGATCATTTGGAGGTCGCTTGATACTCAGCAGTTAACCGGGTAACCGCAGAGCCCTCTTTTGTTTGCAGCCCAACACCCCTTCCAAAGTGGCCCAAAACCCAGCAAACTCCCCTCCATGCTCTCGGTCGTTCGATCACGATCGCGTGGCCAAAAACCGTGCTCCATTTGGACTCTCCTAGCTCCCTCTACCTATAAATATGCCTTCTCTTCCATTTTTCGCAGTCCAAACTCTAGCCCCGCCCCCCTCGCGCCGCCGGACATGTCCGTTCCGCCGCCGGACGCGTCCACCGCCCCAGCCACCTCACTCCGGCCAATCCGGAGCCGCCACATCACCACCGCCGCCTCCGCGCCCAATGGGACGCCGCCACGTCGCCTCCACCGCGCCCACATCGCCGCCGCCGCCCGGGGCCCAGATCCGGCCCGCCCCGGGGCCCAGATTCGTGCGTGTAATATGTCAAAATGTTCGCCTCGAAGAGTAGATCATTTCATTTCATTGCATCATTTTCCTTTGAGATCATCTTGATGCCCGAAATCTTGTTAGAAGAGTGCTATGTGATGTTAGTTTACATTTCTTAACAGAACATGCACTTTGTCATTTTTGCCGTGATTGATGTGTGCACCCTATGAACTTGAGTCCTAGATGTGTTTTGTAATATGCCATGCCATCTTTCCAGGGGTGCTTGCCATGTATTTTTGTGAGTTGTGTAGTGAGTGCATCAAGCTTGTTAAGTAGGGTACTTGCTGTTGCTGTTTTCGTGGCAGATTCTGTTATATTTTTGTTGCCATGTTAACTTGATGGTACAGAGAGATCCATGCTTATTTTGAGATACTTAAGTAAGGATGTTTGGTTATACATGTCTTGCTCTATCCATCCATGCCCTTTTTTGCAATTATATAGTGACATAGCTTGAGTCAATCGAGCTCTACTTTTGCTATAAAATGTTTCCTAACAGGTTGTTTACATGTTATTCAATTTTGCCAAGGTTGTTATAGTTGATCCGTGTATGCTATGATGTTGTTCTTGCCATTTATAGCTTCTATTCCATGTCTTCTTGCTGTTGGTTGCCTTGCCATGCCATGTATTGCTTTGTGGTGAGTGGTTCAAGCTCACCAACATGCCTACTTATCGTTGTTCCTGCCATGTATGAATCTGTAATATAACTTGCCATGTTTACATGTGTGCCATCATATTTTCTGGTCCTTTTTGGCTTATGGTCAGTAAGGGAATTTTGTTCTATGCTTTGAGTAGATTCATGCGATTCCCTATTTGGCATGTTAAGTTCCTGTAACATGTTGTTTGATAGCTCTGAACATTGCAACCTGATGTTATTTCTGCCAAAGTCTGAAACTGTTATTATTTGCAATCTTGCCATATGTTTTTGAGCATGTTATAGTGATTTCTGGAGATAGCTCAGTGTTCATGTTTTGTCATGCTTTACCTGTACATCATGTCCATGCCTTGTTTTTTCATATTGAGGTCCTGTAGCATATAGTTTTGATGCTTGCAATATGCCTAGTTGCTGTTTTGGGCAGATTGTTGTCATGACTTGTATAGTGTATGTGTTGATCCGTTGCTCCGTTTTGAGTGTGATCTATATGAAAATTGCTTGATTTTGCATGTAGCTTCATATTATCATGTTGCATCCTTGTTTTGATGTGTTTTCTTGATGTTTGTATGCATTTTGCATCAATGCCATGCTTATCTTGTTTTGCTCATATCTTCTAGGCCGTAGCTCCGAATCTAATGAACTTTATATGTAACTTGACTAGAATTTCGTGTAGATCATCGTGGTGCATCTTAACTTGCTGTTTAACAACTTGAACATAAAGTTATCCAGATCTGGACCAATTTCGAAATTTGCATATGAGGACTTACCGAAATTGTTCTATGTTGTTTCCGGCCTCATTTAAACTTGCCTTGATGTGTTGCTCTTGTTTGCATCATGTCTTGCCATGAGTAGCATCATGTAGCTTTGTCATGCATCATGCTTGTTGTGCATCATGTCTTGTTCATGTGTGGTGTGTTTACTATGTTGTGTGCTTCTTCTTATTAGTTCCTGTTTCGTTGCGATCGTGAGGATTCGTTCGTCTACGCTTGGTTCGGCTTCATCCATTCGTCTTCTTCATGGACTCGTTCTTCTTCCTTGCGGGATTTCAGGCAAGATGACCGCTACCTTGGATCTCACTACTATCATTGCTATGCTAGTTGCTTCGTTCTATTGCTATGCTGCGCTACCTATTACCTGTTTATCAAGCCATCCCAAATCGCCATGAACCTCTAACCTTTGACACCCTTCCTAGCAAACCATTGTTTGGCTATGTTACCGCTTTGCTCAGCCCTCTTATAGCGTTGTTAGTTGCAGGTGAAGATGAAGTTTGTTCCTTGTTGGAACATGGAGACGTTGTTCCATGCTGCAACATGTTTACTTGTTGGGATATCACAATATATCTTATTTACTTAATGCATCTATATACTTGGTAAAGGGTGGAAGGCTCGGCCTTATGCCTGGTGTTTTGTTCCACTCTTGTCGCCCTAGTTTCCGTCATATCGGTATTATGTTCCCGGATTTTGCGTCCCTAACGTGGTCGGGTGATTTATGGGACCCCCTTGACAGTTCGCTTTGAATAAGACTTTTCCAGCAAGGCCCTACATTGGTTTTACCATTTGCCTCACCTATGCCTTTTTTCCCTTGGGTTTCCGGGCAGGGCCATCTTTATTTTAACCCCCGGACGGTGCTCCTTCGAGTGCTTGGCCCGAACTAGAGCCCTGCGCCCCTCAAGGCAACTTGAGGTCTGGTTTTAGTTATGCGGACTGCTCATCCGGATGTGCCACGAGAACGCAGTGCGTGCGACTCCTATCGGGATTTGTCGGCACATTAGGCGGCTTTGCTGGTCTTGTTTTATTCTTTGTCGAAATGTCTTGTAGCAGGATTCCGAGACTGATCGGGTCTTCCGGGAGAAGGAATATCCTTCCGTTGATCGCGAGAGCTTATCATGGGCTAAGTTGGGACACCCCTGCAGGTATAAACTTTTCGAGAGCCGTGCAGCGGTTATGTGGCAGATGGGAATTTGTTAATGTCCGGTTGTAGTAAACTTGAAGCAAACTCTTCTAAAATACACCAACTGTGTGTGTAACCGTGAGTGTCTCTTTTCGGGGTCGATCGAGAGGAGAACACGGTTTCTGGGTTATGTCTGACGTAAGTAGGAGTTCATGATCACTTCATGATCATTATTAGTTGACGACCGTTCCTTTGATTCTCTTCTCGCTCTCATTTGCGTATGTTAGCCACCATATCATGCTTAGTCGCTTTGCAACCTCACCACTTTACCCCTTCCTTTCCCATTAAGCTTTGCTAGTCTTGATACCCATGGTAATGGGATTCTGAGTCCTCGTGGCTCACTGATTACTACACCACCGATTGCAGGTACATGTTGTGCGATGATCATGACGTGAGAGCTATGTTTGCTTGTATTGGAGTTCCTATTACGCTTCATCTTCTATCAGGGGGATAGGTTCGGTCGGCAGCACTGGGCTAGCGAGTGGATGTCGTTTGTGTTGGGGAGCGTAGTAATTTCAAAAAATTTCCTACGCACGCAAGATCATGGTGATGCATGGCAGCGAGAGGGAGAGTGTTGTCTCACCCTCGTGAGACCGAAGCGGAAGCGACCACAACGTAGAGGAAGTAGTCTAACGTTCTCCTCGCGATCCAACCGATCCCAGCGCCGTTACTCCGGCGCCTCCGAGTTCTTGGCACACGTTCAGCTCGGTGGCGCTCCTCGAGCTCCGATCGGCAAAGCTCCGGGAGAGAGAGTTCCGTCGGACGACGGCGTGGTGGCGATCTTGATGTTCTATCGGCGAGGGCTTCGCCTAAGCACCGCTTCTGATATGACCGAGGTGGAATATGGTGGAGGGGCACCGACACGGCTAAGAGATCCAAGAGATCAATTGTTTGTCTCTTTGGTGCTAGCCCTGCCCCTCTATTTATATGTTGAGCCGGGGTCGAAACTTGGAGCAAAAGCCTCCTCAAAGTCGGTTTTGCCGAAAGGCAAGAGTCCCACTCGGACTCCGGGACCAAACGCCACAATCCTTGGCGTCGGCCCGACGCCATGGGCCTCGACATACGGCCCAGGCCGACGCCGAGGTCTCCGGCGTTTGGCCCCTGGCCTCCATAAAACTCCTTTTGCACCGACCTAAAGCCTCATGGGCTTGACCCCTTAGCCTAAACATATCATCCAATATATGAATCTTTACGTCTCGACCATTTCGAGACTCCTCGTCATGTCCCCGATCTCATCCAGGACTCCGAACTCCTTCGGTACATCAAAACATGTAAACTCATAATATAAGCATCATCGAAACCTTAAGCGTGAGGACCCTACGGTTCGAGAACAATGTAGACATGACCGAGACACTTCTCCGGTCAATAACCAATAGCGGGACCTGGATGCCCATATTGGTTCCTACATATTCTACGAAGATCTTTATAGGTCAGACCGCATAACAACATACGTTGTTCCCTTTGTCATCGGTATGTTACTTGCCCGAGATTCGATCGTCGGTATCCAATACCTAGTTCAATCTGTTCTTGGCAAGTCTCTTTACTCGTTCCATAATACATCATCTCACAGCTAACTCATTAGTTGTAATGCTTGCAAGGCTTAGTGATGTGTATTACCGAGAGGGCCCAGAGATACCTCTCCGAGCAATCGGAGTGACAAATCCTAATCTCGAAATCGCCAACCCAACATCCGCCTTTGGAGACACTGTAGTACTCCTTTATAATCACCCGATTCGTTGTGACGTTTGGTAGTACCCAAAGTGTTCCTCACAGTAAGCAGGAGTTGCATATTCTCATAGTTATAGGAACACGCATAAGTCATGGATAAAAGCAATAGCAACATACTAAACGATCGGGTGCTAAGCTAATGGAATGGGTCATGTCAAATAGATCATTCAACCAATGATGTGACCTTGTTAATCAAATGACAACTCCTTGGTCTATGGTTAGGAAACATAACCATCTTTGATTAACAAGCTAGTCTAGTAGAGGCATACTAGTGACACTCTGTTTGTCTATATATTCACACATGTATTATGTTTCCTGTTAATACAATTCTAGCATGAATAATAAACATTTATCATGATATAAGGAAATAAATAATAACTTTATTATTGCCTCTAGGGCATATTTCCTTGATCTCCCACTTGCACTAGAGTCAATAATCTAGATCACATCACCATGTGATTAACATCGATAGTTCACATCATCATGTGATTAACACCCATAGTTCACATCGCCATGTGACCAACACCCAAAGGGTTTCTTGGATTCAGTAATCTAGTTCACATCGCTATGTGATTAACACCCAAAGAGTACTAAGGTGTGATCATGTTTTGCTTGTGAGAGAATCTTAGTCAACGGGTCTTTCATATTCAGATCCGTTATGTATTTTGCAATTTTCTATGTCTACAATGCTCTTGCGGAGCTACTCTAGCTAATTGCTCCCACTTTCAATATGTATCTAGATCGAGACTTAGAGTCATCGGATCGGTGTCAAAACTTGCATCGGCGTAACCCTTTACGACGAACCTTTTGTCACTTCCATAGTCGAGAAACATATCCTTATTCCACTAAGGATAATTTTGACCATTGTCCGATGATCTACTCCTAGATCACTATTGTACTCCTTGCCAAACTTCGATTGTAGGGTATACAATAGATCTGGTACACAACATGGCATACTTTATAGAACCTATGGCCAAGGCATAGGGAATGACTTTCATTCTCTTTCTATCTTCTGCCGTGGTCGGGTTTTGAGTCTTACTCAATTTCACACCTTGTAACACAGGCAAGAACTCTTTCTTTGATTGTTCCATTTTGAACTACTTCAAAATCTTGTCAAGGTATGTACTCATTGAAAAAACTTATCAAGCGTCTTGATCTATCTCTATAGATCTTGATGCTCAATATGTAAGCAGCTTCACCGAGGTCTTTCTTTGAAAAACTCCTTTCAAACACTCCTTTATGCTTTGCGAATAATTCTACATTATTTCCGATCTACAATATGTCATTCACATATACTTATCGAAATCTGTAGTGCTCCCACTCACTTTCTAGTAATTACAGGCTTCACCGCAAGTGCATATAAAACTATATGCTATGATCAACTTATCAAAGCATGTATTCCAACTCTGAGATGCTTGCACCAGTCCATAGATGGATCCTTTGGAGCTTGCATATTTTGTTAGCACCTTTAGGATTTACAAAACCTTCTGGTTGCATCATATACAACTCTTCTTTAATAAATCCATTAAGGAATGCAGTTTTGTTTATCCATTTGCCGATTTCATAAAATGCGACAATTGCTAACATGATTCGGACAGACTTAAGCGTGAATACGGTGAGAAACTCTCATCGTAGTCAACATCTTGAACTTGTCGAAAACCTTTTGCGACAATTCTAGCTTTGTAGACGATAACACTACTATCGGCGTCCGTCTTCCTCTTGAAGATCCACTTGTTTTCTATTGCTTGCCGACCCTCGAAGTCAACAACCAAAGTCCACACTTTGTTTTCATACATGGATCCCATCTCGCATTTCATGGCCTCAAGCCATTTTGCGGAACACAGGCTCACCATCGCTTCTTCATAGTTCGTAGGTTCATCATGATCTAGTAGCATGACTTCCGAACAGGATTACCGTACCACTGCAGTGCGGATCTTACTCTGGTTGATCTACGAGGTTACGTAGTAACTTGATGCTGAAGTTTCATGATCAACATCATCAACTTCCTCACTATTTTGTGTAGATGTCGCAGAAACCGGTTTACGTGATAAACTACTTTCAAATAAGGGAGAAGGTACAGTTACCTCATCAAGTTCTCTTGTCCTCCCACTCACTTCTTTCGAGAGAAACTCCTTCTCTAGAAAGGATCCATTCTTAGCAACAAATGTCTTGCCTTGGATCTGTGATAGAAGGTGTACCCAACTGTCTCCTTTGGGTATCCTATGAAGACACATTTCTCCGATTTAGGTTCGAGCTTATCAGGTTGAAGCTTTTTCACATAAGCATCGCATCCCCAAACTTTAAGAAACGCCATGACTTAGGTTTCTTTGTTAAACCATAGTTCATACGGTGTCGCCTCAGCAGTTTAGATGGTGCCCTATTAAGCGTGAATGCATTTGTCTCTAATGCATAACCCCAAAAGCGATAGTGGTAAGCGATAAGAGACATCATAGATCGCACCATATCCAATAAAGTGCAGTTACGACTTTCGGACACACCATTGCGCTGTGGTGTTCGGGTGGCGTGAGTTGCTTGAAACTATTCCGCATTGTTTCAAATGTAGACCAAACTCGTAACTCAAATATTCGCCTCCACGATCAGATCGTAGAAACTTTATTTTCTTATTACGATGATTTTCAACTTCACTCTGAAATTCTTTGAACTTTTCAAATGTTTGGGACTTATGTTTCATCAAGTAGATATACCCATATCTGCTCAAATCATCTTGTGAAGGTCAGAAAATAATGATACTTGCCACGAGCATCAACACTCATTGAATCGCATACATCGGTATGTATTATTTCCAATAAGTCAATAGCTTGTTCCATTGTTCCGAGAAGCGGAGTTTTAGTCATCTTGCCCAAAAGGCACGGTTACTTAAGCATCAAATGATTCATAATCAAGTGATTCCGAAAGTCCATCGGCATGGAGTTTTCTTCAAGCGCTTTACACCAATATGACCTAAACGGCGATTGCCACAAATAAGTTGCACTATCATTATTAACTTTGCATCTTTTGGTTTCAATATTATGAATATGTGTATCACTATGATCGAGATCCAATGAACCATTTTCATTGGGTGTGTAACCATATAAGGTTTTATTCATGTAAACAGAACAACAATTTATTCTCTTACTTAAATGAATAATCAGTATTGCAATAAACATGATCAAATCATATTTATGCTCAACACCAAATAACACTTATTTAGGTTCCACACTAATCCCGAAAGTATAGGGAGTGTGCGATGATGATCATATCAATCTTGGAACTACTTCCAACACTCATCGTCACTTCCCCTTCAACTAGTTTCTGTTCATTCTGCAACTCCGTTTCAAGTTACTATTCTTAGCAACCGAACCGATTATCAAATACCGAGGGGTTGCTGCGAACACTAGTAAAATACACATCAATAATCTGTATATCAAATATACCTTTGTTCACTTTGCCATCCTTCTTATCCGCCAAATACTTGGGGTAGTTCCGCTTCTAGTGACCAGTTCCATTGCAGCAAAAGCATTTAGTCTCAGGCTTAGGTCCAGACTTGGGCTTCTTCACTCGAGCAGCAACTTGCTTGCCGTTCTTCTTGAAGTTCCCCTTCTTTTCCCTTTGTCCTTTTCTTGAAACTAGTGGTCTTGTCAATCATCAACACTTGATGCTCTTTCTTGATTTCTACCTTCGTCGATTTCAACATCACGAAGAGCTCGGGAATTGTTTTCGTCATCCCTTGCATACCATAGTTCATCACGAAGATCTAGTAACTTAGTGTTGGTGACTAGAGAATTACATCAATCACTATCTTATCCGGAAGATTAACTCCCACTTGATTCAAGCGATTGAAGTACCCGGACAATCGAGAACATGCTCACTAGTTGAGCGATTCTCTTCCATCTTTTAGCTATAGAACTTGTTGGAGATTTCATATCTCTCAACTCGGTATTTGCTTGAAATATTAACTTCAATTCCTGGAACATCTCATATGGTCCATGACGTTCAAAACGTCTTTGAAGTCCCGATTCTAAGCTGTTAAGTATGGTGCACTAAACTATCAAGTAGTCATCATATTGAGCTAGCCAAAGCGTTCATAACGTCTACATTTGCTCCTGCAATAGGTGCATCACCTAGCGGTGCATTAAGGACATAATTCTTACGTGCAGCAATGAGGATAAACCTCGGATCACGGATCCAATCCGCATCATTGCTACTAACATTTTTCAATACAATTTTCTCTAGGAACACATATAAAAACATAGGGAAGCAACAACGCGAGCTATTGATCTACAACATAATTTGCAAAATACTACGGGACTAAGTTCATGATAAATTAAAGTTCAATTAATCATATTACTTAAGAACTCCCACTTAGACAGACATCTCTCTAGTCATCTAAGTGATCACGTGATCCAAATCAACTAAACCATAACCGATCATCACGTGAGATGGAGTAGTTTTCAATGGTGAACATCTTATGTTGATCATATCTACTATATGATTCACGCCGACCTTTCGGTCTCTGTTTTCCGAGGCCTTATCTGCATATGCTAGGCTCGTCAAGTATATCCGTATTATTCTGCGTGTGCAAAACTGTCTTGCACCATTTGTAGATGGACGTAGAGCTTATCACACCCGATCATCACGTGGTGTCTCGTACGACGAACTTTGGCAGCGGTGCATACTGTGGAGAACACTACTTGATAATTTTAGTGAGAGATCATCTTAAAATGCTACCGCCAATCAAAGCAAAATAAGATGCATAAAGGATAAACATCACATGCAATCAATATAAGTGATATGATATGGCCATCATCATCTTGTGCTTGTGATCTCCATCTCCGAAGCACCGTCGTGATCACCATCGCCACCGCGCGACACCTTGATCTCCATCGTAGCATCGTTGTCGTTTACGCCATCTATTGCTTCTCGACTATCGCTACCGCTTAGTGATAAAGTAAAGCAATTACAGGCGTTTGCATTTCATACAATAAAGCGACAACCATATGGCTCCGACCAGTTGCCGATAACTTCGGTTACAAAACATGATCATCTCATACAATAAAATATAGCATCACGTCTTGACCATATCACATCACAACATGCCCCGCAAAAACAAGTTAGACGCGTCTTCTACTTTGTTGTTGCAAATTTTACGTGGCTGCTACGGGCTTAAGCAAGAACCAATCTCACCTACGCATCAAGACCACAACGATACTTCGTCAAATAGACTCCGCTTTTAACCTTCTCAAGGACCGGGCGTACACTTTCAGTTCAACTAAAGTGAGAGAGACAGACACCCGCCAGCCACCTTTAAGCACGAGTGCTGCGTAGCAGTGAAACCAGTCTCGCGTAAGTGTACAGCGTAATGTCGGTCCGGGCCGCTTCATCTCACAATACCGCTGAACCAAAGTATGACATCTTTGGTAGGCAGTATGACTTGTATCACCCACAACTCACTTGTGTTCTACTCGTGCAAAACATCAAACCATAAAAACCTAGGCTCGGATGCCACTGTTGGGGACCGTAGTAATTTCAAAAAAATTCCTACGCACACGCAAGATCATGGTGATGCATAGCAACGAGAGGGGAGAGTGTTGTCTACGTACCCTCGTGAACCCGAAGCGGAAGCGATCACAGCGTAGAGGAAGTAGTCAGACGTTCTCCTCGCGATCCAACCGATCCCAGCGCCGTTACTCCGGCGCCTCCGAGTTCTTGGCACACGCGTTCAGCTCGGTGGCGCTCCTCAGCTCGATCCGGCAAAGCTCCGGGGAGAGAGAGTTCCACAAGACGACGTGGCAGCGATCTTGATGTTCTACCGGCGCAGGCTTCGCCTAAGCACCGCTTCTGATATGACCGAGGTGGAATATGGTGGAGGGGGCACCGCACACGGCTAAGAGATCCAAGAGATCAATTGTTTGTCTCTTTGGTGCTAGCCCTGCCCTCTATTTATATGTTGAGCCCCGGGTCGAAACTTGGAGCAAAAGCCTCCTCAAAGTCGGTTTTGCCCGAAAGGCAAGAGTCCCACTCGGACTCCAGGACCAAACGCCACAATCCTTGGCGTCTGGCCCGACGCCATGGGCCTCGGCGTCTGGCCGGGGCAGACGCCCGAGGTCTCCGACGTTTGGCCCCAGCCTCATAAAACTCCTTTTGCACCGACCTAAAGCCTCATGGGCTTGACCCTTAGCCTAAACATATCATCCAATATATGAATCTTTACGTCTCGACCATTTCGAGACTCCTCGTCATGTCCCCGATCTCATCCGGGACTCCGAACTCCTTCGGTACATCAAAACATGTAAACTCATAATATAAGCATCATGAAACCTTAAGCGTGCGGACCCTACGGTTCGAGAACAATGTAGACATGACCGAGACACGTCTCGGTCAATAACCAATAGCGGGACCTGGATGCCCATATTGGCTCCTACATATTCTACGAAGATCTTTATCGGTCGGACCGCATAACAACATCGTTGTTCCCTTTGTCATCGGTATGTTACTTGCGAGATTCGATCGTCGGTATCCAATACCTAGTTCAATCTAGATTCTTGGCAAGTCTCTTTACTCGTTCCGTAATACATCATCTCACAGCTAACTCATTAGTTGTAATGCTTGCAAGGCTTAGTGATGTGTATTACCGAGAGGGCCCAGAGATACCTCTCCGACAATTGGAGTGACAAATCCTAATCTCAAATCGCCAACCCAACATCCGCCTTTGGAGACACCTGTAGTACTCCTTTATAATCACCCGATTACGTTGTGACGTTTGGTAGTACCCAAAGTGTTCCTCCGTAAACGGGAGTTGCATATTCTCATAGTTATAGGAACACGCATAAGTCATGGATAAAAAGCAATAGCAACATACTAAGCGATCGGGTGCTAAGCTAATGGAATGGGTCATGCCAATCAGATCATTCAACCAATGATGTGACCTTGTTAATCAAATGACAACTCCTTTGTCTATGGTTAGGAAACATAACCATCTTTGATTAACAAGCTAGTCTAATAGAGGCATACTAGTGACACTCTGTTTGTCTATATATTCACACATGTATTATGTTTCCTGTTAATACAATTCTAGCATGAATAATAAACATTTATCATGATATAAGGAAATAAATAATAACTTTATTATTGCCTCTAGGGCATATTTCCTTGATTTGAGCTTACATTTATGTTTCATCCGTAGTCGGATGTTGATCTTGTATTTGATGTTGATGTATTCTTGTGGCATTTGTGCCTTATGTATGTATCCCCATCTATTATGTAATGTAGATGTAATGATATCCACCTTGCAAAAGCGTTTCAGTATGCGGGTCTATTCTTGGTGGGACCGTCGAGTTCCTTTTGGATAGGGTTAGCATATTGGGCGTGAAAAGTTGGTATCGAGCCTCGACCGACCCTAGGAGCCCCTTGATTGATCGTGTAGTTTGGCCGTTGTCGAGTCTAGAAGAAAACTGTTTTACGAGTCTAGTTATATCGAGAGTAGGAATTCTTTTACTCCTCAGCCCCTTAACGCTACGGTGAGGAATCTTGACGTAGGTGTTTTAAATTACTCCTCTTCCCCTTCAAATTTTTCTTTAGGTTCACGCAGTTGGTTTTCCGTTCGTTGTTCCTCAGATCTTTTCACCCGGTGCATTTCTCGTCAAGTCGACTCGAGCCTCTTCATCTTTGCAAGTTCAATCCTCAGTTCTTCTTCCGACGTCGTTGTTTTTCCTTGTCCGAAGTTGTTCTTGTTTTTCCCACCCGCCCTCCCTGTTCTTCTTCTCGGAACCGGAGTCTGTAATCGAGTATCCATCCTACTCGTGCGAAGTCTTTGATTTCTTTCCTCAATGTTTTCAACCGGTGTTTTTCTCTTCAAGATATTCGTCGATTCTCCTTCCAGTTGTCTTTGTTTTCCCGCCCTCCCACTAATGCCCCGGATTCGATGCGCGAGGTGTCCTTCAGTTATTCGCTGTCATTGCCATGTCATTTGCTTGCGTGTTGCATTTTGCCATGTCATCATCTGCATTTCATATCATGTTGTCATGTGCATTTCATTTTGCATACGTGTTCGTCTCATGCATCCGAGCATTTTCCCCGTTGTCCGTTTTCCAATCCGGCACTCCTATGTCTCCAGCGCCCTTTTACCTCTTTTCATGTGCGGGTGTTAAGCGGTCTCGGAATGGACCGAGGTTTGTCAAGCGGCCTTGTTATAGCACCGTAGAACCGCTTTGTCAAGTTTCGGATCATTTGGAGGTCGCTTGATACTCAACGGTTAACCGGCAACCGCAGAGCCCTCTTTGTTTGCAGCCCAACACCTCTCCAAAGTGGCCCAAAACCCAGCAAACTCCCCTCCATGCTCTCGGTCGTTCGATCACGATCGCGTGGCCGAAAACCGTGCTCCATTTGGACTCTCCTAGCTCCCTCTACCTATAAATATGCCTTCCCTTCCATTTTTCGCAGTCCAAACTCTAGCCCCGCGCCCCTCGCGCCGCCGGACATGTCCGTTCCGCCGCCGGACGCGTCAACCGCCCCAGCCACCTCACTCCGGCCAATCCGGAGCAGCCACATCACCACCGCCGCCTCCGCGCCCAATGGGACGCTGCCAAGTCGCCTCCACCGCGCCCACATCGTCGCCGCCGGAGCCAGATCCGCAGCGGGCAAGAACCTCGCCGGGCCCGACCGCCGCCAGCGCTCCTCCCCCCGGGCCGCGCCCCGCCGCCGTCCGCCGCCCGCCAGCCGGACTACTCCACCGCCACCAGCGGTATCCGACCCAGCCATGGGACTTCTCCGCGCCGCCCAGGCTCGAAACCCGCGCGCGCCTTTCCGCGCCTTCGCGCCTGACGCCTCGCCTCCGCCGCCGCCCTGCTTCCCCACGCCGGCTCCGCCCGGCCACCGGTCAACTCCAGCGACAGTGTCGCGCCATGGGGCCAAACCTCACAAACCCCACTCGCCCGCCGCCTCGTGCCTCGCCCCGGCCCCTCTCCGGTCAGATCCGGCCGCCCGCGCCCGGATCCGGCGACTCCCCCTCGCCGGCGCCCTCTCCCTCGTCCTCCGGCCACCACACCGTCGCTCTCCGGCGAGTTCCGGCCTGCTTTGAAAACCGTGCAGATGAGGTTGACCCCGATTTCCTACGAAGTCCCCGAATATGTGATATTTTGTGCCATTTTCATCATGCCATAACTCTCCGCATATAGCTCCGTTTCGTGCGTGTAATATGTCAAAATATTTGCCTCGAAGAGTAGATCATTTCATCTCAGTGTATCATTTTCCTTTGAGCTCATCTTGATGCCTGAAATGCTGTTAGAAGAGTGCTATGTGATGTTAGTTTCTGTTTCTTAACAGAACATGCACTTTTGTCATTTTTGCCGTGATTGATGTGTCCACCCTATGAACTTGAGTCCTACATGTGTTTTGTAATATGCCATGCCATCTTTCCAGAGGTGCTTGCCATGTATTTTTGTGAGTTGTGTAGTGAGTGCATCAAGCTTGTTAAGTAGGGTACTTGCTGTTGCTGTTTTCCTGGCAGATTCTGTTATATTTTTGTTGCCATGTTAACTTGATGCTACAGAGAGATCCATGCTTATTTTGAGATACTTCAGTAAGGATGTTTTGTTATACATGTCTTGCTCTATCCATCCATGCCCTTTTTTGCAATTATGGAGTGCCATAGCTTGAGTCAATCGAGCTCTACTTTTGCTACAAAATGTTTCCTGGCAGGATCTTTACATGTTATTCAATTTTGCCAAGGTTGTTATAGTTGATCCGTGTATGCTATGATGTTGTTCTTGCCATTTATAGCTTCTATGCCATGTCTTCTTGCTGTTGGTTGCCTTTCCATGCCATGTATTGCTCTGTGGTGAGTGGTTCAAGCTCACCAACATGCCTACTTATCGTTGTTCCTGCCATGTATGAATCTGTAATATAACTTGCCATGTTTACATGGGTGCCATCATATTTTCTGGTCCTTTTTGGCTTATGGTCAGTAAGGGACTTTTGTTCTATGCTTTGACTAGATTCATGCGATGCACTTTTTGCCATGTTAAGTTCCTGTAACATGTTGTTTGATAGCTCCGAACATTGCAACCTGATGTTATTTCTGCCAAAGTCTGAGACTGTTATTATTTGCAATCTTGCCATATGTTTTTGAGCATGTTCTAGTGATTTCTGGAGATAGCTCAGTGTTCGTGTTTTGTCATGCTTTACCTGTACATCATGTCCATGCCTTTTGTTTTTATATTGAGGTCCTTTAGCATATTGTTTTGATGCTTGCAATATGCCTAGTTGCTGTTTTGGGCAGATTGTTGTCATGACTTGTGTTGATCTGTTGCTCCGTTTTGAGTGTGCTCTATATGAAACTTGCTTGATTTTGCATGTAGCTTCATATTATCATGTTGCATCCTTGTTTTGATGTGTTTTCTTGATGTTTGTATGCATTTTGCATCAATGCCATGCTTATCTTGTTTTGCTCATATCTTCTAGTAGTAGCTCAATCTAATGAACTTTATATGTAACTTGACTAGAATTTCGTGTAGATCATCGTGGTGCATCTTAACTTGCTGTTTAACAACTTGAACATAAAGTTATCCAGATCTGGACCAATTTCGAAATTTGCATATGAGGACTTACGAAATTGTTCTATGTTGTTTAGGCCTCATTTAAACTTGCCTTGATGTGTTGCTCTTGTTTGCATCATGTCTTGCCATGAGTAGCTTCATGTAGCTTTGTCATGCATCATGCTTGTTGTGCATCATGTCTTGTTCATGTGTGGTGTGTTTACTATGTTGTGTGCTTCTTCTTGTTAGTTCCTGTTTCGTTGCGATCGTGAGGATTCGTTCGTCTCACGCTTGGTTCGGCTTCATCCGCTCGTCTTCTTCATGGACTCGTTCTTCTTCCTTGCGGGATTTCGGGCAAGATGACCGCTACCTTGGATCTCACTACTATCATTGCTATGCTAGTTGCTTCGTTCTATCGCTATCTGCGCTACCTATTACCTGTTTATCAAGCCATCCCAAATCGCCATGAACCTCTAACCTTTGACACCCTTCCTAGCAAACCGTTGTTTGGCTATGTTACCGCTTTGCTCAGCCCCTCTTATAGCGTTGTTAGTTGCAGGTGAAGATGAAGTTTGTTCCTTGTTGGAACATGGAGACGTTGTTCCATGCTGCAACATGTTTACTTGTTGGGATATCACAATATATCTTATTTACTTAATGCATCTATATACTTGGTAAAGGGTGGAAGGCTCGGCCTTATGCCTGGTGTTTTGTTCCACTCTTGCCGCCCTAGTTTCCGTCATATCGGTATTATGTTCCCGGATTTTGCGTCCCTAACGCAGTCGGGTGATTTATGGGACCCCTTGACAGTTTCGCTTTGAATAAGACTTTTCCAAAGCAAGGCCCAACATTGGTTTTACCATTTGCCTCACCTAGCCCTTTTTCCCTTGGGTTTAGGAGCCCCCGGACCGGTGCTCCTTCGAGTCTTGGCCCGAACTAGAGCCCTGTGCAGCGCCCCCTCAAGGCAACTTGAGGTCTGGTTTTAGTTGTACGGACTGCTCATCCGGATGTGCCCTAAGAACGAGGTACGTGCGACTCCTATCGGGATTTGTCGGCACATTCGGGCGGCTTTGCTGGTCTTGTTTTATTCTTTGTCGAAATGTCTTGTAGCCGGATTCCGAGACTGATCGGGTCTTCCGGGGAGAAGGAATATCCTTCGTTGATCGCGAGAGCTTATCATGGGCTAAGTTGGGACACCCTGCAGGTATAAACTTTCGAGAGCCGTGCGCGGTTATGTGGCGAGATGGGAATTTGTTAATGTCCGGTTGTAGTAAACTTGAAGCAAACTCTTCTAAAATACACCAACCGTGTGCGTAACCGTGAGTGTCTCTTTTCGGGGTTGATCGAGAGGAGAACACGGTTTCTGGGTTATGTCTGACGTAAGTAGGAGTTCATGATCACTTCATGATCATTATTAGTTGACGACCGTTCCTTTGATTCTCTTCTCGCTCTCATTTGCGTATGTTAGCCACCATATCATGCTTAGTCGCTGCTGCAACCTCACCACTTTACCCCTTCCTTTCCCATTAAGCTTTGCTAGTCTTGATACCCATGGTAATGGGATTCTTGAGTCCTCGTGGCTCACAGATTACTACACCACCGATTGCGGTACATGTTGTGCGATGATCATGGCGTGAGAGCGATGTTTGCTTGTATTGGAGTTCCTCTTACGCTTCTTCTTCGATCGGGGATAGGTTCGGTCGGCAGCCTTGGCTAGCAGGGTGGATGTCGTTTGAGCTTCTGTTTATGTTTCATCCGTAGTCGGATGTTGATCTTGTATTTGATGTTGATGTATTCTTGTGGCATTTGTGCCTTATGTATGTATCCCCATCTATTATGTAATGTAGATGTAATGATATCCACCTTGCAAAAGCGTTTCAGTATGCGGGTCCATCCTTGGTGGGACCGTCGAGTTCCTTTTGGATAGGGTCGCATATTGGGCGTGAAAAGTTGGTATCAGAGCCTCGACCGACCCTAGGAGCCCCCTTGATTGATCGTGTAGTTTGGCCGTTGTCGAGTCTAGAAGAAAACTGTTTTCTGAGTCTAGTTATATCGGAAAGTAGGAATTCTTTTTACTCCTCAGCCCCTTAAATGCTCACGGTGAGGAATCTTGGCGTAGGTGTTTTAAATTACTCCTCTTCCCTTCAAATTTTTCTTTAGGTTCACGCAGTTGGTTTTCCGTTCGTTGTTCCTCAGATCTTTTCACCCGGTGCATTTCTCGTCAAGTCGACTCGAGCCTCTTCATCTTTGCAAGTTCAATCCTCAGTTCTTCTTCCGACGTCGGTGTTTTTCCTTGTCAAGAAGTTGTTCTTGTTTTTCCCACCCGCCCTCCTGTTTCTTCTTCTCTAACCGGAGTGCATGAATTCCAGTATCCATCCTACTCGTGCGAAGTCTTTGATTTCTTTCCTCAATGTTTTCAACCGGTGTTTTTCTCTTCAAGATATTCGTCGATTCTCCTTCCAGTTGTCTTTGTTTTCCCGCCCTCCCACTAACGCCCCGGATTCGATGCGCCAGGTGTCCTTCAGTTATTCGTTGTCATTGCCATGTCATTTGCTTGCGTGTTGCATTTTGCCATGTCATCATCTGCATTTCATATCATGTTGTCATGTGCATTCCATTTTGCATACGTGTTCCTCTCATGCATCCGAGCATTTTCCCCGTTGTCTGTTTTCCAATCCGGCACTCCTATGTCTCCCGGCGCCCCTTTTACCTCTTTTCATGTGCGGGTGTTAAACGGTCTCGGAATGGACCGAGGTTTGTCAAGCGGCCTTGGTATAGCACCGTAGACCGCCTGTCAAGTTTCGGATCATTTGAGGTCGCTTGATACTCCAGCAGTTAACCGGTAACCGCAGATCCCTCTTTGTTTGCAGCCCAACACCCCTTCCAAAGTGGCCCAAAACCCAGCAAACTCCCCTCCATGCTCTCGGTCGTTCGATCACGATCGCGTGGCCGAAAACCGTGCTCCATTTGGACTCTCCTAGCTCCCTCAACCTATAAATATTCCTTCCCTTCCATTTTCGCGGTCCAAACTCTAGCCTGCTCACCGCGCCGGACATGTCCGTTCCGCCGAGACGCGTCCACCGCCCAGCCACCACCTCACTCCGGCCAATCCGGAGCCGCCCACATCACCACCGCCGCCTCCGCGCCCAATGGACGCCGCCACGTCGCCTCCACGCCCGCGCATCGCCGCCGCCGCCGGGCCAGATCCGGCCATGCGAGGCGAACCGAACCTCGCCTCGAGCCGCCGCCAGCGCTCCTCCCCCCGGGCGCGCCCGCCGCCGCCGTCCGTCGCCCGCTGGGACTACTCCTGCACCACCAGGGCGACCCAGCGCCGCCCATCTCGCGCCTTGTGCGCCTGCAACGCCTCGCCTCGCCGCCGCCCCACTTCCCCACGCAGCTCCGCCCGCGGCCACTGAAAGTCAACTCCCGCGACCAGAGCCGCCCGCGCGCGCCATGGAGGCCGACCTCACGACCCCTCACCCAGCGCCTCGTGCCTCGCCCCGGCCCCTCTCCGGCCAGATCCGGCCGTCCGCGCCTTAATCCGGCGACTCCCCCTCGCCGGCGCCCTCTCCCTCGTCCTCCGGCCACCACCCCGTCGCTCTCCGGCGAGTTCCGGCCTGCTTTGAAAACCGTGCAGATGAGGTTGACCCGATTTCTCTGAAGTCCCCGAATATGTGATATTTTGTGCCATTTTCATCATGCCATAACTCTCTGCATATAGCTCCGTTTCGTGCGTGTAATATGTCAAAATATTCGCCTCGAAGAGTAGATCATTTCATCTAATTGCATCATTTTCCTTTGAGCTCATCTTGATGCCTGAAATGCTGTTAGAAGAGTGCTATGTGATGTTAGTTTCTGTTTCTTAACAGAACATGCACTTTGTCATTTTGCCGTGATTGATGTGTGCACCCTATGAGCTTGAGTCCTACATGTGTTTTGTAATATGCCATGCCATCTTTCCAGGGGTGCTTGCCATGTATTTTGTGAGTTGTGTAGTGAGTGCATCAAGCTTGTTAATTAGGGTACTTGCTGTTGCTGTTTTCTGGCAGATTCTGTTATATTTTGTTGCCATGTTAACTTGATGCTACAGAGAGATCCATGCTTATTTTGAGATACTTCAGTAAGGATGTTTTGTTATACATGTCTTGCTCTATCCATCCATTCCCTTTTTTGCAATTATGGAGTGCCATAGCTTGAGTCAATCGAGCTCTACTTTTGTTACAAAATGTTTCCTGGCAGGATCTTTACATGTTATTCAATTTTGCCAAGGTTGTTATAGTTGATCCGTGTATGATATGATGTTGTTCTTGCCATTTATACCTTCTATGCCATGTCTTCTTGCTGTTGGTTGCCTTTCCATGCCATGTCTTGCTCTGTGGTGAGTGGTTCAAGCTCACCAACATGCCTACTTATTGTTGTTCCTGCCATGTATGAATCTGTAATATAACTTGCCATGTTTACATGGGTGCCATCATATTTTCTGGTCCTTTTTGGCTTATGGTCAGTAAGGAACTTCTGTTCTATGCTTTGAGTAGATTCATGACATGCCCTATTTGCCATGTTAAGTTGCTGTAACATGTTGTTTGATAGCTCTGAACATTGCAACCTGATGTTATTTCTGCCAAAGTCTGAAACTGTTATTATTTGTAATCTTGCCATATGTTTTTGAGCATGTTCTAGTGATTTCTGGAGATAGCTCAGTGTTCATGTTTTGTCTTGCTTTACCTGTAAATCATGTCCATGCCTTTTGTTTTCATATTGAGGTCCCGTAGCATATTATTTTGATGCTTGCAATATGCCTAGTTGCTGTTTTGGGCAGATTGTCGTCATGACGTATAGTGTATGTGTTGATCCGTTGCTCCGTTTTGAGTGTGCTCTATATGAAACTTGCTTGATTTTGCATGTAGCTTCATATTATCATGTCGCATCCTTGTTTTGATGTGTTTTCTTGATATTTGTATGCATTTTGCATCAATGCCATGCTTATCTTGTTTTGCTCATATCTTCTAGGCCGTAGCTCCGAATCTAATGAACTTTATATGTAACTTGACTAGAATTTCGTTTAGCTCATCGTGGTGCATCTTAAATTGCTGTTTAACAAGTTGAACATAAAGTTATCCAGATCTGGACCAATTTCGAAATTTGCATATGAGGACTTACCGAAAATGTTCTATGTTGTTTCCGGCCTCATTTAAACTTGCCTTGATGTGTTGCTCTTGTTTGCATAATGTCTTGCCATGAGTAGCTTCATGTAGCTTTGTCATGCATCATGCTTGTTGTGCATCATGTCTTGTTCATGTGTGGTGTGTTTACTATGTTGTGTGCTTCTTCTTGTTAGTTCTGTTTAGTTGCGATCGTGAGGATTCGTTCGTCTACGCTTGGTTCGGCTTCATCCGTTCGTCTTCTTCATGGACTCGTTCTTCTTCCTTGCGGGATTTCAGGCAAGATGACCGCTACCTTGGATCTCACTACTATCATTGCTATGCTAGTTGCTTCGTTCTATCGCTATCTTTGCGCTACCTATTACCTGTTTATCAAGCCATCCCAAATCGCCATGAACCTCTAACCTGTGACACCCTTCCTAGCAAACCATTGTTTGGCTATGTTACCGCTTTGCTCAGCCCCTCTTATAGCGTTGTTAGTTGCAGGTGAAGATGAAGTTTGTTCCTTGTTGGAACATGGAGGCGTTGTTCCATCTTTGGAACATGTTTACTTGTTGGGATATCACAATATATCTTATTTAATTAATGCATCTATATACTTGGTAAAGGGTGGAAGTCTCTGCCTTATGCCTGGTGTTTTGTTCCACTCTTGCCGCCCTAGTTTCCGTCATATCGGTATTATGTTCCCGGATTTTTCGTCCCTAACGCGGTCGGGTGATTTATGGGACCCCCTTGACAGTTCGCTTGGAATAAGACTTTTCCAAAGAAGGCCCAACATTGGTTTTACCATTTGCCTCACCTAGCCCTTTTTCCCTTGGGTTTAGGAGCCCGAGGGTCATCTTTATTTTAACCCCCCGGACGGTGCTCCTTCGAGTCTTGGCCCGAACTAGAGCCTGTCGTGCAAATACCGTCAAGGCAACTTGAGGTCTGGTTTTAGTTGTACGGACTGCTCATCCGGATGTGCCCTGAGAACGAGGTATGCGCGACTCCTATCGGGATTTGTCGGCACATTCGGGCGGCTTTGCTGGTCTTGTTTTATTCTTTGTCGAAATGTCTTGTAGCCGGATTCCGAGGTGATTGGGTCTTCTCGGGAGAAGGAATATCCTTCGTTGATCGCGAGAGCTTATCATGGGCTAAGTTGGGACACCCTGCAGGGTATAAACTTTCGAGAGCCGTGCCCATGTTATGTGGCGAGATGGGAATTTGTTAATGTCCGATTGTAATAAACTTGAAGCAAACTCTTCTAAAATACACCAACCGTGTGCGTCGTGAGTGTCTCTTTTCGGGGTTGATCGAGAGGAGAACACGGTTTTACGGGTTATGTCGGCGTAAGTAGGGAGTTCATGATCACTTCATGATCATTATTAGTTGACGACCGTTCCTTTGATTCTCTTCTCGCTCTCATTTGCGTATGTTAGCCACCATATCATGCTTAGTCATGCTGCAACCTCACCACTTTAGCCCTTCCTTTCCCATTAAGCTTTGCTAGTCTTGATACCCATGGTAATGGGATTCTTTGAGTCCTCGTGGCTCATGATTACTACACCACCCGATTGCGAGTGCAGTTTGTGCGATGATCATGGCGTGAGAGCGATGTTTGCTTGTATTGGAGTTCCTCTTCCGCTTCTTCTTGATCAGGGATAGGTTCCGGTCGGCAGCCCTGGCTAGCTTGGTGGATGTCGTTTGAGCTTCTGTTTATGTTTCATCCGTAGTCGGATGTTGATCTTGTATGTTGATGTTGATGTATTCTTGTGTCATTTGTGCCTTATGTATGTATCCCGATCTATTATGTAATGTTGATGTAATGATATCCACCTTGCAAAAGCGTTTCAGTATGCGGGTCTATCCTTGGTGGGACCGTCGAGTTTCTTTTGGATAGGGTCGCATATTGGGCGTGACAAGTTGGTATCAAAGCCTCGACCGACCCTAGGAGCCCCCTTGATTGATCGTGTAGTTTGGCCGTTGTCGAGTCTAGAAGAAAACTGTTTTCTGAGTCTAGTTATATCGGAGTAGGAATTCTTTTACTCCTCAGCCCCTTCGTCGCTCTGGTGAGGAATCTTGGCGTAGGTGTTTGAATTACTCCTCTTCCCTTCAAATTTTTCTTTAGGTTCACGTGATTGGTTTTCCGCTCGTTGTTCCTCAGATCTTTTCACCCGGTGCATTTCTCGTCAAGTCGACTCGAGCCTCTTCATCTTTGCAAGTTCAATCCTCAGTTCTTCTTCCGACGTCGTTGTTTTTCCTTGTCCGAAGTTGTTCTTGTTTTTCCCACCCGCCCTCCCTGTTCTTCTTCTCTAACCGGAGATGCGTAATCAGTATCCATCCTACTCGTGCGAAGTCTTTGATTTCTTTCCTCAATGTTTTCAACCGTGTTTTTCTCTTCAAGATATTCGTCGATTCTCCTTCCAGCTTGTCTTTGTTTTCCCGCCCTCCCACTAACGCCCCGGATTCGATGCGCCAGGTGTCCTTCAGTTATTCGTTGTCATTGCCATGTCATTTGCTTGCGTGTTGCATTTTGCCATGTCATCATTTGCATTTCATATCATGTTGTCATGTGCATTTCATTTTGCATACGTGTTCCTCTCATGCATCCGAGCATTTTCCACGTTGTCTGTTTTCCAATCCGGCACTCCTATGTCTCCCGGCGCCCCTTTTACCTCTTTTCATGTGCGGGTGTTAAACGGTCTCGGAATGGACCGAGGTTTGTCAAGCGGCCTTGGTATAGCACCGGTAGACCGCCTGTCAAGTTTCGGATCATTTGGAGGTCGCTTGATACTCCAACGGTTAACCGGGTAACCGCAGATCCCTCTTTTGTTTGCAGCCCAACACCCCTTCCAAAGTGGCCCAAAACCCAGCAAACTCCCCTCCATGCTCTCGGTCGTTCGATCACGATCGCGTGGCCGAAAACCGTGCTCCATTTGGACTCTCCTAGCTCCCTCAACCTATAAATATTCCTTCCCTTCCATTTTTCGCAGTCCAAACTCTAGCCCTGCTCCCCTCGCGCCGCCGGACATGTCCGTTCCGCCGCCGGACGCGTCCACCGCCCCAGCCACCTCACTCCGGCCAATCCGGAGCCGCCACATCACCACCGCCGCCTCTGCGCCCAATGGGACGCCGCCATCGCCTCCACCGCGCCCACATCGCCGCCGCCGCCGGCCCAGATCCGGCTTCATGCGGGGCCGACCGGCCTCGCCGAACCCGAGCCGCCGTCCGCGCCGCCCGCGCTCCTCCCCGCCGGGCGCGCGCCGCCGCCGCCGTCCGTCGCCCATTGCCGGACTACTCCACCGCCACCCAGCATGGTATCACCCGCGCCGCCCATGCCTCCTCCGCGCCGCAGCAACGCCTCCCAACGCCTCGCCTCCGCCGCCGCCCTGCTTCCCCCACGCTGGCTCCGCCCGCGGCCACCGAAGGTCAACTCCGGCGACCAGAGCCGCCGCGCCATGGAGGGCCGACCTCCCCGAGCCCCCCTCACCCCACCGCCTCGTGCCCCGCCCCGGCCCCGTCTTCGGCCAGATCCGGCCGCAGCGCCCCGAATCCGGCGACTCCCCCTCGCCGGCGCCCTCTCCCTCGTCCTCCGGCCACCACCCCGTCGCTCTCCGGCGAGTTCCGGCCTGCTTTGAAAACCGTGCAGATGAGGTTGACCCCGATTTCCTACGAAGTCCCCGAATATGTGATATTTTGTGCCATTTTCATCATGCCATAACTCTCTGCATATAGCTCCGTTTCGTGCGTGTAATATGTCAAAATATTCGCCTCGAAGAGTAGATCATTTCATCTCATTGCATCATTTTCCTTTGAGCTCATCTTGATGCCTGAAATGCTGTTAGAAGAGTGCTATGTGATGTTAGTTTCTGTTTCTTAACAGAACATGCACTTTTGTCATTTTTGCCGTGATTGATGTGTGCACCCTATGAGCTTGAGTCCTACATGTGTTTTGTAATATGCCATGCCATCTTTCCAGGGGTGCTTGCCATGTATTTTTGTGAGTTGTGTAGTGAGTGCATCAAGCTTGTTAAGTAGGGTACTTGCTGTTGCTGTTTTCGTGGCAGATTCTGTTATATTTTTGTTGCCATGTTAACTTGATGCTCTGAGAGATCCATGCTTATTTTGAGATACTTCAGTAAGGATGTTTTGTTATACATGTCTTGCTCTATCCATCCATGCCCTTTTTGCAATTATGGAGTGCCATAGCTTGAGTCAATCGAGCTCTACTTTTGTTACAAAATGTTTCCTGGCAGGATCTTTACATGTTATTCAATTTTGCCAAGGTTGTTATAGTTGATCCGTGTATGATATGATGTTGTTCTTGCCATTTATACCTTCTATGCCATGTCTTCTTGCTGTTGGTTGCCTTTCCATGCCATGTCTTGCTCTGTGGTGAGTGGTTCAAGCTCACCAACATGCCTACTTATTGTTGTTCCTGCCATGTATGAATCTGTAATATAACTTGCCATGTTTACATGGGTGCCATCATATTTTCTGGTCCTTTTTGGCTTATGGTCAGTAAGGAACTTCTGTTCTATGCTTTGAGTAGATTCATGCCATGCCCTATTTGACATGTTAAGTTCCTGTAACATGTTGTTTGATAGCTCTGAACATTGCAACCTGATGTTATTTCTGCCAAAGTCTGAAACTGTTATTATTTGTAATCTTGCCATATGTTTTTGAGCATATTCTAGTGATTTCTGGAGATAGCTCAGTGTTCATGTTTTGTCTTGCTTTACCTGTACATCATGTCCATGCCTTTTGTTTTCATATTGAGGTCCCGTAGCATATTATTTTGATGCTTGCAATATGCCTAGTTGCTGTTTTGGAAAGATTGTCGTCATGACGTATAGTGTATGTGTTGATCCGTTGCTCCGTTTTGAGTGTGCTCTATATGAAACTTGCTTGATTTTGCATGTAGCTTCATATTATCATGTTGCATCCTTGTTTTGATGTGTTTTCTTGATATTTGTATGCATTTTGCATATATGCCATGCTTATCTTGTTTTGCTCATATCTTCTAGGCCGTAGCTCCGAATCTAATGAACTTTATATGTAACTTGACTAGAATTTCGTTTAGCTCATCGTGGTGCATCTTAAATTTCTGTTTAACAAGTTGAACATAAAGTTATCCAGATCTGGACCAATTTCGAAATTTGCATATGAGGACTTACCGAAAATGTTCTATGTTGTTTCCGGCCTCATTTAAACTTGCCTTGATGTGTTGCTCTTGTTTGCATCATGTCTTGCCATGAGTAGCTTCATGTAGCTTTGTCATGCATCATGCTTGTTGTGCATCATGTCTTGTTCATGTGTGGTGTGTTTACTATGTTGTGTGCTTCTTCTTGTTAGTTCCTGTTTAGTTGCGATCGTGAGGATTCGTTCGTCTACGCTTGGTTCGGCTTCATCCGTTCGTCTTCTTCATGGACTCGTTCTTCTTCCTTGCGGGATTTCAGGCAAGATGATCGCTACCTTGGATCTCACTACTATCATTGCTATGCTAGTTGCTTCGTTCTATCGCTATGCTGCGCTACCTATTACCTGTTTATCAAGCCATCCCAAATCGCCATGAACCTCTAACCTTTGACACCCTTCCTAGCAAACCGTTGTTTGACTATGTTACCGCTTTGCTCAGCCCCTCTTATAGCGTTGTTAGTTGCAGGTGAAGATGAAGTTTGTTCCTTGTTGGAACATGGAGACGTTGTTCCATGCTGGAACATGTTTACTTGTTGGGATATCACAATATATCTTATTTACTTAATGCATCTATATACTTGGTAAAGGGTGGAAGGCTCGGCCTTATGCCTGGTGTTTGGTTCCACTCGTGCCGCCCTAGTTTCCGTCATATCGGTATTATGTTCCCGGATTTTGCGTCCCTAATGCGGTCGGGTGATTTAAGGGACCCCCTTGACAGTTCGCTTTGAATAAGACTTTTCCAGCAAGGCCCAACATTGGTTTTACCATTTGCCTCACCTAGCCCTTTTTCCCTTGGGTTTCCGGAGCCCGAGGGTCATCTTTATTTTAACCCCGGACGGTGCTCCTTCGAGTGTTGGCCCGAACTAGTGCCCTGTGCGGCGCCCCTCAAGGCAACTTGAGGTCCGGTTTTAGTTGTACGGACTGCTCATCCGGATGTGCCCTCGAGAACGAGGTGCGTGCGACTCCTATCGGGATTTGTCGGCACATTCGGGCGGCTTTGCTGGTCTTGTTTTATTCTTTGTCGAAATGTCTTGTAGCCGGGATTCCGAGACTGATCGGGTCTTCCCGGGGAGAAGGAATATCCTTCGTTGATCGCGAGAGCTTATCATGGGCTAAGTTGGGACACTCCTGCAGGGTATAAACTTTCGAGAGTCGTGCCCGTGGTTATGTGGCAGATGGGAATTTGTTAATGTCCGGTTGTAGTAAACTTGAAGCAAACTCTTCTAAAATACACCAACCGTGTGCGTAACCGTGAGTGTCTCTTTTCGGGGTTGATCGAGAGGAGAACACGGTTTCTGGGTTATGTCTGACGTAAGTAGGAGTTCAGGATCACCTCATGATCATTATTAGTTGACGACCGTTCCTTTGATTCTCTTCTCGCTCTCATTTGCGTATGTTAGCCACCATATCATGCTTAGTCGCTGCTGCAACCTCACCAATTTACCCCTTCCTTTCCCATTAAGCTTTGCTAGTCTTGATACCCATGGTAATGGGATTGCTGATTCCTCGTGGCTCACAGATTACTACACCACCAGTTGCAGGTACAGGTTGTGCGATGATCATGACGTGAGAGCGATGTTTGCTTGTATTGGAGTTCCTCTTCTGCTTCTTCTTCGATCGTGGGATAGGTTCGGTCGGCAGCCTGGGCTAAAGGTGGTGGATGTCGTTTGAGCTTCTGTTTATGTTTCATCCGTAGTCGGATGTTGATCTTGTATTTGATGTTGATGTATTCTTGTGTCATTTGTGCCTTATGTATGTATCCCGATCTATTATGTAATGTTGATGTAATGATATCCACCTTGCAAAAGCGTTTCAATATGCGGGTCTATCCTTGGTGGGACCGTCGAGTTCCTTTTGGATAGGGTCGCATATTGGGCGTGACATAACAGGAGGTCAGGAGCCCCTCGCTCAATAGCGTCACCGCTGCCCGGGCCTGCCAGCGTGCTTACCTTCCCAGTCTTTCTAGGGCTCACGCGTGCAGCACCCACTTAGCCAACCCAATTTATCCTGAGATACGTTCTCAACACTCAACAACCACCCAACAGCCATTGGTTTGTTGTGTACTAAGTGCTACCTACACATAATGGTTTAGATGTTTCAGTAATCTTTAGTACCTATAAAGTTGACAGGGTTTCAAAATTCCTAGCCTAGGAACAGACACTACTCATGTTGGATTGTTGGTCATAGTGACATTAACCCATATTACAACTGCAGGCCAGGTTTTGTCAGGACCCCGATCCTAAGTCACACCGATCTAGCATGTAACACATCATATCACTTTGCCGCCTCGCGCACGGTATTCCCACGGGTGCCACCTGACCTGGCCCGGGACCATTCGGGCCTTTTGGCTCACATATATGATAGTGTCTCTAGCATCCATATGACAAAGAACCTGGGCCGACATGACTAGTCGTGAATCCAAAGTGGCACTAACTTACAGGGACAGGCATACATGACCCATCAAAGAACGTGTCGGTCATCAACGTATGAACCCAAGTCGTAGCAAGCTACAAGGACTTAAAGGAACAACGCGTGACATTTCCCCGAAGGGACAGACAAAGGAACAAAGAAGGACACATGCCGGCCAGCCTAAGTGTTCCGGAGTAGTAGCAAGCTACCATGGCGCAGTGGAAGCACTAGGAGACATTTCCGGGTAAGAGAGGCTATCAAGAATAAACAACTAGGTTGTCAGATCCCACACATACCAAGCATTTCAATCATACACACAATATGCTCGATATGTGCAAATACAACATGGCATCACATCAAAACTCTACAACTCACAATATTTATTCATTAGGCTCTGAAGAGCCAGATATTACAAACATGGGTTTGATGACCCAGTATTCAAGTCATACAAGCAATAAGCACATGTGGAAGCTTAACTTGTCTGAGTACAGACAACTACAAATGAAAAAGGCTGAGAAGCCTGACTATCTACAAGACCCTGCCGAGGGCACAACATCGTAGCTGAGGTAACAAGCTAAATGTCGAAGTCCATGCGGTACTACCAGTGAGACTGAAGTCTCTCTGTAAAAACATAAATTAAGCAAATGTGAGTACAAATGTACCCAGCAAGACTTACATTAGAACTACCTACATATGCATAGTATCAGTAAAGGGGTGGTGGAGTTTGACTGCAGCAAGCCAGCTTTGACTCGGTGGCTATCCTGAACTACAACTGCAAGTAACTCTTTTGAGGTGGCGCACACAAGTCCACATATTCACCATATCAATACACCACTATGGATCCGCTCCCTTCTCCCAACGAGAAGACCATCGATAGCACTCACACTTATCTTGCGCATTTTAGAGTATCCACTTTCACTTGTCTATGAACTGGATAGGCAACCCATAGGTCCTTTACCGTGGACGCGGCTATTCGAATAGATGATGTTAACCCTGCAGGGGTGTACTTCTTCACACACGCTCTCGCCACTTACCGCCATGTACACATTATGTATCTCGGGAACCTTCAAGAGGAAGCCTGGCGAGGGTGTCGGCCACGACCTGACTAACCACACAAGTTCCTAGTCCAGGTTTATCACCTATTCAGGTTCCATCCGCAGGGAGTCCGGCCGAGGTTTCCACATACGGCCCCGAATGATGTGTGCAGGGTTCCCGAGGCACCAAACGGGGCGTCCCGGTACACCATGCCACGTGCCTACTGCATCACAGCCCACCCCTCAGGTCAGCGCTGCGCACAGCCTCTAGCATACTACAAACACCAAAAACTACTTGCAACTCCCAGAAAGAGGACATGGGCGGTTAATAAGTCGAGAGGGTCCATTGGTTTCGGGCCCAATGCGTGGTAGTAGCTGTTTATGGATCACAAACACATAACTCAGTTCTTGAGGATAGTTTCAGTGGGACAACCCACCATGTACTCCTACATGGCCTCTCACCGCTACCTTTACCAAATCGTGTTCACACACTTAGCTCACACACAGTAGGACATGATCATCACCATTCCAATTCATCCCCGATGAATCAGACCTGACTCAACTCAGAAGCGATGGCAGGCATGACAAACAAGCATGAAGGAGTAGGCACATCAGGGCTCAAACAACTCCTACTCATGCTAGTGGGTTTCATCTATATACTGTGGCAATGACAGGTCATGCAGAGGAAAGGGGTTCAACTATCGCAACATGTAACAGTTGAATCATTTTTGTCCTAATGCAGTAAAAGAGAGCAGCAGCGAGAGAGTGGGATTGTATCAGAATGAACAAGGGGGTTTTGCTTGCCTGGCACTTCTGAAGATAGTATAGCTCTTCATCGGTATCATCGAACTCATCGTCGGAACCAGGTCTACTGAGAGGGTTGAATACCGGCAACAGAGAAGGAACACAATCAATGCAATGTGCAATATGATGCATGATCATGACATGTCAACATGCTATGATTTGAGCTAATGCAACTAGAACAGAAGGGTTTGAGCTTATTTGAACCAAGAGTTCAAATTCAAACTCAAGTCATGAACTCATATAATGCATTATCATGTTTTGATCTAAACATCAGGGTTAAGTTTCTTTATCATGCATGAAACTAGTACAGATGGATAGATTAGATTTTTCTGATCATTTTTCATATATAAATTATTTCATCTGCAGTTACGTTGAATTTCTATGAATTTTAGAAGTTTTAAACATTTTCTGGAATTTCCTGGTTATTCTAATTTAAACTGTTTGATCAGGGTTTCGCCCTCCGACGACCAAACGAGCGGCGGTCTGGCTTGGCGTGATGCTGGTCCTCGTCCGCATACGACGGCGAAGGGAAGTGCGGTGGCCGGAGTTCGGCCGGCAATGGTTTGGGCGATGCGGGGCAAGGGAGGATCCGTGGTTGGTCGTGTTCGACTCACGGGAGTTCGGTGAGTGCAACGGTGAGCTCGGACGCAAGCTGTGGTGGTTGCGGCCACGATGGTGACTTGGCCGGCGGAGCCGAGCTCGCTGCTCCGGTGGAATCGGCAGCTACACGACAGGAACGAGCTCAGGGTAGAGGGGGAAAGACGCAGCAACTCACAACGAGTTGAACGGAGGCCTCAGCGTGCTCGGGGAGGGGCTGGTGACGACAGGAGGTCATCGGCGATCTCGGTGGCCCGAGGAGGAAGAAGACGTTTGTCGGCGTCTTGGGAATGGGGGTCCCCAGACTTGCGTGCCTACGGCCCACAGCGTGGCTCCACCAGCGGCCTTGTATGACCCATCCTCACCAACAAACACTCAAGACCCTCGCGAGGGGCCAAGCCTCGTGAGGCGCACGACACAAGGCCTCCTCGGGGGCGTCCTCACCAGGCCGGCTCGCGAGGGGTGGAGAGATCAAGGCAAGGGACACTTCGCGAGGTTTCTGTGATGCAATCCCTGACGACTAGAGCCAGGCGGGTGCAAGCGCGCAGTGTCTTCGTTCCCTCTTTGGTGCTAAAGAGGCAAGCGCAGGCGAGGAGTCCCGAGGCATCAGGCAAAGGTTTCCATATCGGTGCAACAAGACCAAGATCAGCAGGACAGTAGGAAGGAGGTCACCGTGGAGCCCAAGACGACGTCACCACCAGAGCCTTTGGCAGGCGAAGACCACCTTTAGTCAGGATAACCTGTACAAGTTGTCTCCCTTCGAATTTGGCCGTTGTTGGATCCCTTCCCGCTCAATATTTGGGGAGAGGACCAGGGCCTCTATAGATAGGACTAGCCACCACCATAGGAGGCATCTGATATCATCTCATCTGGGATCGGAGCCATTCCATCCATAGCCACACATAAGTTCACCAAGCACAAGAGAACCTCTTCCCAGGAGGCTGTTCTTCCCTTGTAATTGTTCATCCTCTGCCCAAGAGGCAATCCACCACACCACACTGGAGTAGGGTATTACACCGCATCGGTGGCCCGAACCAGTATAAGCTCTCGTGTCTCTCGTTCTGTGGGTTCGTCGAGCTAGGCCTTGTGATTGTTGCGAGAGCGATCTAGGGAGAAAGAGATCTTCATGCGCACCCCAGTGTTCGAACCTCAAGGGTTTTGCCGGAACCCGAAATCTGACATTTAGCGCGCCAGGTAGGGGTGCGTCGGAGCTTTCCTTCCGTCGATCTGCGCTTCGCAATCACCGCGCCTCGCCCCATGGCCGGCGCTGCTCTTCTGGCTGCGACGACCGATGCCGTGGCGGGGCCAGGGGGCTCCGAGCCTTGGCCCCAGCCTTACGACAGGTGTAGTGGCCACCCAACTTCAAGACGGAGATGCCACCGCGCTACGACGGTGCGGCGGACCCGTCGGCTTTCCTGCTGGCGTACGAGGAGGCCGTCCATAAAGCTGGGGGCGGCGACAAGGTCATGGCCAACTGGCTTCCCATGGCCCTCACTAGGGCACCGCGCGCCTGGCTGCTCAACCTCCCAGGATCTACGATGACATCTTGGGAGGAGCTGCGCAACCTCTTAGCTGAGCGCTACGCGGTACCGGTGCCCCGCACCATCGCGACCCTCCTCGGCGGCTCACAAGCGCTCCCCTCGGACCGTCATGCCAAGCCGTTCTTTCGCCAGATCAGCACCGCCTCCATGCGGCAGGGGGCTCCCCCAGGTTGGGTGGCGCCCAAGGCCGACCTGACCTTCGACTCGGGAGATCACCCCGTCACCACCGTCGGCTCAGCGTGTGCTCCCAATGCTTTGCACGCCCACCATCTGCAGCGTGGCCGTTACCAAGACCCTCAGCGACGGTGGTGCCGGCCTCAACATGCTCTCTGTGGAGGCTTTTAGCCTACTTCACGTACCGCTCGAGCGGCTCCGCCCCAGCAAGCCCTTCTCCGGGGTCGGCGGCGGCTCCTCCAGCCCCCTGGGGCAGATCCGTCTTCCCGTGACCTTCGGCACCCGTGACAACTACCGCACGGAGCTGATTGACTTTGACATCGCCCGCATCGGCCTACCGTACAATGCCATCCTCGAGTACTGATGACCCACAAGTATAGGCGATCGCAACAGCTTTTGAGGGTAGAGTATTCAACCCAAATTTATTGATTCGACACAAGGGGAGCCAAAGAATATTCTCAAGTATTAGCAGCTGAGTTGTCAGTTCAACCACACCTGGAAACTTAGTATCTGCAGCAAAGTGTTTAGTAGCAAAGTAATATGATAATGGTGGTAACGGTAACAAAAGTAAAGACGACAAAAGTAATGTTTTTGGTATTTTGTAGTGATTGTAACGATGAGCGAGGAAAGTAAATAAGCGAGAACCAAGATATGGAAAGCTCGTAGGCACCGGATCGGTGATGGATAATTATGGGATGCGGTTCATCATGTAATATCATAACACAGGTGACATGTAACTAGCTCCAATTCATCAATGTAATGTAGGCATGTATTCCGTATATAGTCATACGTGCTTATGGAAAAGAACTTGCATGACATCTTTTGTCCTACCCTCCCGTGGCAGCGGGTCCTATTGAAACTAAGGGATATTAAGGCCTCCTTTTAATAGAGAACCGGAACAAAGCATTAGCACATAGTGAATACATGAACTCCTCAAACTATGGTCATCACCGAAGTATCCCGATTATTGTCACTTCAGGGTTGTCGGATTATAACACATAATAGGTGACTATAGACTTGCAAGATAGGATCAAGAACTCACATATATTCATGAAAACATAATAGGTTCAGATCTGAAATCATGGCATTCGGGCCCTAGTGACAAGCATTAAGCATAGCAAAGTCATAGCAACATCAATCTCAGAACATAGTGGATACTAGGGATCAAACCCTAACAAAACTAACTCGATTACATGATAAATCTCATCCAACCCATCACCGTCCAGCAAGCCTCCGATGGAATTACTCACGCACGGCGGTGAGCATCATGAAATTGGTGATGGAGGATGGTTGATGATGACGACGACGAATCTCTCTCCGGAGCCCCGAGCGGACTCTGCATCAGCCCTCCCGAGAGGTTTTAGGGCTTGGCGGCGGCTCCGTATCGTAAAACGCGATGATTTCTTCTCTCTGATTTTTTTCTCCCCGAAAGCCAATATATAGAGTTGGAGTTGGCATCGGAAGGTGTCCAGGGGGCCCACGAGGTAGGGGGCGCGCCCAGGGGGGCGCCCCCCACCCTCGTGGACAGGGTGTGGGCCCCCTGGTCTTCATCTTTGGCGAGGATTTATTATTATTATTTATAAGACATCCCGTGGAGTTTCAGGTCATTCCGAGAACTTTTATTTTCTGCACATAAAACAACATCATGGCAATTCTGCTGAAAACAGCGTCAGTCCGGGTTAGTTCCATTCAAATCATACAAGCTAGAGTCCAAAACAAGGGAAAAGTGTTTGGAAAAGTAGATACGACGGAGACGTATCAACTCCCCCAAGCTTAAACCCTTGCTTGTCCTCAAGCAATTCAGTTGACAAACTGAAAGAGAAAAAGAAAAACTTTTACAAACTCTGTTTGCTCTTGTTGTTGTAACTATGTCAAGCCAGCATTCAGGTTTTCAACAAAGATCATAACTAACCACATTTGCAATAACTCCTAGGTCTCATGTTTACTCATATCAATAACATAATCAGCTAGCAAGCCATAATAATAAATCTCGGATGACAACACTTTCTCAAAATAATCATAATATGATATAACAAGATGGTATCTCGCCAGCCCTTTCTGAGACCGCAAAACATAAATGCAGAGCACCTTCAAAGATCAAGGACTGACTAGACGTAAAAGAGATCCAATCATAGTCATACCCGATATAAATTAACAGTAATGAATGCAAATGACAATTTGTGCTCTCCGACTAGTGCTTTTAATAAGAAGGTGATGACTCAACATAAAAGTAAATAGATAGGCCCTTCGCAGAGGGAAGCAGTGGATTTGTAGAGGTGCGAGCTCGGTTTTGAAATAGAGATAATTTATATTTTGAGCGGCATACTTTCATTGTCAACATAACAACTAAGAGATGACGATATCTTCCATGCTAAACAAATTATAGGCGGTTCCCAAACAGAATGGCAAAGTTTATACTCCCCGTCCTCCACAAGCATCAATCCATGGCTTGCTCGAAACAACGAGTGCCTCCAACATTCAACGGGTCCTGTGGGGAGTTTTGTTTGCAATTATTTTGATTTAGTTTGCATAAAGCATGGGACTGGGCATCCCGGTGACCAGCCATTTTCTCATGAGTGAGGAGCGGAGTCCACTCCTCTTGAGAATAACCCGCCTAACACGGAAGATAAGGGCAACTCTAGTTGATATATGAGCTATTCGAGCATGCAAAACAGAATGTTTATTTGAAGGTTTAGAGTTTGGCACATACAAATTTACTTGGAACGGCAGGTAGATACCGCATATAGGAAGGTATGGTGGACTCATATGGAATAACTTTGGGGTTTAAGGGATTGGATGCACAAGCAGTATTCCGCTTAGTACAAGTGAAGGCTAGCAAAAGACTGGAAGCGACCTACTAGAGAGCGACAACAGTCATGAACATGCATTAAAATTAATAAACATCGAATACAAGCATGAGTAGGATATAATCCACCATGAACATAAATATCGTGAAGGCTATGTTGATTTGTTTCAACTACATGCGTGAACATGTGCCAAGTCAAGTCACTTAAATCATTCAAAGGAGGATACCGCCCCATCATACCACATCACAACCATTTTAATAGCATGTTGGCACGCAAGGTAAACCATTATAACTCATAGCTAATCAAGCATGGCACGAGCAACTATGATCTCTAATTGTCATTGCAAAACATGTTTATTCATAATAAGCTGAATCAAGAATGATGAACTCATCATATTTAAAAAAACAAAAGAGGTCGAGTTCATACCAGCTTTTCTCATCTTAGTCAGTCCATCATATATCATCATAATTGCCTTTCACTTGCATGACCGAACGATGTGAATAATAATAAGAGTGCACGTGCATTGGACTAAGCTGGAATCTGCGAGCATTCAATAAACAGGAGAAGACAAGGCAATATGGGCTCTTGGTTAAATCAACAATGATGCATATAAGAGCCACTTCAACAATTTAATCATGGTCTTCTCCTACTGACCCCCAAAGAAATGAAAAGAAATAAAAACTATTTACAAGGGAAAGCTCCCAACAAGCAAAAGAAGAACGGGAAATATTTTTGGGTTTTGTTTTTAATTACTACAGCAAAGAAATAAACTACTACTATTTTTTTTTTCTTAAGGTTAACAGACACACAAGAAGAAAGCAGGAAAAAGAAAATAAACTAGCATGGATATTACAGTGAAAGAGTATGAGCACCGACATCTAGCAATGAGTGTGTGTGAACATAAATGTAATGTCGGTGAGAAATACGTACTCCCCCAAGCTTAGGCGTTTGGCCTAAGTTGGTCTATTGCCAGGGATAGCCTGGCAGATACCCGTAGGTGTAGCTGGGGTCATACTACGATGAAAAATAGTTGGGATCATACTGTGATGAAGAGGACTCTGACTGCCACTGGCTGGCAACCGCCTCCGGATCCCAAGAATAAACAGACTGTCCTGGAGGCTCATCTTGTGGCTCCGGTTCCGGGGCTGGTGCAGGATTCCGATAGGCTTGAACGGCCGCCCACGGAACGAGGTGAGGACCTGCAGACAAGTCAAACAAAGAGGGAGCAGGCAAAGTAATAGTCTCAGGGTGATGTTTATCAAAGTATAATTTATATTTAAGCTCCCCTTCCTTGCCCTTAACAAGAAAGTCATGCGCTAGCATACTCTTATAATCTAAATAAGCACTAGGCAACAATGTTTCTTCTTTCTCCAAATGCCTAATAGGTATGTCAAAATGTGCAGCTAGGCGCGAAGCATAAATACCTCCAAAGATGGGGCCTTTAGTACGGTTCAAACTTAACCGTCTAGCAATAATTCCGCCCATACTAACAGTGTTGTTGCGGTATAAACCATGGAAAAAAATGATAATATCAGGAACACTAAGGTTTCCACAGTTCCCGCGACCAATCAAGCAATGACTAGCAAATAAGGCAAAGTAGCGTAAAACAGGAAAATGTATGCTAGTAATTCTTGCATCAGAAACCTTCCTGGTTTCTCCCACAGAGATAAGGTTAAAAATGATTCCACCTCTTTGCGAGGTGGTTCCTCTAAGATACCACCAGGAGGTATGTTGCAGACTGCGCAAAATTCAGACAATGGCATTTTCTTCACAACGTCATATAAATGAAACTCTACTGAAGGGGGTGATTCCTTAGGGTAAAAGTAGAAGTTTTGCACAAAAGTATTTGTGAGCAAGAGATACTGTGGACGTTGGTCGCGGACGAAGTCGGTGAGACCAGCATTTTCAATCAATGAATAGAAATCTTCATATATCCCGGCTTGTGTCAAGAAATTATCAGAAGGCCACTCACACGGCCGTATCTCCGCGGTACGAGGCAAATTATATTTGGGCCTCTGAGCTTCTTCATTTTGTTTCTCCTTTGAGCTTCGGCTCGATGAGCCCCTCAAAAGTCTCTTCATTATTTTCTGAAATATTCTGAAATTTTTAGTAACTTCAAACAAAAGTGAACCAACTTCAATAAAATTGATAGCAGTTACTCCTACAAGAGCCTAGAGCCTAGATCAAGCACTAGTTGACCCGTTGCGCCAAATGGCGCAGAGACCTGCTGAAGACATGTTGTCGATGAAAATAGTTTCATGCTGCAAGAACCTTCAACCAAAGCCATGTTCCCGATGAAAATAGTTTCCTTTACTAAGGACAGGCCATGTATATACAGTCGGTTTTGTTGTGGTCTGCTAAATCCATATGCGCCTTCAAAAAAACATGGTTTAATTTGCAGAGCCTCACGTGTTTCAAGTATGAATAAGAACTACGAACTCTTTTTGTGCGGTTCAAACACATATCCAGAGTTTTTATTTCTTAGTACATGTTGTCTAAAGTAACATTTGCCCAGAGAGAGAGAGATAAGCATACCCCTCTCTCATTATGATTATTATTAAAAGGTATTAAATTCAAAATAGACAATTTCATTTACTTGAAGCACTTGAAGAAAGAGAACTTAGATATATTTTTACGCAATGCTCATTTAACTTGTGAAGGACTACGCAATGCTCATTTAACCTGTGAAGGACAAAAATATTCTACGTCTCTGAATGATGAACTAAACTAAATAATAAATATACGCAGTAAATTCAGTCAAAGTAGAAAAGGGATCTTACATCAAATAAGGCATTACAACAAACATGGTGTTATCTTAGTAAAAGAAATTACATCATTAGAAGAGAAAAGGGAAGAAAACCAAACATGAGATTGAGATTAATACATATAGGAGGAGGTCGTAGACATCACTGTGATCATTTGGCGGCCTGGGGAGCAAAGATCCATGGTTTTTATATGCCTTGTCCGGCTGAGTAGATGACATGGAAACATCGTCTCTACCATCTCGATGGCTTAGACCTAGGGTACGGATGTTCATCTCGGCCCTTCCCAGCTTTCATCAATGGATTTTTATAGTCAGGGTTAAAGACTGAGAGGCCCTATGCATGTTCAAAGATGCGAGTAGCATATCCAATACAAATCAAGAAAAAGAAAAGAGAAGACCACAAACATCACAATCATTCATGACACAAAGAACATGCACTGATGAGTAATGATATACTGAAAATTTCCTTTCTTTGTTGTTGTTAGCCCCTGTTTTTCGAATATACATCGAGGCACTCAGGCTGTACTCATATCTACAACCCAATCTCGTAGCTCTTTTCACTTTACAACCTGCACACAGATTGAATAAATGGAGATTGCTATATGGTAGACTACCGATAGATTACTAACTTTACAAAATCCCTCGCATCCTCTCAATTTCTGATCCTATGGAATTCATTGTCATTAGGCACCTTTTGACCATTATATCCAGAATCGAACGGTTTGGGGTATGCCAGAAGGTTTCAGAATCTCATGAGAAGCACCAAATGCTTTATTTCACTCCAGTTTACATCATGACCATCAAATCCACGATCATGCAGCCAACGATTGCCATGCCTTTGGTGCCTTTGTTGCACAAAGGCAGAGGATATGCATCCTCGATTATGTATGCTAACGCCTAGATCATATTCCATCTTGTTGGCACATGCAATCGTGCATTGGGAAGGTGTATATGGAATCATTAGGTTTCTGAATGCGATGCCCCTTATCTCACTATGGTGCAGTATTTCCAGCATGTGGTGCTTGAATCGACTCCATCTGCAGTTCAAAGAAACAATTTGAGTTTCATATACCACTATATCCATTTACAGGTTAAGCGAAGATGGGCAAATATTTAGAGCATGTATGTGAAGGTCAACTCGGAAATATATTTCAATTTGTTAACATGGCTAATGCGTTCCGAAAAGTAGGCAATAGCTACAGTCTATGATGGTGAAGGAATAACAAGGGCAACGAACTGCTTCAACAGTTTGATTTGGTGAAAGATTCCAGCATATACTCAAAACTGAAACTGATTTGGTGTGATTTGTAATACTTTGTTGACGATATAATGGCAGCTCAAACTAACCTGATATTTGGGTCATCAAAAGATAAGACCAGCTCTGCTAAGCCAAATGGCGAGAGACCTCTTGATTCCATGTTAGCGATGAAAATAAATTGATGGTTTGGTTGATTTAGTTACAGGAAAGCACATATGACACACAAATTTAATCTCTTAGTTAGGAAAAACCAGGGGGCTTGTTGTCTTTGTCTACAATAAGATGTACATACACATTTGAATTTGGTAGAATAGAGTTCAAAATCATGATTTGGTAGAATAGAGTTCAAAATCATGCCACTACGTGTATCTTTTTAGTAATCTTCTGTCTAGACAAACACACACGCCAAGAACTTAGATCCTTACATATAAAAAAATGCATTTTCACATAGCCCCTTTGTAAGGTCAAAACTGACATGGCAAAAGTGGGTATGGCACGGGCGCAAGCCATTATCGATTTCCTTCCTGCCTTACTTAGCATCTTTTCCTTCCACCATTGTATCGTTGCCAAATTCTATCCTTCAGACACGCAAAGACTTTTGTTCTTAATTGTCCCACATACACCGTGAGCCACAGGTATCTTTCATTCAAGTCTCACGAGCCGGTCCTAGCTGGTCCAAAGATAGCTGTCCGAACCTCATTCTTGATATTTTTTACTGAACAAGATATTAGACTTGTCAAGTTGTGGTGCAAAAATCCAATTAGAACCAACAATTATGTGGGTATTATAGAGCATTGTAACCATTATATATGTGAGTACCTTAAATTAATCAGAAAATAAAGATACAATTATCTACACTGATATATCCATGTTTGTTATCTCACTTGTCGCAAATGACAAAAACTACAGGAAGCAGCCTTAGACGCTGATGTGCTGATCACAAATATATCCTCCGTTTCCTCTTGCGACGGCAGCTTCAATGAAATACCACATAGTAGCAAAGGGGTATACGCAAAACAACCTAACAAAAAACGGAGACAAACATTAATCCATGAGTTAGTGTCGTAGAGAGCATCAGCAAGACACTTACTCTGTGCGACAGTATGTGCCACTCGAATTCTGGAATTACTAACCACGGAGATGGGCAAAAAGTTCATGGTCAATATTGTGATTGATTAGCAACCATAGGAGTTTGCTCCATCATAGAAATTTATAGGCTCAGAAAATTACCACACAAAAGTGATAATCATATTTAGTAGAGAACGTCACATTTCAAAATAGAGATTTTGATTTGCACTTTCACCTTCTGCTCCTTAGATATATACATGTCAACAAGTCAAAGTAGATGACAAGAAGATCAAAGAATCTACCACTCGTAAGTGAGAATCACATATTCAAGAGAGAAATCTCATTCCCAAATAGAAATGTGCAAGCTTCTAAAAATTAGTTTGGAAGGTACCTCAAATCAAGATATACACACTCTATTCTAATAGGACGAAGCTCATAAAAATGGTTTTATGGGCAACTCAAACCAAGATATACATACTTTATTCTAAAAGCTGAAAATATAATATATGTTATAAGCACAATCTCAAGGAAAAATAGAACTGCAACAAACTGTAACATGACAGTGATCAAGGTTTTCAAAGATTATCCTGCTGTGGCTCATAGTATTGAACAATAAGAAGATATTCTTGAGAGAAAACAATAAGAACCGCACCATGTATCATAATCTAATACCACCACTATCATATCGCGCTAAATATTAATGAGTTGTTACCCATTAGAATCACGAGAACGATATTTAATTTGTTTGATATTCACATTCATAACATAGGGCTCTTTACCAATTGGTCACAACCAGCCTGTGTACAACATTTTTTAGGGGAAACAGCAGGATTGCTAAGGCAACACAAATCAACAATAGCTGGAAGCATATTTTTCAAGATGGTCTCAGTTCTAAAATTCATAGGTATTAAAAAAATACCTACATAAATCTCACAAAATCACAACATAACAAGAATCTGAAGCTTTATGGAGTTCTTTTCTTTCTATGAATCATGAAGCTTAGTGCAGATTACTGTATCTAAACAGGAGCTTTCTAGCGACGCAGTCTACCCCAAAAAATTGTACGTATTACATATTACATTATGAAAGTTGCATTGTTTCTTCAATTCTACTCCTCACTTGACATAGTAAACATTTTCTTGAACCAGAATACAAAAGAGTTGTTGTTGCATGCATAGCAAAAAACAGAGCATTAATTCTTCTCCTGGAACAGTATTCTTTTGCTAAGCTCTTAAATGTATAGTTTCGATACAAATGTGAAACGACCCTTTTTATTGTTGATACTACTTTTGTGCTTCCATACACATCCTATGATGCACGCATCCTGAAAAAATACGAAGATGGGCTAAAGCAATTTGACTCGAACCGAGGACACTTCTACCAATTCTAGAACTTGGTCCTTTCTGAACCAAGCATCAACCACATATAGCAGTGAAGCAACAATACCCATTTCTCCGAAAATCCAATCATGGTGCCACTCACACAAAACACAGTAAATCAAAAAATCATCTTAAATCTAAACCGAACACATGACAAACCTGATTGGGGAGGGAAGAAGGATTGGGGAAGGTCACCTAAGCAAGAAAGATCACGGCGCCAAAATCCTACATGATGCAAAGGTGGTGCAGAACAACCTCATCGGGAAATTCATGGACGCCAAACAATTTAGGAATGATGCCTGAAATTGAAACGTTCCACAAGGCACCCAAGAATTACCTAAAGCACTTTCAAATTTGAAACAATGTAATATAGACAACAGGGAGATGAGTATGTACACATGGTGCTCACCTAAACTACCGATGCTAATTCTTAAATTTGTAAACCAAACATTGACTGGGAGCCTTCACACCACTTCAAACCATTTGATTGAACTACTTGAATAGGAAATTTAAGACGAGAACACAAAAGAGTTGCTGCTAGATGCATATGCAAAAAAATTGAGTAGTAATCATATGTTTGGCTAATCATATGTACCTATGTGGTGCCGTGATGACAACATACTTGCCACTTCTGACTTTAGATTTGAAGCAATCTTTCAACTAAAATATTTTATACTAAATGCAGAAACCATTGCCAATATAACTCTTTTTGTGGCAGTCAATTTTCCTATGCAGCTCCTATATTTACCAATTATCATGCCCTACTATTTATCTAGGGTAAGCAGTCCAGCAAAGGATCACAAATGTTCACAGTAAAGAAAAATATAAAAATTCCAGATAACATAGCCAGTTTTTATAACTGAAGATTGCTATGTTATGGTTCATCATCAGGTACTTTTTATCGTAAGGTATAGATGAAACTTTCCTGTAGAAGAAATACACTTCAAAAATTGAATTGTCGTAATAATTGGAATAGAGGCTAGATTTCTAAATATGGAAAACAGAAGAACAAAATGGTTGCAATCAAAAGTGAAATCATGTCTACCCAAATACAGTTTCCATTAGCTTATTCTGGAAACTGGAACAATAATACAACAAGTCATCAGGCAGAAACAGAATCACCAACTGTACTAAAAAATATTTCAGAGAAAGCAACATTAAAGAGAAGCTTAGCCGCCATCCTAAAAATCCTGGAAAGTAAGTGGCTTCAGATGCATGACCGACATACACCAGTAACCATGCAAATAAGCATATTTTGTCCAATCGGCACGACCCAAATTCAGAATCAGCTAGACAATGGAAGAACTCAACAAATAGTACAAAATCCTACCAACACAATCTTCTAGTGCGCGTAGCAGCAGCTCAATGACTTTCACAAATTAGATAACAATCTGGGTGTTCATTCAAGTTCACGGTGAAGCAGACTACAAAATAATGATATAAGAAAAGCAACCCGAACTTGGTGGTATGTAGTGAAGACAACATATAATAAATGCGTCAGTGGAAATGAGATCAAAATACTGCCCCATTTATAAATGCATCAAACAAAATGAGATCAAAATACTGCCCCATTTGCTGCCTTGATGCCTCTTTTCAAATCCTCAGTGACTGAATGATCAGGATGTCACTGGACTCACTCGCCAAAGATAGCGGCAACATCAAGAGGTTAGCAAAGAAAGAAGCAACAAGGTCAAGATACAACAAAGCATAACTGCATCAGGCCATCAGCAGCCCAACACCCAGCGACAAAGCACCCAGCAAGCACGCACACAACAAGCAAGAACACATGCACACAGCACGACAGAAGCAAGCACGCACACGGCACACATCATACAAGCAGCGAGCAGGGCAGGAGACGGAGGGCCACGGTGGCGACCCGCACACCTCATGTGGAGTACGGAGAGGAGGGAGAGCCCTACCTTGGTTGGTATTGTTCGTCCAGGGCACGAACCAGCGCAGGAAGACGGCGACGCAAAATCCTCCTTGGGTCGCGCACTGGAGATGGGGCTCGATTGGCTGGCGACGGAAGTTCTCGTACCATCTCCATGGCAAAATTGGTGGCGAGTGAGGCCAGCGACAATGAATGGCCCCTAACCGGGACGGTGAATGGTACCTAGCCGTGGCGCCACCTCCAAGATGGGCGCCCTGCTCCTTCACCTGTTGCCGGCCTCCTCCCTCTTCCCTTGTTTCCCCTCGTCGCCCGCCTACTTTGCTCCTTCACCCCACCACCGGGCTCGCCTAACCATCGCGAGATCTCGAACCAAGCACCATCGATGGCCGAGGAGGACGGATGGAGGAGGAGGGGAGGGTCGCGGTGGCTGTGTCGGCGAGGGATTGGGGGAAGATGAGGGAGGGTGCAGCGGCTGTGGATTGGGGAATGGGATTCGTGCGGGCGCCCATCACGCACGTCGTGTGCGCCCGATCTTGGCCTTGGAGGAGTGGATTGGTGGAACCATCTTGCGCCTTCCTGATGGTTGCGCCAGATCCGGAACCAGGCGCCGCCGACGACCGGAAAAACAACGGAGAGAGGGAAGTCGAGGTGGGGAAGCAGCAATGGTGGCGGAGGAGTAGGCGGCAGCGAGGCCCTGGTGACGAGCGGGGAGGAGGGAGGGGCAGTGGATCGAGGGGAAAGTGGGAGCTAGGGTTGTGCGGCGCCTGATGTGCGAGCGAGATTGGGTGTGTAGCACGCGGAACAGATTGTGCAAAGTGTCGTTCACGCGGAAACGGCCAATCCATCCAACGAACACGAGGCGCGAGCCCACTCATCATTGGCCAGTCAAAACGACCGCCAGGTGAAAATTTTGTTACAGCGAGGTGAAGATCCGACGGCCAGGACACGCCAGAAGGGCAGATCCAACGGCCCACGAAGGCCCAATCGGGGGAGCCTCCTGGAGGTGAGTTGGCTAACCTCTTTTTTGTTTTAAATTAGAACTACTTGGAACCATATAAACTTGACATGCAAGCTCAAGAACATGGTCACCTATGCAGCACAAACTTGCAAAGAATAAAGAACTAGAACAAAAACTAATTGGACCTATAGAGGAGTCACATACCAAGGAACAATCTCCCCAAGCAGTTTTGCGAGAGGTGCTTGGAGCAAGGAGATCGAAAATCACAACAAAAGTGGCTGGAACTTGTGCTTGAGTTGGTTTTTCGGGTTTGTGTGAGGCAGAGGAAAAAGATGGGTGCACCATGGGCCCACGAGGCAGGGGGACGCGCCCAGGGGATAGGGCGCGCCCTCCACCCTCGTGGCCAGGTGGCAGCTCCCCCCGCGGTGATTTTTGCACTATAAATCCTCAAATATTCCGAAAAAATCATATTAAATTGGCATGGCATTCTGAGGACTTTTATTTTCGGGGTATTTTTATAATGCACGGATAAGTCAGGAGACAGACAGAAAAATACTATTTTACTTTATTTCTACTAAATAACAGAAAATATAAAGAGGGTACAGAAGGTTGTGCTTCTAGTTTCATCCATCTCATGCTCATCAAAAGGAATCCACTAACAAGGTTGATCAGGCCTTGTTAACAAACTCATTCCGATAATCATGAAACCGGAGAAATTTCGGATAACATTAGGTTACCTCAACGGGAATATGGACATCCCCAATAATAAGTATATCATATTTCTTCTTGACAGTAGGGAGAGGAAATGCAAAACCTCCAAATATAATCGATGGAATTTTTCAATAGAGTTGATACTATGAACTTGAGGTTGTTTCCTCGGAAAGTGTACCGTATGCTCATTACCATTGACATGAAAAGTGACATTGCCTTTGTTGCAATCAATAACAGCCCCTGCAGTATTCATAAAAGGTCTTTCAAGAATAATAGACATACTATCATCCTCGGGAATATCAAGAATAACAAAGTCCGTTAAAATAGTAACGTTTGCAACCATAAAAGGCACATCCTCACAAACACCGACAGGTATAGCAGTTGATTTATCAGCCATTTGCAAAGATATTTCAGTAGGTGTCAACTTATTCAAGTCAAGTCTACGATATAAAGAGAGAGGCATAACACTAACACCGGCTCCAAGATCACATAAAACAGTTTTAACATAATTTCTCTTAATGGAGCATGGTACAAGAGGGTACTCCTGGATCTCCAAGTTTCTTTGGTATTCCACCCTTAAAAGTATAATTAGCAAGCATGGTGGAAATTTCAGCTTCCTAAGATCTTTCTTTTATTTGTAACAATATCTTTCATATATTTAGCATAAGGATTCATTTTGAGCATATCGCCAATCGCATACGCAAAAAGATGGGTCTAATCATTTCAAGAAGCGCTCAAAATCCTCATCATCCTTTTCTTGGATGGTTTCGGAGGAAAAGGCATGGGTTTCTCGAACCCATGGTTCTCTTTCTTTACCATGTTTCCTAGCAACGAAGTCTCTTTTATCATAACGTTGATTCTTTGATTGTGGGTTATCAAGATCAACAAAGGTTCAATTTCTACATCATTATCATTACTAGGTTGAGCATCATCATCATCATTAACATTTTCACTAGGTTCATGTTCATTACTGCATTGTGTTTCAAAGATCGGACATAGAGATATCATTTGGATTCTCGTGTGGTTCAGCAATAGGTTCACTAGAAGTTTGCAAAGTCCTATCATTTTTCTTTTTCTTCCTTTTAGAAGAACTAGGTACATCAATATTATTTCTCTGAGAATCTTTCTTGATTCTCTTAGGGTGGCCTTCAGGATACAAAGGTTCCTGAGTCATTCTACCAGTTCTAGTAGCCACTCTAACAGCATAATCATTTTTCTTATTATTCATTTCATCAAGCATTTCTTTTTGGGCCTTAAGTACTTGTTCTACTTGAGTGGTAATCATAGAAGCATGTTTGCTAACAAGTTTAAGTTCACATCTTATATTAGCCATAAAGTCACCCAAGTGTTTAATCATATTGGCATCTTGTTTTAATTGTCTACCAAAATAAGCATTAAAGTCATCTTGCTTAAACATAAAGTTATCAAATTCATCCAAGCACTGACTAGCAATTTTAGTAGGAGGGACTTCAGCTTTATCATATCTCAGAGAGAATTTACCTTTACTACGTGGTCGGGTTATCGGGATCAGGAGGTTCTTCAATGAGTAATGGATCAATATCATAAGTTTCTTCAACAAAGTGTAGATTAAGACCATGTATTTCTTCAATAGGAGGTAAATTCTTAACATATTCAGCTTTAATACCTTTTTCTTTCATAGATTTCTTTGCCTCTTGCATATCTTCGTGGATCGAGAAATAGAACACCTCTCTTCTTCGGAGTTGGTTTAGGAATAGGCTCAGTAATTGGAGCAGAAGCTAGCTCAGGAGTTACCCAATTAATTTCATTTGTCAACATATTATTCAATAGAATTTCAGCTTCATTCGGTGTTCTTTCCCTGAAAAGAGAACCAGTGCAACTATCCAGGTAATCTCTGGAAGCATCGGTTAGTCCATTATAAAAGATATCAAGTATTTCAGGTTTCTTAAGAGGATGATCAGGCAAATCATTAAGTAAATTGAGAAGCCTCCCCCAAGCTTGTGGGAGACTCTCTTCTTTAATTTGCTGAAGTTGTATATTTCCCTCAAAGCAGCTTGTTTCTTATGAGCAGGGAAATATTTAGCAGAGAAGTAATAAATCATATCCTGGGGACTACGCACACAACCAGGATCAAGAGAATTAAACCATATCTTAGCATCACCCTTTAATGAGAACAAAAATATTTTGAGTATATAAAAGTAGCGCGATCTCTCATCATTAGTAAACAGGGCGGGTATATCATTTAACTTAGTAAGATGTGCCTCAACAGTTTCAGATTCATAGCCATAAAAAGGATCAGATTCGACCAAAGTAATTATATCTGGATCAACAGAAAATTCATAATCCTTATCAGGAACACAGATAGGTGAAGTTGCAAAAGCAGGGTCGGGTTTCATTTTATCCCTAAGTGATTCTTTGTTCCATTTAACTAATAACCTCTTGAGCTCATATCTATCTTGCAAGCTAAAATAGCGGCAGAAGATTCCATATCAAAAACACAACCCTCGGGAATAACAGGCATATTTTCATCATCACTTTCATCATTGTATTCAGATTCAATAATTTCTTTCTCTCCAGCCCTAGCAATTTGTTCATCTATAAATTCACCAAGGGGCACAATAGTATCAAGCATAGAAGTAGTTTCATCATAAGTATCATGCATAGCAGAAGTGGCATCATCAATAACATGCAACATATTGGAACGAATAGCGTAAGGTGTTTAGGTGTCGCTAGCTTACTCATAACAGAAGGTGAATCAAGTGCAGAGCTAGATGGCAGTTCCTTACGTCCCCTCGTAGTGGAGGGATAAATTTTTGTCTTAGCGTCTTTAAGTTCTTCATAGTGTCCAGCAGATATAAATCCCAAGTGACTCAAAGAATAGAGCTATGCTCCCCTGCAACGGCGCCAGAAATTAGTCTTGATGACCCACAAGTATAGGGGATCGCAACAGCTTTCGAGGGTAGAGTATTCAACCCAAATTTATTGATTCGACACAAGGGGAGTCAAAGAATATTCTCAAGTATTAGTAGCTGAGTTGTCAATTCAACCACACCTGGAAACTTAGTATCTGCAGCAAAGTGTTTAGTAGCAAAGTAATATGATAGTGGTGGTAACGGTAACAAAAGTAAAGACATCAAAAGTAATGTTTTTGGTATTTTGTAGTGATTGTAACAGTAGCAGCGGGAAAGTAAATAAGTGAGAACCGATATGGAAAGCTCAGAGGCACCGGATCGTTGATGGATAATTATGCGGATCACGGTTCATCATGTATGATCATAACATAGGGTGACACAGAACTAGCTCCAATTCAATAATGTAATGTAGGCATGTATTCCGTATATAGTCATACGTGCTTATGGAAAAGAACTTGCATGACATCTTTTGTCCTACCCTCCCGTGGCAGCGGGGTCCTATTGGAAACTAAGGGATATTAAGGCCTCCTTTTAATAGAGAACCGTAACAAAGCATTAGCACATAGTGAATACATGAACTCCTCAAACTATGGTCATCACCGAGAAGTATCCCGATTATTGTCACTTGGGTTGTCGGATCATAACACATAATAGGTGACTATAGACTTGCAAGATAGGATCAAGAACTCACATATATTCATGAAAACATAATAGGTTCAGATCTGAAATCATGGCATTCGGGCCCTAGTGACAAGCATTAAGCATAGCAAAGTCATAGCAACATCAATCTCGAACATAATGGATACTAGGGATCAAACCCTAACAAAACTAACTCGATTATATGATAAATCTCATCCAACCCATCACCGTCCAGCAAGCCTACGATGGAATTACTCACGCACGGCGGTGAGCATCATGAAATTGGTGATGGAGGATGGTTGATGATGACGACGACGATGAACCCCCCTCTCCGGAGCCTCGAACGGACTCCAGATCAGCCCTCCCGATAGGTTTTAGGGCTTGGCGGCGGCTCCGTATCGTAAAACGCGATGATTTCTTCTCTCTGAAAGTTTTCTCCCCGAAAGCCAATATATAGAGTTGGAGTTGGCGTCGGAAGGTGTCCAGGGGGCCCACGAGGTAGGGGGCGCGCCCTAGAGGTGGGGGCGCCCACCCTCGTGGGATGTGGTGTGGGCCCCTGGTCTTCATCTTTGGCGAGGATTTTTATTATTTTTATAAGACATCCCGTGGAGTTTCAGGTCATTCCGAGAACTTTTATTTTCTGCACATAAAACAACATCATGGCAATTCTGCTGAAAACAGCGTCAGTCCGGGTTAGTTCCATTCAAATCATATAAGTTAGAGTCCAAAACAAGGGCAAAAGTATTTGGAAAAGTAGATACGACGGAGACGTATCAGGTACCCAGCTCTGGCTCAGTTTATGGCGGCGACCCATCCGGCCTACAACCTCATGAAGATGCCCGGGAGCAAGGGCGTCCTAACCGTAGTTGGAGATACCAAGGAGGCTGTAGTGGCGCTCAAGCTTGCTCTCAAGGCCACCGCGACGGCATGCCCGACCGAGGAAGCCACCTCTAGAGTCAAGGAGGCCGCGTCGGCCAAGAAGAAGCAGTTGTTCACTCAAGATCGGGCAGAAACCGAGCAGGTGCCGGTCGAGGAAGATGGGTCTTCTGGAGCCACCTTCACCATAGGTGCCAACCTCGACTCAGATCAAGTGATAGAGGCAAAGGTGTCCCGATTTTTTGATGAGATGATAACTATCGATTTGGTGGAGCCGACTTTGACGATCCGACTACAAACATGCACAACTTTACGCCTTAGCAATTGCTAAACCAACTCCGAGAGGTTATTCACCACGCCGGAGCACGATCAACCTGGCCACGAAGGTCTATTCCTGCAAGCAATCGAAGAACAAGCAAGAATATATGATTAAGCAATCTGAATATTGCGAATATGGATGAAGTATTGATAAAAGTGGGGTTTCATAAGCGGTCTTGGTCTGGTCGTTGGACACAAACGAAGTACACGAAGTTGCAGCGATGGCTAATTTTAACTAAATAAAACCCAAGTCTAAACGGTTCCATAAGGGCTATATTTATAGGGAAAAGAGAGGGGATTTCGTCCACCCTTGGCAAGGTGGGACTAAAACACCTCCTAAGTTGTTTCCCCTACAAAACGGACTCTAAAAATAGATTACATGGGCCTAGCCCAAAATAAGGTCGCGCAACACCAATAATAAACAATGGACGAAATTTATGAAAGTCCATCTTGTATATTTCGTCCATCTTCTTGTATGTCATCATGGTGGCTTCAAAGTCCGGAAATCTCCACTAGAACCTCCGTTCTTGTTCTCTTGGCACGCACCTTCATCTCCGTGCTTGACGTGCTCCAATGTTCATCCTTCTTGTCCGTGTTAGGCCCTTCAATTGCAAGCAACACAAATGTATCTAAGTTAGGCAGCATCATATTCTCATGAACACTAGAAACATTACCAAGAAACGAAAGTACCTGATACTTTAATTAGCATATGCGAGCTCTAGTAATTGTTCCAAGATGTAAAACAGCAGGGGATATGGGTGTAACTGTGGTACCCATGTCCTCATCATCCTCCCCTTCTTGGAAACAAAGCCGTCCTCAACGTTGCTTAATCTGTAATCTGGCTAACAAAAGAGACAAGGTGTATACGTTGTATATGTATATGTCATCCATTTTTACTGATCTCAGTTGGGGCACATGTGACACAGTTATACAAGAGCACCCTTCAAAAGTCGTGAAATCTAAATCCAATATATTATCACAAGAAGTCAAAGGCATGAAAATATTGCAACTCAGTTTGCACATATAAGTGAAACTCTTATTCATATCAAAAGATTGACAATCCTTATCATTAAACCATCCCAACATTGATGAACCATCACCAAGATTAGAGGTCATATCAAAATGATTAAACATTGGCACAATTGTTTTCAAACGTATTTTATCCAAATCTGATTTATTCCCTGATTGACTTGATTCTTTTGCATCGATAGTTAATTCAATGGGTTCACTCAAAATTGTTTGATCTCATGGCAAAGTCAAATCATCAACAGAGTCCTCTAAAATAGCTGGTGTGATCAAAGTAGTGGGTAGCTCACCGCATGGTGCATTTAAATTGACAAGACATTCATCATACTCATGTAGAGGTGGAAGATTAGTACCTTTGTCATTACCTCTTATGATCAACTCAGATGATGTAGGCACTCTCGGTGATGATGTCTCACATGGTGGAGGTGATGTAGTCCTCACAACAACGGATGTGGTTGTCATAGTATGCCTAGTAGTTGAAGGGACAACCGTATCAACTCTTGGAATGTGCATCTCGCGCTTGTTCTCCTTGTGGGCAACATGTCGTTTTATTTCCTGTTCAGCTTTGCAAGCAAGATGAAACAAATGGTCCATAGGATAACACTCTTCATGAATTAGTATCTCCTGAATGTCACGATTTAATCCTCCCCAAAGTCTATTCATAAAATCTTGTTCACTTTCTACTAAAGAGGAATGCAACAAGGTAGTTTGTAAAGTATCATAATATGTCGTTACGTCACTACCTTGTTTTAAATGTTGCAACTTTTTAATCATGTCACGAGTATAATAAGCGGGAATGAATGTATGTCGCATGGCAAGTTTCAAATCATGCCAAGTAGTAGGTATATCATTACGGTGTAACCGACAATATTCACTCCACCAAACTATAGCATAACACTGAAAGAACCAACCGCAACCTTAACTTTCTTACGTTCATCAAAATTATTGGAAGCAAATATATTATTTATGTCAAACTCCCATTCAATATATAAAGCAGGTCTAAAACGGCCATTAAATGGTGGTATAGAAACATTAACCTGATCATGTGCATTTGGATGTTTCTGCACCTCTCGTGACGGTTGTGCTATTTGCATAAGTGATGGCACGTCTCCCACGATCGACAAACCCCATGAATTGACTCTAGATCCTGTCATGATTAGTAGAAACAAGAAACAAAATCCAAAAATAATGTTCCTATGAACTACTGAGAAGTGATGGTAAAACACTTACAGTATAGCAAATCAAAGTCTTACAAGTTCTTACCATGCAGCAGGTGGTGATCGGCAACCGGCGGTGTCAAATAACTCCAAGAGTTGGGTAAAGCGATTGCCAGGTGAACGTATGTATGCACGAGTAGAAATAGGTGGAGCTGAGTTGGCTTTATATATATGGGAAAAATGCTACAACCACGCTAATTAATGCAAGCTAAAAATTCGCTCAAAGTGGTCGAGTGCTGGTACTAGACTAGACCGTGTTAGAGACGCAAGCCTACGGCACAAGTGAAATCACGCGGCAACGCGAAGGGACAACTGCAAAAGAAAAACGCTTGCAGATATTGTATAATGTGAAGCGATGGAGCAAGAGAAGGCGTCAACAATATTGCGGTGGCGAATGAATAAGAGCGGACGCGAAGCAAATAAATCTTGAACTACCTTCCCTGTAGTAGGCACGGAACCAAACTGCCCAAATCACCAAACAAATCAGCATACTTTCCACAATATTTTTTTCCAAACAACACACGTGAAAGCCTTCTTGGAACAACCCAAATCCTTCCTTCCAATCTTTTTTTAATTATCAACCAAGCAACGTGGCAAAAACCAAGATGGACTCTCTTTGTATCTTTTTTTACGGAAATGTTAACGCTCACACGTGTGGGCGTTGACCATCTCGACCACACACATCCATCATCGTCCAGTACTATATGCACGAATATTGATACAATCTGGCTGATTTTCTGTGCCACGTAGGACAAGGCGTGTGTGTGGTGTGTGACATAGTTCGCCCACACATCCGGAGGGGCCGGTGTATGGGTGTTTAGCAGTTCAACCACACACCAGTTTTCAGTCACGCACAAGGGCTGGTGTATGGGCATTTGCCATCTCGCCCACACGCCCGTCTTCTCTCCCACACCCAAGCTGCTAGTTGCCATGTGTTTTTACAGCGCACATGGCAACTGCCCCTAGTGTGCTTTATAAGCAGGTGGCAACTCTCTTTTTTACCCGAGTTGCCATGTGTTTTTGCAGGGTACACGACAACTGCCTAGTGTGCACGTGGCGGATGACAACTCTCTTTACCGAGTTGCCATGTGTTTTTGCATGGTACATGGCAATCGCCCCAACGCACGTGACATGGCAATCGCCCTAACGTGCACGTAAGCGTATGGTAACTTTTCCTTTTTACATGGCAACCGCCTAGCATGCTTGTGAGCACATGGCAACTCTCTCAACCGCCTAGTGTTAGTATGTGGCAACTCCTAAAGTTATGAAATCATGGCAACTACATTAGATCAGACCATGCAAGGCAAGCTGCGGTTGAGCAATCATGACAAGCTGCGGTTGTCCGACATGGCAACCGTAGTTCAAATGACATGGCAACCGCAGTTAAACGAACATGGACGAGGGTCGGACCATGGCAACCGAGGGCGCTGCGGTGGGCGTCACGCGTCGCGTCTTGGGACCGTGGAGGGTACGAGGCCTGACATACGGGCGTGTGAGCGTTATCAACTTCGCCCACACGCACGCGTGTGAGAGGGTTCCAGAGGGAAAAAAGATGTGTGTGAGCATTAGTTGTTTTACCCACACGTAGGTGTGTGGGCTGGTTGCTGTGTGGCACAACTATCCGATACACCACACATGTGGCAGTTATCGGGACTTTTTTTACCAAGTCCAAAAGCTTCACGCTTGAAACCAAGCAATTTGCACCTTCTTTTTTCTCCTAATTTTTTTGTCAATTCAACTCTCCAAACGGAGCAAAAATATCAGCACTTTTTCCAACCCAAACATGCATGCATGCACGACAAATGAGGATTTTTCCAAGTCCAAAACGTAAAAGCTATGATTCTCTTGCCAACAAACTAGGAAAGGTAAAATAGATGGATTATCCTTTGATAGAACAAAACCGCCTTGTATTCTCTTTCCAAAAGAAACAGCCTAGGCGTCAATCAAGTTCTCAGAATAGTAAATAAACGGAAAAACTAACACCCACACGTGTGGGCGTTTGCACATCGCCCACACGTCTTCATCATCATTCATTTTGCCACGTATGAACAGATGATATCAGCAGATTTTTTTTGGTTATCGGTTTAAAAATGTTTTATCTCCTAATTAAAAAAGCGAATTAAAAATCCGTTTTCACCATTAAAATCCGTCTCGACGAGATCTTCAAAACTAGACCCTATGTTGATATGTTTCGACGAAATTTTTTTTTGCCCAAAAGTTGCCATAGTGGTTAAACTAAAGTTGCCATGTGGCAATTTTAGTTTATAGATCATGGCAATTTTAGTTTTTTTATGATGGCAATTCCAGTACTTTGATCATGATACTATTTATTTTATGAACCATGGCAATTTTAAGTGCATGTATCATGGCAATTTTAGTTTATGGTGCATGGCAAGTCTAGTTTCTTAATTTCCCGTTTTATAATATGTCAAAATTTACTTTTAAATGTAGAAGAAAATAGCGGAAACATATCATGGCAACTTCAGTGTAAGCATCATGGCAATTCATGTATAATAGACATGGCAACTTTTAAACAAAAATGATTTTCGTCGAAATATATTGATATGAGATCTAGTTTCGAAGATCTCGTCGCGAGGGATTTAATGGTGAAAACGGATCTTCAATCGGATTTTTCATTTAAGAGATAAAATATTTTAAAATCTGAAAATCCAAAAATATTTCCACATGCATGCGATGACATGGCATAGTTTGTGTGTTACAAGGCGTGTGGGTGAATTTGCCTTTCACCACACGTGTGAGCGTTATCGTTGTTCTAAATAAATCTGACCAAACAAAAACCACGCTACCAATGAAGTGTAGTTTCCTTGAATATCTCTTTTCGTGGCCGATCAAGACTTTCTGAAATACCAGCAGGCTTTTTTTTTGGCGCCGGTCACTTTCCAAAGATAGAGCCGAACCCTTTTATATTCCGTTTTCTCTTTCCTTCTCTTTCTTTTACTTTCTTTCCTTTTTCTGCTCTCCCGAACGTATCTCACTTTCCAAAACAACAAAATTACTACTCCACAACAAATCTTTCCAAATAAAGGACACACTGATTTTGTTGATGGAAACGGTGGGTGGGGCGATTCTGATTCCTTTCCAAACTCTCTCTCTCTCTTCTTGCTTTTTCTTTCTCTCTTTCCAAACAAATTGTTTAGTACTTTTTTTTGCTTATCTCTTTCCTTTTTTTTTCACTGAGTTTCCAGAAACGTGAATGAAAAGGACTCCCAACCGAACAGTACTCCTATACCGTGGGAAACAAACCCCCTTTTTTGTTGGATGCGTCTGGCTGGCGGCCGTTGGCTCGCTTGTGGTAGCGAGCGGCCGGCCAGAAAAGGAAAATTCTTGTCCCCCGTTCCTAGAAAGGAAGGCCTCCTTCCGACCCGCAAAATCCGTTGGCACCATAGCGCTCGCGAGCGGCCACAAGCCACTAGACCCTGTTTGTGGTGGGGTGCACTGGGCAGTCAGATTTCCTAATCACGATTTGTGGTGGGGGTGGGCACTGGTCCCTGGTTTCCCATGCCCATTCTTCTATGTCCGACCTGACACATGGGTGTGGTCCCCTTGCTGCCATAGCTTTGATTCCTTTTTGGATGCGTGTGTTGGTTTTGATCTTCGCTGCAGCTCCACATGCTATTTGCTGCCATCATGTAATTATTTGTCTAAGATACTAATGTATTTATACACATTTTAGTGTTAGGTACATTTTTATTTAGAAAAATATAAGACAACTAATTTGGTATAAGACACCACTAGCATTTAGAAAAATTGACACCATGGCTACTGTTTTGCGGCCGCTAATAGACACAAGGGAGTAGTTTTGCAGATAGCTCCAACTAGAAACATGGATTGGATGTTCCTGTTTGTGCAACTAATCACAGTTCCAACAATATCAACTTTTTATGCAATGTGTGCAACCAAACAGCCAAATACTAGAAAATATGGACTGGATGTACTGTTTGTGGAGAAAGTAGCACATATTTGCGCAACTAAAAAAGCATGGGTTCCAAAAAGAAACATTTTTATGCCATGTGTGCAAATAGAAGCCTATATTTGTGCCAACTAAAACATGGATCCAAAACCAACTTTTCCTTCTGTGTGTGCAACCAAACAGCCAAGACTAGAAAAGAGATGTGCAAACTAATCATGGATCCAAAAGCCAGCTTTTGCTGTAAATGTGTGCAATCAACACACACAGACATGGATATGTGCAGCCTGTGCAAAAAGAAAACACATATTTGTGCAACTAAACATGAATCTAAAGCCAACTTTTGCTGTAAATGTGTGCAACTAAAACATGAATCCAGGCCTCCAAACAGCTTGTGGCAGAGGGTGGACTTTTGTAATGGGCTCAACTTCTTGTTCAACTTCACCAACCTCCCAGGTGATGCCCTTATCCTACGAGCTTGTGACTGTCATTCTGCATTATCTCCTTCATTACCCTCACCCCCCTGCACAATATCATGAAGGTGAAAAAGGTGATTAGTTAACACTGCATATTTTTTTTGTTCTTCAGAAATCTGGATTAAAAATGTTGAGGATGCCAACACAGTATTTTGTTTTCTGTGCAACTAGAAATGCTAAGGATGCCAACTAAATACATACTCTTGTTCAACTAGAAAAAGTCTTGAGTATGTCAACTAGTTAGAAAAGTATTGTGCAACTAGAATTGTTGAGGATGCCAACTAATTGGATACTACTGTGCAAGTATTAAGTCTGAGGGTGCCAAAGATACTCTTGGGCAACCCTCAAATTTTTTGGAGATGGGACTAAATTATATACTATTGTGCAACTAGAAAGGCTAAGGATGTCAACATTATCTGCTTCATTTCTCTCATTCCCTTGAAAAATATCTTGGGGTTCACAAAAAAAGGCAGAGGTGATTAGTTATCATTACATACAAATATTTGTTCTCTGGAAAACTAGATTAAAAAGTTGAGGATGGCAACTTGATATCCTGTTTGTTCTGCAACTAGAAATGCTAGTGATGACAACTAATGAGATATTCTTGTGCGACTAGAAATGCTGATGATGCCAACTAATGAGATATTCCTGTGCAACTAGAGAGGATGAGGATGTCAACTACTTGGATAATGTTGTCCAACTAGAATTGTTGAGGGTGCCAACTAAATAGATACTCTTCTGCAACTAGAAAGCCTGAGGGTGCCAAGTCATTAGATACTGTTGGGCAATCCTCAACTTTTTTAAGATGAGACTAATCCGAGTTCTTGTGCAACTAGAGAAGCCGAGGATGTCAACTAGTTGTATAATGTTGTCCAACTAGAATTACTGAGGTTGCCAACTAATTAGATACTATTCTGCAACTAGAAAGCCTGAGGATGCCAAGTCGTTACATACTCTTGGGACAATTCTAAAAACTTGAAGATGGCAACGTTGAGCAATCGAGAAAGTTGAGCATGCCAATGCTTAATTAGTCCTTCTGCAACTATGTATGAAAATTAATACACTTGGCTGCCTGTATGTGGAGTAAAAAATATTCTGATGGAATTTTATGTTACCTCAATGACTGCTGCAAAAGATGTGGCATCTACCCCTTTGGATACTGCCTTCGTGCGCACCTTTCTTCTCTGCAGTTTTACTAAGAGGAATCTTTCGCCACCCTAAAGTTGTGTAAGAAAAAAATGAACAAGCATGAGGGGTTGAGAAAAAATTAAACATGTATGCGTGCCATATAAAAAACCTAAAGGACAAAAGAAAAATGAAGGAAAATAAATTCCAAAGGATTGCTGTTCTCCACTCACATCGTCACCCTCTCCATCCCCATCCTTATCATCGCCACGCGGCTGCCGCTTAGCAGCCCTTTTTGAGTTCCGTCGTGAGATCGGATTTGCAGAACCCTACAATGAGCAAAAACATTGGGATGTTAAGAGGGTAAAAGAAAAGGGCATAATAAAAATGGTCAGAGGATAAAACCCAAAAAATTAAAGTGCTAATAGGGTAAAAAGAAAAAAAGGGAACTCTGTTTTATTGTTAGGCACATCTCCTTCTCCAGCCATTTTGGTCTCTGCAACAAAAAAATGCGAACAATGTATTAGTAAAATTAACAAAAGTTGCACAGGGGAGAGAAAATGTGATGGGTTGGCTACTTCTATATATGAAGTTGGCTAGTCTGAATTAAACATGATTTGCTGCCTATAGTTGAACAAAAAATAAGTGCCACCCAGAACACAATACTCCATCAGAAAAAAAATTAAGTTGGCTATTTTTATCATAATGTTGGTAAGTTCTATCTAACAAGTTGCACAAAGTGGGCTGCCCGGTTGCACAAAAATGGCTAAAAAAACATTTGAAACAAATCTATAAACTCCTACAACAACTAACCCTAAGAGCCCTCACATCGCAAACCCTGTATAACCACTGCATTTCTCACCAAGCTCCATAGGTCATATACATCAACACAATTCACTCCTCCAATAACACAAAAACTGAAAACCAATTGCTCAGTCTAGTGAGAAGCCAACTAGGTAGAGCCTCTTGTGCAACTGCACAAGCCTGACTAGCCAACTAGGTAGAGCCTCTTGTGAAACTGCACAAGCCTGACTTAGCCAACTAGATAGAGCCTGTTGTGCAAGTGCACAAGCCTGACTAGCCAACTAGTTTAATCAAGCACACCAATGCACATAGCGCTTTGTATAAACAATAGAATCAACTCACCCACCCTGTGAAACACCCAGAAAAGCTGCATAATCGGTCAGTTTCATCAAGCACCCACAACAAAAGCACCCCTAGATCCCCTGTGACAAACTGAGCGAGAACTCATCTCGTGCTGCCTGGCTGAGAGCCAAAATAAGCCTAAAATATGTCCATAGACGTGTACCTGTACACCCGCACATGCACAGGCACCCGCATCTCGTGCCTGTGCTGCCAGAGAACCACCAAAATCGAAGGAGATGTGAGATGTCAAATCAGGTGCCGGAATACATGTACCTCGAATCAAACAACGCGAACCAATTGACGATGTTGGAACCCTAAAAATTCGCTCTCTCACCGTCCGCAACCACCGCGCAAAAGCTACACGAACTAGCCCTCTCCGAGACAGAGAAATCCAGGAGATATCTAGGTACCTACGATGCCGACGAGGAACAGCGACTCCAGGCGGTCGCCGCCGGCCCGCTGGATTTGAGAACTCCGCCTCCCCTTCCGCCCTTTCGGGTGCGTGCGGCGGCGATATGTGAGGAATGAGGGGGGAGAACTCGAGAGAGCACAGACGGGGGAGAGAAGAACGGCTCGAGTTTCGGAACCATCCCGCACGATCTCTGTGTTTGACTTACAAGTGGGCCTCCCTTCACTACAGATATGGACAAAACGCCCACGATCGCGCGTGGTGCGATTCCGACCAGGTGGCACCTGGCCCACCCGCGCCACGATCACGGCGTGATCCTGCGGCCAGGAGACGGCCGCTCGTTCTTGCTGAAAAGCGCGTGTGCACTTTTTAGTTTTTAGGTTTTTTGTTTGCGGTCAAAACCTTCCAACCACCCACGTGATCTACTTCTTCCAAATCTTTTCTCTTTTTTTCCCTATATTTTTTTTCTCCAAGGACACGTCCAGAATGTGGAAACCACCAACCGAATCCACGTGCACGTTCCTTCTTTTATCTCCAAACGTGATGATCCAAGGCAACAAATCCATCAAGCACTCTCTGACCCAGTTCATGCAAGTCAAGGTCACGTGGACTAAGCGAGAAGCTAATGGAGCCGCGGATAAACTAGCTAAAGTAGGATTAGGGGATGAGTTTTGTAATGTGTGGTGGACTGTGCCACCTGATTGTATCCTTCAGACCATCTCAGACGAGATTCCTAGCTTCGTCTGAGTAATAAAGAGACGTTGATCCTAAAAAAAGGCAACAAATCCACGTGCACGTTCCTTCTCTTTTTTTTCTTAATTTTTCCTTCGAAAATCCCACCACGTCCAGAACTTGGAAACCTCCAACCGAATCTCCTTTTTTCGCTGATCGCAACCTTTCCAAAGTAGCAACAGATCGAGTGTACTCTTTTTTTATAAGAGGAATTCAGCTCCAATATGAAATAATGTGATGATGACGACGAACGACAAGAGCGGACGAATGGTGATGATGTTTGCAGCGGCGGCCAAGAAATTAAATAGCAATGGATGATGACAACAAAGTGAATGATGGTGTGAGCGGACGCGGCGTGATCAAAACGTGACCAAAATTCGAAACTCTAAAAGACCAGACCTAAAACCAGCAACTCGACACACGAAGCAACCGAAAGTTCAACAATGCAAAAACTAAGTGGTAATGGCGAAAAAGGCTCAGACTGTCTGGGACACGGATGAACTACTCTATATTTCTTTTTTGTCTTTTTTGGACTCTAGCTATGAAGAATGGATGCAATCTAGACTAATAAAAACTGGAAAATCTCACCGAGCAACCTGAAAACTGATACCACTTGATAGATGCGAGGGTGTCCTGATCTTTCGATGATCGTGAAGATGTGTCCGTCGTCCAAGAACTTCTATCTCCGGGAAAGGTGTCCCGATTTCTCGATGAGATGATAACTATCGATTTGGTGGAGCCGACTTTGACGATCCGACTACAAACGTGCATGACGTTGCGCCTTAGCAATCGCCAAACCAACTCCGAGAGGTTATTGACCATGCCGGAGCACGATCAACCTGACCACGAAGGTCTATTCCTGCAAGCAATCAAAGAACAAGTAAGAATATGATTAAGCAATCTGAATATTGCGAATATGGATGAAGTATTTATAAAAGTGGGGTTTCATAAGCGGTCTTGGTCTGGTCGTTGGACACTAACGAAGTACACGAAGTTGCAGCGATGGCTAACTTTTAACTAAATAAAACCCAAGTCTAAATGGTGCCATAAGGGCTATATTTATAGGGAAAATAGAGGGGATTTCATCCACCCTTGGCAAGGTGGGACTAAAACACCTCCTAAATCGTTTCCCCTACAAAAAGGACTCTAAAAATAGATTACATGAGCCTAGCCCAAAATAAGGTCGCGCAACACCAATAATAAACTATGGACGAAATTTATGAAAGCCCATCTTGTATATTTCGTCCATCTTCTTGTATGTCATCATGGTGGCTTCAAAGTCCGGAAATCTCCACTAGAACCTCCGTTCTTGTTCTCTTGGCATGCACCTTCATCTCCGTGCTTGACGATGCTCCAATGTTCATCCTTCTTGTCCGTGCTAGGCCCTTCAATTGCAAGCAACACAAATGTATCTAAGTTAGGCAGCATTATATTCTTATGAACACTAGAAACATTACCAAGAAACGAAAGTACCTGATAATTTAATTGGCATATGCGAGCTCTAGCAATTGTTCCAAGATGTAAAATAGCAGGGGATATGGGTGTAACTGTGGTAGCCATGTCCTCATCATCAAGAGGAAGCACTGGTAAAGTTCTTGCGTGCAAACAAGGAAGTATTCGCCTGGGAGCCCAATCAGCTGGTAGGGGTCCCAAGAGGGGTGATCGAGCATCACTTAAGGGTGTGCCCCAATGTGCGCCCTGTGAAGCAGAAGGCACGGCGACAGTCCACGGAGAAGCAGTCCTTCATCGTCCAAGAAACCCACAAGCTGGAGGCTGCAGGTGTTATTCGCGAGGTTCGGTACCCCGAGTGGCTGGCAAACCCCGTCGTTGTGCCAAAGGAAGGCGGGAAGGAGCGCATGTGTGTCGACTTCACCAACCTCAACAAAGCCTATCCCCAAGATCCATTCCCGCTTCTACGCATCGACCAGATCGTTGACTCCACCGCCGAGTGCGACCTGCTATGCTTCCTGGATGCTTTTTCAGGCTATCACCAGATCAAGATGGCAGTAGAGGATGTGGAGAAGACGGCCTTCCTGACCCCTTGCGGGGTGTACTGCTACACTTGCATGCCGTTCGGGCTGCGCAACACGGGCGCGACCTTCCAACGGCTGATGCACATCGCCCTGGGCCAGCAGCTCGGGAGGAACGCTGAAGCCTATGTCGACGACATTGTGGTGAAGTCTCGGGAGGCGAGAACCTTGATTTAGGACCTGGAGGAGACTTTCACGAGCCTGCACCAGGTGGACTTGCGGCTCAACCCGGAAAAGTGCGTATTTGGTGTCCCCTCTGGCAAACTGTTGGGCTTCCTTCGGTCCCACAGGGGGATCGAGGCCAACCCAGAGAAGGTCAAAGCGATTAGACATGAGCCCGTCGCAAACCCTCAAGGAGATGCAGAAGCTTGCCGGCTGCGTGACTTCGTTGGGGCGCTTCATCTCCAAGCTGGGACAGCGCACCCTGCCATTCTTCAAGCTGATGAAGAAGAAGGGTCCGTTCGAGTGGATCCCGGAGGCTGACCAAGCGTTTCAAGATCTCAAGAGATACCTGACCAGCCCTCTGGTGATGGTGGCGCCCCGCCCTCTCGAGCCCCTGGTGCTTTACCTCGCCGCCACTCCTCACTCAGCTAGTGCATCTCTGGTGTCGGTTCGGGAAGAGCGCCAGGCCAAGGACACGTCATGCCGAACAGCGCCCCCAGCCGGGGCGACGCAAGACCCGAAGGAGACCGCGAGGGCTGCAACAACGCCAACAGATGACCCAACTCAGCAGGATGGCGACCTTAGGACCGCCGAGGCCCCAATGGGCGACCAGGCTCCGGAGGTCCCATCACCTCCGGAGGTGCCCCAACCTCCAGCAGACGCGGGTCATGTCGATGCGCCCGCCCTATTCGAGCACCCGGTGTATTTCGTCAGCACGATATTGTGGGATGCAAGGGCACGGTACCCCATGCCTTAGAAGCTCTTGCTCGCGCTTTTGGTGGCCTCGCGTAAGCTACGACAGTACTTTCAAGGTAACCCAATCAAGGTCGTCTCAGCCTACCCACTGGAGAGGGTACTCAGGAGCCCTAACGCTGCTGGAAGAGTCGCCGAGTGGAATATTGAGCTGCAGGCGTTCCAGCTGGAGTTCAGCACAACCAGGGTCATCAAGGGAGCCGCGCTCACCGACTTCGTGGCAGAATGGACGGACGCCCCGGAGCTTGAAGCAGGAAAGGATCGGTCCTCTCGCCAGGGAGTGAAGCGCCGGACGAATGGGTGATGTATTTCGATGGCGCATTTGCGCGCCAGGGCGCGGGGGCTGGAGCAGTGCTCATCTCGCCCACTCAGGACAAGCTCTACTACGCTGCAGGCTGCCTTCCAGCAGGGTGAGAAGGTCTCCAACAACATAGCGGAGTACGAAGGCCTCATAGCTGGCCTTAAGGCTGCGGTGGCCCTGGGGGTGAAGCGCCTCACCATCAAGGGCGACTTGCAGCTTCTCGTCAACTTGTCCAACAAGGTATACGAGCCGAGGGACGAGCACATGGAGGCATACCTCGCGGAGGTACGCAAAATGGAAAAGCAGTTCTTGGGCCTGGAATTGCAGTATGTGCCCCGTGGCACCAACAAGGAAGCCGACGACATCGCCAAGAGAGCATCTAAGCGGCTACCCCAAGAGCCTGGCGTCTTCGAGGAGCGGCTCTTCAAGCCATCGGCAACACCACCACTTTCAAGGCTGGCGCTGCCTCGGGAGGAGCTCCCCCAACCACCTGCCTCGGGAGCGCGCCTACTCTTGGCGCTCGAGCCTCAGGAGGGGTGTTGGACCAAGGAGTTCAAGGAGTACCTCACGCAAGGGACTCTACCGGAGAAGGAGGAGGACGTGGAGCGTGTGGCGCGGCAGGCCACGACGTACTGCATCCAGGAAGGTGACTTATACAGGAAGCGGTCGAATGACGTTTCCCTGCGTTGTATCTCCAGGGAACAGGGGAAAGAGCTGCTAGCTGACATACACGACGGGGACTGCGGGCATCACTCGTCGTCATGAACTCTCGTCGGCAAGGCGTTCCGCAGTGGGTTTTACTGGCCCACGGCGCTCAATGATGTGACTGAGCTGGTGAAGTCCTATGAGACCTGTCAATTCCACGCCAAGCAGATCCATCAGCCAGCTCAGTGCCTCCAGACCATCCCACTCTCGTGGCCATTCGCGGTCTGGGGGCTGGATATCTTGGGCCCGTTCCCTCGAGCGCCTGGGGGATACCGCTACCTCTACATCGCCATCGACAAGTTCACCAAGTGGGCGGAGGTAGAAGCCGTCCGCACCATCCCGGCTGGATCCGTGGTCAAGTTCATCAAGGGTCTCGTGAGCCGGTTTGGGGTCCCCAACCGCATCATCACCGATAACGACTCGCAGTTCAATAGCAATCTCTTCAAGACATATTGTGATAACCTTGGAACGCAGATCTGCTACGCTTCGGTGGCACACCACAGGAGCAATGGTTAGGCCGAACGCGCTAACGCGGAGGTCCTGAGAGGCCTCAAGACCAGGACCTTCAAGAAGAAGCTCGAGGCCTGCGGCAGGGGCTGGCACGATGAGCTCCGATCAGGCCGTGTGGTCGATCCGCACCACCGCCACCAAGCCAACAGGCGAGACCCCGTTCTTCCTCGTCTACAGAGCAGAAGCGGTTCTCCCTCACGAGGTCAAGCATCGCTCCGCGCAGGTCCTGGCCTTTGATGAGGCGCAGCAGGACGCCATGAGGGGGATGGACCTCGTGCTGGGGGAGGAACGGCACCGTGAAGCCACGCTCCGGGTGGCAAGATACCAGCAGGCGCTGCGGCAGATTACTGCCGCAGCTGGCCCGCTTCCAGACGCCGAGGTGGGCGACCTCGTCCTGAGGCGGGTGCTCTCCAGGGAAGGGTTGCACAAGCTCTCGCCCATGTGGGAGGGCTCGTTTAGGGTCGCCCACGTCTCCAGGCCTGGCGCCGTGCTCCTGGAGACGCAGGACGGGGTACCTATCCAGAACGCCTGGAACATCCAGCACCTCCGAAAGTTCTACCCATGAAGAAAGGCCTGTCGCCTGTGAAGAGGCCCAGTGCCTGTGAAGGTCTCCGCTCGTGACACTCTCACGTAATAATGAGTGGGTATGTACACGCCCCGGAGTCTCAGGAGTGCCGCCCTCGGGCCTCGGGGGCTTCCTCCCATGTCCTAGTGGCAGCACTTAGCTCCGTACTGGTGAGAAGACAAGAAAACCAGACTAGGTGTCGAACGCGGCTTTTCATTTGCTTTCCGTAGTTGGCTTGCCCCTCTTTAATGAAAATTTGCTTTCTGTTGTTCCTTGCCGGTTTGGTTCCATCGCCTTTTTCCTCCATTTCTACTTTCGGTTCCTTGTTTCGACCTGTACTCTCTCTCGCATGCCTCGCGAGGGGGCTGGACAGGTGCCCTCGTGAGGGTTTTTCCTGTTTTTCGCAAGGCACCCTCGTTCAAGCTTGTTAGCTGGTGCACTTCTCTCAATCCATGCCCCTCGGGCACCGCGATGCGAAGCGCTGGATCGTGGCCAGCGGCACCTGCGACCAGGGCTTGGAAGAATAAAAGTTTCCTCACGAATTTTTGCAGTTCCTAGACGCCTCCGAGGCCAAGGAGGCCTCGCCAGGTACTGGGAAATGCGCACTTCATGAAGCGAAGACTACTTCGAGCGTGTCAAGCTAAGTTATTTCTACGCGCCTACATAAAACGTTAATGCTGCAACGCGACACAGGAACAATAAACATAGCATAGCAACTTGGAAACCATGGTTCGTAGCACGCCCCTACGGGGCCCCAGACTTGTCTCTCTCTTAATGCAGGAAGAAAAGGAAGAACTAAACAAAAGCGGCGCATGCCCCTGCAGTAGCTCGCGAGGATGGACCCATGTCGCTCTCCTGAGCTCAGCCGGACCCCTCCTCGCGCTTCACTGGGGCGCGGCGACGAGACGACCCACGCCACCATCGAAGCGGGCGCGGCGGCTAGTCGTAGACGCCGCTGTTGGAGCTGTCGCCGGAGGGAGAATCGCCGTAGCTGGGCGAGCAGCGGCCAGCACCGAAGGCAAGACCATCCTCACCCTTGTCTCGAGTGTCGCCAAGGCCAAGCACCTCGTCACAATTTTTGTTCTCGGGGCAGCACACGATGCGGCGGCCGTCTTCTCTGAACGCCCTCACGTAGAGGGTCGTGTTGCCGTCATATTTGAAGTGGAGGGTGCACCACCTGCCCAGGCCGCAGGCCAGGGCTGCGTTGCCTGTGATGGAGACCTCGACCGCGACCCACGAAGCTTTGCTGCAGCACCCGTCCGCCTGCAGCCAGAGCCCGCCTGGACCTATGGCCGGCAGCTCGCCGGCGAAGAAGCGCGGGATCTGAAGCCAGGTGCCGGCCGGGTTCTCCGACCACACGACGAACTCCGGCAGCACCTCCGCCGAGTGAAAGCTTGGCCGGGGAGGCCGTGCGACCATGGCGCACCTCCCTTCATCGATGGGGCTGCCATGATCTGGGCGAGTCCCACCACGAGAAGAGGCGCCGCCGCGGCCACGAGGGGCCGTGGCGGGGGTCGCAATGTGCTTACGGTGATGGGCGCACCCATGCTTGGGCGACAGAGAGCCGGGCCCCTCTTGGCGGGCCTTCCCCTTCTCTGCGGCCGAGAACCTCTTCGTAGGTGCCATGGGGGTCGCTACTAGCAATGAAGCAAGGAAGAAGAAGCGAGTGGAGCAGGAAGAGATGAGAAACGGGGGCTCCGCCCCCTCCTCATTTAATGCGGGAAAAGGCCAACCGGCGACCCCCACGATCACAGGTAATGATGATTTTTCTCTGCATGCTGCAGGGACTCGTCAAGTCGGGCAGTTGCCGAGGCAGCGTGGGGAAGCGGAGATGCCCACGTCCAATCAATCGCCATGCGTCAAGCGGGGCCGCAGGCTATTGGGGCCCGTGGCGCTCCGCACTTGCCCTTTGGCTTCGCCTCGAAGCCAAGTCCGAGCGCGCCTTGGGCCCGGGGGCTACTGTCGGCGTCCTGGGAACGGGGGTCCCCAGACTTGGCTGCCTGCGGCCCACAACGTGGCTCCAACAATGGCCGTGTATGGCCCATCCTCACCAGAAAACACTCAAGACCCTCGCGAGGCGGACGACACAAGACCTCCTCGGGGGCGGCCTCACCAGGCCGGCTCGCGAGGGGCGGAGAGATCAAGGCAAGGGACACCTCATGAGGTTTCTGTGATGCAAGCCATGACGACTAGAGCCAGGCAGGCGCCAGCACGCGCAGTGTCCTCATTTCATGTTTGGTGCTAAAGAGGCAAGCGCAGGCGAGGTGTCCCGAGGCATCAGGCAAAGGTTTCCATATCGGTGCAACGAGACCAAGACCAGCAGGACGGCAGGACGGAGGTCACCGTGGAGCCCAAGACGGCGTCACCACCAGAGCCTTTGGCAGGCGAAGACCACCTTTAGTCAGGATAACCTGTACAAGTTGTCTCCCTTTGAATTTGGTCGTTGTTGGATCCCTTTCCGCTCAATATTTGGGGAGAGGACCAGGGCCTCTATAAATAGGACTAGCCACCACCATAGGAGGCATCTGATACCATCTCATCTAAGATCGGAGCCATTCCATCCATAGCCACACACAAGTTCACCAAGCACAAGAGCCCCTCTCCCCAAGAGGTTGTTCTTCCCTTGTAACTGTTCATCCTCTGCCCAAGAGGCAATCAACCACACCACACTGGAGTAGGGTATTACACTGCATCGGTGGCCCGAACCAATATAAGCTCTTGTGTCTCTCGTTGTTTGGGTTCGTCGAGCTAGGCCTTGTGATTGTTGCGAGAGCGATCTAGGGAGAGAGAGATCTTCGTGTGCACCCCAGTGTTCGAACCTCAAGGGTTTTGCTGGAACCCGAAATCCGACAACGTTGGGATCGGCGCTCCAGGGATCTTCCCCTCGCGTAGCTCGGTGGAGACGGCGTAGAGGTCGACGGCAGAGCTTCCTGGCACGTCGGAGAGGCAAGGGGTGGACGGTGTCCGTGGCTACGGCGAGCGGCGGCGATGGCTGTGCTTGGTGGAGAGAGACGGGGAGGGGGGAGAAGCACGGGGAGGGTGCGAGGCGGTTGGGTTGTGCATGTCGACGTCTAGGGCGTCCAAAGGGAGAAGGGTGTCAGCCAGGCAGGGAGGAGGTGGCGCTGCTCGTGCCAGCGCACGGCGACCACGCGCCCCTGCCTTCTGGCGCAAGGTAGGGGGTGACTGGCGCTGGCCAGTCGGCTGGGCCGGCACAGTGCCAGGCCAGCAAGTGGCCCAGGTAAGTTTCCCCTTTTCTAATTTGTTTCTGTTTTCTATTTATTCTGTTTTGTTTTGATTTAGTAAAAATACTAAACCATTTGATAAAATCCTGGAAATAATCATGGGTGCTTTCTGAATTATTTGAGTGAGCATTAACAATTTCCAACATTTTTGGAGCACCTAAAATATATATAACATTTAAATAGCTCCAATTCAAATATGTTTGAATTAATTCAAAGTCCAAATATGTCCTGTAGAAATGTGAACCGTTTTTGGTAGATGCTACCACCTTGATCCAGAAATGATGAACATTTTAAAGGGCATTTTGAAATCATTGGAAAAGATTTTAGCTGAACCTATTTGAATTCCTTTTTATGCTATGGTTTGAACATCCCCATTTCGAATTTCCATGAAAGTCAAACATGATGCAAGGAAGATGCAAACACTAGGCAGTACCACGGGCTAGGGATGTGACAACTCACCCCCACTAAACAAGAATCTCGTCCCGAGATTCAAGACGTGAGGTAAGGAGAAAGGAGGTCACCAAACTATCACAATCTTCTCGATCCAACTGCCCTTCTCGAAGAAGTAGCTTCATTGCATCATATTGATCTTGACGTCCTTGCTTTCGAGATCTTCATTCAACGTGTTGACGACAGAAATAAACTCTACAGGAAACGATCTCCTCGAAGATCGAGCACTCAAGATCAACTCATGGAGTGAGATTAAGAACATCTCTTGAGTTGAGACATAAAACACACATCGGGAGCAATGGAAAGAGGTGGATGACAAGGGTTTCAATTGGGTGAGCAAGAATTCCACGTTGAAGAAGATGGTGCATGGTTTCAGGATAGCGAGGAAATAATCGCCATGATTCCATAACAGGGCACCTTAGGGAAGGTGACTCGTAGAATTATTCCCTTAAGTGGAAAAAAGAATTACTTTTGATATAGAGATCATTGAAACTCCCTATACCAGGCTAGGGCAATTCGCAACCGACCATTTGAAAAAGTCGGAAAGGATGGCATACTCAGGCTAGAAGGAATGATGTGGATTACCTTGTTGAAGACAACACAATGTATGATTTTTGCTTATCATCGGAAATGGATGGGACCCATGGTAGGACCACTTTCGAAGATGATCCTGAACATGAATTACTAAGAAGGCAGCCCATAGTGAAATGGCACAAAGACGGGTGCAAGCTGGGAACAAAATGCGAATGCTGGGAATGTTCCAACCATCATATCTGACCGAGATTCAGATCTGGTTAGTAACAGGGTACTTTAGACTCAACATGTTTGCAAAAGAAAGTTTGCAACACAATTCGATGAGATGACGTTGCGAGATTCTCGGGGGATGAACTACGGAAGCAAGCTCCAAAACATGAGCTGGTTCTGCTACACACTTGTGAACACGCTGTCCAAGACAAGCATGACCACGTAGTAGTCTTACAACAAAACACTACCGAGTTCTGGTTGGGGACCATCGTCGAGGATATCGGAGTCTTGTGCATGATCTAGAATTAACACAACGGACTCCTTTTCCTTGAGCAAATCAATCAGTGGCTTGGTGTGCTAGGGAATACATATGGAGTGGAGGTAATTAATCTACCAAACCATAGAATACATTCGCACATGCATGACTGACTTGGAATGGTACCAGAGGAAACAAAAACAATCTTTCTCTAACTCACGGCGGCAACTTGCACCAAATGCACATGAATTTGAGGAAGTCACTTCTTCCAATCAAGCATAAGCTTCATGAACAGAACACGAAGGCATTTCTTACAAAGTTTCCAACACTAGGTTGATGTTCAACATGAATCATTGAGGAGACAAAATGCTGCTGATGGGCTCAACAACAACTCATCAGAATTTTCCGTATCACTGGAATTCCACCATCATGTGAACAATGTGATAGTATTGGTCAGACCAAAAGATGTAATGGTGTATGCTCGAGGAACAACCACGAGTAAGACAACATTATGAATATCGTTGGTTCTAACTTGATTTGACGATAGCCCACACTCAAATCAAGCTTTGTACAAGATGATAGATTCAACAACCGATCACGAGGAACAATCGATGAAGATATCATCTCTCTTTAGCACACACACACACACACACACACACAAGGATATCCCTTAGTGATGAGTCAGACAAGCTTTCATCTTCCGACTCTCCAAGTTTTTGTTCAGCTTAACCAACCAGTTTAGGGTATCCAACCCAGATTCTTTGAGAAGGGGTGGTTACAAGAAACCAACTTGATAATGAGATCAACATAACAGTCAGGGGACAACCTGGCCATACTTCCGAGAAGATAGCCGAAAAATTACGAACCACCGAAATGTTATTAAGCTCAGGAGCAATCTTGCTTTTCAGGGAAAGATAATATGATTGAAAGAGTAAGGAATTAACATAATCCAAACTCATTGATCGAAGAGTGCACCAGGAAAATGGACTAGGTAGCACGATCAATCTTAGGAAGACGACTCAGTGCCCAGCACGCTAAGAATGAGAGTATTGCCCATTTAACTACCAAGCAACAAGGTTGCTAGGAGTATTGATTTCACACATCACAATTCACTTGTCGGCATTTCGGTTACAACAACACGGGACCGAGGAATGAATAATGATGGCGAGAGGTATCACTGCGTCAAGAATTCATAAGAGGTGGTGCAATTCTCATGACATTCTTGACATAAAGATGGTAACACTCCAAGGTAGAACAGAGCAAAAGCTGGATTGGCATTTTGATCCACGGAATACAACTACTTTGACCCAATCCTCTAAGTGGACAAGGTACTGGAGTTTGTTTCTCCTAGTCATTCCAGAATAGAATGGCTTGACAGACCACAAGAATATGAGGTATCGATGAGCATGAGTGCATGACATGCTCTTGACTATCAAATGATAGACGGAGATCAGGATACAACTAAAGAGAGGGACAACTCAAAGGAACATATATCTTCTCGAGTTGTGGATGCATAGATTAGTATGTCGAGCAAAGCTCAACATTTCTTCCGGATAACCCATGCAGAAAGGTAGAACTGGCAGATTCACAATGTAGAATGGAGAACTCATCAAGAGCACTCTGGTTGTGATCTTTCGGTTCAAAAGAACTTCTGCCATAAGCAGTTCATGGTATTTGGAAGAAGGAAATACCACGGACCTTGAGGACTATTGCAAAGGTTACTAATATCGTAAAGGTATGAGCAACACTATCAACACGAGGTAAGTAGAGTGAATCTTGGGCTTAAGAACCTAGAAATAGAAGGCCTACTAACTAAATGGCATCACAGGATGCTTTCGAGAATGGTGGCCAGAATCATCACACTAGGAACACAAAACATGGCTAGATTACTAGGTGACTCCCTAAAACACCTAGGGTCATAATAATAGCTCCAACATATATGTCGAGGCAATAGATTACCTCAACTCACCGATTAGTGTGGTTGAACTGGCCCAAAGGGAATCATGAATGGAAAGAAGGGATTTGCAAATGCATCAGACTATTTAGAAACCTGGGATGACTCGGACAGCATAACGGCTGTAAATGCTCGAAAAAGACTTGAGACATCCTGTAAAATAGTGGCATGACCACTCAACACCACAAAATCAAGGTTCCGAGACCAGCTGTTAACACACAGAAATACTAGAAACTAAATTGAGACTTGAATTCATCAATCATGTAAGTCTACGGATTAGTAACATGGATCCTGATAGAAGAAGAGAAAGCCTATTTCCTTAACCCCGTAGAAAAGATAGGATGCCTCGGATCAGAAGGCCATAAGGTAAATAAATAAAAAGAGCCTTACGTTCCTTCCCATAATCAATTCCCCTATATATAACTAAAGCTTTTCTAGACTCGACTTTGACCAGTTTGGCTTGGTAATCCAACAGGCAGTCAGGCTCTGATACCAAGCTGTCAGGACCCTGATCCTAAGTCACACCGATCTAGCATGTAACACATCATATCACTTTGCGGTCTCACGCACGATATTCCCACGGGTGCCACCTTACCTGGCCCGGGACCGTTTGCGCCTTTTGGCTCACGTATATGATAGTGTCGCTAGCATCCATATGACAAAGAACCCGGGCTGACATGACTAGTCATGAATCCAAAGTGGCACTAACTTACAGGGACATGCATACATGACCCAGCAACGAATGTGTCGGTCATCAATGTATGAACCCAAGTCGTAGCAAGCTACAAGGACTTAAAGGAACAACGCGTCACATTTCCCTGAAGGGACACACACAGGAACAAAGAAGGACACATGCCGGCCAGCCTAAGTGTTCCGGAGCAGTAGCAAGCTACCATAGTAAGAGAGGCACTAGGAGACATTTCCCGGTAAGAGAGGCTACCAAGAATAAACAACTAGGTTGTCGGATCCCACAGATACCAAGCATTTCAATTATACACACAATATGCTCGATATTTGCAAATACAACATGGCATCACAACAAAACTCCACAACTCACAATACTTATTCATTAGGCTCCGAAGAGTTAGATATTACAAACATGTGTCTGATGACCCAGCATTCAAGTCATACAAGCAATAAGCACATGCGGAAGCTTAACTTGTCTGAGTACAGACAACCACAAATGAAAAAGGCTGAGAAGCCTGACTATCTACAAGACCTTGCCGAGGGCACAAGATCGTAGCTGAGGTAACAAGCTAAACATCGAAGTCCATGCGGTACTGCTAGTGAGACTGAAGTCTCTCTGCAAAAACATAAATTAAGAAAACATGAGTACAAATGTACCCAACGAGACTTACATCAGAACTAGCTACATATGCATCGGTATCAATAAAGGGGTTGTGGAGTTTGACCGCAGCAAGCCAGCTTTGACTCGGTGGCTATCCTGAACTACGACTGCAAGTAACTCTTTTGAGGTGGCTCACATGAGTCCACATATTCACCATATCAATACACCACTATGGATCCGCTCCCGTCTCCCTACTAGAAGGCCATCCATAGCACTCACGCTTATCTCGCGCATTTTATAGTATCCACTTTCACTTGTCTATGAACTGTATAGGCAACCCAGAGGTCCTTTACCACGGACGCGGCTATTTGAATAGATGATGTTAACCTTGCAGGGGTGTATTTCTTCACACGCTCTCGCCATTTACCGCCATGTACACGTTATGTATCTCGGTAACTCTCAAGCGGAAGCCTGGCGAGGGTGTCGGCCACGACCTGACTAACCACACAAGTCCCTAGTCCAGGTTTATCGCCTATTCAGGTTCCATACGCGGGGAGTCTGGTTGAGGTTTCCACATACGGCCCCGAACGATGTGTGCAGGGTTCCCAAGGCACCAAACGGGCGTCCCGGTACACCGTGCCACGTGCCTACAACATCACAGCCCACCCCTCGGGTCAGCGCTGTGCACGGCCTCCAGCATACTACAAACACCAGAAACTACTTGCAACTCCCGGACAGAGGACAGGGGCGAGGGTCCATTGGTTCCAGGCCCAACGCGTGGTAGTAGCTGTTCATGCATCACAAACACATAACTCAGTTCCGGAGGACGGTTTCAATGAGACAACCCACCATGTACTCCTACATGGCCTCTCACCGCTACCTTTACCAAATCGTGTTCACACACTTAGCTCACACACAGTAGGACATGATCCCCCGATGAATCAGACCTGACTCAACTCTAAGCGAGTGTGCATGACAAGCAAGCATGAATGAGTAGGCACATCAGGGCTCAAACAACTCCTACTCATGCTAGTGGGTTTCATCTATTTACTGTGGCAATGACAGGTCATGCAGAGGAAAGGGGTTCAACTACCGCAACATGTAACATTTGAATTGTTGTTGTCCTAATGCAGTAAAAGAGAGTAGGAGCAAGAGAGTGGGATTGTATCGTAATGAACAAGGGGGTTTTGCTTGCCTGGCACTTCTGAAGATAATATAGCTCTTCATCGGTGTCATCGAACTCACCGTCGGAACCACGTCTACTGAGAGGGTCGAATACCGGCAATAGAGAAGGAACACAATCAAAGCAATGCGCAATATGATGCATGATCATGACATGTCAACATGCTATGATTTGAGCTAATGCAACTAGAAGAGAAGGGTTTGAGCTTATTTGAACCAAGGGTTCAAATTCAAACTCAAGTTATGAACTCATATAATGCATTATCATGTTTTGATCTAAAAACCAGGGTTAAGTTTCTTTATCATGCATGAAACCAGTACAGATGGATAGATTGGATTTTTCTGATCAGTTTTCATATATAAATTATTTCATTTGGAGTTACGGTTGAATTTCTATGAATTTTAGAAGTTTTAAACGTTTTTTGGAATTTCCTGGTTATTCTAATTTAAACTAAATCCAGAAAATGGCTTATTGCATCAGCATGACATCGGTGTGATGTTAGCAAGTCAACATGCATGGTCCAGTCAAACCTGACCAGTGGGACCCGCGTGACAGTGGCTAACTAAGCTAACCTAGTTTAATTAGCACTAACCTAGGTTAACACTAATTAAGGTTAACCTAAACTAGTTTAATTAGCTGGGCGGGGCCCGCATGTCATTGACCCTGGGGAGGTCAAACAGTGGTCAAACCCGGGTCAACTCACCGGAGTTGACCCGCAGCTCGTCGCCGGCCGAGCCAGAGACGGCGGAGGGCGTAGTGTTTCGCGCTCCGGCGACCAAACGAGCGGTGGTTTGGCTTGGCGTGATGCTGGTCCTCGTCCGCATCCAACGGAGCCATCAGCTCACGCCGGAGAGGACCAGAACGACGTTGGTGAAGGGAAGTGCGGTGGCCGGAGTTCGGCCGGCAATGGTTGGCGATGCGGGGTAAGGGAGGAGCCGTGGTTGGTCATGTTCGACTCACGGGAGTCCGGTGAGTGCAGCCGTGAGCTCGGACGCAAGCTGTGGTGGTTGCGGCCACGTCGGTGACTTGGCCGGCGGAGCCGAGCTCGCGGCTCCGGTGGAATCGGCGGCTACTGGACAAGAATGAGCTCGGGGAAGAGGGGGAAAGACGCAGCAACTCACAACGAGTTGAACGGAGGCCTCGGCGTGCTCGGGGAGGGGCTGGTGACGGCGGGAGGTCGCCGGCGATCTCGATGGCCCGAGGAGGAAGAAGACATCAGGAACAGTGCTCCAGGGCTCTTCCCATCACGTAGCTCGCTGGAGACGGCATAGAGGTCGACGGCGGAGCTTCCTGGCGCGTTGGAGAGGAGAGGGGTGGACGGTGTCTGTGGCTATGGCGAGCGGCAGCAATGGCTGCGCTCGGTGGAGAGAGCAGGGGAGGGGGAGAAGCACGGGGAGGGTGCGAGGCGGTCGGGGTGTGCGTGTCGACGTCCAGGGCGTCCAGAGGGAGAAGGGGTGCAGCCAGGCAGGGAGGAGGTGGCTCTACTCGTGCCAGCGCGTGGCGACCACTCGCCCCTGCCTTCTGGCGCAAGGTAAGGTGATCAAGGCCGCTGGCCTACCGGGTCAAGATAAAGGCTGTGCCAACCAAGTGGCCTGTAAGTTTACTCTTTTCTAATTTGTTTCTGCTTTCTATTTATTCTATTTTGTTTTGATTTAGTAAAAGTACTAAACCATTTGATAAAATCCTAGAAATAATTATGGGTGCTTTTTGAATTATTTGAGCGACCCTTAACAATTTCCAACATTTTTGGAGCACCTAAAATAAATATAGCATTTAAATAGCTCCAACTCAAATATGTTTGAATTAATTCAAAGTCCAAATATGTCATGTAGAAATGTGAACCATTTTTGGTAGATGCTTCCACCTTGATCCAGAAATGATGAACATTTTTAAAGGGCATTTTGAATTCATTGGAAAAGATTTTAGCTAAACCTATTTGAATTCCTTTTGATGCTAGGGTTTGAACATCCCCATTTCAAATTTCCATGAAAGTTAAACTTGATGCAAGGAAGATGCAAACACTAGGCAGTTCCACGGGCTAGGGATGTGATAGGTTTGTTGACAATTTTACTTGTCTTTCTTACTCATTCGATAAGATATCCAAATATTCAGTTCGATTAGTTCCAAACAATAAGTGCTAGCTGACGGTATCTTGGACTAGGGGGTACTCACCACGTCGTCTTCCAACCAGCTGGATCGGGCCGAGGACCCCTATGGCGGTTCACTCATGGGCCACTTTGGGCAGCCCATGAGGCATAAAAGGGAGATTCACAAGACTTCGCACCCAAGCCGAGGACTCATCTAAATTCTAGGCCTCTGGTACATTATGTAAACCGAGGCCAGGCTAGTCGATAGATCAACTGATATTCATTAGAAAAATCTGGTGGTAGATACACCCATATCAATACAATCAAAAGTAGGGCGTAGGGTATTAGCTCTTCGAGAGAGCCCGTAAAATCTTGTGTCCATGTTAACATCGCTCTAAAATGCCTAGCTTAGGACCCCTACTACGAGATATGCCGGATATAGAACCGATATTGGTGTTTTTATTGAGGACCTGTTGGCTGATCACCATGGCTCGATGGGATGATCAGGTGACATTTTTTCAGTTAGATCCGTTCCACGTAAATTATCTTTTCTATAGATTATTGTTGTCGCCTCATACTATTCATTCACAGTGCTAGATTGAAATCAAAGAAACCTCTAGCGGTCGTGCCCGGTGCTCCGTGTATGGCAGATCCGAGCTGCTATGCAGGTACTAGTCGCAGACCTGACCGATGACGACAAACTACACTTACACGGCCGTGGAGGGTCAGAAGAAGCATGCATGCAGCAGCCTAGGCTCGGAGGATTTGCTACATAAGGCCAATGACAGAACGCAGCCCGAGCGGCGGCGGCTCAGCCAAGGAGACTGCGTAGACCATAATGCCCACGATGAGCGCTGCAGGTGGGCTGGCCGACATGGATTTTGACCGGCGGCAGCGTACAGGGAAGATTTCATCAATCCTTCCTTTTTACTTTGTCATTTACTATATTTAATTATATGCTTAGAGGAAGGATACACTTTAGGCTAGTTCTCACTGCGTGTACTTTCCACGTATAGCCCGTATATTACTTCCTACTTAATTAAAGTGTGCTAATTGTTTGAGGTAAATACACTAGAAGTCCCAGAACTTGCACACAACGTTCTGTTTAGTGCATAAACTTGTAAAATACGTGTTTCTGGTCATCTAACTTGTCCTCTTGTTCATATACGGTGCTTTCTACGGTATCCAGACATATCCCTATGAGTGCCACATGGAGGGCCCACTGTCAGTGGCTGAGATGGTGGTAATCCGCATGCACTTCTTTAGATAGCACCCTTGTATTTTATTTATTGATGTAAAAAATTCTGAAATAAATGGAAAATGTTGGAACGCGTTTGTGGGATTTGAACCCACGACCTGCTGTGATTCGCACAGAATAGACAGCCAGTCGACCAGCTGAAGTTTTACATTAAATGTATACAATTTGCTTTATATAACATAGACCATACGAATTAAAGTAAAAATTAAACCGGGAAAAAACAGAAACCCCACTTCAAACCGGCGACCTGTTGCACTAAAGCAGGCATCCTAACCAACCACCTAATGTTACTTCATGTTTATTTGAGACTACTAAGATATATATCCAAGTGTAAAAGTACACGTCCCGAACTATATTTTCTCTTATCTAGATTATTAATTTAAAATTATTTGAATTCAGACAAAATTCCCGTTGATTTGTCCGAATTATTTCATTACTAAAACCGAAGTTACTTGGACTACTATTATGAAAAAGTTCAGACCTCGGCCTCGAGGACGTAGTCCGAAAGAAGTTTGTAAACATTCATTCTGAACAATATTTTCTTTTATCTAGATATTCACATTCAAGGATTTTTTTAATGATTTGTCACAAAAAATTATGTGCATTCATTTTGACCTATATTTTTCTTTATCTAGACTTTAAAATTTCAAATTATTCAAATTCAAAACACAATGTCATTGATTTATCCAAAAGAATTTAGGTACATTCATTATGCAGTATATTTTCTTTGATCAAGATTTTAAAATAAAAATTGTTCCATTTCAAAAAAAGAAATTTGATTTGTCCGAAAAATTAACGTACATTCATTCTACACTATATTTCCTGTTATCTAGATTTTAATTTTTAATTTTTTCGAATTCAAACAAAATAATATTTGATTTGCCCAAAAGAATTTATGTACATCCATTCTGCACTATATGTTCTTTTATCTAGATTTTTAAATTTACATTTATTCGAATTCAAGCATAAATTGAGTTTATTTGTCCGAAAAAACATATGTGCGAAAAAACAAAAATTCCGTTGATTTGTCCAAAAGTATTTATGTATATTCATTGTACATTTTATTTCCTTTATCCAGACTTTAGAATTTTAGAAAATCAAATTCAACCAAAATTTTCGTTGGTTTGTCCGAAATAATTTGCATTCATTCATTCTGCATTATTTTTTGCGGGAATATACATTTAAAGTTAGGTACTATGTGCAAAAAAAAACTATCTTTGCATAAGAAAATTAAACATAGCTTGCTGCCACTGGAATACATAAATTTTATACTATACAATACATAGCACTTTTATCTTTTTTTATCTCTATTTATCACTGATAAACGGAAATCAAATCTATCTTACATAGAAAAAAACAACACATAGGTAAAATTGGTTTATGTTATTAAGTGTAGTTGTGGCCTGATGGTTGGCACTTGTACACGATGCCATAGTATCAAACTGAGGCTTTCCCTTTTCAGCAAACCCTTTTGCCGTTTTAATTTCTATTTTTATTTATGCAGTACATGTAAAATAGCTTTTACTGTGCATTTTAGCGTCAACTGTTAGTTCGTCTAGTGGCTGTCTATGCTAGGCGGATCGTGCTAGCTCCTCGGTTTGAATCCCATCATGCGCTGCAGCTTCTTTCATTTTATTTGAGAATTTTTTGTGTAAAAATAAATAGAATGTATGGGTCCTTTCTTACAAAAAAAAAACCAGCCTCAGCCACTAACGGTGGCCCTGCCACGTTGGCACGCGTAGGGATACGGCAGGAAGCACCGTATATGAACAAGATGACAAGTTAGATGACTAGAAACATGTATTTTACAAGTTTATGCACTAAACTGAACGTTACGTGCAAGTTCTGTGACTTCTAGTGTATTTACCTCTAATTGTTTTGTGGCCGGGGGAGTTAGTCCATCAGTTAAAAAAGGGAAGGGGCGCGACCACTCCTCCACATGAGGATGGGAATTGATGCTGGTGCTGTTGGTGAGCGCATTCAAGCAGTACGTACTACCTTAGGTGCGGTTTACGAGGTCTGCCTGATCTTCGCCCTGACGCCGTACCAGCTGTTCACCTCGGATTTAACGATCTCGCGCTACTATACAGGACGTAAGGTTGTATTTTTCTTAATTACATGTATTGTATATACTTTCGCATAGAATATGTTTTTGCCGGTTTGCATGATTTTTCTGTACAGATTCTCTTTGTCCTGTCACGTTTTGATGCGCTGTCGCTAGATTGATTCAATGAACATTGCATCCGCGACTCATTCTACCATGCAAATTCTAACTACTTCATGGCTGCATCACGCTGTCATCATCATCATCATCATCATCATTTAGTGGATTTTCGACCTGCGTCGACGCCTCCACTCCATAGAGCCGGCCTCAGCGCCAAGGCCATATTTCTTTAATTATATACCTCCTTAAATTAATTAAGTAGAGGAAATATATTATTAGTATTATCTTTTTTTGTTACTACTTTTGGTTTGCACTATCTTATGAGCACATGTCAATCGACTTTGACTGGTCCGCATCGCCAGCTCGGTGAACCGACGTTGTCGTCCCTCCAACATTGACCAAACTTTTTCGTCACCTCAGCGAGCCGCCCTGTGCCGGCATCTCCAAATCGTCACTTCTTTAAGCTGACGTATACCGCGCTGGCTTACTACATCACACCGACTGGCGGATGGACATCGGCGTCACCCCACCGACCTGCTCCGTCACCTCAGCTGGACTGGGGGTGTCGCTATCGCTCCATCGACCTCAAGGACTTCCGCGTCACCCCGCCGACCTGTTCCGTCACCTCAACTGGACTGGGGGCTTCGCTATCGCTTCATCGACCTCGGGGAGTTCGACATCACACTGCCGACCTGTTCCATCGCCTCGGCTGGACCAAGGGCTTCTCCATCGCTTCATCGACCTACTCCGGCATCACCCTCCTGACTTGCTCTGTCACCTTGGATGGCCCGGGGGCTTCGCCTCGACACATCAGCAGTGTTGTGCTGTCATTTCATCAAACAGGGCTCTTTGCTCGACCACCTTGGGACTGGCTTGGGGGTTGAGACCTCGTCCTTTCGCAATGTGCTCGGGCTTCGCTATCGCTTCATCGACCTCGGGGACTTCGGCGTCACATTGCCGACCTGTTCCGTCACCTCGACTGGACCAGGGGCTTCGCCATCGCTTCATCGACCTACTCCGGCGTCACTCTGCTGACTTGCTCTGTCACCTCGGATGGCCCAAAGGCTTCGCCTTGACATGTCGACAGTGTTGTGCTGTTATTTCATCAAGCCGAGCTCTTCGCTCGACCACCTCGGGACCGGCTTGGGGGTTGAGATCTCGTCCTTCTGCAAGCTCGTACCGCGTCATCAACACCAAGCACATTAACCAGCTAAGTCGCTTTCATGCTCAACCTTTTCAATTTTTAATTTATGTTCGGTTCGACCAAGCTTTCTATTTGTGTTAAAAAATGTTGTTTGTAAAAAATGTTTTTTTAAAAAATACTCCTTTTGCCCAAGTTAACCGAGGGCTCCTAAATTACATGAGCCACTTTATAATAAGTTTTTTCTTCTTAGTTGTTGCAAAGTCTTTTTCTGTTACTCCTTTTTCTGACGCAAGTGTGTGGTCAATAGCCGAGTCGCTTGGTTTCTCTCTAAAACCGCTCGAGTTTAGTTCACTAAATTGGCCTGAGAAACACTCCACCTTAGGGATAAGAGGTTGAAGCCGACGGCTGACCCACCTGAAGTCTGGAGATCGGACGTATAATGTTAAAGCACGACAGTAGCATATACTAATTTTAAGACCAATTTTCGGATTGGCATAAAAAACTTGATTTAGTTCGAACATCAAGTTTTAGCATAAGTTTTTTGGCTTTTCGAGCTTATGTCACTTTTAAGCTATTTGTGTGTTTTTCTTACAGGAAGCGGGACATCCTCATGAGCGAGATGCGCTGCGTACTAATTCAGCTCGGGATCTGTTCCAACCCGCAGCTCGGCATCTTTCCTACCGATCTACACCTCGGCGTTGGCAAAACGCACATGGCATCCGGACTAGTTCCCGAGGAGAGTTGTTCCTCAGGTTGGTCGGCCGCCCCAACCTGAGTCTCGGGGGATACTGTGTGTTTTTAGCATAACTCTCGTAGTACAACGTCGGATGCCTTTAAAGCGTCAGTAATATCAAAGGGGGACTCCGACTAGAGACAAACCCGCCAAAAGCCAAGGTACTCTGAGGAGTCATCGGCAAAACGTTCCCAGATATTGCTTTATATGCATCAGTTTCGAATTGTTTCTTCGGTCAATAGTTGGGTTGCCCAGCTCCTGTGCTTGCCTCATATGTTCCGCTTTGTTCGGCTAGGTGTGCAAAGGGAGAACCACTGTGATTGTATTTCCAATTTAATCGGTCAAGTACCTCAGTGGAGAAAGCCAAAAACTTACTATCACAATTAGCGCAAACTGATCAAAGATCCGATGACTATGTCAAACTATAGATCGATAAAGGTTACCCCGTGGGCCTTTCTTAAAATTGGTCGAAGTGTTAGTGGCTTGACCTCGGCTGACGCTGAACACTAATCGGCGGCTAGTAACTGGCCTCCCAACTTTAAGCTCCTATGACTAAGTGAAAGTTATAAAGCATAGATATCTGATTGCCTCGTTTCCACTAACACAACCGCCTCCAAGCGCCATGACGTCGGCTAAGGGTTGTCTTGTTACTGCGGAGACACACTGCATAACATCTACAAAGGGGTAGACGCCGACGATGGGCCACTTGCAATTGATAAATGGTTGCAACGGAGTCAAAATAAACACATATAATCTGTGTTTGTATTCAATATACAAGCGTTGCCTTCCGTAATCATTGTTATAAAGCCAAAATATGCATCAATTTGACTTAAGATTTGGCCAAGCTGGGTTGCATGGCTCCTGTGTTTACACCCTACGTTCCCGATTGTTCGGCTAGGGGGTCAAGGGAGCACCTCTATGATTGTTACTACCGGGTCATCCGGGTTAGTACCTCAGACTGGGTGAAGCCGAAAGCTAGCTATCTTAAATTATATAATTGGTTGGCAACGACGGAAGTGAAAATTTTGGTTCATTAAGACCATAGAGTTTGGGAACTTTTTGCAAACTAAATCCTCAATATTTTCCTTCGACATTGATCGGAGGTGTGGTTTCATGATCATGGTCAACATGACAACCTGGGAAAAGGAACTTATAAAGGAACTAGTTTTCCCAGAAGATGTTTCTTACATTAAATAGTAATATAACATATCTCTCAGTGTACCTTTGTTAATAAAACTGTATGGCCGGTTTGCCTTGTTTGCCATAAATCTTTGCCCTCACAAAGGCTTTATAATGTAGGACAAGCACTCCCCGACTACTGGTCGAGGAGGTTGAAGCCGATGGTCGGTCAACAAAGTTTTGTACAATGCGGATCCGAGCATTAGTGATGTAAGGTACTTGGGTACATAGAATCATTACACATAAATTGTGATTAAAGTCAATTTACTCTGGATACCGATCCTTAAGTCAGCCACCCGTGCCCACATTAAGGCTCGGGGGCTACTGGCTTCGTGCTTCTCAATTAAAAGCCATTAAAGGGGTACATTGATCCCCTGATCTGGTGGTGCCACCCGACCAGTGGCTCGGGGGCTACTGCATTGCCTATCCAATGCATAAAATTCAAAGTGCAAACAATTTCCGAGGAGATTACGATCCTCAGGTTGGTTAGTCGCATGCAACCTAAGTCGACTGTGTAGACTGTGTTTCCATTCTTACGTATGATGCCGAGCTAGGAATTGATCCTCAGACCAATTTCTTGAATCGACCTGAGTCTCAGGGGCTACTGGGATCAGCAGTTTCATGTCTTCCTTCAAGTGCGTCTCAGATTTTAGACCGACACACACCTCGAGGGATACTGGGTATACATATCAGTAGATAATAAATTGCACTCATAAGGAAAAAATATGTCCGCAAAAAATCAGCCCAAGACCGAGGTGGTGTACCACCTCAGATGTAGTCTGGCATAAAGCTTGGATACAAATGGTTGGCTCCATATAAGGCATTTCCGTGATTAAGCTCGGCTAAACTCCTTCGAATTTTTCGAGCCATGGTGATCTATGACACCTCAGATACATTCCGGTGTTGGATCTTGAATACAGTCCGGTGTTGGAGTATGTATGAAGTCCGACGTTGGAGCTCGGCCGTGAAAATACACCTCAAATACAGTCCGGCATTGGAGCTTGGATACAGTCCAGTGTTGGATCATGGATGTAGTCCGACGTTGGAGCTCAGCTGCGAAACAACACTTTGGATGCAGACTGGCATTGGAGCTCGGCTGCAATTAGACACCACCGCACGGAAAACACTTCAAACCCGAGGTGCGGTGTAAAAAATAACAAGGCATTGATAAAGGCCGAAGACTTAAAGGGCTCCTCGGATGCCCGACATGTATACATTTCAGATTTAGCTTGGCAATCCTCAAGATCAAAGATAGGAAGATTTGTTGAACCAGTTTTCAAGACGGACGATCGAAGATGAAGAACACTTCCGAAGAATCGAAGAGCGTCCCCAACTTGAATACCGTTTCAGGGGGCTACTGACGGTGTCCTGGACTAGGGGTACTCACCACGTCGTCTCCAGACTAGCTGGATCGGGCCGAGTACCCCCCATGGAGGTTCACTCATTGTCGGTGCAACAAACCCTGGGTCTGTTGCCCAACCGTGCACACGCACAAGACCAAGATTGAAGCATCAACTTAGGACAGAGACTGAAGACCAAGAGATTTGAAGAACCAACATGAAGTTAAGAGAGACCAAGGTCAAGCCAGAGGAGCAAGATATCGACAAGAGAAGGGCCTCCCTCGCCAGGCAGGCAAGCCCCGCAAGGGGCAAGGCCACCACTAGAAGCAAACAACCAAGACTCCCAGGCAGAGCCTGCCGGGGCTCACGGGGACTGAACCACCCCGCCAACCACTCCAACACGACTCACATCGTCAATCAGTGTGGTGTCAAGCCGCGAAGTGATTAAGTAGCAGCCATTCGCCACATGGCATCCATTTCCTACAGAATAAACCCACAGACGACATCCGTCCTACGACGTGTCAAGTGAACAGGTGCGGAGCTGGCGAGATAGCCCGGCAAGCCTTGCAGGGAGACCAGTGATGTGACACTGAGCGGGGCATTTAATGCACCCTGTCAGCCCGCAGAGTTAGGTATGATAGCACTGCGCGCTATCATATCAGTGGATAATGACCACTTTGCCGCTGTGGTGACCCCTTAATCTATAAAAGGAGGCCCATGGCACTCGTGGGGGGGGGGGGGGGTTTAGAGGGTTGGAAAGTTGACAAACCCAAGCCACCATACGCGCGTAGTCGCTGTGGCCTGAGGCGAACCTTGCTGGGCAGGTGTACTACACACCACCACACCCATTCCACCATCAATCCACCAAAGCAGGAGTAGTATCTTAAGCCTCACGGCGGACCGAACCTGGGTAAATTGCTTGTGTGCTCTCTGCCGTGCTGCCGTGTGCTGATCTGCTCTTTGTGCAACGCGACGCCCTCCCGCCGAACTAGCAAGGGGCTACCCGGCCCCATAGGTGGCCGCGGATATCCCGCGACATCTTTGGCGCGCCATGTAGGGGGTGATACGTCTCCAACGTATATATAATTTTTGATTGTTCCATGCTATTATATTATCCATCTAGGATATTTTATATGCATTTATATCCTATTTTATATGATTTTTGGGACTAACCTATTAACCTAGAGCCCAGTGCCAGTTTCTGTTTTTTCCTTGTTTTTGAGTTTTACAGAAAAGGAATACCAAACGGAGTCCAATGGACGTGCCAATTTTTGACGATTTTTTATGGACCAAAAGAAGACCCTGGAGTAAAAGAGTTGGGCCAGAAGAGTCCCGGGCCGTCCACGAGGGTGGGGGGCGCGCCCACCCCCCCGGGCGCGACGGCCTACCTCGTGGATGACTCGGGCACCTCCCTGACTTGTTCCCGGCGCCAAAAATTCCTATAAATATTGAAACTTCCATAACATAATCTAGATCGGGAGTTCCACCGCCGCAAGCCTCTGTAGCCACCAAAAACCAATCTAGACCCGTTTCGGCACCCAGCCGGACGGGGGATCCCTCTCCGGTGGCCATCTTCATCATCCCGACGCTCTCCATGATGAGGAGGGAGTAGTTCACCCTCGGGGCTGAGGGTATGTACCAGTAGCTATGTGTTTGATCTCTCTCTCTCTCTCTCTCTCTCTCTCTCTTGATTTGGCATGATCTTGATGTATCGTGAGCTTTGCTATTATAGTTGGATCTTATGATGTTTCTCTCCCTCTACTCTCTTGTAATGGATTGAGTTTTCCCTTTGAAGTTATCTTATCGGATTGAGTCTTTAAGGATTTGAGAACACTTGATGTATGTCTTGCAAGTGCTTATCTGTGGAGATAATGGGATATTCACGTGATCCACTTGATGTATGTTTTGGTGATCAACTTGCGAGTTCTGTAACCTCATGAACTTATGCATAGGGGTTGGCACACTTTTTCGTCTTGCCTCTCTGGTAGAAACTTTGGGGCACTCTTTGAAGTTCTATGTGTTGGTTGAATAGATGAATCTAAGATTCTGTGATGGATATCGTATAATCATACCCAAGGATACTTGAGGTGACATTGGAGTATCTAGGTGACAGTAGGGTTTTGGTTGATTTGTGTCTTAAGGTGTTATTCTAGTACGAACTCTATGATAGATCAACGGAAAGAATAGCTTCGTGTTATTTTACTATGGACTCTTGAATAGATCGATCAGAAAGGACAACTTTGAGGTGGTTTCGTACCCTACAATAATCTCTTCGTTTGTTCTCCGCTATTAGTGACTTTGGAGTGACTCTTTGTTGCATGTTGAGGGATAGTTATATGATCCAATTATGTTATTATTGTTGAGAGAACTTGCACTAGTGAAAGTATGAACTCTAGGCCTTGTTTCTTACCATTGCAATACCGTTTATGCTCACTTTTATCGCTTGCTACCTTTCTGATTTTATATTTTCAGATTACAAAAAACCTATATCTATCATCCATATTGCACTTGTATCACCATCTCTTAGCCGAACTAGTGCACCTGTACAATTTACCATTGTATTGGGTGTGTTGGGGACACAAGAGACTCCTTGTTATTTGGTTGCAGGGTTATATGAGAAAGACCATCTTCATCCTACGCCTCCCATGGATTGATAAACCTTAGGTCATCCACTTGAGGGAAATTTGCTACTGTCCTACAAACCTCTACACTTGGAGGCCCAACAACGTCTACAAGAAGAAGGTTGCGTAGTAGACATCAAGCAGTTTCTGGCGCCATTGCCGGGGAGGTGAGTGCTTGATGGTATATCTTTAGATCTTGCAATTGAATCTTTTAGTTTCTTGTTTTATCACTAGTTTAGTTTATAGAAGAAAACTACAAAAAAATGGAATTGAGGGTGCCTCATATGCTTCATCTTTTTAATATCTTTCGTGAAAATGATGTGAAGGAAAATTGTTCTCAAGTACTAGAAGAAGAATTACATAGAATGCTTGGCATAAAAAATGTGAATGATGAGCATGATTGCAATGTTGTTAGTATGAATTCTTTGAATACCCATGATACTAATGATATGCAAAGCCACAAGCTTGGGGATGCTATGTTTGATGAAGATGATATGTTTAATCCCCCAAGTTTTGATGAGAAAATTTATTATGATGAAAGCATGCCTCCTATTTATGATGATTATATTGATGAAAGTGGATTTGGAGAGGTCATGACTTTATTTAGTGATGAATCCACTATTTCGGAAGAGGTTCCAATTGATTATGAGAACAAAGTTGCTATCTATGATGATTATTGTGATGACATGTATGCTATAAAGAAAAATGATAACCATGAAACTTGTCATTATGATTTTAATTTTCAATTGTATTATGCCTCACATGATAGTTATTTTGTTGAGTTTGCTCCTACTACTATTGATGAGAATAAATTTGCTTATGTGGAGAGTAGTAAAATTTCTATGCAAGTAGATCATGAAAATAATGCTTTATGTGCTGGTTATATGGTTGAATTCATTCATGATGCTACTGAAAATTATTATGAGAGAGGATCATATGCTTCTAGATATTGCAATAATATCAAGTTTCCTCTCTATGTGTTGAAAATCTTCAAGATTTGCTTGTTTTACCTTCTATGCTAGTTGTTTCATGTTCCCATAAGTTGTTTCCTCACAAATTCCCTATGCATAGGAAGTGGGTGAGACTTAAATGTGCTAGTCATATTCTTCATGATGCTCGCGTTATGTTTCAATTCTTATCTTTTATGTGAGCATCATTGAAATCATCATGCCTAGCTAGGGGCGTTAAACGTTAGCGCTTGTAGGGAGGCAACCCAATTTTATTTTTGTTCTTTGCTTTTTGCTCCTGTTTAGTAATAAATAATTCATCTAGCCTCTTTTTATATGTGGTTTTATGTTTTAATTAGTGTTTGTGCCAAGTAGAACCTTTGGGAAGACTTGGGTGAAGTCTTCTTGATCTTCTTTGTAAAAATGTAAACTTTTGCGCTCAAGAGATTAGCTGCCATTGTTTCTGGAGAGTGATTTTAGGTTGATCTTTTTGCAGATGATTAATAGACAAATTCCTCATGTCCACCAATTTATTTCAGAAATTTTGAAGTTACTGAAGTATTCGAATAATACGTATTACTGCAGACTGTTCTGTTTTTGATAGATTTTGTTTTCTATGTGTGGTTTGCTTATTTTGATGAATCTATGAGTAGTATCGGAGGGTATGAACCATAGAGAAGTTGGAATAAACTAGACATTACACCAATATAAAAAAGGAATTAGTTCACAACAGTACAAAAAGTGGTGATTTATTTTCTTATACTAATGGAGCTTACGAGTTTTCTGTTGAGTTTTGTGTTGTGAAGCTTTCAAGTTTTGGGTAAAGATTCGATGGACTATGGAATAAGGAGTGGCAAGAGCCTAAGCTTGGGGATGCCCAAGGCACCCCAAGGTAATATTCAAGGACAACCAAGAGTTTAAGCTTGGGGATGCCCCGGAAGGCATCCCCTCTTTCATCTTCGTTCATCGGTAACTTTACTTGGAGCTATATTTTTATTCACCACATGCTATGTGTTTTGCTTGGAGCGTCATTTTATTTTCTTTTGCTGTTTGAATAAAATACCAAGATCTGAAATTCTTAAATGTTAGAGAGTCTTCACATAGTTACATAATTATTCGACTACTCATTGATCTTCACTTATATCTTTTGGAGTAGTTTGTCATTTGCTCTAGTGCTTCACTTATATCTTTTTAGAGCACGACGGTGGTTTTATTTTGAAGAAAGAGATGAACTCTCATGCTTCACTTATATTATTTTGAGAGTCCTAAACAACATGGTAATTTGCTTTGGTTATGAATTTAGTCCTAATATGACGGGCATCCAAGATGGGTATAATAAAAACTTTCATATAAAGTGCATTGAATACTATGAGATGTTTGATACTTGATGATTGTTTTGAGATATGAAGATGGTAATATTAGAGTCGTGCTAGTTGAGTAATTGTGGAATTGAGAAATACTTGTGTTGAAGTTTGCAAGTCCCGTAGCATGCACGTATAGTAACCGTTGTGTGACAAATTTGAAACATGAGGTGAACTTTGATTGTCATCCTTATGAGTGGCGGTCGGGGACGAGCGATGGTCTTTTCCTACCAATCTATCCCCCTAGGAGCATGCGCGTAGTTCTTGGTTTCGATGACATGTAGATTTTTGCAATAAGTATGTGAGTTCTTTATGACTAATGTTGAGTCCATGGATTATACGCACTCTCACCCTTCCATCATTGCTAGCCTCTTCGGTACCGCGCATTGCCCTTTCTCACCTCGAGAGTTGGTGCAAACTTCATCGGTGCATCCAAACCCCGTGATATGATACACTCTATCACACATAAGCCTCCTTATATCTTCCTCAAAACAGCCACCATACCTACCTATTATGGCATTTCCATAGCCATTCCAAGATATATTGCCATGCAACTTTCCACCATTCCGTTTATTATGACACACTTCATCATTGTCATATTGCCTTGCATGATCATGTAGTTGACATCGTATTTGTGGCAAAGCCACCATGCATAATTTTTCATACATGTCACTCTTGATTCATTGCCCATCCCGGTACACCGCCGGAGGCACTCATATAGAGTCATATTTTGTTCTAGTATCGAGTTGTAATCATTGAGTTGTAAATAAATAGAAGTGTGATGATCATCATTAATAGAGAATTGTCCCAAAAAAAGAAAAAAAAAGAAAGGCCAAATAAAAAAAGGGGAAGGCCAAATAAAAAAAAGAAAGGCCAAAAAAAGGGAAGGCCCAAAAAAAAGAGAAATAAAAGGGACAATGCTACTATCCTTTTTCCACACTTGTGCTTCAAATTAGCACCATGATCTTCATGAAAGAGAGTCCCTTATATTGTCACTTTCATATACTAGTGGGAATTTTTCATTATAGAACTTGGCTTGTATATTCCAACAAGGGGCTTCCTCAAATGCCCTAGGTCTTCGTGATCAAGCAAGTTGGATGCACACCCACTTAGTTTCTTTTGTTGAGCTTTCATACGTTTATAGCCCTAGTGCATCCGTTGCATGGCAATCCCTACTCCTCGCATTGACATCAATTGATGGGCATCTCCCTAGCCCGTTGATTAGCCGCGTCAATGTGAGACTTTCTCCTTTTTGTCTTCTCCACACAACCCCCATCATTATATTCTATTCCACCCATAGTGCTATGTCCATGGCTCACGCTCATGTATTACGTGAAAGTTGAAGAAGTTTGAGAATACTAAAGTATGAAACAATTGCTTGGCTTGTCATCGGGGTTGTGCATGATGAGAGCATTTTGTGTGATGAAAATGAAGCATGGCCAAACTATATGATTTTGTAGGGATGAGCTTTCTTTGGCTATGTTATTTTGATAAGACATACTTGCTTGGTTAGTATGCTTGAAGTATTATTATTTTTATGTCAATATTAAACTTTTGTCTTGAATCTTGTGGATCTGAATATTCTTGCCACAATAAAGAAGATTACATTGATAATTATGTTAGGTAGCATTCCACATAAAAAATTCTGCTTTTATCATTTACCTACTCGAGGACGAGCATGATTAAGCTTGGGGATGCTTGATACGTCTCCAACGTATCTATAATTTTTTATTGTTCCATGCTATTATATTATCCATCTAGGATGTCTTATATGCATTTATATTCTATTTTATATGATTTTTGGGACTAACCTATTAACCTAGAGCCCAAAGGCTTTCTGTTTTTCCTTGTTTTTGAGTTTTACAGAAAAGGAATACCAAACGGAGTCCAATGGACGTGCCAATTTTTGACGATTTTTTATGGACCAAAAGAAGACCCCGGAGTAAAAGAGTTGGGCCAGAAGAGTCCCGGGCCGTCCACGAGGGTGGGGGGCGCCCCACCCACCCGGGCGCACCGGCCTACCTCGTGGACGACTCGGGCACCTCCCTGACTCGGCCACCAAGAGCCCAGCAGGCCCAACGACCTGCAGCTTCTCCAGCAGAAGGAAGGAGAAACACTCCGTAAGTATTCATAGAGATTTAGTAAAGTACATAGAAATATTCCAAATATCCATCCGACAACTGTTATAGCATCCTTCCAGTCTAGTGTGCACAACCATCGCATTCGTTCTAAGATGAATGTGCGGTTGACCAAGACTGTGAAGGAGCTATACACACTGGTGGATAAGTGTGCTCAGATGGAGGAAGGGAGGAAGTTGCCCGGAGAGGAGGATTGTATCAATGTGGATTCAGAGGATGAGGATGAATCAACCAGTCAGAGAAAGGGCAAGAAGCGCATCAAGAAGCCAAGAGATAAGGCAGTGATGACTGTAGAAGGTTCGGGCACACCTAGTATCGGCAAGAAGGCCAAGGCTGAGGCCCCTGGCAAGGAAGCTGCCGTGTGCACTGCCAGCCGGGAGGCTGCAGCCGCGGAAAAAGTTGGGAAATGTGATTGGCCATACTGCAAGATCCACCGAACCAAAGGTCACGACCTTCAAGAGTGTTATTAGGTTGAGCAGCTCGTCAAGAAACAGAGAGCAGAGTATGATAAGCGTGATAAGGAGAAAGGTCAGAACGCTGCTGGCGGTAAGGGCCGATGTGGTGAAGCAAATCGCCCCGGCAAACCCTTTCGAAACCAAGGAAAACCCACCATGGGCCAAGAGAAGGAAATATGTGATGATGTGAGTGATGAAGGGAATGAAGAGGAAACTAGTGAGCAGGAATTTCAGAAGGCCACTGGCGCCCTATGCATTGATGGAGGTGCATCTTTGCACACCTCTCACCGCCAACTCAAACGATGGGCACGAGAGGTCAATGCTGTGGAACCAGCGCCAGAGGCCCGGAAGTCGCTCAAGTGGTCTCGCACGCCCATCATCTTTGATAAGGAGGATCACCTTGGCCGCACCACTGCGGTAGGGTGTTTGCCATTGTTGGTCTCCGCAACAATTCGCAACCTCAAGGTCACAAAGATGTTAGCGGACGGCGGGGCTGGGTTGAATCTGATTTCCCCGGCAGTCATCAACAAGCTTCAGATAGGAGAAGAAGAGCTAGAGGTTACCGGCACGTTTCAAGGAGTCAATCCCGAAAGGAGCCATCCTAATGGGAAGATTACGTTGCCGGTGACGTTTGGGGGAGAACTGAACTATCAGACTGAGAAGATTGTGTTTGATGTGGTTGATCTCCCCCTGCCGTACAATGGGATTCTGGGACGCCCAGCACTGGCTAAGTTCATGGCAGCATCTCACTATGCTTATAACACTTTGAAGATGCCTGGGCCACAGGGAATCATCACTATCCCATCAGATGAGAAGGATGCAATTATATGCGTAGACAAGATGTACCGGGATGCAGTCGCGGCAGAGGCTGCGGCAGGATCAGCTCCCGCCAAGGAAAGCAAAGGAAAGAAGAGGGATTGTAGGGCCTCCGGCAAGGAGTCCGGGAAACGTGCCCCTCTGAGTGCACATCACCCGTTGACGATGTGCCGGAGTGTTCCAATAGCAAGAGACCCAAGGTTGCTGCACCCCAAGTGAAGAGGGTCCCGGCAGGGTTGGCTGGCGCTGATGGTACTTTCACTATCAGCGCCACCCTTGATGACAAATAGGAAAGCGCGCTCGTTGCCTTCCGGCGGGCGAATATCGATGTGTTTGCCTGGCAACCATGTGATATCCCCGGTGTTCCCGGGGAGGTAATCGAGCACCACCTTGCTGTTTACCCATATGCCTGACCCGTCAAGCAGAAAGTCTGGAAGCAGGCCTTGGAGCGGCAACAGTTCATTGCCGAAGAGATCAAGAAATTAGAGGCGCTGGTTTGGTCTGAGGAGTACTGCACCCTACATGGTTGGCAAACCTAGTGGTGGTCCGAAAGGCGAATGGGAAATGGAGGCTCTGCATTGATTTCACATATCTCAACAAGGCTTGCCGGAAGGACCCATTCCCCTTGCCGCGCATCGGATCCTGGATACCGCTTGAGGTTGCGATTTGCTCTCCTTTCTGGATGCATACTCTGGATACCACCAGATCTTCATGTCCAAAGAAGATGATGAGAAGACATCATTCACCACTCCCCGTGGTACCCTCGCTTTGTCCGCATGCCTTTCGGATTAAAGAGTGCCTGGTCCACTTTTGCAAGAGCAGTCTAGATTGGTTTTGAGCCATAGTTGCATAAAAATATAGAAGCCTATATGGATGATATCGTGGTCAAGACCAAGGATAAGGCCACCCTTATACATAATTTAGAAGAGAATTTGCTAATCTGCGCAAGATCAACTTGAAGCTCAATCCGGAGAAGTGTGTATTCGGTGTCCCCTCTAGCAAGTTGCTTGGGTTATTCGTGTCCCATCGGGGTATTGAAGCCAACCCCGACAAGATCAAGGCTATTGAGTAGATCCAAGCGCCAAGGACAGTTAAGTATGTAAGGCGCTTGCCGGGATGTGTTGCTGCGCTAAGGAGATTCATTTCCAAGTCTGCGGAGCATGCCCTGCCGTACTTCAAAATTTTGAAGAAAGCAGGGTCTATGAAGTGGAACCCGGAAGCAAATGCAGCTCTACAAGAATTGAAGGCTTACCTATCGTCTGTGCCTACCTTGGTTGCACCCAAACCCCAAGAGCCGTTATTGCTATACTTGGGAGATACCAACCAAGTGGTTAGTGCGGCCTTGGTAGCACATCGAGAAGTGGATGAGGAAGAAAGTGGCCAAGTCACGGCAGAGTCAGAAAAGGATTAGAATAGCAGTGAGCACGACAACGAGAGCAACCCCAAGGATGCGGCAAGGAAGAAAGTGGTGCAGCACCCAGTATACTTTGTCAGCTCCTTACTACAAGGGGCTAGATCGAGGTATTCTGGCATGCAAAAGTTTATCTTTGGCCTCATCGTGGCCTCAAGGAAACTGCGCCACTACTTCCAAGCCCATGAGATTACAGTTGTCACTCATTTTCCGCTGAAAAGGATACTCCAAAACCCTAAGGCTACTGGCAGAATAGTGGGGTGGGCTTTTTAGTTGTCCAGCTTTGGTTTGAAGTTTGAGAGCACTTCAACTATTCAGAGTAGGGCACTGGCAGAGTTTATTGCAGAATGGACGCCAACCCCTGATGAGGAAGTGACAGAAACAACTCTCCCCGGCAAGGCCAAGTATGGATCATGTATTTTTATGGTACTTTTTCCCTACAAGGTGCAGGGGCTGGCGTGCTTCTTGTTGCCCCCTCTGGGGAGCACTTAAAGTACGTCATCCAAATGCACTTTGCTCGGCAAGAAGCCACCAACAATACATCTGAGTATGAAGGCCTCCTTGCCGGGCTCAGGATTGCAGCAGAATTGGGAATTAAGAAGTTGATCATTCGAGGAGATTCACATCTTGTAGTGAGACAAGTCAACAAGGATTACCAAAGCCCATTGATGGAAGCATACGAGGAAGTGAGAAGATTGGAGGAGCACTTTGATGGGCTGCAAACAGAGCATGTAACCCGTGTGGAAAACAGCATAACTGATCTCCTGTCAAAGTGTGCTGCGCAGAAGCTTCCTGTGGAACCAAGAACTTTTGTTCTCCATCTCTCTCAACCCTCCGTATCACCAACCACAATGGCCCGAAAAAGGAGAAAGTTGGACTACGATAAGCCTCTCCCGGCGGAGCCACCCTCTCCCGGCAGAGTCCCTGCTGGAAACAACTCCTCATAGCCTGCTGGACCACCCCTCCAGCCGGGCCTATGGACCCCGCGAACGAGGCTGGTGCTCCCTAGTCGAGGAGGTGCCGCTAGTCCTCGTTGCCGAGCCCCAGGCTCCAACTTGGGCACGACACATCGTCCGCTTCCTCCAAACTGGATAACTTCCCGCGACCAAGATGAAGCTGAGAAAGTAGCCTGGAGGGCCAGTATGTATCAGTTTGTCGATGACACTCTGTACAAAAGAAGACCCAACGGTGTGAAATTGAAGTGTGTCTGCCAGGAGGATAGACAGGAACTACTGGCTGAGATTCACAGAGGAATGTGCGGATCACACATTGGATCAAGGGCATTAGTTGGGAAAGCATTCCGGCAAGGATTCTATTGGCCCACAGCCCTCCAAGATGCAGTTGAGCTCGTCACGACATGTGACGCCTGCCAGTTCCATTCCAAGAGAACACACATGCCTGCCCAAGCCCTTTAGACAATCCCTCTATCATGGTCATTTTTGGTCTGGGGGCTTGATATCCTCAGCCCCTTCCCCCGAGCAATCGGGGGCTTTGAATTCTTGTTTGTTGCCATCGACAAGTTTACAAAGTGGTCGGAAGTGACTGCCGTGAGAAAGGTGACTGCTCAGTCAGCTATCAAGTTCTTGAAAGAATTGGTGTGTCGTCTCGGAGTTCCGGCAAGGATCATCACTGACAACGGCACCCAGTTCACGAGCCACGCCTTCATGCAATACGTTCATGCCCTCGGATGCAAGATCTCATTCGCTTCTGTGGCACACCCCCGGAGCAATGGACAAGCTGAGAGGGCGAACGCTGAAGTGCTTCGTGGACTCAAGACAAGGACTTTCGATACGTGATACGTCTCCAACGTATCTATAATTTTTTATTGTTCCATGTTGTTATATTATTAATCTTGGATGCTTTATAATCATTCTCTAGTCATTTTTTATCATTTTTTCGTACTAACCTATTGACATAGTGCCAAGTGCCAGTTGCTGTTTTCTTCATGTTTTTTACATCGCGGGAAATCAATATCAGACGGAGTCCAAATGCCACGAAACTTCACGGAGAATTTTTATGGGCCAGAAGGAACACAATGGGCCCTGGTTGCGCCTGGGTGGTACACCGAGGGGGCACAACCCACCAGGGCGCGCCAGGAGGCCCAGGCGCGCCCTGGTGGGTTGTTCCCACCTTGGGTGCCCCCCGGACCGCCTCTTTGCTCTATTAATACCCCAATATTCCAGAAACCCTCAAAGCGTCGATGAAATATTCATCCAACCACTATAGAGTCCATAAACACCAGATCCAATCTAGACACCATCGCGAATGGGGTTCACCACCTCCATTGGTGCCTCTCCAATGATGCGTGAGTAGTTCTTTGTAGACCTTCGGGTCCATAGTTAGTAGCTAGATGGCTTCCTCTCTCTCGCTGGATTCTCAATACAATGGTCTCTTGGAGATCCATATGATGTAACTCTTTTTGCGGTTTGTTTATTGGGATCTGATGAACTTTGATTTTATGATCAGTTATATCTTTTTATATCCATGAAAGTTATTTGAGTTTCTTTGATCTCTTATATGCATGATTTCTTATAGCCTCGTATTTCTTCTCCGATATCTAGGTTTTGTTTGGCCAACTTGATCTATTTATCTTGCAATGGGAAGAGGTGCTTTGTAGTGGGTTCGATCTTACGGTGCTTGATCCGGATGTAAAGGGAAATGACACGTATGTATCATTTCTACTAAGGATAAATCGATGGGGTCTATCTCTACATAGATAGATCTTGTCTACATCATGTCATCGTTCTTATTGCATTACTTTGTTTTTCCATGAACTTAATACACTAGATGCATGCTGGATAGCGGTCGATGTGTGGAGTAATAGTAGTAGATGCAGGAAGGAGTCGGTCTACTAATCTTGGACGTGATGCCTATATAATTATCAATTCCTGGATATCGTCATGATTATTTGAAGTTCTATCAATTGCCTAACAGTAATTTGTTTACCCACCGTTTGCTATTATTCTCGAGAGAAGCCACTAGTGAAACCTACGGCCCTCGGGTCTTGTTTCTCATATATTTGCCTTTGCGATCTACTCTTTTCCTTGCAATTATTTTTAGATCTATTAAACCAAAAATACCTTACTGCATTTTATTTCTATTTATTTTATTTGCGATCTATCTTTCAATCTACTACAAATTTATCTCACTTCCGTTTGCCTATCTTGAGGCGCCGTTACCTGGAAGGGATTGACAACCCCTTTAACACGCCAGGTTGCGAGGATTTGTTATCTGTGTGCAGGGGCTATTTATGTTGTGTTGCTTGGTTCTCCTACTGGTTCGATAACCTTGGTTTCATCACAAAGGGAAATACCTACCGTCGCTGTGCTCCATCGTCCCCTCCTCTTTGGGGAAATACCGACGTAGTTCTAGCAGACAGGAACTTTCTGGCACCACTTCTAGGGAGTCATCAATACACTGCAGAAGCACGGCATGCAGTGGATCGAGGAGCTGCCGGTAGTTCACAAAAATTTGCAGTTTTATTCGCCTCTCTTTTTCGTTCGCCGTTTTCTTGCCGAATCTGTTTTTGAGTGCAATCTTGTCATGTGGTCATCATGACTCAAGAGAACACCAAGTTATGTGATTTCTCAAATACCAACAACAATGATTTTATTGGCACTCTGATTGCTCCTCTTGCCACTAGTGCAGAGTCTTGTGATATTAATACTGCTTTGCTGAATCTTGTTATGAAAGATCAATTTTCCGGTACTCCTAATGAGGATGCCGCGTCCCTTCTTAATACCTTCGTGGAATTTTATTTCTCGAAATAATTTCAATAACAATGCTTATAGAGGTAATTTCAATACTAGGCCTTTTCCTATTTATTTCTCTAATAATTATGGTAATTCCTATGGAAATCAATCTTATAATAATAATAGGAACACCTCTGATCTTGAGAATAATATTAAAGAATTTATCAATACACAAAAAGTTTTCAACACTTCCATAGAAGAAAAATTGAGTAAGATTGATGATTTGTCTACAAGTGTTGATAGAATTGCTCATGATGTGGAAAATATCAAGATGAAATTTTTTGTGCCTAAAGTAGATGAATCAATTAAAGCTCTTTATGTTTCTATGCATGAATGTAAGAAAAGAACCGCTATGCTTAGAGCTAAAAGAGAATTTTTAGAAAAAGCGTTCTAGTGATTTCTTTCGTAAAAGTGATTAAGATCTTAAAATGATTGGTGTTTCCTCTATTGATTCCTTGTTTAGTAAAGTTAATATTGATGAAAAAGGGACTGGAGAAGAGTCAACTTTAAGTAGAAGGCGTCCCAATATTTCGGAGGGTGAAAATCTTGTTGAGAAAATTGATGAAAATGGGTTTGGAGAGGTCAAAACTTTAACTAGTGATGTGCCCACTCTTTTGGATTACAAAGATTTTAATTATGATAGTTGCTCTTTGATTGATTGTATTTCTTTGTTGCAATTCATGACAAATGCACCCCATGCCTATGAACAAAACAAAGCTTTTACTAAACATATTGTTGATGCTATGATGAAAGCTCTTGAAGAAAAATTGTAATTAGAACTATCTATTCATAGAAAATTGCATGATGAATGGGAACCTACTATCAAATTCAAGATTAAAAATTATGAATGCTTTTCTTTGTGTGACTTGGGTGCTAGTGTTTGTACAATTCCGAAATCTTTATGTGATGTGCTTGGTCTTACTAATCTTGAAGAATGTTCTTTGAATTTGCACTTGGCGGATTCTACTATTAAAAAGCCTATGGGAAGAATTAATGATGTTCTTATTCTTGCAAATAGGAATTATGTGCCCGTAGATTTTATTGTTCTTGATATTGATTGCAATCCGTTTTGTCCAATTATTCTTGGTAGACCGATTTTACGTACTATCGATGCCGTGATTGATATGAAAGAAGGCAATATTAAGTTCCAATTTCCTTTGAGGAAGGGTATTGAACACTTTCCTAGAACAAGAATTAAGCCACCTTATGAATCAATCATGAGGGCATCTTTCGGATCTCGAACCAAAGATGACAATACTTAGATCTTTGCTTTATGCCTAGCTAAGGGCGTAAAACTATAGCCCTTGTTGGGAGGCAACCCAATGAATAAATTTTATTTTTGCTTTTTGCTTTCTGTTTTTGAGTGTTAGCACAATTATGATACTGGCATGATTGTGTTTTTTGTGTGTTTTAATTAGTGTTTTTGCCAAGTAGAACTGATAGGATCTTCTTGGGTGATAGTTGTTTGATCTTGCTGAAAAAGCTAGAAACTTTGCGCTCACGAAAACAATTCTCATTTTTTTATCAGAAAGTGCTTTTGCCCTTATTATTTTTACAGAAGTTAATATTCAAATTGCCCTCGTCGTCCTATTTTTCAGAATTTTTGGAGTTCCAGAGGTTTTCAAAAAAGTCAGATTGCTACAGACTGTTCTATTTTGACAGATTCTGTTTTCTTTGTGTTGTGTGCTTATTTTGATGGCTCTATGGTTTTCTTTGATGAGTTTTTGCCATAGAAAAGTTGAAATACAGTAGATATAATACAAAAACAAAATATGAATTGGTTTGATACAATACTTATAGTAGTGGTTTGCTTTCTTACACTAATGGATCTCACAAAGGTTTTGTTGAGTTTTGTGTGATTGAAGTTTTCAAGTTTTGGGTTATCTTACGATGGATGAAGGAAGGATAGAAGAGCCTAAGCTTGGGGATGAACCGGCATCCCAAGCTATTATCCAAAAATGAGCAACCAACTAAGCTTGGGGATGCCCCCGAGTGGCATCCCCGCTTTCTTCCAATGACTATCGGTATTTTAGTCGAAACTATATTTTTATTCGTGACATGATACGTGTTTTGCTTGGAGCGTCTTGTGTGATATGAGTCTTTGCTTGCTTTATTTTGTGTTTTATGTCATCAATCCTTGCTCATCACACCTATTTGAGAGAGCCAAAATTATGTCATGACTTGTTAGAATTGCTCTCTATGCTTCACTTAAATCTTTTATGAGCTATGGACTTGCTCTAGTGCTTCACTTATATTTTTTGAGCATGGTGTGCTTAGTATTTTTGAATAAATGCTCTCTTGCTTCACTTAGATTTATTTGAGAGTTAGTAAAATTTTCAAGAAATTCTATCTTGCTTCACTTAAATTATTTTCAGAGAAAGAAATTTATTTATGCTCTTGATCTTCACTTATATTTGTTTGAGCTTATGAAAAGCAACACATGAAAATTAGTCCCAAAGTGATAGATATCCAAGAAGGATATAATAAAAACTTTCATGAAGATCATTGGACAAAATAAACTTGATTCTTAGTAACAGTTTTGAGATATGATGATGTGATATGTGAGTTATGTTGATGAGTAATTATGCTTTAGTAAGAATATTGGTGTTAAGGTTTGTGATTCCCTATGCAAGTACGAAAGTAAATAGTCACGCAATGAAATTATATCCTACTTGTGGAGCATTATTCGGTGTTATTTATGCTTAATGCTTGCTTATGATATTATTCGTTTCTTTGTTGGTCGCTTCTCAATCTTTTTGCTAGCCTTCATTTTGCACCATGTATGATCTCTACTTGTGCATCCAAAATCCTTTAAACCAGTCTTGCCACATGAGTCCACTATATCTACCTATATGCGGTATTGTTTTGCCGTTCTAAGCAAATTTGCATGTGCCATCTCTAATTTTCAAAATAAACTTCTCTTTTGTGTGTTTGTTTCGCTCGCAGAGCGGTGAGGGGTGGCTAATATTTTCCATGCTAGATGTGTTATTCTCACGATGAGTGTTTATTCACTTGTCATTGCACGAGAGTAAGGCAAAGGTTTTAGGGATGCCCAGTTCCAAAATGCAAAAATGAATTTACTATATGTTGTCAAATAATAAATTCCTTGGAGAGTGTTGGTATAGAGGGCAACCGTGGATACTACTAGCATATAAAGTGAAAGTATGGTGGAAAAAGGAATAAACTTTATTTTCTGTTTGGGAACCGGCTATGATATATCTAGCATGGAAAGTGTTGGGAACTCTAAGTCGTTTTTGTTGGTGGGATGGATACACCTCCCAAAATCTTTTTATCTCTAAGTTGTTCGCTTTGAGCTCTGGCACCTCTACAAATCCCTACTTCCCTCTGCGAAGGGCCTTTCTTTTACTTTATGCAATTTTTATTTTGAATTTTAGTCTCCATCTTGTCTTAGAAAAAGCACCAACTAGGAGGCAATATGATCGTACATAAGTATTGGGTGTAGCTAATATTCGATGTGTTTCATGAATGGATCAATGGTTGAGCATGATGGGCTAGGGATAACTTATTTTGGCGTTGATATTTTGAAGACATGGTTGCTTGTTGATATGCTTGAGTATCTAAATTATTATGTCAAAACTAGACTATTGCTTTGAATCACATAAAAGTCCAAATGTCCATGCTATAAAGAAAAGAATATGATAGGACATGTTAGGCAGCATTCCACATCAAAAAATCTGTTTTTATCACTTACCTACTTGAGGACGAGCAGGATTTAAGCTTGGGGATGTTGATACGTCTCCAACGTATCTATAATTTTTTATTGTTCCATGCTGTTATACTATCAATCTTGGATGTTTTATAATCATTTTCTAGTCATTTTATATCATTTTTTGGTAGTAACCTATTGACATAGTGCCAAGTGCCAGTTGCTGTTTTCTGCATGTTTTTTACATCGCGGGAAATTAATATCAGACAGAGTCGAAATGCCACGAAACTTCATGGAGAATTTTTATGGGCCAGAAGGAACACAATGGGCCCTGGCTGCGCCTGGGGGGGAGCCCCAAGGGGGGCACAACCCACCAAGGCGTGCCAGTAGGCCCAGGCGTGCCCTGGTGGGTTGTGCCCACCTTGGGTTCCCCCTGGACCACCTCTTTGCTCTATAAATACCCCAATATTCCAGAAACCCTTAAAGCGTCGACGAAATATTCATCCAGCCGCCGCAGAGTCCAGAACCACCAGATCCAATCTAGACACCATCTCGGATGGGGTTCACCACCTCCATTGGTGCCTCTCCGATGATGCGTGAGTTGTTCTTTGTAGACCTTCGAGTCTGTAGTTAGAAGCTAAATGGCTTCCTCTCTATTGCTGGATTCTCAATACAATGGTCTCTTCGAGATCCATATGATGTAACTATTTTTGCGGTGTGTTTGTTGGGTCTAATGAACTTTGAGTTTATGATCAGTTATATCTTTTTATATCCATGAAATATATTTGAGTTTCTTTGATCTCTTATATGCATGATTGCTTATAGCCTCGTATTTCTTCTTTGATATTTGGGTTTTGTTTGGCCAACTTGATCTATTTATCTTGGAATAGGAAGAGGTGCTTTGTAGTGGGTTTGATCTTACGGTGCTTGATCCCAGTGACAGAAAGGGAAACGACACGTATGTATCATTGCTACTAAGGATAAATTGATGGGGTCTATCTCTACATAGATAGATCTTGTCTACATCATGTCATCGTTCTTATTGCATTACTCCATTTTTCCATGAACTTAATACACTAGATGCATGCTGGATAGCGGTCGATGTGTGGAGTAATAGTAGTAGATGCAGATAGGAGTCGGTCTACTAATCTTGGATGTGATGCCTATATAATGATCATCGCCTGGATATCGTCATGATTATTCGAAGTTCTATCAATTGCCCAACAGTAATTTGTTTACGCACCATTTGCTATTTTTCTCGAGAGAAGCCACTAGTGAAACCTCCGGTCCCCGGGTCTTGTTTCTCATATATTTGCCTTTGCGATCTACTCTTTTACTTGCATTTATTTTTAGATCTATTAAACCAAAAATAAAAAATACCTTGCTGCATTTTATTTCTATTTATTTTATTTGCGGTCTATCTTTCAATCTACTACAAATTGATCTCACGTCTATTTGCCTATCTTGAGGCGCAGTTACCCGGAAGGGATTGACAACCCCTTTAACACGTCGGGTTACGAGGATTTTTTATCTGTGTGCAGGGGTTGTTTACGTTGTGTTGCTTGGTTCTCCTACTGGTTTGATAACCTTGGTTTCATCACTGAGGAAAATACCTACCGTCGCTGTGCTGCATCAGCTCTTCCTCTTTGGGGAAATACCGACGTAGTTCTAGCAGACATGAACTTTCTAGCGCCACTGCTAGGGATTCATCAATATGTTGCAGAAGCACGACAAGCAGTGGATCGAGGAGCTGTTGGTTGTTCTCTAGTCCCTCAGAACGACACCTAACCGAGCTACCGGGCAGACTCCCTTCTCCCTGGTCTACGGGGCAGAAGCAGTTATCCCCACAGAACTCATTTACGGGTCCCCTCGAGTGCTTGCCTATGATGAAGTAGCGCAAGATCAGCACCAGCGTGACGATGTTGTGCTACTCGAGGAGAACCGTCTCTGGGCTGCTACGCGTGCTGCATGCTACCAGCAAGCCTTGCGTTGCTAGCACAGCCGCATGGTTCATGCCCGGTGTTTTGAGAAAGGTGACCTTGTCCTTAGGTGCGTTCAGTCCGCCAAGGGTACAAACAAGCTATCACCAAAGTGGGAAGGCCCTTACCAGGTGGTATGAGTCACCAGACCTGGCGCAGTCCATCTGGAGACCGGAGATGGCACACCGTTGCAAAACTCATGGAATATTGAGCATCTCCGTAAGTACTACCCGTTAGGCGCGAGGCTGCGGGGCATTGGCCAACAACCACCCTTTTGTATAGGCCTTGCCTCAGCTGCATGTAACCCCTTGTACAAAGCCGGGGATGACCCCGTGCAAGAGAAAATAAAGAAGTGCTGTAGGGGGGGGCCCCAACTAAGATTGCATGCATGCACGAGCACACCCAGATCACTGCATAAGCATTTCAAGAGCATTTGCATATGCATATAGATAGGATTGCATCCTGCATTCATTCTCATCTACATGGAGTTGCAGGTTCCTGCCGTGAACTTGACTTCGACAAAGGATGAGTAGATTGCATGGCACTGCGATCCCCGGCAGGGCCAAACAGATAAGTTTACCTCTTGTCCATTAGTGTTCTGTAATGCTATAACTTTGCATGAGGAAACCTCACCTCTATTTTTTGAAACTTAGGCGCTCCCATCCATGACTTGAACGTTGCTTGATCGGGATGGTCATGATAACCTTTGGTAAAAAGGAGTTGGTGGGGGGCTGGCCCCTTTGTCTATTCCCCGATAGACGGAGCTCTCCGGCAGACAAAAGAGGGTGCCAGCAGGATATACTGTCGGGAAAACTCGTTTATTTACAGTAAAGAGGCACTCCACCTCTGCATGGACATATACATGCACAGGTTCCCGGCAAGGTTTATTTTTTTATTCATATGCTGATACAAGTACAAGCATTACAGAACATGAAGATGGACTCAATAGATTACATTATTTGAATTAAAATTTGGCGATTGCCTACAGATTTAAGATTGAAAAAAGATAAGTGCTCTGTGATGCCCTTTCTTGTCCCTCTCCTCCTAGGTGTAGCCGTCGAAGGTGAGGAGGGTGAAAGGAGCGCCTGGGCGAAGGTCCAGCCCGCTCTCATCGGGCTCCAGGAGAGGTAGCCCGGGGGAAGCGGAAGCACGAGGGAATGCCTTGATGGAGAGCACGGCGGAAGGCGGCCCCGTCAACCACCGTCGCCAGGGCCAGCAGGACTCGGCAGGGCTAACACAGTTGCAGCCCGAAGCCTGCCGGGGTCCAGTTGGAAGGCTGCTGAAGGAGCCAGGCAGCACCATCCGCACCTCTGCATTCAACTCCCTGGAAAATCTCATTGCCGGGGAGGAGATGCAGATGTAGATGATGGTGCTGCCGCCTGATGAAGATGGTGCGGGCGACGATTAGCCGGAGTTAGAGTCATCGCCCCTTCGCCCGCTGCCGTCGTCTTCGCCGTCACTGTCCTCCTTGTCGCTTTCACTCGAGGAGGAGTTTTCATCGTCGGTCGAGCTCTCCACGCAGCACCCTAAGCGGCCTCCCGAGCGCCCGAAGATCTTGACGGAGAGCAGGACACTCTCCATTAATTTGAAACCGAGAATGTGCCCCTCCAAAAAGCTGTGGGCACGGGCAAAGGTCTTCCAGCCGCGACGGAGGTACATTACATGAGGGGCAGGGAAATGGACATCAACCCTCGTGCTTCCATCCCCACAACCCATCATGTGTAGCCTCAGGGCAAGCGGCTGCTCGAGCTCCATCTCCCGCGCAAAGAAGGTCAGAAGACGAAGGCGACTGCGCAAAGGCTTGTACACCCTGATGATGAACTCTCGAGGTTGGCCCCCGACATGGCCTTCCATCGGGGGTGGAGCCGGTTGCGGAGGCGTCACCAGGGCACCGCCCCCTCCTCGTCCTCGGGCACCGCGGTGACCACGACCACGCCCCCTTCCTCCCCTTCTCGCAGACGATTCCGCTACATCAGGGTCCGGGGGAGGAGGGGCGCGCTGTTGAGAAGAAGCCCTCGTCGCCGCCACTAGAGCTCCGCCACGCCCTCGCCCTCGCGCCATGGCTAGGTGAGAAGGATCACAAAGGAGAAGGGGAAGTGTTTGCTGGGGTACACTGCCCCGAGCCCTTTTTATAGGGAAACGGGGCAGGGGCTGGCCCCTCCTACAAGAAACGGCCGCCCCTCTCCTCCAATACGGCCTCTCTGCACCCACTATGACTCTGAGGGCCAAGGCCGCCCCTCTGCCCCAACCACTGACGCTCGGGTTTCAGCTATAGCACTCCTCCCCGTGTCCTTCGCATCAACCACCTACCACGCCCAATGTATGCAGAGCACATGGCGAGGTGCATGCGGAACGTGGGGCGAGTGGGACGGCGGTTTTCACCCCATGATCATGGGGCGAGGAGAATCCGCAGGCCACGAGGGCCTCCCTCACCAGGCAGGCGAGCCCGGCAAGGGGCGAGGCCACCACCAGAAGCAAACAACCAAGACTCCCCGACAGAGCCTACCGAGGCTCACGGGTGCTGAACCACCCCACCAACCACTCCAACACGACTCACGTTGTCAATCAGTGAAGTGTCAAGCCGGGAAGTGATTAAGTGGCGGCCATTCGCCACATGGCAGCCATTTCCTACAGAAGAAACCCACACACGACACCCGTCCTGCAACATGTCAAGGGAACAGGTGCAGAGCTGGCAAGATAGCCCGGCAGGCCTTGCCGGGCGACCAGTGATGTGACACTAAGTGGGGCATTTGATGCACCCTGTCAGCCCACAAAGTTAGGTATGATAGCATTGTGCGCTATCATATCAGTGGAATAGAGGGGGGTGGGGGGGGGGGTTAGAGGCTTGGAAAGGAGGCCCATGGCAGTCATAGGGGGGGGGGTTAGAGGGTTGGAAAGCTGACAAACCCAAGCCACCATATGCGCGTAGTCGCTGCGGCCCGAGGCGAACCTTGCCGGGCAGGTGTACTATGCACCACCACACTCATTTCACCATCAATCCACCAAAGCAGGAGTAGGGTCTTACGCCTCGCGGCGGCCCGAACCTGGGTAAATTGCTTGTGTGCTCTCTGCCATGCTGCTGTGCGCTGATCTGCTCTTTGTGCGACGCGACATCCCCCCGCCGAACCAGCAAGGGGCAACCCGGTCCCATAGGTAGCCGCGGATATCCCGCGACACTCATGGGCCACTGCGGGCAGCCCATGAGGCATAAGGGAGATTCCACAAGACTTGGCGCCCAAGCCGAGGATTATTCTAAACCCTAGGCCTCTGGTACATTATATAAACCGAGGCCAGGCTAGTAGATAAATCAACTGATATTCATTAGAACAATCTCGTGGTAGATAGTACCCTGTACTACACCCATATCAATACAATCAAAAGCAGGACGTAGGGTATTATCTCTTCGAGAGAGCCCGAACCTGGGTAAAATCATGTGTCTGTGTTACCATCGCTCCAAGATGCCTAGCTTAGGACCCTACTACGAGATATGCCGGATATAGAACCGACAGTAGCCCAACTTCTTGATTCAGATTTTGGACGGTCTCTTACTATAGTTACGATTCTGCATACTTGTCCTAGTAAGATCATAAGTAATGATTGATTCCCTAGCTCTATGCTTGCCTTGTCATATTTGTTGCCCATATTTTTTTTAGGGTGGACTACCCAGTTTTAGAATCCTGGAATGGCAGACATGAGTGAATAGTATTTCTTTGTGTGATCTCTTCCATCATGTGTGGGCAGCGAACATTGTATACTATAGAAGAAGAGTGTTATATCGACGTTTTACATAGACTAAAATCTTTTACCTAGAATACAATCTGCCTACTTGCTTTGTGTCGCACTACCAACACTCCACCCTTGAAACTAAACATTATGCCACTCATAATTCCGAAGTTTATTTGTTGAGATACGAATTTGATATGATGCTAATGTTCCTACTTCAGTTTTGAATGTGTGACCGTCCCTTATAGAGACATAAGAGGTTTGTAGTTATTTGAGTGGTCTAGCCAGCGCAGTTGGGGGATGAACTTTGTATACACAGGGGTTCGTAGGGAGACAGTATTGGAGTAGAATCTACAATGCATTCCGTAGATAATATGACTAGTTTTCATGAATCTCTGATATTGAACATCATCATAACAATTATGAGCTTGCGCGCATATGAAGTATAAAGCAGAACAATACCATGGCTGTCAAACTTCGTATTAAGGGACTAAGATCCAGTCTGGATGCAATGCAATGCACACACTCTCCACCTATAGATTTGTGTTCAGAATATGATTCTAAGAATGATTCTGAGTTAGAGGGAGACCTAAGTCAATGTAGCTCCTAGTGGAGGAGTCAGAGGCAGATGCCCTATCTTATTCACCCATCAATGTGCTTGGTCTAACTTTGCAGGGTTATATTGGTCGCACATATCTTGCAAATGATGCTTTCATTGCTTCTACTTTGTTGCACTGCCATTTTCTTAGTTTACACATCGTCTATGTGAATATGCCCTGCCTATCCATTTTCAGTACATATTCCATCTGTCATCATACCATATTTCTCCATGCAAATGTTGCTCTTGTGTATCAGACATTCAAAAGGAAGACGGCGGTTGCTCGTCGCGAAGGAGCGCAAAAAATGTATTTGGAAAAGGTAGTAACACCTAATAAATCAAATAGCCAATTAGGTGTAGTGGCAATATCACTAGACCCGCAAACCACAATCCCAAGTCTAACAGACTATAGCCCTACTCTACTGGCCATCTCAAATGCCCCAACTCAGCAGATGCCAACTGCGGCATACAGTATGACGATGCTAGTTGAAATAGCACCAGCTCTACAATGCAAAAACCCCATTCCAACAACGAGTACACCAACTCCAGTTGCCAAATCCCTTTTCTAACGAGAGAGAGCCCTAACTGCAACAAATATGACCCCTGTTCCACTTCTTCCTAGTTTAGAAGACGAAGCTTTTATTGTTGTCAGGAACTTTGTGTGCATCTTTCCTTCATGCAAAGATTATACCACAAACAAAGAACAAGTTCTAATCTTCCTCCGCAACTTAAATGTAAATAATGTACTAATTTTATTCATGGTAATTAGTGCCATGTTTATGCTGACAGAAGACAAAAGATTTCATTCTTTTAAATACACAAGGACCAAACTTGATAGTCAAGACGAGCAAAGCTTGGTTGCGCTTTTCAAGCATGCGTTGATGAAGTATCGTTTCTACCTGAGGCAATCGTACTTTGATGGCAATCCTCTAAATGAAATTTCTGTAAATTCTCTGGTGCTACATTTAGTAGACAGTGACTGGAATAATCTTGTTACACATTGGTCATGTCTGCAGCGTAAGGTACTGTCTATGATATCACATCACAATTTCAACTACATTTTTGCATGTGCCTTACCGTCTCACTTGTACGAAAACCATTTGCAGAAGTATATTCATTCTCAAGGGACCACCGAATCTCACAACTATACCGCACACTGCATTGGTCTTGTGAGTACCTCTTGCACTGTATCACTACTAGGGAAAAGCCTAGCAGTAGCGCGGGTATTTTGTGTACTAGTAGCGTGGGTACCCGCGCTACTAATAAGGCAGTACAGCTAATGTGTAGAAGTAGCACATGCTGACACGCGCTAGTGATATACCTAATTAGCAGCAGCGCTTCCCGTACCAGCGCTACTGCTAAGTGCTTTAGGAGTAACTTTTTCCTGTCCAACGCTAAAGAGCGCTACTACTATATTTTATCATATCTTTTTTTGCTGCTTATTTGCAATGATTTTGTATAGGTTTTATACAGTATTCTAATCATATCATAAACATGCAATATGCTCATCATATCATAAACAGTATTCTAATAAGGCTTCAGGTCGAGACACTGAGCGGCTACGCGTGTTTGGACGTCTTCCCGCGAAATTTTCCCTTCCTCGTAGAACATCCCTGTTTTGTTGAGGACCTCCTTCATGATGATTTGGGCAGGTTCACGCTGGATGTGACAGAACTCAGCTCGAAGTCGATGATCCGGGATATCCCCTATGTTCTTTGACCATTGCAGAATATGGGCATCGCCGGATCTAGGTGACATACGAAGGTTCTGCTGATGCCGTCTGTACTCCAGCATGTGGTGTAGGACATAGAATCCATCACTAAGAGTATCACTCGGTTGCTGGATGCAGCAGAAGTCGGTCTTATGGCTGAAGGCGGGCCTGCCGTTCCTTTTCTTCTTGGTCTTCATCTCTCCACCCCGTACGCCATAGAAAAAGATAGCACTGTCGAGAACAGACTATATGTGGGTGTAATCCTTTTTGTTCATGTTCTTCGACGAGTCCAAGTGAAGAGCGTGGGAGAATCAGTGGTAAAGGATGATGAGGACGGCGTGCCCGTGGTCGCGCAAAATAAGTACACCTCAAATTAATTAGCCTCCACCGTGCAAATGAATGATTGAAATGGAAGGAAGGATATCCGCGCGGATGACTTACATGGGATGATAAGGCATGAGAATTGTCTCCTTGTCCTTATTGGCTACCATGAAATCGATGATGTAGTCCCTCGTGTATTCATGGTGCTCTGCACAGACTGCCAAGAAGCCCTCATGTATGAAGTACGGGTCAGCAACACAAATATAAGGTATCTGCTCAATCCCAATGATGTAGTTCATGTGCAAGGCAAAAAGGAGGACAAACGTAAAATCCATCTTCTTCAAGTGAAACATGTCGAAGATGTAATTGAATAGAAGGAAGAACTTCTCCGCGGGGAATGTGTCGACGTGCAACCTTTGCCACGACACGTTAACCATGTAGAGTGGGTATCCTGGATTTTTCGAGGCGATTAGGCTTTTCTCTTTCCGCAGCACATCGTCATGAAGTCTCCTTAGATCGCCATGTATGGCCTCCACCGATGCCTTAGGTAGGATTGGTTCACTGGGGATATGGTATTTTGCCGCACCAGATAGGTATACGGTCTTGAACCCGAGGCTTCGGAGGCTAGCCATGTTTCCTATGATTAAATCTAGTAAATTAGTTATAGACCTAATAAAATGAATAATGACATAAAAAGGCCTATGTTTTGCAGGAACGTTGATTCCTTCCCGGTGCGACAAATCCCGTGCACTCGAGATGTCCTAGTTTGTAGCACAAGTCATGCTGAAATTCACGGAAATTTTTGGCATGGCCTTTTCTAAAAAGTGGACAAATCGAGCACCTGGAATTTGCCGGAACGGAAATGAATCAACATTCCGGCAAAACATAGGCCACTCGGCTTCATTCCCTAGAAACAACAAAAGGCCACTTGGGCACAATAGTTCCACTTCAATGTTGCATATAACAAGACCACTTAAGAACATGTACATGAGCAACTACAACAGTAGATAAACATGGGCAAACACAATTGAGGAATTTTCATATATCATGACCACTTCAAATTTCCCAAATTATGAACCCTAGAACCCAAATTGTGTCCTACATTTGTTTCCTAATAAAAATTCACTAAAACTTAAGAGCCTACTGGACTTCCAGCACTAATAGAAATTTATATTTTTCTATTGATTTTTTCTATAAACTAAATCCTACTACCCTAGTTAACATCTACTTAAACCTTACTTTCCTAACATTTGTAATTTAACACTACAACCCTAACCCTACTGCCCTAGTTAAGCATATACAATTTTTTCCTAAAAATTGTATTTAGTTAACTACTGAACTAAATTTTACTCTAAACTAAACCCTACTGCCCTAATTAACATCTAGTTAAACAAACTCAATTCAAAAACTAAACCCTACAGAACTAATTAACATCTACATTATCTACTACTTAACATCTATTATTACCCTAACTAAAAAATCTACTATTAACCCTACTGCCCTAGTTAACTAGTACCATCACTACTACTAATTAACATCTACTACTACTAAAAACATTATCTATGAACCCTACTACAAATTAACATCTACTACTACTACTAATTAACATGGCAGGAAGAATAGGCAGAGAGAGGAGGGGTGGGGGGCTTACAGAGAGGGAAGAGACGGTGGCAGGGAAGTGCTCGGCGACGGAGGCAGGGGTGGCGAGGGCGCGGGGCTCCGTTGGCGGCGACAGAGGCAGTGGCGGCAAGGACCGCACGAGGGAAGCAGTGGTGGCGAGGGCGCACGGCTCTGGTGGTGGCGACGACGGCAAGGGTGCACGGCTCCGGTGGCGGCGACGACGGTGAGGGAGCAGGGGCGGCGAGGGAGAGGCGGCGATGGAGGAGATCGATGGGGAATTGGGGGAAGCACTTAGTAAAATTTTGAGCCCACGCGGGGTTAAGTCAAAATAGCAGTAGCGCTGGTTGGAAAAACGCGCTATTGCTAAGTTAGCTATAGCGGTTTCTACCAAAACGCACTACTGCTGTTGGAAGCAGTTATTTATTTTCCTTTTTCTTTTCCTTTTATCTAAGGAACGTAGCTATAGCGCGGGCTTATGAAAGTCGCTGCTGCTATTCCTTTCTCATTTATTTTTATTTTATTTTATTTATCTTTACATTTTTTCTTTTTTCTACTTCTTTCATTTTAATTATTTTTTATTTTCTTTTTAGCGGTAGCGCTCTTTGCAGGAAGCGCGCTGCTACAACACACTTAGTGGTAGCGCGCTTTCTGTGGCATCGCCACTACTATTCATAGCCTATCGCCAACAAGATGGGAATTATAGTGGTAGCTCTTTTTCCAGCAGACGCGCTACTGCTATAACTATATCTGTAGCACGGTTTATGGAAACGCGCTACTACCTAGTAGCTGCAGCGCCCTGTTTTAACCTGCGCTATTGATATACCTCTATGTATAGGGTTTTCCCTAGTAGTGTATGACCATACTTACTTTCATAGCTGGTTGATTATGTAGCATCACTATACATGTTAGCCTCCTTATCCTCCATTTGGTGGGACATTATAAGATCCGTATTGACTCTTACATAAATTTAGGATCAACCCAATGCTTTTGAAGAGGTTTAGCTCCGCAATCCTCTTGTAAGGACCAAATGTCTTGTATCACTGTATTTACATTAACAACTACACCCTCCCTCCCATAATATAAGAGTGCACTCTTATATTATGGGAAGGAGGGAGTGGCTCATTGTGTAGCATTACTTTGCATCTTATCTCCCTCGCCCACCATTGACTAGAAAATATCAGATCTATATTTAATCTAACCAAAAATTTGAATACACAGACAATGCTAGTGCAGAAGTGTAGCCCATTGTTCTTGTCAGTACATTTTGTCCTGTAATGCTTGTACTTACATCGATAGGTTGTTTATTATGTAGTATCAATCTGCATCTTATCTTCATTATCCTCTATCCCTTCCAGTATTATCATATCTATAATTACTCTCTAGAAAATGTATGATCTGAGGCAGTGCTTGTGAGGAAGGTTATGTGCTGAAATTCTTGAGTTATCCTTCCCTTGACATGTAGAAGGGAATTATAGAGACGGTGTTAACTGTTAATGTAAGTCATTCCTTCTAAATCCTTTATCCTCAGCTGCTATTTAATTTGCTCATACTCCCAATCGTCAACTACTGTTTAGTTTGCTGTTTCTATCAAAATGCATGTCCGCAACAACTGTAAGTTCTAAGTTTTAGTCATAAAACCAATTTCCTTATTCATACCATGCACATTATTCAATACAGATCCAATGGTTTTCTTTAGCCCTACATGTATGCTAGTTTTATTGTTCTGTAATCCAGTGTGTAGTGAAGCAGCCCACATTTGCACCTTGTCTTCTCTTTCTTTTATCTTATTGATCTGGCTGATGATATGCACAACATGCCATGCACATTAACCAAAAGAGATACAATGATTATCTTTTGCCCTGCATCTATGCTTGTTTTTATATGTAATCCAATAGTGTGGTGAAGCTCCCCGCATTATGAACAATGCCAAATTATGCTATTGATATTTTGAGTTGTCTCTTTATTTTCTAATATTAAATTGGATGGAATTGACATCGAATTTACCATCTTTGTTTATATACAAGCAAAACTGGTCATCTTCTGCTTGTTTTAGGGTGATATGCCTGATGGCACACACAAGTCTGCTGAAGGCTGTGAGACAAACCCAACATTTATTGCAGCAAAGAACGCAAACATCATGAAGATAGCGAGATAACCCCAAAGTCATGTCTTGATGCACTGTTCAAGTTACTCGAGACTAGCAGTCACACAAGCTTACATAATTCACTGCCTAAATCACTTTGACTTCTTCATGTCTCAACTTCAAGGATAAAGGCATTCTACAATTTAACTTCGACTTGAAGTCCAATGAGAACCTCATTGCTAAATAACTCCAGCTAGAAGATATGACCGCCATGCTAGGCCAGTCTCACTGTCTTGCTCAACTGCTTGAGCAGTAGCTCCCATGCAAGGCTAACATTTCTTGAACTGTCTGGGAAGTGGTCTTGCTTCAGTACTATTTTGTTGCACCGCAATGGCAGGACCTTTGATGCCTAGTTTTGTAATCTGCTTCTTGGTTGCAGTTTATGATCACTGGTGGTGAACTTTGATGCCCAGTGGATGTAATATACTATAAATCCTTTATTGTATAGTGTAGGTTTATTCTAAGTTACTATGCCATAATTTATTTATTGTATAGGGTAAGTTTGTTCTTAATTCCTAGTTACCATATCTGCCATCATTCACTATCTTAAAAAATGGCGAAAATCTGATGGAGGGACCGGACCAAAACATTCGCCTCTAACGGGCCTGCATTTTAGTCGGCCATAATTGGGCCAGCCTACAACTTACTTGTGCCCGTGCGGACCTTCCATATGGGCTCTTCATGGACACAGTGCACTAGGCCCATAACTCACATGGGCCTTCATTGGCCCCAACATTTATTCGGTCCTTCAATGGGCCCAATGTTAATTAGGCCCATATAGCTTCGGGCCACTAACAGGCCGAATACTCTGCTGGCGTGTTATGGCCCAGAAGACAACATGTGCCTTTAGCAGGCCGAAATGCATGTTGGGCCTCAATTTTCAAGAGTCATCGATGGGCCTTTAGCAGGCTGAAATATCCCTCAGGCCATTATTGGCCTAGTTATATGAGATGCCGTTACCAGGCAGAAATATATCTTGAGCCTTGGTTTGCCCACTGATATCATGGGCCTTTAAGAGGCTGAAAGCTTAGTAGAAGCATCAATGGGCCGAATTGTAGGACATGCCGCTAGCAGGCCCAAAGTCAGGTTGCGATGAACTGTTGCCATCGTAATCACGGGTCGTTAATGGGCTGAATGTCATGTCGGACCATATATGTCCCATGGGAAGCACGGGCCATTACCAGGCCGAAAGCCACAGCGGGCTGAAATGGGCCCATGTCTACATTAGGGCTCTAACAGGCCGAAAACTCACTAGGCCGTAATGGAGCCGAAAGACTGAGCGAACAATTAATGGGCCAGATCTGGCGATGGGCCGTAAATGGCCAATGTTTAAGCAGGCCATTAGTGGTTCGACCCACTAGTACCTGAGTAAATCATACGGGCCTTCAATGGCCCAGTCTTTTTAACCTATATGGGCCTCTATTGGGCTATGCCATGTGTCAACGTGTCGTAGGCATGTCTCATCCATTGGATGGATAACATATGTCCTGACATGGAGCACACATCTGCTTCCTTCGGCCAATGAGAATTTTACACGTGGAAAATCGCCATTGATCGTGGCTGTTAAATGGTTATCGGGTCAAAAACCGGACCAATAGCTTAACGGCGACCACTTATGGTGGATGCCACGTGTCGGTTACTAACGAAAACACTTCCATGACACACACTTTATCGTCACGAAAGTGGACACTACCGTAATGATAATGTGAGTATTGTCATTGAACACTTCTACGGCAGCGCATGTATGACTATATTGATTCTGTCATAAAATCATCATGGATGTACATGCATGACAGAAAACGTGACCTACTGTGACAAACACGTATCATCACGGAAGTATTTTTTATAGTGGTTCTTGCTTCCTCACTTTTTGTTTGACAAGTTTGGCATCATGGGACACAACTAGGTGGTGCTCTATTACATCCCTGGGAACACTGGGAATATCCAACGGTTGCCGAGCAAACACGTTAATGCAGAGCATCCTACAGACATCACCATGTCAAGAGTCCATTCAGCAACTGAGATGTGTGACATCTACTTCACATACTCAAATGTGAATCATCTTCTTTACGCGTGTTCACATGACCCCTTCGAGGATGGTATACTACTTGACACTCCACTCGTGTGCATACATAGGTATTGTCGAAGCACCACAGACGACGATGAGCAGTGCGATCGCAATTATACAACTACACCATCCGCGTGGGAAGCATGTAAGCGACGAGTAAAGAAGACGGAGCTGCTGAATCTACAATGGCTAGACATCCGGGCCAAGGGTCGGACATTCGGCGCCTATGCCACAGAGAAGCCCAACAACATCTGGTGCCCGAAGAGCATCACCGGCCGGACATCCGGCCCCTCCCCAGATATCCGGCATGAGGACTAGAGAAGAACGACCACCGCCAAGCTCAACATCTGGCCATTGCCTCGGACACCCGCGTCTCGCGAACAACCGGACATCCAGCTCCTAGCCAGGACCTCAGGCGCCTGCCTACGCACATGGACAGGGCCCGAGGCCCATGTATTCCCTCTCTCTCCCTTACCCCTTTGTGGACTATCCTATATATACTCTTCCCCCACCTCCATTCTAGGGTTAGCAAATATGATAGCTCATCTTAGTAGAGATTTGCTCCTACCTCTACCTCTCTTAAGAGAAAGAGAGAGAGAGAGAGAGCACTCCCATGGAGTTCGAGACCTCCATGTGAGCATGTGACAAGATCCCGAGGAATTCAAGACCCCCCCCCGTTGTGCGACGGATCTATCTAGATCATATTAGAACCCCATCCCTTAGGATTTTGTATGAAATCTACTTCTACTTTGTATCTTTCCCTTTGTTATTCATGTACCTTGTGATCTTGTGTGTTTGTTAGTCTAGTGGATGTGTGATTGGACTTGTTCTTGAGTGTTTCTCTTGTGATTTCTCCCTGTTCTTCCACGTGTTCTTTGTTTACTTTGAGGAATTCCCCTCCAATTCGTGAAAGACCGGCCACTAGGGTTCCACCCTACATCATCTTGGTATCACGAGCCAAGGTTGATCACGAATTTGGAGTCCCTACCCCCACTTTCTAGCCTAATTTTGCTTTGTTTTTCCTAATTTCAAAAATCCCCACAAAAATAGCCCTCCCATAATTTTTGTGGTTTGTTGGTGTGATGATATTTTGTTGGATTTGATCCATGCATTTGGTGTTTTACTAGTGGATCTAGCTTCTCCATAATTTTCCCCAACTTCGAGCCACCAAATCTTCTTAATTTTGACCTTGGAATCATCCATTTCTTCCACAAATCGAGTTTTCGAGCCCCAAATCAAGATCTGGAATTTGTCGGGTGGGACATCTGGGTACCTGGCCGGACATCCGGCACCTGGAGCGCAAATACGGTCAAGTTTCTGGACATTCAGCCCCGGAAATCCGGCCTCCCCCCGGATGTCCGACCCGTGATACGTTCAGCCATCAGCGTTTCACCATAACTTTCACATCTGGAGTCTGATTTTCGCGTTGTTTTGCTCGTTCGATAGCTATTGATATTCCGCATTCATCTAGATAGGTTGCAACACCATTTGACTCCATAAATATTTTTACATCTTGGCATCTTTGCCTAGGCCCTTCACTGTATCATCCGCAAAACCACCATATATAGCTTTCTGCAACCTAACCCATTTTAATCCATATAGCATTTGTGGTTGCTTGAGTTGCGATTTGAGTCTCCTAGGGTGTTTCAGCTACTTAGGGACGGTTGCTTCTTCATCAATCACTATCAGATTTCGGGCTCCGCAGACCCAAGATAGGTTCGAACTTTGGGGTCCGTGCGAAGAACTCAACCTCCCCAGTCTGCCAACTTGTCGATCTCACGGCCTAGCTCGATGAACTGGAAGGAAACATGACTCAACAGTTTACCCAGGTTCGGGCCACCTTGCGGTGTAAAACCCTACTCCTGCTTTGTGGTGGATTGGCCTCGAGGTGGGCTCAGGATGAACTAGTACAGTGGGGAGAACAACCTCAGAATGTGTGTTCTTGTGTTTGTGTGAGCTCGTGAGGGTGAGGATGGACTGGATCCGGATGCCCCCCTATGGTGGTGGCTAGGCTCTATTTATAGTGGCCTTGCTCCTCTTCCCAAAATGAAGACAGAAGGGATCCCACAATGACCAAATTCGAAGGGAGACAACTAGTACATCTTATCCTGATGAAAGGTGGTTTTTGCCTTCAAAGCTTCTGGTCGTGACGCCATGGTGGTCTCGGCGATGACCTTCGTCCTGCCATCCTGGTGGTCTTGGTCTTGTAGCATGGAAATGGAAACCTTTGGTTGACTCCTCGAGACTCTGTGCTTGCACTTGCCTCTTTAGCACCAAAGAGGAAACCTGCTGTACTGTGCCCGCTGGCGCCCGCCCAGCCTTGGTCGTTATGGCTTGCGTCATCCGAGCCTCACGAGGTGAGGGCTTGCATAGAAATCTCCGCTCCTCAGGAGCCAGCCTAAGGAGGCCACTCCTTCTGGAGGTCTTGACGTCATCCCCTCGTGAGGCTTGGCCCCTCGCGAGGGTCTTGCGTTGTTGGTGCCGAAGATGGGCCGTACCAGGCCATCCATGGAGCCTTGCCGCGGGCCGCAGGCAGAAAAGTCTGGGTACCCCGGTTCCCAGAAGCCGACAGTAGCCCCCGGGCCCAAGGCGCGCTTGGACTTGGCTTCGAGGCGAAGCCAAAGGGCAAGGGCGAAGTGCCGCGGGCCCTAACCACCTGCAGCCTCGGTTGACGCGTGGCACTTGATGGGACGTGGGCGTCTCCACTTCCCCATGCAGCCTCGGCAAGCGTTCGACTTGACAAGAGCATGCTGCATGCAAAAAGATCATCATTACTTGGGATCGTGGAGGCTGGGGTTGGCCTCCCTTTGGCTATAAATGAGGGGAGGGGAAGAGCCCCCCTGCTCGTCTGCATCTTCTCGTTGCTCACTCTTCCTTCTCCTTCCTTGTCTCGCCACCTCGCCGTAGCATACATGGTGCCGACGAGAAGGTTCTCCACCACCGAAAAGGGGAAGGCCCCCAAGGAGGGGCCGGGTTCACCGCCGCCCAAGAGAGGCTGCGGTCTCTCCCGCAAGTATGTTGTGACCCCGGCGATGGCCCCTCAGGGGCGCGGGCACACCTCTTCGAGGGCAGGCGTCGCCTTAGGCAGCAGTGGCGGCGCTTCCTCTCGCGGTGGGAGCCGCCGAGGACAGGGCAGCTCCTGCGATGGGGAGAGGTGCGCTATGGTTGCCCGGCCTCCTCGGCTGCGCTACCACTCGACAGATGCGTTCCCGGAGTTTGTCGTGTCGTCGGAGAAGCCCGCTGGCACCTGACTCCCGCTCCCGCGCTTCTTCGCGGGTCTGCTGCCGACCGCGAGGCTTGATTGCCTCTGGCTGCAGGCTGACGGCTGCTGCAGCAGGGCCTCAGGGGCGGGGGTTGAAGTCACCAACGCGGGCAACGTGTCCATGACCCACGGCTGATAGGCATATGCCCGCGCGTGGGCCCTGAGCGGGAGGTATACCCTCCATTTCAGGTATGACGGCCTTGGGACCCTCTATGTGAGGGTGTTTGGGGAAGACGGTCGCCGTGCAGGGTGCTGCCTGGAGGATGACAACGGCGACGATGAGCTTGCCCTTGGCGACGGCTGCAACGACGACGAGGGTGAGCTTTCCCTTGGCGACGGCCGCGCTACCTCCAGCAGCGGCGGTTCCTCCTCTGGTGAAAGCACCAGCGATGGCAGCTACGATGAACAACCACGCCACCGGGCTCGGATCGAGGAAGGCGATGAGCTGCCTCGCCGCTCAGCCCCGGTGAAATAAGAGGAAGAATCGGACTAAGCCCGGGCGCCGCTGGAGCCTGGCCTTTGGTACCGCTGCAGTTGCATGGTCTGCTTTTCCTTTCTCCTTTTTCCTACATTTTGAAGAAAGTAGAGGGCCCTGTAGGGGCGCATAATGAACCACGGCGCTTGCGCCGCTATGCTATGCTTGTTATTTTTATGTCATGCTGTGATACCCGTGTTCTACTTGGTGCGGTTAGGGTAACTTAGCTCGATGTGCTTGTGGTAGTCTCCCATGTCGCGAGGGCGCTCCTTTCCAGGGGCAACTTCCAAAGGCTTCCTTCTTGACGACTCAAGAGCTATTGAGCCTTAGGAGACGTCGTGCAGGTGCAGAGTTTTTAGAAGGCCTCATGAGGTGTCTCGTCCTACCTCGCACAAGCCCCTGAGCGTGGGTTGGTTGTGGCTGGCACACCACATCGCCATGCCTGGAGGCACGGACTTAGGAGGGTGCACATGCCCACGAGCTCGTTCGAGAGCGTCTCGCGAGGATTAAGGATGCTGAAGCCCTGGGAAACAAGGTTTCGGTGAGGTGTAGTCACAGGCGAGCCCAAGAGTACACACCTACATAGCCCTCGCGCGCGGGATGCACGAGGAGGAGCGACAGGCAGCTGCCACTCTCCCTGGGACAAGTTGGGAAGGCGAACAAAAAACAGGAAGAGAGAAGATTCCAACTCTGGCGAACGAAAGACACGAAAACTCCAAATTTCATTCAAGAAGTTCAAAACTAGCTACAGAAAGCAAGCAAAAGAACAGCCGTGTCCGGCACCTAGACTAGTCTTTTTGTCTTCTCACTAGCGCGGAGCACGGGGCCTCCACTAAGATGTGGGTGGGAGCCCCCGTGAGGCCCAGGGCGACCTCAGGAGACTCCGGGGCGTGTACATCCCCAACTCATTATTACGTGAGAGTGTCACGAGCGGAGACCTTCACAGGCGCGGGGCCTTGCTTCATGGGTAGAATTTCCGGAGGTGCTGGATGTTCCAGGCGTTCTGGATGGGGATCCCGTCCTGTGTCTCCAGGCGCACGACGCCAGGCCTGGAGACACGGGCGATCTTGCATGGGCCCTCCCACATGGGCGAGAGCTTATGCAGCACCTCCCTAGAGAGCACCCGCCTCAGGATGAGATCACCCACCTCGAGCCTCCTGGAGCGGATCTTTGCGGCGATGGTACCGCCCTTGGCCAGCATCGGTACCTCATTGCTCGTCAAGCGAGGCTTGGCGTTATGCGTTCCTCCCAAAGATGAGGTCCATCCTCATGAGGCGTCCTGGCGTGCCTCGTCAAATGCCAAGACCCACGCAGAGCGATGCTTGACCCCATGAGGGAGAACCGCTTCAGATCCATAGACGAGGAAGAATGGAGTCTCGCCCGTCGGCTTGGTCGCGGTGGTCCGGATGGACCACATCACAGACTGGAGCTCGTCGAGCCAGCCCCGGCCGCAGGCCTTGGTCGCGGTGGTGCGGATGGACCACAACACGGACTGGACCTTATCGAGCCAGCTCTTGTCACAGGCCTCGAGCTTCTTCTTGAAGGTTCTTGCCTTGAGGCCTCTCAGGACCTCTACATTGGCGTGCTTGGCATGGCCATTGCTCCTAGGGTGTGCCACCGAGGCGTAACATATCCGCGTTCCAAGGTTAGCACAATATGTTTTGAAAAGGTTGCTGGTGAACTGCGAGCCATTATCGGTGATGATGCGATTAGGAACCCCGAACCGGCCATGAGGCCCTTGATGAAGTTGATCGAGCCGGCCGGGATGGTGCGGAAGGCCTCCACCTCCGCCCACTTGGTGAATTTGTCGATGGCAACGTAGAGGTAGCGGTAGCTCGCGGGCACTTAAGGGAACGGCCCCAGGATGTCCAACCCCCAGACCGCGAACGGCCATGAGAGCGGGATGGTCTGGAGGCCCTGAGCGGGCTGGTGGATCTTCTTGGCGTGAAACTGACAGGCATCACCGGATCTTACCAGCTCGGTGGCATCGTTGAGCACTGTGGGCCAGTAGAATTCGCTGCGGAACGCCTTGCCCACGAGGGTACGTGATGAGGAGTGATGCCCGCAGTCCCCAGCATGTATGTCGGCCAATAGCTCGCATCCCTGCTCTCGGGAGATGCATTGTAGAGAGACATCGTTTGGTCATTTTCGATACAGTACACTGTCCCGAATACAGTACACGATGGCCTGGCGGTCCACATGTTCTGCGTCTTCCTCCTTCTCCGGCAAGGTGCCTTGGAGCGGGTACGCCTTGAACTCCTTGGTCCAACACCCCTCCTGAGACTCAAGCGCGAGGAGCAGGCGGGCTCCCGAGGTCGGACCGCAAGCTGGGGCGCCTGTGAGGGGAGCTGGGGGGGGGGGGGAGCTCCTCCTTAGGCGATGCTGGTGCCACAGCGGGGGGAGCTGCTGATGGCTTGAAGAGCTGCTCCTCAAAGACGCCAGGCTCCTAAGGCAGATGCCGAGACGCCCTCTTGGCGATGTCGTCCGCCTCCTTGTTCATGCCGCGTGGCACGTGCTGCATTTCCAGGCCCAAGAATCATTTCTCAATGTGCCTCCATGTGCTCGTCCTTCGGCTTGTATGCTTTGTTGGAGAAGTTGACAAGGAGCTGGGAGTCGCCCCTAGTGGTGAGGCACCTCACCCCCAAAGCTGCCGCACCCTTGAGGCCGACGATCAGGCCTTCGTATTCCATGATGTTGTTGGAGACCTTCTTGCCTTGCTAGAAGCAGAGCTGCACGACATAGTAGAGCTTGTCGTGGGTGGGCGAGATGAGCACGGCTCTAGCCCCCGCGCCCTAACATGTGAATGCACCGTCGAAGTACATGACCCAACCATACAGTGCTTCGTTTCCGGCAAGAGGGAATGGTCCTCGCCCACTTCTCGATCAAGAACGTCAATCCATTCTGCCATGAAGTCGGCGAGGGCCGCACCCTTGTTGATCCTGGTGGTGCTGAACTCCAATAGGAACACCTGGAGTTCAATGTTCCATTCAGCAACCCTTCTCGCGGTGCTCGAGCTCCGGAGCACCCTCTCCAGTGGGTAAGCTAAGACAACCTTGATGGGGTGGCCTTGGAAGTAGTGGTGCAGCTTCCGGGAGGCAACGAGGAGCGCGAGCAAGAGCTTTTGTGGCATGGGGTAGCGTGCCCGCGCATCCCGTAGCACCATGCTGACGAAGTACGCCGGGTGCTCGACGAGGGAGGAGGCATTCGCGAAGCCTTGCACCTCGTGGGGCCGAGGGTCCTCAGGAGCCTTGCCATCCGTCAGATAAGCAGTGGCCTCAGGAGTCCCACTGTCTAGAGGATTGGCCGAGGTCTTAGGAGCGCCGTTGACCGGTAGGGTTGCCGGGGCCTCAGGAGCGCCGTCCTGAGGCTGCAGCGCCTCAACTGGGTGCAAGGTGCTTCGTCGTGAGCCCTTGGTCAGGCACTCCTCCCGCACCGCCACCAGCACTGTGCTGGCGGAATGAGGTGTGGCAGCCAGGTTGAGCACCAAAGGTTCCAGGGGGCGCGGTGCTACCATCACCTGTGGGCTGGTGAGGTACCTCTTGAGGTCTTGGAAGGCTGCGTCAGCCTCGGGAGTCAACTCAAATGGGCCTTTCTTTTTCATTATCTTGAAGAAGGGGAGGGTGCGCTCCCCTAGCTTGGAGATGAAACGCCCGAGCGAGGTTACGCAACCCTCCATCTTATGCATCTCCTTGAGGGTTTGCCGCAGACTCATCCTTTTTATGGCCTTGACCTTCTCCGGGTTGGCCTCGATCCCTTTGTGTGACACCAGGAAACCCAACAGTTTGCCAGACGGAATGCCAAACACACATTTTTCCGGGTTTAGCCGTAGGTTAACTTGGCGCAGGCTGGCGAACGTCTCCTCCAGATCTTTGATAAGAGTTCTTGCCTCCCGAGATTTCACCACTATGTCGTCGACCTATGCCTCAGCGTTCCTCCCGAGCTGCTGTCCTAGGGCGATATGCATCAACTGTTGGAAGGTTGCTCCCGCATTGCGCAGCCCAAACGGCATGCAGGTGTAGCAGTACACCCCGCACGGGGTTAGAAAGGCCGTCTTCTCAACGTCTTGCACCGCCATCTTGATTTGGTGATAGCCCGAGAAGGCATCCAGAAAGCATAGTAAATCGCACTCGGCGGTGGAGTCAACGACCTGGTCGATGCGCGGGAGAGGGAAAGGGTCTTGAGGACAGGCCTTGTTGAGGTTGGTGAAATCAATGCACATGCGCTCCTTCCCGCCCTTCTTGGGGACGATGAGTGGGTTCGCAAGCCAGTCCGGTGCCGCACTTCTCGAATGATGCCCGCCTCCAGAAGCTTGCGGGTCTCCTAGGTGATGAACGACTGCTTCTCCGGGCCTGTCCACCGTGCCTTCTGCTTACACTGGTCGCGCATTGGGGCACACCTTCAGGCGGTGCTTGATTACTCCACGCGGAACCCCGACCAGGTCCGCCGCCTCCCATGCAAACACATCCTTGTGCGCGTGTAGGAAGCTAACCAACGCCTCTTCTTGGTCTGGAGGGAGGCTGGCGCCTATGGTGAAGGTGGATCCCGATGCCCCGTCTTCATCAACTGGCACCTGCTTCGTCTCGGCCTGATCTTGAGAGAACAATTGCTTCTTCTTCACCGGTGCAGCCCCCGGGGCTTCCGAGGCTCCCTCCACGCTTGGCTACGCGGCCGCCGTGGCTCTGAAGGCGAGCTTGAGGGCCGATAGCACATCCTTGGTGTCCCCCACCATGGTGAGGACGCTGCTGCTTCCTGGCATCTTCATGAGGTTGTAGCCGGGGTGGGTTGCCGCCATGAACTTGGCTAAGGCCGGGTACCCTAGGATGGCGTTGTACGGGAGGCCGATGCAGGCGATGTCGAAGTCGATAAGCTCGGTGCGGTAGTTGTCGCATGTGCCAAAGGTGGCGGGGAGGCGGATCTGCCCCACGGGCCAGGTGGAGCCATCACGACCCTGGGGAAAGGCTTGGTAGGGTGGAGCCGGCCATGGGGCACATGAAGCAGGCCGAACGCTTCCACAGAGAGCACATTGAGGCCGCCGTCGCCGTCGAGGAGGGTCCTGGTGATCGCTATGTTGCAGATGCTGGGGGTACAGAGCATCGGGAGCACGCCGGCACCGAACGTGGTCACGGGGTGGTCTCTCGAGTCGAAGGTGAGGTCGGCCTTAGGCGCCGCCCAACCTGGAGGAGCTCCCCGCTGCAAGTGGGCGGCGCCCATCTGGCGAAAGAACTGCTTGGCATGGCGGTCTGAGGCTGGCGCCTGCGAGATGCCAAGGAGGGCCACAACGGTGTGGGGCGCCGGCGCCGTGAAACACGCGATGAAGAGGCTGCGCAGCTCCTCCAAGGAGGCCACTAAATACTTCAGCAAGCCCAGGAGCCAGGCACACAGCACACCCGTAAGGGCCATGGGTAGCCAGTTCACCATGGCCTTGTCATCGCCGCGGGCCGCCCAAATAGCCTCTGTGTACGCCTGGAGAAACCCCGCCGGATCCACTGCACCGTCGTATCGAGGCGGCAGCTCCGGCCTGAACTTGGGCGGCCACTGTGTCGGTGTTCTGGGAACGGGGGTCCACAGACTTGCCTGCCTGCAGCCCACGACATGGCTCCACTAACGGCCTGGTACGGCCCATCTTCACCAGCAAACACTCAAGACCCTCGTGAGGGGCCAAGCCTCGCGAGGCGGACGACACAAGACCTCCTCAGGGGCTGCCTCACTATGCTGGCTCGCGAGGAGCGGAGAGATCAAGGCGAGGGGCACCTCGCGAGGTTTCCGTGATGTGAGCCATGACGACCAAGGCCAGGCGAGCGCCAGCGGACGCAGAGTACCGGTTGCCTCTTTGGTGCTAAAGGGGCATGTGCAGGTGAGTAGTCCCGAGGCATCAGGCAAAGGTTTCCATATCGGTGCAACAAGACCAAGACCAGCAGGATGACATGCCGGAGGTCATCGCGGAGCCCACGACGTCGTCAGCACCAGAGCCTTTGGCAGGCGAAGACCACCTTTTGTCAGGATAGCTTGTACTAGCTGCCCCCCTTCAAATTGGCTGTTGTGGGATGCCTTCCCGCCTAAAAATTTGGGAAGAGGACCAGGTCCTCTATAAATAGGACTAGCCAGCACCATAGGAGGCAACGGATCTTGGATCGGATCGATTCCATCCTCACACGCACGAGCTCACCGAGCTCAAGAACACCTCTCCTCAGGAAGTCGTTCTTCCCTTGTACTTGTTCATCCCCAGCCTGCAAGCCAATCTACCACACCACATTGGAGTAGGGTATTACACCACATCGGTGGCCCGAACCAGTATAAACTCTTGCGTCCCATGTTCCGTGGGTTCGGCGAGCTAGGCCTTGAGATCGTTGCGAGAGTGTGAGCTAGGGGCGAGAGATCTTCGTGCGCACCCCAGAGTTCGAACCTCAAGGGTTTTGCCGGAACCCGTAATCTGACATTTGACGCGCCAGGTAGGGGTGCGCTGAAGCCTCACTTTCGCCAGCTGATCCGCCGACACCCCGCGGTGCCCATGTCCGGCAACCCAAGGACCAATGCCGATCATTGGGCAGCTTGGCCCGTCAGGGCGGCACCGTCCGCGCAAGAAGACCCCAACTCCGCACTCCAGGCGGCCCGTGCACTGCCGAACGCTGCGGGGCGCGGGCGGCGTAGTCCGACGCCTTCCACCCTCACACCACGGCGTGCGCGGGCCGCCGCAAGGGCCTCAAGCTACACAGCAGCGACGGCGCCGCACACCCGACGGGAACAAGCGAACATGCGAGCCGCGTTCATAGTGGTGCGGGAGATGCTGTGGTGCCGGCTGGCGGAGAGCGACCACGATGCATTGCTGGAGCGCGTCGCTGAGCTGTTGGACGCCACAACCAGGGGTACGCCCCCTTTCTGCTGCTTACCTACGCCTCAAGTTGTGGCCAGATCGCACGGTGGGCCTCGTCGCGCCCGCGTGCTCCCAGGCACACCAGGAGGGTTCATCGGTGTCGGTGCGACCAACAGTGCCAGTCACCTTGCCGCCCCTGCATTTCCCCAGCGGGCGCAGGTACAAACATCGCCCCACGCGACCACAGCGGGCTGCCACCCTACCACCACCTGGGCCGCGCGCTGGGCCCGGCGGCATGGAGCACGGGGCGTCTCGGCGGGGGTTCCAGGGAGGCGGCTCCGGAGGCCTATGTGCCTCGCATGGTGGATCGAGAATACACGCCGGAGGATGATCCCGACTTGTTCCTCGAGCCGGGTTGGGAAGAGGAGATGGTGGAAGTTGAGGCCTTCCAGGAACCACCCAGGAGCCTCGCCAACCCCGCGAAGGACAACAACCGCAGGGTACCGCTAATCTCTCAGGAGCAGGCTTACGCTAACCATGGGTCGCATGTGGACCAGGTCACAACGATGGACGGCGATCCCAGCGCGACAACCTCGCTTCAACCAGGGGAAGCGCACTGGGGGCTACGCGGGAGGGGCCTAGAGCAAGGCCCCTCTCTGCGTCGCACGGAGCAAGGCGTCGCCCGGAGGTAGGTCCTCTGTCGGGGAGGCACCGGCGAGCCTTCCCCCCGGCAGAGGACCCATGATATCATTTGATACATGTTATCTACACAAGAAATGTAGATCAAAACGAGCAAAATATGGTATCATGAGCCACGTTGATCACGTATTTGGAGTCCCTCCCACCGTTTTCTAGCCTTCTTTTGCTTGATTTCGTCCTAAATTTCGAAAATCCCCACCAAAAAATAGGATGATGCGGAGCATCCTACGGTCATCACCACGTCAAGAGTCCGTTTGGCAAGTGACACGTGCGACCTCTACTTCTCATACATAAAGGTGAATCTTCTCCTTTACACGTGTTCACTTGACCCCTTCGAGGATGGTACACTACTTGACACTCCACTCATGTGCATGCATAGGTATTGCCGGAGCTTCACGGACGACGAGGAGGAGTGCAAGCGCCACGGAACACCCACACCATCCGTGAGGGAAGCCTGGAAACGTAGACGCAAGAAGAGGAGCTGCCGAAGAAGCTCCAGCCACCGGACGACCGGTTGGGTCCGGACGTCCGGCGCCTGAAGATCCACCGGATGACCGGCCCGGACCGGACGACCGGCGATCCCGCACCCAAGCCAAATGAGCGGATGTTCGGCGCCTGCGGACGACCGACGACCGGACGACCGGCCCCCTCCGGAAATCCGGCACTCCTGCGTCCGAGCCAAATCGAGCGGACGTCCGACGTCTTTCGGACGTCCGGCCTCCCGTGAGTCTCCGGACGTCCAACACCCACCGGACGTCCGACCCCTGGCTGTGTCCAGTTGCGGGCTGAGTCCCATGTACCCCTTCACTTCACCCCCCATTTGCACTTAGACTATAAATAGACCTTCCCCTCATCCTTTCTAAGGTTAGCAAATATGATAGCTCATTCTTAGGTGAGCTTTGCTCCTACCTCTACTCTTGAGAGAGAGATACTACCACTCCCATGGAGTTCAAGACCTCCATGTGAGAAGATCCTGTGGGATATCATCAAGACCCCCTTGCGGGAAGATCCGTCTAGGATATCATCAAGACCTCCTCTTGGAGATGAACCTTACCTTGTATCTTTCCCTTTGTTGTTCATGTACCTTGTGATCTTGTGTGTTTGATTGTCTAGTGGATGTGTGATTGGACTTGTTCTTGAGTGTTTCCCCTTGTGATTTCTCTCCGTTCTTCCCCGTGTTCATCGTGTTCCTCGAGGGATCCCACTCCAAACGTCAAAGATCGGCCTACTCCGGGTTAGCCCCACATCATATGGTATTAGAGCCACGTTCATCACGTATTTGGAGTCCCTCCCACCGTTTTATAGCCTTCTTTTGTTTGATTTCGTCCTAAATTTCAAAAATCCCCACCAAAAATAGCCCCAAATTTTTTTGTGATTTGTTGGTTAGATGAAGTTTTGTTGATTTTGATCCAAGGATTTGCTTAGTTTCGAGTGGATCTAGCATTTCCCAAGTTTCCCCATCTTTCATCCACAAAATCTCTTCAATTTTGACCCCAAAATCCCAAAATTCCACCCAAAATCGCACCCCGAATCTCGCATCTCGCGTTGACCCCGACCCACCGGGCGACCGTCACATTACCGGACGTCCGGAGCCCCTGGAATGACCGGACGTCCGTCATCCACCGGACGACCGGAACCCCTAACCCGATCTGAAATAGCAGATTTCCGACCAGACCGGACGTCCGGCCACCGGACATCCGTCCATTAGCATGGAAAATCATCTAGCATGAGAGAGGGAACACATAGAGATATATGACAAGAAGCAACAACAATCATGTGCAAAGCATGTAGATGGTTGTCATCAATCGCATGAAATGAGCAAGTATGAATCATGGTTGATGCAACACAAGCAAGCATATCAATCATGTCGTGCAAACTAGTGGAGCGAAGATGCAACACACTAGAGGAAATGATGGTAATCATGTCATGTGAGCAAATAATAGGCATAGACAATGCACATGACATATCACAAGCACGGACACAAAGCAAGATCATAGTATCATCATAGGGGTGGGTCACAAATGGAACATGGCAACAACAAGCAATATCTCCACCAAGCTTGCAAATACACATAAAACTATGAGAGTCAATCATCATGTGTAAAGCAAAGCATGGGTCACAAATGCATGGAAAAGGCATAGGAATGGGCATATCATGCAAAGTGAACATGGAAAGATGGGCATATATTATGTAATGGACAACAATCCATAGCCAAGTGAGGGCCATGTAGAAGAAATGCGCGAAGACTTCGCGTGAAGAGAGCGGTGGGAAAGTCAATCCATGGGATCCCAAATCATCGTTGCTCTCTAGAGCTCGTTTTGTCAACTCGTGGGATTGCGAGGTCGACAAGTATTCATGGGTACCTACACAAAAGAGACATAAACCAAAGAAAATGTGCGGCGTGGTAAATGTACACATCATCCATCATGATGTGTATGTGCACGTGTGAGTTAGCACAAGATAAGAAATGCTCAAAGAAATTTGATGCATGGTATAAGAACATGTCATCCATCATGAAAGAATAGTTATTGTGTATGGCACGATGGGGATGCAAATTTAGAATGCAAGCATATGGCACATCAATAGCATGTTTGTTCATGGGGAGCATATGGTGCACACAAGTATGGGGATCATGCAATGAATGGGATGGATCAAATTCTCCTAACATGTATGAGGAAACTATGGGGGTCCCCTCATGAGCATTATTGGAAACATAATTTGGAGAAAATGGACAACATCCAAAACAATGCATATCCGAAGCTAGGTGGGCATGGCATGGCATATGAGATAAATGATGCAAAGGGAGCATATCAATATCATCACAAGAAAAACAAATGCCAATAACCATGGGCTTGTCATCTATGCCATATGTGCAAATTGGGTTTATTTTAATGGCATATGCATAGTCACTATGAAGAGATTGCAAATAAGACATATGATGGATCTCATGCATAGCATATGACAAGTCAAGCGGATTAGCAAACATGATGTGACCTAAAGAATTGTCACAAGAAATCCTATGTAACATGGCATCACAACTAACAGACTCCACATGAGAATCATCATACTCATCATAAATGGGCAAATCATCACATGGGGAAATCATACTAGAATGAAGCATGTCAATAGGGTGATCAACATCATGCAAGCAATCAATGTCAAAATAGTCCACTAGTGGGACGAGAGCATCACCGTCACCTTTGTTACCTTTGTCATTCCACTCAAGTGGTGTAGGTGAGGTGGGAAAGACCAAATGGTGGTCATCCTCGTGTTGATGGAACCATGTGGGGCGTGCATCATAGTCCACCATGGCCATCGTCTTGTCCAAAGGGAGGACGAAGTCGTCGAGGATCAGCGCGTCATCATAAATGGGACCTAGCACCAAATGAGAAGACACAATAGACGTAGAGGTCAAGTTGTTAGAAATGCAAATGGCCTCACATGCCCTATAAACTATCACACTCTCTCTATGTGGTGGTTCACTCACTTCCTCAAAATAGGTGCACTCAATCTCACAATGGTGGAGTCACTCATCTCACTCAAGTGGTGGGGCTTGTGGCTCTCCTCACATGGGAATTGTGGCAGCACATCATGTATGTGGCTAGTGGTGAAGTCACTCTCACTCTCAATATGGTGGCACAAGTCACTCAAGTCATCATACATCGCCGTGGTTGAAGGGAAAATCCCATGCTCAACCATCTCGTCGTGGTTGCCGTCGATGAAGGCCGAAGATGGCACATCATCACTCTCCTCCATGACCGAAGGGAAAATCCCATGCTCGATCATCTCGTCACCGTCACCGTGGATGAAGGCCGAAGATGGCACATCATCACTCTCGCCTCCTAAGATGGAAGCATCATCCTTGCTCGCCACCTTGTCGCTTGCCTCCAAAGCTTGGAGTTCACGCCCCACCACTTGGGAGCATCAATGCCACAAAGTAGTCAAGGTAATGGTCTCCTTAGTCGTACTTGTCGCCGCACCATCTTGAAAAAGAGTCAAGGTAGACTCGGCATCATCAATGCCACAAAGAGGGATGGCAGTGAAGTCGCACTTGGGAGCATCGTCTTGGAGCTTGTCGGGCTTGGACATCATGGTGGTACTAGCCTCATTCTTGTCGTAGAGCTTGGTCACCGCGGAGTTTGCTTGGGGTGGAGAAGCCTTGGCCTTCATGAGTTCTTGTTCCGCCTTGAGAGCACCAATGTAGTAGTCGTCGATGGACTTGTAGTTCTCGAGGAAGATAGTCTTGGAGATGTCGTTGTTCAATCCCATCATGAAGTGGAACTTCATCGAAATGGGGTCGTCCACGCCGGCTCGTCGGAAGGCAATCTTCATCTCCTTGAAGTATGCGTCGATGGACTTGGATCCTTGGATGGTGTTCTCCAATTGGCATCGAAGTTGTTCCGTGTAAGTTGGAGGCACGAACTCTCGCCGCAAAGCTCTCTTCGTCTTGGGCCAACTCATATCGTAGTACTCCAAAGGTGTGTGAAGCCACCAAGTTGAGGCGTAGTGGTGGAAGTTTCTTGTGGCGCACTTCACTTGATCTTCGGGAGGAACTTGATGTAGCTTGAGGTAGTCGTCCATTAAACGCTCCCACTCGAGGTACTCCTCGGGTTCTTGAGTTCCATACAAAGGAATCTTGTGGTCGGTGTAGAGGTCGTAGTAGCTCGTGGAAGTCGCGGACTTGAGCTTGGGGAGCTTCTCTTGAGCGTAGTCTTGGGGTGCTTGTTGGCGAAGATGCCGTATGTCCGTAGGCGAAGATGCCTTGAAGTCGCTTGGCGAAGATGCCAAGGGAGATGGTGAAGTCGTTGAGCGGTAGTTGATGTTGAGCTCATGACCTTCACGTTCTTGGTGGTGATGGTGTCAATGCCGATGTGATCTTGCCGGAGATGGTAGCTTGGAAGCATGTGCTCTTGAGCGTCTTCTCGAAGATGAGGAAGATCGCTTGTAGGACTTGATGAGGGCTTTGATCTCCTCCATTTGAGCTTGCATCTTAGCGTCGGAGTTGTTGTTCGTGGCATCGAACTCGTCGTTGTTGTTGTAGACCGATGGTGAAATGCCTTGCCTATCCATCACAAGACTCGAGTAGAGGTGAGTAGGAAATGAGATAAACAATACCAAGTTACCTTTTCCCAAAGTTGAGGATGTATCCTGCTTCAATCAATGTGAGATGAAAGAATAGTGGAATTGGTACCGGACTTGTTCACTCACACCTATCAAGTAAAGCTTATGGTAGAGCTCGGTGAGGATAGTGGCACAAAAATTTGATGCAAAATGTTAGCAAGAGTCAATAATGTTGAAAGAGATTCACAAATTCGCAAGCGAAACAAGTAGACCAATAGCAATATGTGGCACACGGAAACACACACACGGATAGATAAATGGGGTCGTGCAACCAAGGAATGAGCACAAAATGTGGAGTCCACGGAAAACGCTCGTGTTGCACAACTCAAGAGAGTCGCTAGCACGATTGCTCAATAGGCGGATACGACACTTGTGCACAACCTATAAGATGCAAAATGGATAAACTTTCTATCCCAAGTATGCTATGTATGTATGGTTCCCGGTGTTTCTCACACAATGATCCAAGATGATCGGATATGATCCCATATGATATATTTTGATGCTATGGCTATTGCTTACAAGCTCTTTGCTCTCTTTCTTTTGCTTAAAAGCTTTTTTTCTATGTATGGCCACTTTGCACAATGCACAAACCAAGATAGCAATTGTGTATATGCGGGAACAAATTTGAGACACAATGGATGATATGATACCAAGATGATATGGTATGTATGTAATGGATGGTGTGATCACTAATGTGCACAAGTAACGTTGCCGGGCAATACTCAAATGGCTAGTCTCGATAGGCAAGTAACGCGAAATGGGCTAGGGGTTATCAATGCAATTGCAAGGGAATATACAATGGTGTCGTCGAGGTTACCGTCCTTTGCGATGATGAGTGGCGGTGTTCTTGATGTAGATACCAAGATGATGGAGACTCGTCCCTAAGTAGTCAAACACCTTAGGAAACGGAAAACCGCGAACTCAAAATCTCAAATGACAAATGTCAAATGTGGTAGCGGAAAGCGGTGGTGGTTTGCACTTGGCGATGTGGAAGTGGAATGATGGGCTATACACGTGTCGAAGTTGAAGTTGCCGTCCCTAAGTAGCCGAAACACCTTAGGAGACACAAGCCACAACTCGAAAAAAACTCAGACAACTATTGGGTTAAGTTGGGGGGTGGCGGAAGTGTATGGTGGGCACGCCTATGCGGAAGATATGGTGGTGGTTGATGAATAAGCAATCATCCCTAAGTAGCCGAAACACCTTAGGAGACTCGAATCACTACTCAAGCAACCACATATACAATGGGGAACAAAATTGGTTAGGTTGCGGAAGTCGGAGGTGGAGTATTGGATGATGTGGTGGAAGCCCTAGGCAAACTTGCCAAATTTCACAAAATTTTATGGAGTCAAATGATGTTGGTGGTATTTTTGTTGGAAGGGGGATGTCAATAGCTTCAAAACGAGCTAAAGAACGTCAAAATCGGAGTTCGGATGAATTAGTTATGGACAAAACAAAAATCAGCCGAAAGTGATATCTACAGGTAGCGGACGTCCGCTAATGGACGGATGTCCGGTGGCCGGACGTCCGGTCTGGTCGGAAATCCGCTATTTCAGATCGGGTTAGGGGTTCCGGTCGTCCGGTGGATGACGGACGTCCGGTCATTCCAGGGGCTCCGGACGTCCGGTAAAGTGACGGTCGTCCGGTGGGTCGGGGTCAACGCAAGATCCGAGTTCGGGGGAGCGATTTTGGGCGGAAAATGGGGATTTTGGGGTCAAAATTGACGAGATTTTGTGGATAAAAGATGGGGAAACTTGGGGAAATGCTAGATCCACTCGAAACCAAGCAAATCCATGGATCAAAATCAACAAAACTTCATTAAACCAACAAATCACAAAAAATTTGGGGCTATTTTTTGGTGGGGATTTTCGAAATTAGGACGAAATCAAACAAAAGAAGGCTAGAAAACGGTGGGAGGGACTCCAAATACGTGATGAACGTGGCTCATGATACCATATGATACGGGGCTAACCCGGGCCGATCTTTCACGTTTGGAGTGGGATCCCTCGAAGAGCACGAAGAACACGGGGAAGATCGGGGAGAAACCACAAGGGAAACACTCAAGAACAAGTCCAATCACACATCCACTAGACAATAAAACACACAAGATCACAAGGTACATGAACAACAAAGGGAAAGATACAAGGTAAGGTTCATCTCCAAGAGGAGGTCTTGATGATATCCTAGACGGATCTTCCCGCAAGGGGGTCTTGATGATATCCCGCAGGATCTTCTCACATGGAGGTCTTGAACTCCATGGGAGTGGTAGTCTCTCTCTCTCAAGAGTAGAGGTAGGAGCAAAGCTCACCTAAGAATGAGCTATCATATTTGCTAACCCGAGAAAGGACGAGGGGGAGGTCTATTTATAGTCTAAGCCACGAAGGGGTAAGAGGGAGAGAGATACAAGGCCAAAAGGCCCGGCTGCACACACAGACAGCGGACGTCCGGTCCTTATCGGTCGTCCGGTCGCTCGCGGAGGTCCGGACGTACGGAAGGGGTCGGACTTCCGCAAATTCGTCTCGGATGAAGTTGCACCGGTCGTCCGGAGATGGCGGTCGTCCGGTTGCCGGTCGTCCGGTCGTGGACGGACGTCCGGCCGCTGTAGCTTTCGTCGGCTGGCCGTCTGGGATGCGTCAGGTAGCGGATGTCCGGTGGGCCCCGGTCGTCCGGGCGCTGTAGAGGGTCAGACGTCCGGTGGCTTCCGGTCGTCCGGTCGCTGTAGACTCCGCAGCTCCTTCTTCTTCCGTCTTCTCTTCCATGCTTCCCTCGCGGATGGTGTAGGTGTTCCTTGGCGTTTGCACTCCTCCTCGACATCTGTGAAGCTCCGACAATGCCTATGCATGCACACGGGAGAAGTGTCAAGTAGTATACCATCCTCAAGGGGTCAAGTGAACACGTGTAAAGGAGAAGATTCACCTTTATGTATGAGAAGTAGAGGTCGCACGTGTCACTTGCCAAACGGACTCTTGACATGGTAATGACCGTAGGATGCTCCGCATCATCCCCTCCCCCTCGGAAAAGATCCGACCTCGGAACAAAAACCAAATCACCATGGGAAATAGATGGCGGTGCCGTGTCGAAGTGGTCGAACACCAAGCACTCATCGTCTAGTAGCTCGAAATGGGCACTCTCCAATGTCGCACCGTCTTGTGATTCCTTCAAAAGGAGCAAATGGAACAAACACTTGGAAAAACAAATGTGGTTAGCGTTAGTGCAAAACCAAGCATTCAAGAGGTGATTCACCAAACAAGTGTCGTCATCAAGCATAGCAAATGGTGTGACAAAGGATTGTGACATGGCATGTAAGCGCATAAATTGAGCACAATCAAAGATATCATGGGTACAAGTATGTAAATGGGAAGTAGAGATGAAAATATGTGTGTCAAGAGAATAAGCATCTACCTCAAGTTCATAGCAAGCATTCATAAATTGCTCAATGAAAGGTCTATGGTAGGCATATGAATCATTCATAACACCAAATAAAATGAAGTGTCTAAACACATGGGACAAGTGCAAGACAATCCAAGCATAATGTGCATAGGGTGTAGAGAAGATGGAGTGGCACTCAACACAATAGAAAGAGCAATTGTTCATCATGTGTGAGGCAATCAAGTGAATCATGTGACAAGCAAAGGGACATGGTATATGTGAAGAAATGATATTGGTGCAACCAATCATATAATAGTAGCAAGTAGACCAAGAATTGGATGCAACACACAAGGTATATATGTCATGAAGCATGGAAATGTGGCAATCATGGGTGAAAGCAATATCTCGAGCATGCGTGCAAATGGTGCAAGCAACACATGAAGTATGATCCACACTATCCAAGCTCAAGAAGGATGTCACCTTGAAGGCGTGTCCTTGTGCATTCTTCACAATGCCGAAGTGGAAGCAAATGCGGTGTAGACGCGAGTCATGGTAGAATGTATGAGGCTCGCTCTGAAGAGCTCGAATGGTCAACTCACGTGAAGTGGAAGTCGACACAAAGTCCAAGCATCCTACACATGCACAAAACAAAACAAAGAACGTATGCGCATGGTAGATGAATACATCCTCCATCATGATGGTTCTCATCTTTTGCACATAACCATTAGAAGCACAAGTGCATGAATAATATGATGCAACAATGGCAATATCATGGCACTAGGTATATGGTGCAAAGAAGTAAGACAAACATGCTTCACAAGAATTATGTCAAAATCTCCAAATATATGCGAGAATGCTATGGTGGCAATCTCATGAGAAAGAAGAGAATCATTGTTGCACTCAATACATGGCAAATCATCTAGCATGAGAGAGGAAACACATGGAGATATATGGCAAGAAGCAATATGAATCATGTGCAAAGCATGTAGATGGTTGTCATCAACCGCATGAGATAAGCAAGTATGAATCATGGGTGATGCAACATGAGCAAGCATAGAGATCAAGTCGTGCAAACTAGTGGAGCGAAGATGCAACACACTAGAATAAATCATGGCAATCATGTCATGTGAGCAAATAATAGGCATAGGGAGTGCACATGACATATCGCAAGCACGAACACAAAGCAAGATGAAAGTTTCATTATAGGAATGGTGCACAAAAGGAACATGGCAACAACAAGCAATATCTCCACCAAGCTTGCAAATACACATACAAGTACTAGAGTCAATCGTCATGTGTAATGCAAAGCATGGGTCACAAATGCATGGCAAAGGCATAGGAAAGGGCATATCATGCAAAGTGAACATGGCAAGATGGGCATATAATATGTAATGAACAACAACCCATAGCCAAGTGAGGGCCATGTAGAAGAAATGCGCGAATACTTCGCGTGAAGAGAGCGGTGGGAAAGGCAATCCATGGGATCCCCAATCAACGTTGCTCTCTAGAGCTCGTTTTGTCAACTCGTGGGATTGCGAGTTCGACAAGTATTCATGGGTACCTACACAAAAGATACACAAACCAAAGAAATTGTGTGCGTGGTAAATGTACACATCATCCATCATGATGTGTATGTGCACGTGTGAGTTAGCACAAGATAAGCATCGCTCAAAGAAATTTGATGCATGGTATAAGAACATGTCATCCATCATGAAAGAATAGTTATTATGTATGACACGATGGGGACACAAATTGACAATGCAAGTGTATGGCACATCAATAGCATGTTTGTTCATGGGGAGCATATGGTGCACACAAGTATTGGGATCATGCAATGAATGGGATGAATCAAAATCTCCTAAAATGTATGAGGAAACTATGGGGTCTCCTCATGAACAACATTGGAAACATCACATGGAGAAAATGGACAACATCCAAAACAATGCATATCCGAAGCTAGGTGGGCATGGCATGGCATATGAGATAAATGATGCAAAGGGAGCATATCAATATCATCACAAGAAAAACAAATGCCAATAACCATGGGCTTGTCATGTATGCCATATGTGAAAATTGGGTTTATTTTAATGGCATATGCATAGTCACTATGGAGAGATTGCAAATAAGACATATGGTTGATCTCATGCATAGCATATGACAAGTCAAGCGGATTAGCAAACATGATGTGACCTAAAGAATTGTCACAAGAAATCCTATGTAACATGGCATCACTACTAATAGACTCCACATGAGAATCATCATACTCATCATAAATGGGAAAATCATCACATGGGGGAATCATACTAGCCTGAAGCAAGGTACTAGGTGGATCAACATCATGCAAGCAATCAATGTCAAGAATGTCCACTAGTGGGACTAGAGCATCACCTTCACCTATATTACCTTTTTCATTCCGCTCAAGTGGTGTAGGTGAGGTGGGAAAGACCAAATGGTGGTCATCTTCATCTTGATGGAACCATGTGGCAGGTGCATCATATTCCACCATGGCCATCGTCTTGTCCAAAGGGAGGACGAAGTCGTTGAGGATCGGCGCGTCATCATAAATGGGACCTAGCACCAAATGAGAAGACACAATAGAGGTAGAGTTCAAGTTGTTAGAAATGCAAATGGCCTCACGAGACCTATCAACTATCTCACTCTCTCTATGTGGTGGTTCACTCACTCCCTCAAAATAGGTGCACTCAAACTCACATATGGTGGAGTCACTCATCTCACTCAAGTGGTGGGGGTTGTGGCTCTCCTCACATGGGATTTGTGGCAACACATCATATATAGGGCTAGTGGTGAAGTCACTCTCACTCTCCATATGGTGGCACAAGTCACTCAAGTCATCATACATCGCCGTGGTCGAGGTGAAATACTCAACCATCTCATCGCCGTCGCCATGGATGAAGGCCGAAGATGGCACATCATCACTCTCCTCCATGACCGAAGGGAAAATCCCATGCTCGATCATCTCGTCGTCGCCGTGGATGAAGGCCGAAGATGGCACATCATCACTCTCGCCTCCTAAGATGGAAGCATCATCCTTGCTTTCACGCCTTGTCGCTCGCCTCCAAAGGTTGGTCCTTGAAGGTCTCCGTAGTCGTACTCGTCGCCGCACCATCTTGAAAAAGAGTCAAGGTAGACTCGGCATCATCAATGCCACAAAGAGGGATGGCGAAGTTTTCTTGGGGTGGAGAAGCCTTGGCCTTCATGAGTTCTTGTTCCGCCTTGAGAGCACCAATGTAGTAGTCGTTGATGGACTTGTAGTTCTCGAGGAAGGTAGTCTTGGAGATGTCGTTGTTCAATCCCATCATGAAGTGGAACTTCATAGAAATGGGGTCGTCCACGCCGGCTCGTCGCATGGCAATCTTCATCTCCTTGAAGTACGCGTCGATGGACTTGGTTCCTTGGATGGTGTTCTCCAATTGGCGTTGAAGTTGTTCCGTGTAGGTTGGAGGCACGAACTCTCGCTGCAAAGCTCTCTTCGTCTTGGGCCAACTCATGTCGTAGTACTCCGAAGGTGTGTGAAGCCACCATGCCAATGCGTAGTCGTGGAAGTTTCTTGTATGCACTTCACTTGATCTTCGGAAGGGACTTGATGTAGCTTGAGGTAGTCGTCCATCAAACGCTCCCACTCGAGGTACTCCTCGGGTTCTTGAGTCCCATAGAAAAGAATCTCGTGGTCGATGTCGAGGTCGTAGTAGCTCGTGGAAGTCGCGGACTTGAGCTTGGGGAGATTCTCTTGAGCGTAGTCTTGGGGTGCTTGTTGGCGAAGATGCCATATGTCTATAGGCGAAGATGCTTTGAAGTCGCTTGGCGAAGATGCCAAGGGAGATGGTGAAGTCATTGAGCGGTTGTTGGTGTTGATCTCTTGACCTTCACATTCTTGTTGGTGATGGTGTCGATGCCGATGTGATCTTGCCGGAGATGGTAGCTCGGAAGCATGTGCTCTTGAGCGTCTTCTCGAAGATGAGGAAGATCACTTGTAGGACTTGATGAGGGCTTTGATCTCCTCCATTTGAGCTTGCATCTTGGAGTCGTAGTTGTTGTTCGTGGCATCGAACTCGTCGTTGTTGTTGTAGACCGAAGGTGAAATGCCTTGCCTATCCATCACAAGACTCGAGTAGAGGTGAGTAGGAAATGAGATAAACAATACCAAGTTACCTTTTCCCAAAGTTGAGGATGTATCCTGTTTCACTCAATGTGAGATGAAAGAATAGTGGAATTGGTACCGGACTTGTTCACTCACACCTATCAAGTAAAGCTTATGGTAGAGCTCGGTGAGGATAGTGGCACAAAAAATTGATGCAAAATGTTAGCAAGAGTCAATAATGTTGAAAGAGATTCACAAATTCGCAAGCGAAACAAGTAGACCAATAGCAATATGTGGCACACGGAAACACACACACACGGATAGATAAATGGGGCCGTGCAACCAAGGAATGAGCTCAAAATGTGGAATCCACGGAAAACGCTCGTGTTGCACAACTCAAGAGAGACGCTAGCACGATTGCTCAATAGGCGGATACGACACTTGTGCACAACCTATAAGATGCAAAATGGATAAACTTTCTATCCCAAGTATGCTATGTATGTATGGTTCCCGGTGTTTCTCTCAAGATGATCCAATATGATCAAATATGATACCATATGATATATGCAATGTGGTATGATGCTATGGCTATTGCTTACAAGCTTCTTTGCTCTCTTTCTTTTGCTTAAAAGCTTATTCTCTTTTTTTTATATGGCCAATTTTGCACAATGCACAAACCAAGATAGCAATTGTGTATATGCGGGAACAAACTTGAGACACAATGGATGATATGATACCAAGATGATATGTTATGTATGTAATGGATGGTGTGATCACTAATGTGCACAAGTAACGTTGCCGGGCAATACTCAAATGGCTAGTCTCGATAGGCAAGTAACGCAAAATGGGCTAGGGGTTATCAATGCAATTGCAAGGGAATATACAATGGTGTCGTCGAGGTTACCGCCCTGCGATGATGAGTGGCGGTGTTCTTGATGTAGATACCAAGATGATGGAGACTCATCCCTAAGTAGCCGAAACACCTTAGGAAACGGAAAAACCGCGAACTCAAAATCTCAAATGACAAATGTCAAATGGTGGTAGCGGAAAGCGGTGGTGGTTTGCACTTGGCGATGTGGAAGTGAAATGATGGGCTATACACATGTCGGAGTTGAAGTCGCCGTCCCTAAGTAGCCGAAACACCTTAGGAGACACAACTCACAACACAAGCCACAACTCGAAAAAAACTCAAACAACTATTGGGTTAAGTTGGGTGGAAGTGTATGTTGGGTAAGCCTATGCGGAAGTGGCGGTGGTGGTTGATGAAGGAGCAACCGTCCCTAAGTAGCCGAAACACCTTCGGAGACTCGAATCACAACTCAAACAACCATGAGGAACAAAATTGGTTAGGTTGCGGAAGTTGGTGGTGGAGTAGCGGAGGATGTGGTGGAAGCCCTAGGCAAAGATGCCAAAGATCACAAAATTTGATGGAGTCAAATGATGTTGGTGGTAATTTTGTTGGAAGAGGGATGTCAATAGCTTCAAAACGAGCTAAAGAACGTCAAAATCGGAGTTCGGATGAATTAGTTATGGGCAAAACCAAAATCAGCCGAAGTTGATATCTACAGGTAGCGCACGTCCGCTAATGGACGGATGTCCGGTGGCCGGACGTCCGGTCGGGTCGGAAATCCGCTATTTCAGATTGGGTTAGGGTTTCCGGTCGTCCGGTAGATGATGGACGTCCGGTCATTCCAGGGGCTCCGGACGTCCGGTAAAGTGACGGTCGTCCGGTGGGTCGGGGTCAACGCGAGATGCGAGATCCGGGGCACGATTTTGGGCGGAATTTTGGGATTTTTGGGTCAAAATTGAAGAGATTTCGTGGATGAAAGATGGAAAAACTTGGGGAAATGCTAGATCCACTCATGTAGATATATGGAAAGAAGCAATATGAATCATGTGCAAAGCATGTAGATGGTTGTCATCAACCGCATGAGATGAGCAAATATGAATCATGGGTGATGCAACATGAGCAAGCATAGAGATCAAGTCGTGCAAACTAGTGGAGCGAAGATGCAACACACTAGAGTAAATCATGGCAATCATGTCATGTGAGCAAATAATAGGCATAGGGAATACACATGACATATCGCAAGCACGAACACAAAGCAAGATGGAAGTATCATCATAGGAATGGTGCACAAAAGGAACATGGCAAGAACAAGCAATATCTCCACCAAGATTGCAAATACACATAAAAGTATGAGAGTCCATCATCATGTGTAAAGCAAAGCATGGGTCACAAATGCATGGAAAAGGCATAGGAATGGGCATATCATGCAAAGTGAACATGGCAAGATGGGCATAGAATATGTAATGGACAACAACCCATAGCCAAGTGAGGACCATGTAGAAGAAATGCGTGAAGTCTTTGCGCGAAGAGAGCGGTGGGAAAGGCAATCCATGGGATCCCAAATCATCCTTGCTCTCTAGAGATCATTTTGTCAACTCGTGGGATTGCGAGTTTGACAAGTATTCATGGGTACCTACACAAAAGAGACACAAACCAAAGAAATTGTGCGCGTGGTAAATGTACACATCATCCATCATGATGTGTATGTGCACGTGTGAGTTAGCACAATATAAGAAATGCTCAAAGAAACTAAATGAATAGTAAATGCTCAAAGAAATTTCAGATCCGGGACGCGATTTTGGGCGGAAATTGGGGATTTCGGGGTCAAAATTCGCGGGATTTTGAGGATGAAAGATGGGGAAACTTGGGGAAATGCTAGATCCACAAGAAAACAAGCAAATCCATGGATCAAAATCAACAAAACTTCATCTAACCAACAAATCACAAAAAAAATTGGGGCTATTTTTGGTGGGGATTTTCGAAATTTAGGACGAAATCAAGCAAAAGAAGGCTAGAAAACGGTGGGAGGGACTCCAAATACGTGATCAACGTGGCTCATGGTACCATATGATGTAGGGCGGAACCCTATGTGGACGATCTTTCACGTTTGGAGAGTATCCCTACTAGGAACACGAAGAACGAGCGGAAGAACACGAGGGAAATCACGGGGAAAACACAAGAGAATCACTCAAACCAACAAGATCAATCACACATGTGCTAGATCGATGAACACAAAGGGGAATACATGATTCAAGGTCAACAAAGGACGATACAAACGGTAGCCGTTCTTCTCCGTGAGGAGGTCCTTATGGGGGCCACCCAAGAGGGGGTCTTGAATCCAAGGTGGATCTTCTCCGAAGAGGGGCCGCGGTCTCTCTCGTGGAGTAGATCCGGTATGGATGAGCGAAGCTCTATCTAATGAGCTAAATCAACTCTAACCCTAACTAGGTGGAGGGAGAGGTCTATTTATAGTCTTAGTGCAAATGGGGGCGAAGTGAAGGGGTACATGGGCCTCAGGCCCGAACACTGTGCGCAGACAGGTACCGGACGTCCGCCGGGGGCCGGTCGTCCGGTGGCTCGTGTATGAAGATAAAAACGTACCTACATTTCTTGTGTAGGTTTGAGAACCGACAAGGATTGGTACCAATAGTGCTATTTCATTGTCCGCATTTGAGTGAACTTGATTCATTGTCAACATCGGTCAAGGTACATTGGTATAAGTTCTTCTCTTTCTCCCACTCATATTTGCTCGAGTCTTGTGATGGATAGGCAAGGCATTTCATCTCCGGTCTTCGACAACAACGACGGCGTGAACAACTACATCACCAAAGCGTCTATCTTCGATCTACAACGACAAGTGCAAGGCACACAATCAAGATTGCGAGAGCGCATCGAGAACATCTCCATCGACATTCATCACTCCGAAGCAAGGAGAAGGGACTACTTCGACAAGAAACTTGCCGCACATAAAGAGGGGCAAGATGCAAGAATGGAGGAGATTCGGACCTTGCTCAAGTCGACTTCCCCTTCATCATCTTCAAGACGGCGACATTCAAGCCACACGTCTTCGGAGTGCCCAAGCGATGCAAGCGCAACTCGTCCACATCTCCATGGCGACCAGCATCACATTCGTGATCCTCATCGTCATGAAGGGCAAGTCACCTCCAAGCATCATGTGCACGACGACGACGAACGACATCTACTACGAGCTCAAGCACGACAATGACATCATCATCATGAAGATGCTCCACAAGCGCAAAAGCACAAGTCCCAACAAGTCTTACTTCACGCCAAGTCGAAGCTTCATAAGCACAAGAGAAGACCGCGAGACGACCACCACCAAGACGGTGCTACGGCTACATCAACCACTTCGGCATCTTCGCCAAGTGTTCTCAAGGCATCTTCGCCTTTGGACGTACGGCATCTTCGCCTACTTCCCACGTGTACGCCTACATCGACTTCATCAAGTCCAAGGCGACCACCTACGAGCGAGGGCGACACTTCCATCTTCGGAAGCCCCTCAAGGGAGATGGCCGAGCATGGGAAACTCCCTTCGGTCATGGAGACGAGCTATGAGGTGCCATATCATATGGGCCTCCAACACCAAGACGGTGACAAGACGGTCGAGCAAGGGCCGTCCCCTTCGACCACGGCGACGAGCGCGAACCTCTTCAACAACATGAAGACGACGCCCACATTGGACTCATACTCCGAGTCAAGCTACGCGACCGCGCATGGAGAGATTTGCACCTACACCTCTCCGACACCCACATATGTTGAGCTACCCCAAGTGCCATGTGAGGAGAGCCACCACCCCATGAGAGAGATGAGTGACTCCACCATACGTGACATTGAGAGCATTTCCTATGAGAGGATGAGTGTGACCACCACTAGCCCCACACATGAGAGCATGCCACACATCCTATGTGAGGTTGAGCACCATTTGAGTGACTCCACCAACCATATGAGTAAGAGCATCATATTGGGAGTGAGTGAGCCAAAACACTTAGTGAGTGAGGTAGTTGAAACGGCATGTGAGGCCACTATGATTTCTAACGACCTACCCTCTACTCCGAGTGTGTTTTCTTCTTGGGTGCTAGGTCTCCTACATGACGACATGCCTATCCTCGAGGAGTCCATCCCTCCAATGGAGACGACGATGGCCATGGTGGATGATGATGCACCCCCCACATGGTTCCATCAAGATAAAGATGACAATGACTTGTTCTTCGACACCTCACCTACAACACATGAGCGATGCTCCAAAGGTAAAATAGGTGATCGTGCTTCTCTTGTCCCACTAGTGGACTCTCTTACCATCGATTGCTCCCATGATGTTGACCCACCTATTACCATGCTTCATGCTAGTGAAACTTCTTCATGCCTTGACTTACCTATTTATGATGAATATGACGATGAGCATGTTGAGTTGCCTAGTTGTGATGCTATGCTTCATAGGATATCTTGTGAAAATTCTATTGGTCATTGGTCACTTCATGTTTGACAATCCATTGAACTTGTCATATGCTATGAGTGAGATCTCCCATATAGCCTCATTTCAATCTCAACATAGTAACTATGAATGCCCCGTTAAAATCAATCCTATTTGCACTTATGGCATAGATGACGAGATGATGGTCATTGGCTTTTGTTTTTCATGTGATGATATTGCCATGCTTCGTTTACATGATTTGCGCAATTCATCAACTATGTCATGCCATGATCACATTGTTCCAAATATGCATTGTTTTGGATGTTGTCAATATTCTCCACGTGATGTTTCTACTCTTGCTCATGAGGATACCCCCATAGTTTCCTCATACATGTTTGGAGATTTTGATTCATCCCATCCTTTGCATGATTTCCATGATTGCTTGCACCATATGCATTCCATGAATACCAATGCTCTAGATATTTCCCATGATGCATTACACAATTTGAGTCTCCATTATGCTATACATAACAACAAACCTATCATGATGGATGACATGTTTCTATATCACGCATATCATTTATTTGAGCATTGGCTATTTTGTGCTAACCGACACATGCATGTGCGCATCATGATGGATGATGTGCACATCTACCACGCACACACAATTTTCCCTTTGTCTTTGTTTTGTGTAGGTACCCACATACACTCGTCAACTTCTCAATCCCATGAGTTGATTTAAACGAGCTCTTGAGAGCAATGATGACTTGGGATCCCGTGGACTATCCTTACCACCATTCCCTTCGTGCAAGGACTACGCGCACCTCTTCTACTTGGCTCTCACACGGCTATGGGCTATATATCACTTGTCGATTCATGCTCATTTTACCGTGTTCACTTTGCATGCTATGCTTGCTTCTATACCTTTGCCATGCAATTGTGACCCTTGCTTGCATTTACCCATGATTCACAATTATGCTACTTCTATGTGTATTTGCATGCTTGGTGGAGATCCTTGTTGCTTTTGCCATGTTTATCATGTGCCCCATGCTATTGATGCTATTTTGCTCATATCTTGCTTTCATGATTGTGCTATGACATGTGAATTATTCATGCCCACTATTTGCACACATGACATGCTTGCCATGATTCCTCCTAGTATGTTGCATCTTTGCACTACTAGCTTGCTTGATTTGATCGCTATGATTGCTTGCTATGCTGCATCACCCATGTTCCACTATTACTCGCTTTCTTGGGTTGATGACATATATGTTCATGCCTCTCACATGATATATCTTGTTTATTGTCCCTTGCCTCCTATAGTTGCCTCTATGCTTAATGATCTTGGAGACTTGGACATATTACTTGTGATGCATGCTTGTTTACTTGAGCCTATTGCAATTGGTTGTTATCGCATCATATGCCTCCATACTATGAAATGCTCCCTTGTCCTTTCTTATGATGAGCATTATGCATGCACTTGTTGGGTATCTTACCACACGAATGATAGGTTTTGCACTTTCGCTAACCTCATTTGTTTTTCCGAGTGTTTGTCATGTTCTTTCATTTTGAAGGATTCACAAGGCGGTAACATCACGAGACAACTTGCTTATGTGAAGGCATACAAGATGCGCAACTCCATCATCCTTGAGAACCTCCTAAAGGTGACCTCCTTCCCTTTGAGCCATCCTCAAATACGCATATTGGATGCGTCACTCTTTCATTGTTGTTTCCTTCTTGTTGCCTACATGATACATCTCGTGAACGGAGGAGCGACAGTGGAGATTGGCTACATGGACCTTCACATTGAGGAGCGCTCGCACTTATTGGATGCACCTTCGGAACTCCACTCATGCCTCAACATCGAGCTTTGGTACACCAACACCTCCATATTTGTTGATTGTGCTCATACATGTCATGCTCGATGGACATATCATACTCACCACAAGTTTGCACCCTATGCATGGATTGACACACATTATGGTTGTCTTGTTGCACCTATTCCCATGTCATCCATGATATATGAGCTTGTGCATTTTCTTAGCAAATTTGTTGTGATCTTTCTTGATGGCATCTTCATACATAATGATCACATTGCCTATCATCAATTGCATGATAACATAATCATGTTGAGCATCCATTGCCATATTCATGCTATTGATAAACCGTCTCACTATGACATCATTTTGCACCGTGGTTGCATTCATCATATTCACAACACATTTGTGTGCACAATGATTGCATTTCCACCCATGAACGCTTTGCATCTCATTCTAGATCATCTTGATAAGCTTCATGCGCTTTGTCATGACCAATCTTGCCGCACGGACTCATTCTTACATGATGGACACTTTGTGTGCGCTAACCATTGTATTTCCGAGTGTTGCTTGTGTTTGCTCTTTTTGCATGTCTATCACTCCGGCGACACCTTGGACTACTTGGATTGCGCCATGTCTTCAACTCCATCCAACTACAACTTCGTACCCAACAACCGTTTCCATGGTGATGAGGATCACAATCCGAGGTCGGATCTTTCCCAAGGGAGGGGAGATAATGCGGAGCATCCCACGTTCATCACCATGTACACTGCGACTACTCTCCAAACCCCAAGTGGACGTATGACGAGACCTCGAATATACGCCATTGGACACAAGGTGAACTCGCTCCTCTCCGAACCTTCACTTTCCACATGTGAGACATGGTTACTACCTCAAATATGTGTGCTATGCATGACCAGGAACAAGGAGGAAGACCATGGACGAGCTAGCGAGGACGCCAAGTACAAGGACCAAGAGAAGGAGCTGCCGTAGAAGCTCCAGCGACCGGACGTCCGGACGACACCGGACGACCGGCCACTCACAGCGAGCGGACGTCCGGCCTCCAGCGGACGACCGGCCCCTGAAGACCCAAGCCGAATCTGCGGAAGACCGGTGCTAACGGACGACCGGCGACCGGACGACCGGTCGCCCACGAGCCACCGGACGACCGGCCCCCAGCGGACGTCCGGTACCTGTCTGCGCACAGTTTCGGGCTGAGGCCCATGTACCCCTTCACTTGGCCCCCATTTGCACTAAGACTATAAATAGACCTCCTCCTCCTGCTAGTTAGGGTAGCGTTGATTTAGCTCATTGTTAGATAGAGCTTCGGTCATCCATACCGGATCTACTCCACGAGAGAGACCGCGGCCCCTCTTCGGAGAAGATCCACCTTGGATTCAAGACCCCCTCTTGGGTGGCCCCCATCAAGACCTCCTAACGGAGAAGAATGGCTACCGTTTGTATCGTCCTTTGTTGACCTTGAATCATGTATCTCCCTTTGTGTTCATCGATCTAGCACATGTGTGATTGATCTTGTTGGTTTGAGTGATTCTCTTGTGTTTTCCCCGTGATTTCCCTCGTGTTCTTCCGCTCGTTCTTCGTGTTCCTAGTAGGGATCCTCTCCAAACGTGAAAGATCGTCCACATAGGGTTTCGCCCTACATCAGCCCGTGGTCGTCGAGGGTGCAGCTAGCGTCCCCTTTGCCCCTTGGCATCATCCTGGTTTCCGGACGCCCCAACGGTGGTCGAGGGCGGTGCAAGGCGGGGCCCTCGTCTGGCGATATGAAGAAAGGCTCACGCCTGTGAAGGTCTCCGCCCGTGACACTCTCACGTAATAATGAGTGGGGCTGTACACGCCACGGAGTCTCCGGAGAGCCGCCCTCGGGCCTCAGGGGCTCCCGCCCACGTCCTAGTGGAAGCACCATGCTCCGTGTTGGACGTCGACACTGTCCCCCAATGACTATGCTCACGGCCTGCAAAAGCACTTAGCTCCGTGCTGGTCGGAAGACAAGAGGATTAGCTAGGTGCAAGACGCGGCTATTTGCTTTTGATCCCTCTTTTCTGTAGCTCGGTTTGCCGCCTTTTCGTATTTGAACTTGAAATTGTATTTTCGACAACACGTACGGGGGGCGTCTTTTTATCGTTGCATTGGTTTCTTGAATTTGAAGGACCGTGCCGGCTACCCCTTCCTCACGAGCACCTCGCGAGCGGGGGCTGGGTGTGGCATGCGTGCACATCCTGCCGCGCTCAGGCCCTTGCTTCTCGCGAGGCCCTCTTGGGCGGACTAGCAGGCTCCTCAGGAGCCCGACACCTTGCAGGCCCGTAGAGGATTCCCCTCGGGAGAAATACACACATGCAACCACAAGACCGATCCGAGGTCTGCCTCGACTGAGGTAAGTTGCTACAGCAAGCTCGCGGAAGAACTTAAGGACTCACATAAGCATGCTTTAAGTCTGGCTCAAGGAATAAAACAATAGTCTGATTACATGAGGGGCTCCCCCTCCCCAAAAATGCTCTTACATCTTGAAGGGCCATGCCCAAGCTTTTGCGTGCAGGTTAAAAACAAAGGAGTGTAGGCCTAGTCGGACATGTCGCTCCCAGCGTCTTCCGAATCGTTCCCGGACGCGCTGCTGGCACCATCGTCGTCGCATGCGTCGCCTCCGCCATCGTCAACCGCGCCGCCTTCATCCGCCACTACCCCCACCATGTCGTACTCGGAGGTGAAGGCGCTGACTAGAGCATCCACATTGTCGTCCACCCAGCTTGCCAGGTTACCCCGAATAGCCCCGGGCACTGGGCAATTTCAGCGTCAAAATCAAAGTTGGGGTCGGCATTTTGAAGATGGCTGAAGACGCGGGAGAACGTGCGCCCGAGGAGGCCTCGGCTCTTTTCGTACACGAGCTCGCGAGCCCTGTCGGCCCGGTTCTCCAGGCACGTCACGACATCGGTGAAGAAGCGAAGGTGGCTAGCATAGTCCTCGGCGTGGGGGTGAGGGGCGTGCTCATCGCAGATGACGCCTGGCGCCTGAACGGCCCTCGTCCTGATGTCCCGAAGCATGGGAGTGTGCTCGCGCAGTAACGTCTGTCGGCGTAGCGCCTCTTCCCTGCTCTGTTGCGCGAAGGACTCGGCGTTAGTAACCCGCCGCTGAAGCGGGAGCAGCTCAGCACGGGCGGAGGCCAACTCCTCCTGAACGGAGATCAGGGCCGCAGCGGCGGCCTTCTCGTGCTGCTCCACCTCATTCAGCTTCGCCCGGAGGGCAGCGGTCCTGCCCTCAACTTCGGCTTCCAAGAGCTTCAACTTCAGGTCGTATCTGTCGGCAAGATCCGCACGGCCCTTCGCCACCCTGCGGTCAATCTCCTCCTGGATCCTGGTTTCTCGGGCGCTTGCGGCATCCTCCGCCTGGGCGACTTGGCGCTCCCTCGTCTACAACCGTTCAAGCTCGAGGCTGCGCTCCGTAGCCTCCAGCACCAGCGCTTCCTCGCGTCTCGAGATCTCCTCCTCTTCGGAAGGAGCCCCCTTCATCGATGCCAAAACAGCCCTGCGGGCCTCGACCTGCTGCTCCAGGAGGCATTCAGGGCCTGGAGCTCCTGCCTGCGCTTCTCTGCGACCTCGCGGGGGGTGGTCAGCCTCCGTGGCCTCTTCTAAGGCTCGAGCACTGGCCTCGCGCGAGGTTGCAAGGGATGCCTTGGCCTTCGTGTTGGCACGCTCGCGCTGGAGACGCCCGAGGTTGATAGCCACCTTCAGTTGATGCCATTCGTCCACTAGCCTAAGACCCTCAGTTTCAAGGCGGGCGTCGATGTCCACGAGCTCTTCCCCAAGCCGGCTCAGTGCACCCATCGCCTCCCGAAGAGCTCGCGAAGGACGGCACCCTGCTCACGCGCAAGCTCGAACACACAACCGGGCCCGTACTCCACATCGGAAGTCGTTGAAGAGGTCTGAGGTGGCTCGCCTTCTCCCAGCAGGGGGCTGGGGGCCGGTGCCTTTCCAGTCGCGCTTCGGGCCCCGTCGGAGGCCTGGAGGGGCGGAAGCTCGTTGCCCGAAGGGGAGGCCAGGGCTGAGGCCACCCAGCCGCGGTCAATAACCAGAGGAAGAACCCTTGGAACACCTCCCGCATCCCAGGCAAGGCCGCGAAGGAGGGGCGGCAAGAACGTTGGGTCGAGATGCTAGGACAGCGCGCTTACCGCACCGACCGACCTCGCGACAAGTTCGGCAGGCCTACTTGGGGTGCACAAGGTCAGCTGAGGACTCGAGGCAGGAGGAGGTGGCTTCTCGGGAGATCTCGCCGCCTTGGCAGAAGGGACCCTGAGGAATCACAGTCAGAGGGGGAAGCAGTACTCAAGAAATTACAAAGATAAGGTACTTCCTCTGTTTCAATGGCCGGAAGGCATAACTGCTACAGCTTGGAGATCCCTTCCTCTTCTGGAGCACGTCAAAGTTCGGTCGGAGCCGGCCGAAGCCCTGGGTGCGGTCACCAGCGCCGGGCGCGGCTAGAGTGGCTCCTGAGGAGGCGACCTCAGGGGTGCATGACTGCATGGAGCCCTCGGCCTCCGCCCCGTGGCGACCTGCCAGGGCCTCGGGGGCATTGGCCTCAGGAGTGTCGGACAGCGTCGCCCCTCCGGCCGCTTCCTCAGGACGGCTCTCAGGGGGCCCGTGGGATGATCCTTCAGGAGCCCCGAGCGGCGCCGGTTCCTCAGCAGCCGCATCATTGGCGGCCGACGGTGGTCGCCCCCCTGCGCCCATTTTTGGGGAGATCACTGCGCCGGCGGCAGGCAAGGGAGCCACGAAGACAGGGTTCTCGCGAGGCCCTTCAATCCAGCCGGGCATGGCCCCCACTCATCAAAGGAGGGCATCTGCTTCGCGAACTCCACCTTGTTCGAGCAGCAGTACAGAAGACAAGCTTCTCCCGGTAGGCTGGCTGGCGTTGGGTCACCAGTCATGAGCTCGAGCACCATGCACCGCACCTCAGGGGCAAGAGCCGGCACTTGAAGCCTCATGCGGTCCCCATAACTGGAGAAGGTCCACATTGGCCGAGAGTGATGGTGAAGCGGAGCAATGCGGCACCGAGTGAACTCCTTCACCACCATAGGCACCGTCACCCCAAGACCCTTCAGCCTGGCCAGCCGTTTCCAGACAAGAGCGAGCCGCTGGTCGGCGAGCCTCGCATGCTCCTAGCCGGAGCTTGGGGTGGCCGGAATCCGCGGGAAATAGCTGCAAGGCGTTGCGCACGCCAACATCCACATACACACATCGCTTCCCGAAGCCTCCGACGACCGGCGAGAGCTCGAAGTCGATCCCCGAGCCAGTCATAGCGGCCACAGCCTGGAGAGATACACAACCGAGCATTGGCGAGCGTCTGTCAGATGTAGAGAGAAGAAGTGGCGGAGCAAGGCCACGGAAGGGGAAATGACCACCATGGCCTTGCAGACAAAGGCGAAGACGGCAAGGAGGATGATGGATTGGGGATCAAGGTGCAGCGCGTTGATCTGATAATGCGAAAGCACCACATTGAAGAAGTCGGAGAAAGTAGGGATCAGACCGGCCCAGAGGGCGTGAAGATGGAGGGGGATCTCAGTGGCCGTCATGTCGATTTCAGCACGGGAAGCGGGCCAGGCCACTGTCGCCCCCACTCATTGGAGTCGGCGGTGAGCGTCGGGCGCACCTTGCCCATCGCCTCCAGGTTGAGCACCACCGACCACTCGACAGCGGGTTAGAAGATCGGCGGTGCAGGTGCCGAGGTATGGGACTCTTTCTTCCCCTTCTTCTTCCGGCTTGGTGCCATGGCAGCGGGGAGAGCTGGTGTCAGATCGGGCTGTTGGTGTCAAAACCGGTGGATCTCGGTAGGGGGTCCCGAACTGTGCGTCTAAGGCGGATGGTAACAGGAGGAGGGGGACACAATGTTTACCAAGGTTCGAGCCCTCTCGATGGAGGTAATACCCTACTTCCTGCTTGATTGATCTTGATGATATGAGTATTACAAGAGTTGTGTCGGCGTTCTGGGAACGGGGGTCCCCAGACTTGCCTGCCTGCGGCCTGCGGCATGGCTCAAGTAGGGGCCCAGCGCGGCCCAGCTCCATCAGCTCAAGCTCAAGGCCCTCGCGAGGGGCCAGGCCTCGCGGGGCGGATGACAGGAACCTTCCTCAGGGGCAGCCTCGTCAGGCAGGCTCACGAGGAGGCGGAGAGATCAAGGCAGGGTACCTCAGGAGGGTGCCCCGTGACGGAAGCCATGACGATCGAGATCAGGCGGGCGCCAGCCTGGGCAGTGTCCTCGTTTCCCTTTGGTGCAAAGGAGGCAAGCACAGGCCGAGGCATCAGGCAAAGGTTGCCGCTTCGGTGCAACAAAACCAAGACCAACAGAGCGGCAGGATGGAGGTCACCATGGAGCCCAAGACGGCGTCACCGTCAGAGCCTTTGGCAGCCGAAGACCAACTTTAGTCAGGATAAGTGTACTAGATGTTCCCCTTAAAATTGGCCAATTGTTGGCGCCCTTCCAGCTCATTATTTGTGTAGAGGCCCAGGGCCTCCCTCCATAAATAGGACTAGCCACCACAGAGGTAAGGGGATCGAGGAGACACAGGTCGAACCTACCAGAGAGAGAGAGAGAGAGAGAGAGAGAGAGAGAGAGAGAGAGAGAGAGAGAGAAGCGCCTGGACTCACCCAAGCAGTCCATCGCACCAGCTCAAGAACAGCCCCTCGCGAGGCTGTTCTTCCATTGTACTGTTCCTCATCAGCGCAGAGGCAATCCACCACACCACACACTGGAGTAGGGTATTACACCACAACGGTGGCCCGAACCAGTATAAACCTCGTGTCTCTTGTGTTGTTCATCGTTCCTAGTTTAGATCCCTTGCGAACCATTAACGCGTGAGCTGGTAGGGGAAAGATCTCCGTGCGCACCCCAGAGTTCGAACCTCAAGAGTCTGCCGGAACCCGAAATCCTACATTTGGCGCGCCAGGTAGGGGTGCGCCGGATTCCTTCTTCCGCTGGTTGCGTGTGACCTTCCGTCGTGTCCATGGCTGACGCCCGCCGAGCCCGCGTCGAGCGCCGGGCTGCTCGCGCCGCTCGAGTCGCCCAGACGGCTCCCGTCGGTGGACACCCCCGTCGTTCCCCGTCGCCTGCCGCCAACGCCACCACCGGCCCGGCGGGGAACGAGCAGCAGGCCTCGTCCTTGCATCCATCGGTGAGGAGAGAAGGCCGCACCGCTACTCCTTCGCTCGCCCCTGCTGGTTCTTCGTCCCGCGTGCATCGCGCTCCCATGGAGGCTCGAGCCGCGCTCATCGCGGCAAACGAGCTCCTGCGCTACCGCCCCGTCGATGACGTCTACGAGGAGTGGCTCGACCGCGTCGCCGAGCTCGTCCGCACCGCAGGGGGCTCCCCCGCGCCATCCCTCTTGTTGCCTCGCCTTTCAACCCGCGCGGGAGGCAGGGAGCCGGAGGTGCCCCCGCCACCTCCTCCCCAAGAAGGCGCCCTGGCCCCAAGGCGCGCGGCCCCAGGCCGAGACCCTCCGCGTTCGGCGCCTGCGCAACAAGAAAGGAGCTGCCAGGAGATCCCTCATCCCCAAGAAGGTGCTCGCGTGCTCCCAGCACCGGAGCGCCGTGATCGCGCTCCAGCGCCACCGCGTCAAGACTCCGCGCTGCTCCGAGGCAGCGGTGCGAGAATCCACAAGAGCAAGCTCCGCATCAGCGAAGAGCCTGGTGGCTACTACAGCTGCCGCGCCTTCACCGCCGAAGCTACGTGGCGTCGCATGTCCCGACAAGTTCAAGCCAGACCCGCCTCGTCGCTCACGACATCTGCCGACCCAGCGGAGTTCCTTGACTCTGAGCTGGGCATCAAAGCCGCCAACGGGACGAAAAGGTCATGGCGAATTGGTTCCCCATGGCGCTCAAGGGCGGAGCCGAACTCGGCTCCGGCACGATCTCCTCCTGGGGACGAAATGCGCACCGCTTATCGCCAACATCCAAGGCACTCGCGATCGGCCTCCGGCCGTGAGCGACATGCGCCGCATCAAGCAGCAGCCAGGAGAGACCCTGCAGAAGTACATCCAGCGCTTCAACAACGCTCGCCTCAATATTCTCCGATGGCGTCCGTGACGTCAAGATGAAGGAGGAGCTAGCGATGCATGAAGACCTGTGCACATCCCTGGAGCTGTTCAACTTGGCGACCAAATGCGCCAGGCCTGAGGAAGGGCGCCTCTCCCTCCTCGAGCTTCCGGCTGCTGATCCAGAAGAGAAGAAGCCCAAGGTCAAAGACATGAATCGCAACGGGGCTGCCGTGCTCGCGGCAGAACTAGACACCAAGCAAGGCAGGGATCAGCCCGAGTCATCCAAAGGCAGCCGGTACTGCGTATACCACGACCTCCACACCCACAACACCAACGAATGCCAGGAGCTCAGGGCCGTGCGAGAAGGGCGTATCGGCCGACGCCCCGAGCGCAATGATCGGGGCTACGGTCGAGGAGGAGGAAGAGGCACAGGATGCTGGGAAGACCGTGGCCCGCGCCAAGGATGGCGTGACAGACCTCGCGAGGACCGCTGGCAGGACCAGCCTCGCGAGGGGGGTTGGAGGGACCAGACTCGTGAGGACCGCCCTCAAGGCAACGCAGGGCTCCCACCTCTGCCGCAGCCGCCAAGGAGGTACAAAGACCATCATCAGGACGAGGGGGCTGGGGGCTTCCAGGAGCCGCGCGTGATCGCTTGCATATTGATTGGCTCTCAGGCCCCAGCCTCTCAGCGCATCTTCAAGCAGTTTGCTCGCGAGGTGAATGCAGTCCTCCCCAAGCCTGAGGCCACACAAGCTCCCAGATGGTCGTCGTGCGTTATCACGTTTAGCTCAGCGGATCAGCTCAAGTGCGTGGGAACGGCCGGAGTCCTCCCCATGCTCTGCTCCCCAGTCATCAGCAACGTGCAAGTCACCAGGACCCTCATCGATGGCGGAGCAGGACTCAACGTCCTATCTGTCGAGACATTCAACGATCTCCAAGTACCATACGATCAGCTTCAGCCGACCAAGCCTTTCTCAAGAGTCACCGATGGCTCCACCGTCCCGATAGGGCAAGTTCGCCTTCATGTCACCTTCGGACCGAGCTCATCGACTTCGACGTCGCCCACATTCGCCTGCCATACAATGCCATCCTCGGGTACCCAGCGCTGGCCAAGTTCATGACAGTGACTCACCATGGCTACAATGTCCTCAAGATGCCAGGAAGCGGAGGAGTCATTACAGTGCCTTGTGAGGAAATGGATGTAGTGTGCTCTCTTGAGCGTGCCTTCCAAGCCGCAGCAATCGAAGACCCAGATCACAGGAGCGGGAGACTTCCCGAGGCAATCCCCAAGAGGAAGAAGGCTTCGCCTGGTCCAAGCCCTCATGGGGTAGGAACCTCCGGAGGCGTGGCAATAGGACCCGCGCCCGTTCAAGGGGCGCCACCCTCTGTCGCATAGGAAGGCACGCCCGGCGCCCTCCTCGGGCAGGGCTCGGGGGCTCTTTCATGGCGAGCCACTGACCTAGCCGGGGTCACGAGGGAGGTGCTCGGGCACCACTTGGAGGCGTGCTTCAAGACACGTTTCCCTCAGGAAGGGATGAGGCAAGGAGGGCCAAACCCTTGGGAGTTCATCGCGAGGAACATCCAGGAGCTACAGGAGTCAAGAGTCATGCGCGGCTGTCGCTGCTTTCCCGCCGTGGCCCCACATCCAGGCGAGAATGCTGGGCTGTGAGTCTGCATCGACATACCAGGGCTCAACTGGGCCGCGTCTCAGGAGCGCCTATGGCCCTCATGCGTGGGGCGTTGCGAGGGTCCACCTCACAGCTACGTTCGCATGCCATTTGGCTTGCCGAACGTGGTCGCCGCCCATCAGCGCCTACTGAGGTGCGCTCTGGAGGCTCAGGAGGTCAAGCAGCGCGCGGTCCTGGCGGAGATGGAGATGGCTCTCGAGGAACCACCCGCGCTCGCGGAGCCTCCCGAGGCTCCAGGTCCGGAGGGCTCGTGAGGGCCAGCTTCCTCATCACGCGTCGTCCGCTACCTCAACATCCCGCCATCCCCGACCATATCAGGTGACACCTTTCCAAGTTCCGTTTTCAGGGAGGCGCCCCTGGCTGCATCATTCCTGTGCCGCGTGGGTCCGTCCCTGCGGCATGTATCCGTTTTGCTTATGTCCTTTACTTACCTCGTTGGGGGAGCCCCTCGGGCTGCATTATCTCCAAGCTGCTCGGGCCAGACCCAATGACGTGTGCTTTCCTCACACCTATCTAGATGGATTTGCTCCTCCGTGCTTAGCCTAATTCACGTAATTATTGCCTACTACCTGTCGCAGGCCTCTCCGCCCTAATGCAAAGCGCTTGCACGTTAAAAGGGGGGGTACCTGAGCATCGCGACTCATGGGCTCTTACTGGCTCTCTAGACCTTACCCCCTGGCCTTGACCCATGGCATCGCGACTTGCCATACCAGCGGCGGCTGAGCTCGCTCGAGGGCCGGGACCTGAGGACGTAGAGCATTTGCATTCTAACCACCCTGCAGGAACACACCCATGATAAAGGCCCAGAGCCAGGTGCAACCCGCCTCGAGGTAGGGCCTCGTGAGTCCCGCGCTGGCTCACGGATGCCCAGATACACCTCTCCTAGCCCTACCGTGATGGCCACGTGTCAGGGCGGGGCTGTACACGCCTCGGGGGCTCCTCCAGGAGGGGTACCCCCTCTCACGTACTAGTGGAAGCACCATGCTCCGCGCTGGCTGACGACACTGCCGAGGAGCGGCTATGCCCGTACACATACGTAAGCGCTATGCTCCGCGCTGGTGATAAACAACTGAGGGCGGCTCACAACCGTATCGACCTCAGGGAGCCTAGAGCTTATTGTCTGGCACCGTCGCAACGCCTCCCCTCGGGAGTGCCGCGCAGGGGGCTGGACACGGGGGTTGCGCCCGGGCCACGCCCGAACGTATGCCACCCAGCCAGGTCCCACGGACCTGGTCGTCGCGCGCCTACCCAAGCGGAGCCAAGGTATGAAAATTCGTTTGAACGTCAAGGGGGACTCCTGAGCATCGCGACTCAGGAGCCTAACTGGTCACGTAGCCCCTCACTCCTTAGTCCCGTCCTGGTCTCCGGTCGGGGCTAACAGCGGCTGATGTATGCGCGGGGCCGGGCCCTGCCGACGTAGAATGACCAATCCACTCCTATGCCTCCCGTCCCTACTTGCTGTTCGTGCGTCAAGGGGGACTCGTGAGCATCGCGACTCAGGAGCCTAACTTTCCACGTAGCCCCTCACTCCTTGGTCCCGTCCTGGTTTCCAGTCAGGGCTAATGGCGACTGAGGTATGCGCGGGGTCGGGCCCGGCCGACGTAGAACACACGCAAGTAGGAGGGAATAATTGAAATTCAAAGCCAATATTACAAGCCATAAGTCGTTTCACAACGCCAAACGCAAGTTTAAACGCCTCCACGAGGCATGGTGCATGTTGCAGGAATTAAAACAGAGCGGAAGCTGCGAAGGGATCACTTTCCTGTGGCGCCTCCACCTCCCGAGGCCGCGGAGCTGGCGGCACCATGCTCAGGCAAGGTGCTGAAGGCGCGGAATCTCCCCAGCAGGGCCTCGGCTCGACCTTTCACGGCCTCAGCAGCAGCAGCGGCAAGGTCGCCGCTCCTGCTCCAAAGAGGCCGTCAAGGTCGACGCTAGGGTCGCGAAGGTAGACGTGGCTGAGGACACCCGTCAGCGCTGCAGAGGACAGGGCACGCGCCTCGGCCTTGGCCGTGGGGCCAAGGTCGTCCGCGACATCCTCAAGTGCACGGACCAAGAAAGGAAGCCGCTCGGCGAGGCCGTCCTCTGCACCAGCCAATGGCTTCTCCAGGCTGCCATGGTAGAGCGTCTTCAACACAGCGCGAGCCTTCTCCTCCAACCTGGCGAAGGCCACCCGATCCTCAGCCAAGATCTTTGCCTTCCTGTCTAGCTCGATCCTCTCCGCTTTTAGCGACTGTACCAGCGTCTCCAACCGGCCACGGCAGTCATCAAGCTCGGCGTTCCGGTTCCTGACGGCCGCCTCCCGAGCCTCCATCTCCTTCTCCTTCTCCTGGCGGCCGCGGACCTCCTTGGCGAGCTCGTCGCGCAGGCCTTGCAGCTCGACCTCCAGCGCCTTGCAGCGGTCCCGGGCGTCCGCGGCATCGCCCTGGGCAGCATCACGAGCGGCCCTGGCCTGGCAGGCGGCTTGTTTCCCCCCATCGGAAGCCGACGCGGCTTGGTTCAGTGCCGCTCGGACGGAGGCGGCAGAGCGGGCCCAGCCAGAAGCTAGCTCCAGGCGCCCGGCCACCAGACGGGGTTCAGCATTCCAGAGATCCTCTCACAGCCGGCTTAGTTTGCTGGCAGCCTGGTCCAGGATGGCCGAGGAATTAGAAGGGACTGGAGCCAGCGGAGCAGGTGTAGAAGACGGCAGCGTAATCATGGCTTGGGAAGGAGGAGCCCCCTGGGCCTTGGGCACCTCAGCGACAACGTCAAGCGCAGGCACCTCCAGTCGGCCGGGGCCACGGGGCTGACTCACGCCCAGTGCCCTGCTGGGCTCATGAGGATGATCGGGCAGGAGGCGCGAAGCCACGCCTCCTTTCCCCGCAGACGAAGCCGCAGCCCCGGCAGGCGAACCCGCCTCAAGCAGGGCCGCAGAAGCCCCCTTCGGCCTTTTTGCTGCAGGCGCCGACCTGGCCAAGAGAATACATACGTCAAGCCTCGGCGGCAGAAGCAAAGCAAAGAACGGATCAAACACTTACTGGTCGTCGTCCACGGGCTCAAGCAACCTCCGGCCAAACTTGAAGTCTGAAAGCCTGCAGCTAGGGTCAGCCTTGGGAGGCCCGGAAGCAGTAGGCGCGCCGGGAAGGCCGGAGCTGGCCTCAGACCGCCCGAGTCGTAATGCACCGGGAAACCAGCCCCAACCTGCCCTTCCTCGAACGAGGGAGAATCCTCCTCCTCGCTCGCACCGGCCTCGTCGTCATCCGGCATGGAGCGAAGGGCGTGGGACCTGCGCCGAGGGAAGGAATCCCCCGACTCCTCGCCAGTCGCCTCGAAATCATAACCTTCCTCCTCCACCTCCTCTTCTTCCTCCTCACTCCCGCTGGAGTTGTTGGAGGAAACGTTCACCATCGCCAACATCGCCAGATCCTCGGGAGGCCCGGCAGGCACCAGCCCCTCACCATTGAAGGTGGGCATGGTGTTCACCACTTGCTCCCAGTCATCGCGAAGGAACAGGGGGACGGGAGCGCCCTCCGGCCTCGCCACGTCTCCCCAACCAAGGAATGGAGAGCCGCAGCTAGATCTTCGTCAGAGAGGGCCTCGGAGCTCAGGCGAAGGGCGTCACCTGCCTTCCCAAGCCTCCACAACGGGAGCGAATGCTCCCGGAGCGGAGCTCACCAGTGTTCCAGGAACTCCCTCAGGAGCGTGGCCCCGGTCAGCTTCGCCGCACCCAAGCTGCCTGGCCTCAGGTCCGCGTCTATCCTTTTCAGCACCATCTTCGCACGAGGGTCGATGAGCTCCGCGCAAGACCACGCATCAACGGTCTTGGGCTGCCCCGACGGCAGCGGCAGTCGGGGGTGGATGCGCCCAACATCCACCAGGACCCACTTGCTCCTGAAGCCTTCGATCCTCTTCCCGGGCTTGGAGATGGAGTTGGAGCTGGAATATGCGATAAAGCTCGCGCATGCAGTAATAGGGCCACGAGAGACCCGGAGGTAAAAGTAGTGGCGCAGCAAAGCCACCGAGGGCTTTATCCCAACGTGAGCCTCACAATAGTAGGCGAAAATCGCCAGGAGAAGAAGAGCGTTGGGGTGGAGATGCAGAGCTTGCAAGTTGTATTGGCGGAGAACAGCAAGGAAGAACTCGGAAAAAGGAGGGACCAGACCTGCGATGATGGCACTCACAAAGAACGGGTAGAAGGTGCTCCCCTTGCCTTCAGGTTGATTGGAGCCGGCCTGGAGCACAGTCGCTCCTTCGTTGCCCTGCGCCACCGTCCTCTAGCGCACAAGGACGAGATTCTTCTCCGACACAGTCAGAGGATCCAGAGCCGGGAGGTACCAGGCCTCAGTTAGGGTCTTGCGAGGCGCCATGGCTTGCAGGATGGGAAGGATTGAGGTAGATCTGGAGGATTTCGGAAGCAATGAGGAGAAGAGCGAGAAAGGGGATCTGGAGCAAGGCGAGCAAGAACGAGCATCAAGTTTGGCCCGGGCCTCCTTTTTGTCAGAAGGACGGTTGCCGAGGCATCGTGGGGAAGCGAAGACGCCCACGACCAATCAATCGCCACGCGGCGCCAACGGCCAAAGGCTGTTGGGGCCTGCGGCGCTTCGCACTTGCCCCTTCGCTCCTCTGCTAAGCCAAGCCCGGGCGCGCCTTGGGCCCGGGGGCTACTGTCGGCGTTCTGGGAACGGGGGTCCCCAGACTTGCCTACCTGCGGCCTGCGGTGTGGCTCAAGTGGGGGCCCAGCGTGGCCCAGCTTCATCAGCTCAAGCTCAAGGCCCTCGCGAGGGGCCAGACCTCGCGGGGCGGACGACAGGAACCTTCCTCAGGGGCAGCCTCATCAGGAAGGCTCACGAGGAGGCGGAGAGATCAAGGCAGGGTACCTCAGGAGGGTGCCCCGTGACGCAAGCCATGACGATCGAGATCAGGTGGGTGCCAGGCGGGCGCCAGCCTGCGCAGTGTCCTCGTTTCCCTTTTGTGCAAAGGAGGCAAGCACATGCCGAGGCATTAGGAAAAGGTTGCTGCTTCGGTGCAACAAGACCAAGACCAGCAGAGCGGCAGGACGGAGGTCACCGTGGAGCCCAAGACGGCGTCACCGTCAGAGCCTTTGGCAGCCGAAGACCAACTTTAGTCAGGATAAGTGTACTAGATGTTCCCCTTAAAATTGGCCAATTGTTGGCGCCCTTCCCGCTCATTATTTGGGAAGAGGCCCAGGGCCTCCCTCCATAAATAGGACTAGCCACCACAGAGGTAAGAGGATCGAGGAGACACAGGTCGAACCTACCACAGAGAGAGAGAGAGAGAGAGAGAGAGAGAGAGAGAGAGAGAGAAGCGGCTGGACTCACCCAAGCAGTCCATCGCACCAGCTCAAGAACAGCCCCTCGCGAGGCTATTCTTCCATTGTACTGTTCCTCATCAGCCCCAGAGGCAATCCACCACACCACACACTGGAGTAGGGTATTACACCACAACGGTGGCCCGAACCAGTATAAACTTCATGTCTCTTGTGTTGTTCATTGTTCCTAGTTTAGATCCCTTACAAACCATTAACGCGTGAGCTGGTAGGGGAAAGATCTCCGTGCACATCCCAGAGTTCGAACCTCAAGGGTCTGCCGTAACCCGAAATCCGACAAGTTGATCTACCACGAGATCGTAAAGGCTAAACCCTAGAAGCTAGCCTATGATTCTTATTGTTCTTGTCCTACGGACTAAACCCTTCGGTTTATATAGACACCGGAGGGGGCTAGGGTTACACAGAGTCAGTTACAAGGGAGGAGATCTACATATCCGAATTGCTAAGCTTGCCTTCCACACAAAGGAGAGTCCCATCCGGACACAGGACGAAGTCTTCAATCTTGTATCTTCATAGTCCAGCAGTCCGGCCAAAGTATATAGTCCGGCAGTCCGAGGACCCCCTAATCCAGGACTCCCTTAGTAGCCCCTGAACCAGGCTTCAATGACGACGAGTCCGGTGTGCAGATTGTCTTCGGCATTGCAAGGCGGGTTCTTCTCCAAATTCTGAGTACCTGTCGAGTAGTGTCCGGCTTCCCAGGAATGTTGCACTCCTTGGCTGCTGCGCCTAATAATGGCTATCCTCCATGTGTCGAGCGAATGCGAGAAGTCGGGGCATTTTTACACTTGCCACCCTAGCCATGTGAGTAAATCGTCTATTTAAAGAGCCGGGGATCTTCAGATCCAAATCACACCATCCTCCCACAGCGAGTATCCATCGGAGCGCGCCCGGAAAAAGTCCATCCCATCATGGCCGGCCATCGCAGCTCCTCCTCTTGCTGCCATAGCCCTAAGCCAGGCAATTGGAAGAAGTGTTCCATCCCTCACAGCCAATTAGTAGAGTTACATACCCAGGGGTTTCTCCCTCCAGCGTATATGGTCTCCGTCCGAGCCGGACTAGCCAGTTACAACGACGGGGAACAAGCAGAGAGCTTTCCCAACCCATCCATGCGGGAGCGGGTATGCCTTGTCCCTTACTTATTAAGGGGACTTTGATTTCCAGTCCATCCGTTCCTCCGCGGGCTCCTGGAGTTCTACGGCCTCCAGCTGCATAACATTACTCCTGCATCCATATTACACATCGCTGGCTACATCGCCATTTGCGAGCTGTTTTTGGGCTGCGAAGCTCATTTTGAGCTATGGAAGAGGCTATTCTACCTCGTACCCCGCACACAGGAGGGGTCAATATATCAAGTGGGCGGAGCCGTTATATGGTGCATCGCCAGGACCGAATACCTGTCCGGTACTCCGAAGAAGACATCCGAAGACTGGCCTTCGGAGTGGTTTTATATGGAGGACATCCCCCTTCCGGACCCTATTCGGATGGGTCTCCCCGAGTTCAATAGCGCCCCTTTGAAGAAACGCCGTAGCTGGCGCCCTCGGAGCCCCCAGGAGGAAGATAACAGAGAGGTCCTTTACTTGATGGGCCAGATAAAAACGCTATCCAAATCAGGATTGACAATAATCGAGGTTATGTCAATATGTATAATGCAAGGGGTGCAGCCACTTCAATATCGGGGACAACCCATGCGGCACTTCAATGGAGAAGACGATGCCACCCGCTGCGGTCGTAAAGGTCCGGACTCCGTCGTTGCTCTAGCGAAAATACTGTCCGATTTATATAAAGGAGAGGAAGAGGAGTTCATCCGCATTAAGCCACGGGATGGATTCTCCATGTACGACCCCCCAAACTGGGTGAGCTGCTACTTTTTACTCCAAACCTTCCCGCATTCTTCGTCATAAGTATTTACCTTGCTATTTCATAGCAGGAACTGTGAAAAGCTGTGAGGGAGGTCCACAGCCCGTCTCCACAACTAGAGGACCCTGACCGGGCCCTCAACCCCGGACTTGAAGAAGATCCGGACACCTTTGTGGAGCTCGTCGACAGGACGTTCTATCAATTAAGCTGCGACGGTGCCTTGGTGGCCATCATAGCCGATTATCCTAGATTGCTCCCTGCATTGCATGTAAGTAAAACCGGAGTCCCAACTTCCGAGAAGGATCCCTTTTTTCGCACTTCACCTACCGCACACATATGGTGTCTTACAGGTAAGGCCCTCGGGACGCCATGCCGAACCCACGGTGACTCACCAACAAGGGGCACCGAAACCGGGTAGGCTTAAAAGGAAGGCGGTCAGGACTGAGACGCCGTCGCAGAGGTATGAAAAAGAACCCTGCTCCATGGTTATCGTCTTGAAAATATAATGACGTCCATGGTTCCTGGCAGAAAAAACGCTCACCGGACCATATCCGGAGAGCCTGCCGGCCACGCCTCCACCAGCCAGGCTCCAGATCCGAACTTAGAAGCAGATGCTAACCTGGGGACAGTGCCGGATGTTCCTCCTACAAAGGATGCAGATGGCCTATCCGCTACGAATTCTGAGGTGGAGAATGCCATGAGTCACAGGCGTCGCCGGGCCATACTCCGCGACCCTTGTTTCTCTGAAGAGGCATTCAATGCCTTTAACTCAGGAGACGCGTACATCCGAGCTGCTCAAAATGGTCTTGCCAGAGCCACGGACCAGTATGTAAAGGATATACGGGTAAGAAAATCTGATAATTATGTATATCAGTAGCCCCTGAGACTTGAAACATTTGACACAACTGATTTAAGGATCATTATTTGTGTAGGTTCTTACGGAGAAGAATACCCAGTTATCTCAAGAGCTGGAGGAGTGCAAAGCCCAGCTATGGGCCGCAGTTGCCGCAATGAAGGAGTCCGAGAAGGCCCCATCTGGTAACACTTGTTTCTATTGAAAAGAAGGATATGTACCAGTTAGTATTCGACATGCATGCAAATCTAACAATAGATTCTGCAGATGATCCCGGATTAAATCCGGAGGTCGTGCGAGGGGATGAGCAACATGCTCAATGATAGCTAAAGGCTGGCGAGCGCATGCTTACACGGGTTAGGAGGGATAAAAATGAGCTCCAAGATGCCAACACCCGGCTGGGTGTTGAACTGGAAGATGTTGGCCCAGCTTGCTAACTCCATAAAGGAGAATAAGAGGCTTCGACACATCATTTTTAGTAAGTGCTTGAATGAACTATTATGGAGTTCGGCAAAGAAACCGGCTAACAGAGTTATATCTGTAGGTATCTTGTGGACGTGGTCGCCTTGAGAGGAGATGCCCGGGTCTGCAGGTGATCTTCTGCCAGAGCTCTCACAACTGCACGAACAAGTTCGGCAGGTGATGCAGGGCATTGCCCAGGCCTTGTGGCCATCCGCCTCCCTGCCAGGAGGCATGGGGGAGCTCGTAGAGATGCTCAAGGGAGCGCGGCGGCGCTTCCGATTATGGAAGATATCTGCCTGCCGACAAGGTGCAAGGGAAGCCTGGGCCATGGTGAAGACTCGATATACCAAGGCTGACCCGAACCATATGGCCGAAGTCGGACCTGTGGGGTCTGACGGGAAAGAGATCCCCGTCAGTTTGGTGGATGACCAGGTGAAATTAGCCACAAAGTAATTCCAACAGGATTGTAGGCTAGACAGCCTGTTGGATGGTATAGAAGAAGGATTTAGTCAGTCAAAATGACTGTGTACTTCAAGTGACATATATTTTCCCTAGCCGGATTGTAAATCTTTTGTCATGGCGGACCTTTTCGCTTCGACCTCCGGACCCAACAGTCCGGAGTGTATCCGAATACCCGCTCACTTATGTAAAAACCGGGGTACGCGTGGAAACCAGTCGTAGGGGTCATAAGTGCTTGAACAGACAAGTACCCAACTAGCTATGTTATATTACATGGATAGTAAGAAACATCTTCCAGGGAGAACAATTCCGTTAAGGGTTCGTTTCCCTGGGTACGCATGTATTAATGTGCATGTTCGAACTGCGAAAAGAGACGCAGGATATAAACTTCTGGGGGCATGTATTACAATAAATAAAAGTCATCTTTTGTTCACCGACCGAATATTCCCTTAAGAACGCTAGCTTTCGGCTTCACCCAGTCTGAGGTACACATCCGGCTGACCCGGCAGTAACAATTGAAGAGGTGCTCCCCTTGTGCCCTAGCCGAATTAACGGGAACGTAGGGCATAAACACAAGAGCCACGCAACCCAGCTTGGCCAAAACTAAGTCATATCGATGCATATAATGGTGAAGAAAAGGTACATGTGGAAAAGTAACACATGTGCGGGGGGCATAGAGCCCGGAACATAGTTATATTTAAGCTTCTGTATAAGAAGCCCCCAGGTATAATGAGCATGCTTAGCGCGTCCGGATTGTGTAGTCAAGACACATTTTAACCTTTTAAGGCCGTGAAGAAAGAAAGAAAGAAAAGACAGATAACGGATATATAGAAAAAAATAATGGAGGTAAGGAGACGAACACAGAGTCCGGCACTAGGCGTAGAACCTTCAGAGTCTGGCTGCATTCCATGGGTTTGGCTCGAGTCGATTGTCCGATGCATCCCGCAGACGGTATGCTCCACCGGTTAGAACTTTGTCAATAACGAAGGGACCTTCCCATTTGGGCATGATCTTGTTCTTTTTCTTCTCCGGTAGGCATAGAACGAGTTCGCCAACATTATAAGTTTTGGCCCATACTTCTCTGCTTTGATACCGTCGAGCCTGTTGTTGATAGAATGTGGAGCGGGCTTTTGCCACGTCACGCTCCTCCTCCAGGGCATCCAAACTGTCCTGCCGATTAAGCTCGGCTTCTTTCTCTTCGTACATGCGCACTCAAGGTGAGTCATGAATGATGTCGCAAGGCAGTACCGCCTCTGCGCCGTAGACCATAAAGAACGGTGTATATCCGGTAGTGCGATTCGGCGTGGTCCACAGCCCCCATAGTATGGAGTCGAGCTCCTCGACCCAGTGCGTATCTGATTCCTTCAAGGATCGCACTAATCTGGGTTGAATGTTGCTCATGATAAGACCAATTGCTTGCTCGACTTGACCGTTAGTTTGCGAGTGATAGACAGACGCATAATCGAGCTTAATGACCATGTTGCTGCACCAAGTTTTTACCTTGTTGGCTATGAAGTTCGAGCCGTTATCGGTGATGATGCTGTGGGGGATGACGTAACGGTGTACGAACCCGGATATGAAGTCAATCACTGGTCCGGAATCGGCCATTTTAACTAGTTTGGCTTCTATCCATTTGGTGAATTTATCCACCATGACCAATAGGTATTTTTTCTTATGGCTTTCCCCTTTTAGGGGTCCTACCATATCAAGCCCCTAGACCGCAAAGGGCCAAGTAATGGGGATTGTTTGGAGAGTGGTAGGTGGCATATGGCCTTGGTTTGCAAAAAGCTGGCAACCAACGCATCGTTGAACGAGATTCTGTGCGTTTGTTCAGGCCGTCGGCCAGTAAAAACCTGTACGGAAGGCCTTGCTTACAAGGGCCCGAGCTACGGCGTGGTGGCCGCCAAGTCCAGCATGAATTTCTGCCAAAAGTTGCTGTCCTTCCTCTTCGGAGATGCACCTTTGAAGTACTCCGGTAGCGCTTTTCTTATAAAGCTCTCCCTCGTGGACCTTGTAGGCTTTAGACCGCCGCACAATGCGACGTGCCTCGTTTGGGTCCTCTGGGAGTTGTTGCCTAGTTAGGTAAGCCAAGAAGGGTTCTGTCGACGGGGCGACGACAGCTATAATCACGTGGGCCGAAGGTGTTATTTCGGTCGCAGAGCCTCCGATTACGTCAGAGTGTTCGGGATCTAGAGTTGTGGCCGGATCCATACTGTTGTTGCCGGTCTCCCCTTGCCACACCATGGATGGCTTAAACAGCCTTTCCAAGAAGATATTAGGTGGGACAGGGTCGCGCTTACCGCTTGATTGTTTTCTCGAACCACATGGTGGAATTCGAGCCCCTCGAACCGAGTAGACATTCTGAGGACGGCGTTGCGTAAGCCGCCATTTTTTGGATGCTTGGCGTCAAAGTCTCCATTTATTTGAGATATTGCGATGTTCGAATCCCCACGCACCTCTAGGTGTTGAATGCCCATGGAGACTGCCATCCGGAGACCATGCAACATGGCCTCATATTCTGCTGCATTGTTGGAGTCTATGTATAATGTTTGGAGTACATATTGGACTGTATCTCCGGTGGGGGATGTCAGGACGACGCCTGCCCCCAGACCAGCCAGCATCTTAGAGCCATCAAAATGCATGAACCAATTAGAGTACACGCCGTACTCCTTAGGGAGTTCGAATTCCGTCCATTCGGCGACGAAATCACCCAGTACTTGTGATTTAATGGCTCGTTGTGGTTTGTATGTTATGTCGAACGGGAGGAGCTCGATGGCCAATTTAGCAATCCGGCTCGTGGCATCGCGGTTATTTATTATGTCGTTGAGTGGTACTTCGGAGGCCACCATAATTGAACACTCTTGAAAATAGTGTCGTAGTTTCCAGGATGCCATGAAGACCGCGTATGCTATCTTTTGATAATGTGGGTACCGTGATTTGCATGGAGTGAGGACGGTGGATATGTAGTATACCTGCTTTTGAAGCGGGAACTCTCATTCGACGACGAGCACTGCGCTTACAACTTGGTGTGTTGCTGCTATATATAACAGCATTGGTTCGCTGACATTTTGTGCGGCCAAGATTGGGTTGGTGGCCAAGACGGCCTTTATGTCTTCCAATCCGGCCGTGGCCGCATCCGTCCACTCGAAGTGTTCGGTGCGTCGAAGAAGGCGATAAAGAGGTAGTGCCTTTTCTCCTAATCGGGAGATAAAGCGGTTTAAGGCGGCCACACATCCAGTTAATTTCTGGACTTGCTTGAGGTCTGTTGGGATAGCCAACTGTGACAGATCTCGGATATTAGCCGGATTTGCTTCGATTCCTCTATTGGAGACGATGAAGCCCAAGTGCTTTCTGGCGGGCACGCCGAAAACGCTTTTTTCCGGATTGAGCTTGATGTCATATGTTCGGAGATTGTCGAACGTGAGCCTCAAGTCGTCTATTAAGGATTCGACGTGTCTGGTTTTAATGACCACATCGTCCACTGTTTTGCCGATTTGTGTTTCCAGGCATGTCTTAATCATGCGTTGGTAGGTTGCACCGACATTTTTGAGCCCGAAAGGAATGGTGTTAAAACAGAAGGGGCCGTATGGAGTGATAAATGTCGTTGCGGCTTGATCGGACTCCGCCATCTTAATTTGATGGTATTCGGAGTATGCGTCGAGGAACCATAGTGAGTCGTGTCCTGCGGTAGCATCGATAATTTGATTGATGCGGGGGAGGGGGAAAGGATCCTTGGGGCAAGCCTTGTTAAGGTCCTTGAAATCGACACATAGGCGCCAGGATTTGTGCTTCTTTGGTACCATCACCAGGTTTGCTAGCCAGTCCGGATGTTATATTTCTCTAATGAATCCGGCCTCGAGCAACTTGGCTAGCTCTTCTCCCACGGCTTGTCGCTTAGGCTCAGAGAAACACCGGAGAGTCTGCTTGACCGGCTTGAACCCCTTTAGAATGTTAAGGCTGTGCTCGGCCAACCTGCGTGGGATTCCTGGCATGTCTGAAGGATGCCAGGAGAACATATCCCAATTCTCGCGCAAGAACTCCCGCAGTGCGGCGTCTATTGTGGGGTTGAGCTCTTCCCCCATGGATGTTGTTTTCGCAGGGTCCGTTGGGTGGACCTGGAATTTGACTATTTCGTCCGCTGGTTTAAAAGACGTGGACTTGGGTCTTTTGTCGAGTATCACGTCGTCCCTGTCCACTGTGGAGCGCAGCGCAGTTAGTTCTTCGTCCGCAAGGGCTTCGGATAACGCCTCGAGGGCCGCAAGGGCGGTTTTATTTTCTGCGCGGAGTGCTATGTTCGGATCACTAGCTAGAGTGATGATTCCATTGGGCCCGGGCATTTTGAGCTTCATGTACCCGTAATGGGGTATAGCTTGGAAGATCGTGAATGCCTCCGCCCTAAAAGGGCGTGGTATCCGCTAGTGAACGGGGCCACTTGGAATGTGATTTCTTCGGACCTATAATTCTCGGGCGTGCCGAATACCACATCTAGTGTGATTTTTCCCGCACATCGTGCCTCCCGACTAGGCATGATTCCTCAGAAGGTCGTGTTGCTTTGCTCAATGCGGCTCTTGTCTATTTCCATTTTGCTAAGAGTTTCCTCGTAGATGAGTTTTAATCTGCTGCCACCGTCCATGAGCACTTTCGTAAGCCAGAAGCCGTCCACAATTGGACTAAGGATGTAACGCCCTCGATGCGGCTATATCTCCCACGTGTCGAGGCACGACTTAGAGGCATAACCGCATTGAAAGCAATGTCGCAAGTGAGGTAATCTTCACACAACCCATGTAATAAATAAGGGAAAGAGATACATAGTTGGCTTACAATCGCCACTTCACACAATACATAAATAAACATCCATCATTCGTAGTACACTCAAGGTCCGACTACGGAACCAAAATAAAAGAAGATACCCCAAATGCTACACAGATCCTCGAATCGTCCCCAACTGGGCACCACTATCGATCATCCGGGAAAGACACATAGTAACGACCACGCCTCGTCGAACTCCCACTTGAGCTCGGTGGAATCATCTCAGACCGCATCGCCGGAACCTCGCAACTGTTTGAAGTATCTCGTGAGTCACGGGGACTCGGCAATCTCACACCCGCGAGATCAAGACTATTTAAGCTTATAGGAAGGACAGAGTAGTATAGTGGAGCTGCTGCAAGCGTCTAGCATATATGGTGGCTACATCGCAAAAGAGAGCGAGAAGAGGAGCAAAGCGCGGTCGTGAAACTAATAGCGATCAAGAAGTGATCCTGAACTACTTACGCCGACATAACTCCAACACCGTGTTCACTTCCGGACTCGCCGAGAAGAGACCATCACGTTACACACGCGTTGATGTGTATTTTAATTGAGGTCAACTTTGGGTTTTCTACAACCGGACATTAACAAATTCCCATCCGCCTCATAACCGCGGCACGGCTTTCGAAAGATATTACCCTGCAGGGTGTCCCAACTTAGCCCATTATAAGCTCTCACGGTCAACGAAGGATTATTCCTTCTACCGGAAGACCCGATCAATCTCGGAATCCCGGACTACAAGACATTTCGACAAAGAATAAAACAAGACCAGCAAAGCCGCCCGAATGTGCCGACAAATCCCGATAGGAGCTGCACATATCTCGTTCTCAGGGCACACCGGATGAGCCAGACGTCGGGTTGGCATAAACCCTGGATTGCCCAGGGGGCGCCGGACATCGCTCAAGTTGGACCAGCAATCGAAGGAGAACTGGCCCGGGGGGTTAAAATAAAGATGACCCTCGGGCTCGCGAAAACCCGGGGGAAAAAGGCTTAGGTGGCAAATGGTAAAACCAAAGTTGGGCCTTGCTGGAGGAGTCTTATTCAAAGCGAATTGTCAAGGGGGTCCCATACATCACCCAACCGTAAGGAACGCGAAATCCGGGAACATAACACCGGTATGACGGAAACTAGGGTGGCAAGAGTGGAACAAAACACTGTGCATAAGGCCGAGCCTTCCACCCTTTACCAAGTATATAGATGTATTAATTATAGCAGATATATATTGTGATATCCCCAACAAGTAAACATGTTCCGATCAGAACAACATCTCCATGTTCCAACAAGGAACAAACTTCAACTTCACCGCAACTACCAACGCTTATAAGAGGGCCGAGCAAAGCGGTAACATAGCCAATCAACGGTTTGCTAGGAAAGGACGGTTAGGGCTGACATGGCAATATGGGTGGCATGATATAGCAAGTGGTAGGCATGGCAGCATAGGCATAGCAAAAGAGCGAGCATCTAGCATAGCAAAGATAGAAGTGATTTCGAGGGTATGATCATCTTGCCTGCAATGTTCTCAGAGTTGTCGAAAGCCTGATCCTCGTAAGCGTTCTCAACAGGTTCCTCGTTCACGTACTCATCTCCCGGCTCTACCCAAAGAAACAACACAAACAAAGGAACCACAATAAATCACGGTGCGATGCACAATCAACATGATGCAACAATCATGACATGATATGTGGGAAGTGATATGCAATGCGTAAAGCGCCCGAAGGTAAATGAGAAACTAGGCATCATCTTGGCAAACCAAGCATGCCAACGGAAAGACGAGATGATTTCGGTAGAAATCGATATAGAGATCACCGGAAACGGATGCACGGGTTGGATATGGCGAGCAAAACAAGAATGGTGAGAAACCTATAATAACAGCATGAGGAACAAAGCCATGCACGTGTGCAAACTACCTCATAGCATAAATCAAATAAATATGCCCATGAAAGACAACACATAACCATGATGCAAAAGACATGATCACAAACTTGCTCAAATGCAGAAACTAATGCCACCACTGAGTTGGTGGGATTTTCTACCCCAAAAACATATATAATATGTTAGGGTTGCAGCATAGAAATCATCACAAATGCACTAAGTCATAACCTGCCTAATAGGAAGTTAACGAAATGGCAAATTCCAGATTTGGAAATGTCCGTAAATGGACTTGCCTAAAACAGAAAAGGAAACAATGCTGGAAATGGAAACGTGGGGTAAGGAAAAAATATGCATATGGAGGAGGGCGCTGAGAGGCTGACATGGTGGGGCCCTACTGTCATGGAGACAGTGGAATAGCAGGTTTAAAAATGGGGAAGAAAACCAGCCTCGGGTGGAATCGAACCCGGTCTCCTCGGTGGAATCCCTCCCCGCTACCATCGGGCTGCAGGCGGGCGGCTCTGACAGAGGAAGGGCCTGGGCTTATCTACCGATGTCTTTGAAGAGACGGACCAAGAATGTAAAGAAAACAGAATTAAAGGGGCGCTACCGATTCAACCTGTGTCGCCATGGTGAGAGAGCGGGGGTCAACCAGCTCGGCTAGGCTAGGGGAGTCGGTAGGATCCGGACGCTGCCTACTTGACCAAAACTGCCAGTGCCCTACTCGAGGCAGAGACAACGAACGACGACGCCGGGCGAGGCAACGGCGGTTAGGGGGCTCTGCGCCGCATAAACTGGTACGCACGAGAGGGCACCACAGAGCAAGAAGGGACAAGCCCGAGCGGGATAGCGGCATACACGCCGCCAAAACAACTCTGAACCTAAACTACTACGAGCACGCCGAGCACGCCGGGCACGACACGAACATGGATCGGACCCTACTTACGGGGATCTAACGACGACAAGAAGGAGCAGGGAGGAAGGGGTTATACCTCCTTACCCTAGGACACGGAATCGGCGACGGAGACGGGCCGACGGGCGACGCAGGTCGAGCTCAAGATTCGGCCGAACTCGACCGAGAAGAAGATCAAGCAGGGCGCCGACGAACTTGGCGATCCGGCCCTCAGAGTCGACGCCGTGGGACGAAGACGACGACGAGGAAGAAGATGGACAGGGTACGGATGGTTGGGGTGGCCGGAGAGCACGCCGGCGACGAGGCCACGCTCTCAGATGCGCTCGGGACGGAGCGGGGCGGCGAATCGGGTGGTTCTCTTACCTGGCGGCGGCGGCGAGAGGGAGAGGGAAACCCTAGGGTGCGGTCTGATGAGGAGAGGGGATAAGTAGAGGGCTAGGTGGCGAGGACGAGCTCGTGCTCTCCGTGCTCGGGGTCCCCATGGCGCGGGCGAGAGGAGAGGGAAAGGTGGGTGAGAAGCACGGTCGGTCACTGCCAAAGGGGCCGACGCTGCCACGTGGACGGGGCTAGAGGGGGTAAGAGCGGCGATGGGTGCGCGAAGGCAGGAGAGGAAAGCGTGGCTGGGCGCGCCCGCCTCCCTCGGGCTGCGGGCTGCGTGAAGCCGGGTGTGGAGTGGCCGAGGGCCAGTGGGGAGGAGTGGCTGGGCTGCCATCGCTGCTGCCGACTTCTTTCTTCTCCTTTAAAAATCAAAAGGAAAAGAAAAGAAAGTACAGGAATGATTGAAAAGAGTTTGAGTGAAAGGAAAATATCCCCAAACTCCTGGAATTCTCCACTATTTAAATAAATTGTAATGGACATTTTTAAAGGTAGAAAAATAATGCAAGTTTGGAAATATTTCAAACTTGTGCCATTTTTGAACCCCGACCATAACAACTTAAAATGAGGAGATATTTGGCAGAGAGTCTTTAGTGCAAAGAGCAAAATTTGCAGGGATAAGATGAACATTAAATGAGAAAGGAAATTATAGCCCTTGAAAATGAAAGAAGTAGAGGGAAAGAGGAGAGGGTATGCAAAATGAGAAAGGCACATGCACAACATGACATGTGGGAGAACACCACAACCACATGATAAGAATGGAATGCAAGATTACAAGAGACACAAATGCAATATGGTAAAAGAGCAAAACAAAGGAAAAGAGAAAAATCCACAAGAAATAGGATGAGGTCAAGGTGATATATTGCCCACAAGGGGAAGTTTACATCCAGGGTGTTACAACACTCCACCACTACAAGAGGATCTCGTCCCGAGATCTAGGACTGAAAGAACTCCGGATATTCGGGACGGAGGTGATCCTCGCGCTCCCAGGTAGCTTCTCGGTCGGAATGGTGTGACCACTTCACTTTCGTGAATTTGATTGACTTGTTGCGAGTCTTGGCGCTCGGTTTCTTCAAGAATAGCAACGGGTGCTCATGATAAGAGAGATCTTCTTGAAGGTCAATCTCTTGAAGTTGATAGTGCGTTCAGGAGTCTTGAAGCACTTATGGTTGTGACACGTGAAACACATCGTGCACGTTTGCAAAGTTGGATGGAAGCTCAAGTTGATAGGCGAGATCGCCTCTTTTCCCAATGATCTTGAAAGGACCCACGTATCTAGGGGCAAGCTTCCCTTTGATACCGAAGCGGCAGAGTGCCTTTCATTGGAGAGACGCGGAGGTAGACATGGTCTCCAATTTCAAAAGTCACATCACGGTGCTTATCATCATAATAGCTCTTTCCGGGCGCGATTGGCGGCTTTGAGATTCTCACGAATGACCTTGCACATTTCTTCCGCTTCGTGATCAAGTCATTGCCAAGAAGTTGGCGCTCAATCTCGAGACCAATTGAGAGGAGTACGGCACTTTCTCGCCATAGAGAATTTCGAATGGGGCCTTGCCCGAACTCGCTTGGAAGCTGTTGTTGTAGGAGAACTTCGGCATATGGAAGACAATCTTCCCACTTCATACCGAAAGAAATGACACAAGCCCCGAGCATATCTTCAAGGATTTGATTAACTCGCTCGACTTGGCCACTTGTTTGAGGATGGAAGGCTGTGCTGAAACGAATGTTGGTGCCCATGGCCTTCTGAAAAGAATCCCAAAACTTGGAGGTAAAGATGCTGCCACGGTCTGAAGAGATCACTTGTGGAATGCCGTGCAAAGAGACAATCCTGGAGGTGTATAGCTCTGCCAACTGAGCTGCAGTGATGGATTCTTTGATAGGAAGAAAATGAGCCACTTTAGTAAGCTTGTCAATGACAACGAAGATAGCATCATTTCCACGCTTGGACTTTGGAAATCCAGATCCACGAAGTCCATTTCAATATGATCAAACTTCCATACAGGAATAGCAAGAGGTTGAAGGAGACCAGCTGGTCTTTGGTGTTCTGCTTTCACTCTTCTGCAGACATCACACTCATTCACGAATTGAGCAATTTCTCGCTTCATTCGCGTCCACCAATATGACTGCTTGAGATCATGGTACATCTTCGTACTTCCAGGATGAATGGATAGAAGCGAATTGTGAGCCTCGTTCATAATGACTTTTCGTAGATCACCCTTAGGAACCACAATCCGGTCCTCAAAGAAAAGAGTGTCTCTGTCATCAACGTGGAAGCACTTGTACTTGGAAATGCCCTTGTCGATACCACATTTCACCTTCTTCACCATGGTATCCAGAAGTTGAGCCTCACGAATCTGATCTTCCAAAGTAGGAGAGACTATGAGGTTGGCAAGAAAGCCTTGAGGAACAACTTGAAGATTCAGCTTACGGAACGCTTCACAAAGATCCGGCTGAAAGGGCTTGAGGATTAGACTGTTGCAGTAAGCCTTCCTGCTCAAAGCATCTGCAATGACATTGGCCTTGCCCGGAGTATATTCAATACTTGGGTTGTACTCTTGAATCATTTCGACCCATCGAGTGCACTGAGGTTGAGGTTGGGCTGAGTGAAAATGTACTTGAGACTCTTGTGATCGGTGAAAATGTCCACTTTCCTTCCCAACAAGAGATGTCTCCATGTAATCAATGCATGGACAACTGCCGCCAACTCAAGATCGTGAGTGGGGTAGTTCTTTTCATTGGGCTTCAACTGGCGAGAGGTATAAGCCACAACTCTCTTCTCTTGCATTAACACAAAGACCGAGACCTTGAAGAGAAGCATCACAGAAAACTTGAATGGCTTGGATTCATCAGAGGAGTCAAGACAGAGCTGTGACGAAGTTTCTCTTTGAGGGTATTGAAAGCAACGTCACACTCGTGGAGACCGGACATACTTCACATGCTTCGGAGGAGGTTGGAAAGAGGCTTTGCAATCTTGGAGAAGTTCTCAACGAATCTTCGGCAATAGCTTGCAAGACCAAGAAAGTCATGGAGTCGCTTGACATTCCGAGGAGGTTCCCAATTCACAATTGCGGACACCTTCTCGGGATTAACAGCGATGCCCTTGGCGGAGATGATATGACCAAGATAAAGCACTTCATCAAGCCAAAATTCACATTTGGAGAACTTCGCATAGAATTGATACTCTCTGAGCTTGTCTAGCACCAATCGCAAATGTTTGGCATGATCCTTCTTATTCTTGGAGAAGACCAAAATATCATCAAGATAGACCAAGACGAATTCATTGGTGTAGGGATTGAATATGAAGTTCATCATCCGAGAGAATGTTGGAGGAGCATTGACGAGGCCGAAAGACATGACAAGATATTCATAAGAACCAAAGCTTGTTCGAATGCTGTCTTGGGAATATCTTGTTCACGAATGCGAATCTGATGATAACCCATACGAAGGTCAAGCTTGGAGAACACCGTAGCACCTTTGAGTTGCTCGAAAAGCTCATTGATGTTGGGAAGTGGATACTTGTTCTTGATTGTCTTCTTATTCAATGGACGGTAATCGACGCAAAGTCGGGTCCGCATTCCATCCTTCTTCCGGACAAAAGAACACCACAACCCCAAGGAGATGAACTCGGTCCGATCAAACCCAGACGCTCTTGTTCATCGAGCTGCTTCTTCAATTCCTTCAGCTCATCAGGTCCAAGCTTGTATGGACGCTTGCAAACGGGTTCAATGCCGTGCTCAAGATCAATAACGAACTCAATCGGCCAATGAGGAGGCATACCGGAAGCTCTTCCGGAAAGACATCTTGGTACTCTAAACGATTTGGAATCGAGAGATGGCATTCAGTTCGCCCTTCTCATTGAGAGAAAACAACCGAATAGTTTCATCACGAGCGGCATAGATGATCACATCATTAGAAGAGTGAGTCAATTGAATTTCCCTGGCAGCACAATCAAGCCGAGCTTTGTGCTTTGAGAAAGCCATCCATTCCGAGAATAAGATCAATATCCGAGTCACCAAGAACAATTGGTTTAGCCGTAAATCTATAATCGCCCATCTTGATAGAAACATCCGGAACCATGGAGCTTGCATGCATGAATTTACCCGGAGAGACAACCGATAGTGGTTTAGGCAAATCTTGAAAAACCAACTCATGCTTAGATGCAAAAGGTCTTGAAATGAAAGAATGCGATGCACCAGTATCAAATAAGACTTTTGCAGGAATATCATTAACTGGAAGATTACCCATTATCACATCAGAAGATTCCTCTGCTTGAGCTGCATTCATCATATTCACCTTTGCAGACTTTGGATTATGCTTGACCACTGCATTGCTGGAAGATTTCACAGGAGGAGGAGGCGGAAGGCGCCTCTGGTTGAAGCATTTGTTCGCATAGTGACCTTTCACGACATTTGTTGCAAGTCACCTCGCATATGGACGGTGGTAAGGAGCACTTGACCTTGGAGCTTGAGAATTAGACTTGTTACGATAGCTTGGGTTGGGTGGGTGGGAAGATCCACGGCCACCGAAGTTCTTCTCTGATAAGGCTGACGAACGGAGGAGGAGGAAGGTAAAACTTCGCTGCTTAGCTGCCACTTGAGAGGAAGAAGAAGACCGAACTGCATCCCTGATTCTCTTCTTAGAAGCCGCACATTTGAGCTGGGCAGCTTCTTGCTTCAAAGTGCCATGTTGTAGAAATCATCATACTTAATCGGCTCAAAAGCACAAGAGCTAATTGCAGATCTTCTCTCGCACCACCTCTGAATTGATAGATCATACTCCTTTCATCGTGCACGCCTTGCTTAGCAAAACGAGCAAGCTTCGAACTGGATATTGTATTGATAGACAGACATGGTGCCTTGCTTGAGATTGCGGAACTCCTCACGCTTGCTCTCAACAACACTTTTCGAATGTGATGAGCTCAAATCACGGCGGAACTCATCCTGTAATGACACGACCTCCTCCTCGAATCTTTGTATTCTTGGAACCACTCGGCAGCTTGATCCTTGAGTTGAAACGATGCAAACTTGACAAAGTCCTCAGTCCGACATTGCTACGGTCAAAGTGCTTGCAGATATCCACTAACCAATCGCCGGCGTCTGTGGCCTCAACACGTAAACCGAAAGACTTCGGCTGATTAGCGAGGAACCGGATCGAGAGTAGCAAAGTGTGGCTGATTGTTGCCTTGACCTTGATTGCCTTGATTGCCTTGCCCCTGAGTACGTTTCTTGCAAGAGCTGCAAAATCATCTCGAGCATTGGCATTGGTGGCTGCCATGATAGTTTGCCGTGCCTCTCAAGGCGGAGGTGGAGGTGGAGGTGGAGGGTCTGATCGATCCCCATCATTGCGATCCGGATTCGTACGCGTTGGCGGAGCCATCCTGAAGAGGGTGACATCCGTCTACCCTTTGATAGACAAATTGATAAGTAGAATCAACGGATAGAAATTGCAACATATAGTCTTCACAATAAACATTCGAACAAGAATGAACGAATGAATTCCAAAGATAATCATCACACGTCCAATAAGGTGAGAAGCCACTTAGATAAGGATATGGAAACAACAACTGTCTTAGAAACAATTCGAATATCACAACCGAAAACAAAAGGTTGGCTTCTAGAATGAGCCGAACAAACACATGACAGAGATTTCGCCCAAAGTGTTCGTGGTGGGGCCCTGCGGCACGACGATAGCGGCCGTCACGAATGACTAACAAGACGCCCCGAATCAGCATAGCCAAGGATTCTTTAAGACGCCTCGCGACCATCAGAATCGACCGTGAATGGGCGGACCACTAGACGTTGGACCCCAATCTCAAATCATACATCCGCCGGAAAGAATATCCCGTAAGCTACTAGAATTCCCACCTATAAACTCCCGAAACTTTCTCGGTTATGCAATCTGGTGTTGGGGATACAGGGACACAAAATATATCACCCAAACTAACAATACCTAGATCCACCAGTATCCATCCGTCAACACATAACCAAGAAATCCTCGAAATCGTGGTACCTCGACCTTGAAAAACATCCGTTATGCAAGTCATGGCAATACTCCGACTCGCCACAAGATCGGGCTATCGTGGTTATCTCACCAACAACTGCACAAAAGAGATTTCGATGTCGGCAAAACTCGGTATTCCAGAATCAAGAACGATAAAATTGTGACGACAACACCTCGGAGCTCAACTCCCGGGACACTGCCACAACCCCTAAATGTCAGGAGGCACCAAGAACAATGTTCTCGTCACAAAACCATCGGAACGATTCCAAGATACCCACGTGATCCTAAAAAAATTTTTTAGTGAAATTTGAGGAGAGAAGAGTCAAAACACTACGTCAGGATACCTCACAGAGCGACGAAGGGACTGGGGAGTAAAAAGAATCCTACTCTCCGATATATATAATCCTAAGACTCAAAACATTTTTCCATTCTAGACTCAACAACGCCATGACAAACAATCAAGTAGGGGCTCCTAAGTCGGGAAGGCTCGATTACCAACTTGTAACGCCTCGATGCGGCTATATCTCCCACGTGTCGAGGCACGACTTAGAGGCATAACCGCATTGAAAGCAATGTCGCAAGTGAGGTAATCTTCACACAACCCATGTAATAAATAAGGGAAAGAGATACATAGTTGGCTTACAATCGCCACTTCACACAGACATAAATAAACATCCATCATTCAGAGTACACTCAAGGTCCGACTACGGAACCAAAATAAAAGAAGATACCCCAAATGCTACGATCCTCGAATCGTCCCCAACCGGGCACCACTATCGATCATCTGGGAAAGACACATAGTAACGACCACGTTCCTCGTCGAACTCCCACTTGAGCTCGGTGGAATCATCTGCGACCGCATCGTCGGAACTCGCAACTGTTTGGAAGTATCTGTGAGTCACGGGGACTCAGCAATCTCACACCCGCGAGATCAAGACTATTTAAGCTTATAGGAAGGACAGAGTAGTATAGTGGAGCTGCTGCAAGCGTCTAGCATATATGGTGGCTACATCGCAAAAGAGAGCGAGAAGAGGAGCAAAGCGCGGTCGTGAAACTAATAGCGATCAAGAAGTGATCCTGAACTACTTACGCCGAGACATAACTCCAACACCGTGTTCACTTCCGGACTCGCCGAGAAGAGACCATCACAGTTACACACGCGTTGATGTGTATTTTAATTGAGGTCAACTTTGGGTTTTCTACAACCGGACATTAACAAATTCCCATCTGCCTCATAACCGCGGGCACGGCTTTGAAAGATATTACCTGCAGGGTGTCCCAACTTAGCCCATTATAAGCTCTCACGGTCAACGAAGGATTATTCCTTCTACCGGGAAGACCCGATCAATCTCGGAATCCCGGACTACAAGACATTTCGACAAAGAATAAAACAAGACCAGCAAAGCCGCCCGAATGTGCCGACAAATCCCGATAGGAGCTGCACATATCTCGTTCTCGTGGCACACCGGATGAGCCGACGTCGGGTTGGCATAAACCTGGATTGCCCAGGGGCGCGGACATCGCTCAAGTTGGACCAGCAATCGAAGGAGAACTGGCCCGGGGTTAAAATAAAGATGACCCTCGGGCTCGCGAAAACCCGGGAAAAAGGCTTAGGTGGCAAATGGTAAAACCAAAGTTGGGCCTTGCTGGAGGAGTCTTATTCAAAGCGAACTGTCAAGGGGGTCCCATAAATCACCCAACCGTGTAAGGAACGCGAAATCCGGGAACATAACACCGGTATGACGGAAACTAGGGTGGCAAGAGTGGAACAAAACACCAGGCATAAGGCCGAGCCTTCCACCCTTTACCAAGTATATAGATGTATTAATTATAGCAGATATATATTGTGATATCCCCAACAAGTAAACATGTTCCGATCAGGAACAACATCTCCATGTTCCAACAAGGAACAAACTTCAACTTCACCGCAACTACCAACGCTTATAAGAGGGGCTGAGCAAAGCGGTAACATAGCCAATCAACGGTTTGCTAGGAAAGGACGGTTAGGGGCTGACATGGCAATATGGGTGGCATGATATAGCAAGTGGTAGGCATGGCAAAGATAGGCATAGCAAAAGAGCGAGCATCTAGCATAGCAAAGATAGAAGTGATTTCGAGGGTATGATCATCTTGCCGCAATGTTCTCAGAGTTGTCGAAAGCCTGATCCTCGTAAGCGTTCTCAACAGGTTCCTCGCTCACGTACTCATCTCCGGCTCTACCCAAAGCAACAACACAAACAAAGGAACCACAATAAATCACGGTGCGATGCACAATCAACATGATGCAACAATCATGACATGATATGTGGGAAGTGATATGCAATGCGTAAATGCGCTCCGGAAGGTAAATGAGAAACTAGGCATCATCTTGGCAAACCAAGCATGCCAACGGAAAGACGAGATGATTTCGGTAGAAATCGATATAGAGATCACCGGAAACGGATGCACGGGTTGGATATGGCGAGCAAAACAAGAATGGTGAGAAACCTATAATAACACATGAGGAACAAAGCCATGCACGTGTGCAAACTACCTCATAGCATAAATCAAATAAATATGCCCATGAAAGACAACACATAACCATGATGCAAAAAGACATGATCACAAACTTGCTCAAATGCAGAAACTAATGCCACCACTGATTTGGTGGGATTTTTCTACCCAAAAACATATATAATATGTTAGGGTTGCAGCATAGAAATCATCACAAATGCACTAAGTCATAACCTGCCTAATCGGGAAGTTAACTGAAATGGCAAATTCAAGATTTGGTATTGTCCAGAAATGGACTTGCCTAAAACAGTAAAGGAAACAATGCTGGAAATGGAAACGTGGGGTATGGAAAAAAAAATATGCATATGGAGGAGGGCTACCGAGAGGTCGACATGGTGGGGCCTCTTGTCATGGAGACAAGTGGTATAGCAGGTTTAAAATGGGGAAGAAAACCAGCCTCGGGTGGAATCGAACCCGGGTCTCCTCGGTGGAATCCCTCCCCGCTATGGGCTGGTGGCGGCGACTGACAGAGGAAGGGCCTCGGGGCTTATCTACCGATGTCAAGAGACGGACCAAGAATGTAAAGAAAAACAGAATTAAAAGGGCGCGCTGGGATTCGAACCTGTGTCGCCGCGGTGAGAGAGCGGGGGGTCAACCAGCTCGGCTAGGATAGGGGAGTCGGTAGGATCCGAGACGCTGCCTACTTGACCAAAACTGCCAGGCCCTACTCGAGGCAGAGACAACGAACGACGACGCCGGCGAGGCAACGGCGGCTACAGGGCTCAAGGCCTCGCATAAACTGGGTACGCACGAGAGGGCACCACAGAGCAAGAAGGGACAAGCCCGGCGGATAGCGGCATACACGCCGCCAAAACAACTCTGAACCTAAACTACTACGAGCACGCCGAGCACGCCGGGCACGACACTAACATGGATCGGACCCTACTCTACGGGATCTAACGACGGCAAGAAGGAGCAGGGAGGAAGGGGTTATACCTCCTTACCCTAGGACACGGAATCGGGCGACGGAGACGGGCCGACGGCGACGAGGTCGAAGCTCAAGATTCGCCGAACCTGACCGAGAAGAAGATCAAGCAGGGCGCCGACGAACTTGGCGATCCGGCACTCAGAGTCGACGCCGTGGGACGAAGACGACGACGAGGAAGAAGATGGACAGGTACGGATGGTTGGGGTGGCCGGAGAGCACCCCGGCGACGCAGGCCACGCTCCCAGATGCGCTCGGGACGGAGCGGGGCGGCGAATCGGGTGGTTCCCTTACCTGGCGGCGGCGGCGAGAGGGAGAGGGAAACCCTAGGGTGCGGTCTGATGAGGAGAGGGGATAAGTAGAGGGCTAGGTGGCGAGGACGAGCTCGTGCTCTCCGTGCTCGGGGTCCCCATGGCGCGGCGAGAGGAGAGGGAAAGGTGGGTGAGAAGCACGGGTCGGCCACCACAAAGGGGCCGACGCTGCCACGTGGACGGGGCTAGAGGGGGTAAGAGCGGCGATGGGTGCGAAGGCAGGGAGAGGAAAGCGTCTTGGCTGGCGCTACTGCCTCCCTGGGCTGCGGGCTGCGTGAAGCTGGGCCGTGGAGTGGCCGAGGGCCCAGGTGGGGAGGAGTGGCTGGGCTGCCACTGCTGCTGACTTCTTTCTTCTCCTTTTTAAAAATCAAAAGGAAAAGAAAAGAAAGTACAGGAATGATTGAAAAGAGTTTGAGTGAAAGGAAAATATCCCCAAACTCCTGGAATTCTCCACTATTTAAATAAATTGTAATGGACATTTTTAAAGGTAGAAAATAATGCAAGTTTGGAAATATTTCAAACTTGTGCCATTTTGAACCTGACCATAACAACTTCAAATGAGGAGATATTTGGCGAGAGAGTCTTTAGTGCAAAGAGCAAAATTTGCAGGAGAAGATGAACATTAAATGAGAAAGGAAATTATAGCCCTTGAAAATGAAAGAAGTAGAGGGAAAGAGGAGATGGGTATGCAAAAATGAGAAAGGCACATGCACAACATGACATGTGGGAGAACACCACAACCACATGATAAGAATGGAATGCAAGATTACAAGAGACACAAATGCAATATGGTAAAAGAGCAAAACAAAGGAAAAGAGAAAAATCCACAAGAAATAGGATGAGGTCAAGGTGATATATTGCCCACAAGGGGAAGTTTACATCCAGGGTGTTACAAAGGACCAAAGCGGCTGGTGCTCGGGCTGTTCGGAATTGAGGTTCGTCATTGGCATTGAAGGTTATGGCCATGTCGTTCCATGGATTTATTGCTGCAATGTGGCAGACTTCGGCAAGTGTCACGCCCAAGATGCGACCCTATCCTAAAGGAACTCGAAGGTCCCACTAAGGAGAGGTGGATATCATTACATCAACATTACATAATGGATGGGGATACATACAAGGCATACAAATGCCGCAAGAATACATCAATATACATGAGAACAACATCCGACTACGGATGAAACATAAATAGAAACTCAAACGACATCCACCCTGCTAGCCCAGGCTGCCGACCTGGAACCTATCCCCTGATCGAAGAAGCAGAAGAATAACTCCGAAACAAGTAAACATCGCTCTCGCGTCATGATCATCACAATACATGTACCTTTAACTGTTGTTGTAGTAATCTATGAGCCACGAGGACTTAGCAATCCCATTACCATGGGTATCAAGACTAGCAAAGCTTAATGGGTAAGGAAGGGGTAAAGTGGTGAGGTTGCAGCAGCGACTAAGCATGTAGCCTAACTTACGCAATTAAGAGCAAGAACAGAAGCAAAGCAAATGGTTGTCAACTAGTAATGATCAAGAAGTGACCCTGAACTCCTACTTACGTCAAACATAACCCAAACACCATGTTCTCCTCTCGAACAAACCCGAAAAGAGACACTCACGGTTACACACACGGTTGGTGTATTTTAGAAGAGTTTACTTCAAGTTTACTACAACCGGATATTAACAAATTCCCATCTGCCACATAACCGCGGGCATGGCTCTCGAAAGTTTAAACCCTGCAGGGGTGTCCCAACTTAGCCCATGATAAGCTCTCGCGATCAACGAAGGATATTCCTTCTCCCGGAAGACCCGATGAGTCCGGAATCCCGTTACAAGACATTTCGACAATGGTAAAACAAGACCAGCAAAGCCGCCGGATGTCTTGGCAAATCCCAATAGGAGCTGCACATATCTCGTTCCCAGGGCACCCCGAATGAGCAAGACGTCGGGTTGGCAAAGACCCTGATTGCCCAGGGGGCGCCGGACATCGCTCGGTTTGGACCAGCACTCAGAGGAGCACTGGCCCGGGGGGGGGGGGCTAAAATAAAGATGACCCTCAGGCTCCGGGAACCCTAGGGAAAAAAGGGCAAAGGTGAGGCAAATGGTAAAACCAATTTTGGGCCTTGCTGGAAGAGTTTTATTCAAAGCGAACTGTCAAGGGGTCCCACAAATCACCCAACCGCGTTAGGGACGCAAAATCCAGGAACATAATACCGATATGACGGAAACTAGGGCGGCAAGAGTGGAACAAAACACCAGGCATAAGGCCGAGCCTTCCACCCTTTACCAAGTATGTAGATGCATTTATAATATAAGAGATATTGTGATATCCCAACATAAACATAATCCAACATGGAGCAATTATCATCTTCACCTGCAACTAGCAACGCTATAAGAGGGGCTGAGCAAAGCGGTAACATAGCCAAACAACGGTTGCTAGGAAGGTGAAAAAGGTTAGGGGCTATCATGGCAATTTGGGAGGCTTGATAAGCAAGTGGTAGGTAACGCGTCATAGCGATAGAACGAAGTAACAAGCATAGCAATGATAGTAATGAGATCCAAGGTGACGGTCATCTTGCCTGAAATCCCGCAAGGAAGAAGAACGAATCCATGAAGAAGATGAAGCCACGAAGACGAACCAAGCGTAGACGAACGAATCCTCACGATCGCAACGAAACGGGAACTATCGAGAAGAAGCACACAACATAGTAAACACACCACACATGAACAAGGCATGATGCTCAACCAAGTATGATGCATGACAAGGCTACATGAAGCTACTCATGGCAAGAGATGATGCATACAAGAGCAACGCATCAAAGCAAGTTTAAATGAGGTCGGAAACAACATATAACAATTCCGGTAAGTCCTCATATGCAAATTTCGAAATTGGTCCAGATCTGAGTAACCCTTATATTCAAGTTTTTAAACAGCAAGTTAAGATGAACCACGATGATCTACACGAAAATCTAGTCAAGTTACATATAAAGTTCATTAGATTCGGAGCTACGGCCTAGAAGATATGAGCAAAACAAGTTAAGCATGGCATTGGTACAAAATGCATTCAAACATCAAGCACACACCTCAAAACATGGATGCAAGAAGGTAACATGAAACTACATGCAAAACTAAGCAAGTTTCATATAGAGCACACTCAAAACAGAGCAACGGTTCAACACATACACACCATACAAGTCTAAAGGACAAGCTGTCCAAAACAGCAACTAGGCATATAACAAGCATCAAAACAACATGCTACAGGATATCAACATGTCGTGGAATTGTCACGACAGATGTCCTTGTGTAAGGACTTAGTCGCGAGGCCAACGCATCTATATGGTAGCTTGAGAGGGGTTGAGCGGGACGAGAGGCGCAACACACAAGACGAGGATTTAGACAGCTTCGGGCCCCGGGAAACATCATCCGGTAACAACCCTACATGTTGTTTGTGGCTAGGTCTCATTATGATCATGAGGGAGTTGCCGCATAAGCCGGCTCCCCCTTTGTGTCTAGCCCTAGATATTGTTTCTTGTTGCTTGTCCCTCTTTGGGGAGCCCTGCCCCTCCTTATATAAGTTGAATGGGCGGCTTACATGTAGAGTCCTATTAGGATTAGAACTAACTTATTCTCTATTACAAGTCGGATACAAGTACGGGTCTTGCTTCCTCGTAGGAAACATTCCTCATGCCTTCATCTTAAGCCGACCCATCATAATATGAGCCGCCCATCGGGCCTTGGGCCTAGTCTTCTATGTGACCATGGTCGGGTCATCCGTGAGTCGTCTGACCAGTGAGCCGCCAGACCCCTGAGTCGCCAGTCCTCCGGCGGGTCATCGGTGAAGCGCCAAGTCCGGCCGGGTCATACTTTCGGCCGGGTCATACCGCGGGGTATATCCCCGACATTAGCCCCCAGTTTAATTTGGATTTATCCATGTTAAACTGATCCTATAAAACAAACACAAGAACAACTTTGACAGATTGTGTTCCAGGTTAAAAATTCTTGTACGCGGCACCTGATCATCCTTAATTCCTTGTGCTCCGGGTTAAATATTATGAAGACAATTGTCATTTCCTTCATCTAGAAAATCCGGGTCAAATAAGCTAGCTTCATACTCAATTTGCTGATGTTGGTTTCTCATAGAAAAATATTATGAAGAATAATCCACTTGAGTCGGCTTCCAAGGCGTCGGGTTAAATAATTTTGGTCTTCAAATACTCATTTGATATTCAGCTGGCTTGAAGATGTAAAACATGCCGGTTTATCATTACCAAAAACTGCTGGATTATAAAACAGGCGATGCCGGGTCATAATTGTTGTTGACACCGGTTTATGTAATTGATCCTCCTGATTTGCTCAAAACTGATAATTTGAAATTTTTTCTCCCTTATATCCATATTACCTGTAGCCCCCAAGTCTTGAGCAGAACAAAGTGATGGTTTAAGACTTGCTCCAATAAATGTTGCAACCTTGAAGAAATTCGGTTTATTCATCTCAATCATATAAACTGAATATTCCACACATGTAGCCCCCAAGTGCCGGGTTGTCATGCTTGCAGCAACCTGGGACTTGTAATTGCTTTATGCTCATGAAAAATTCAACCAGTGTAGCCCCCAAGGGCCGGGTCATTATGCAATAATGAGCAAGGACTTTGTAGATATAACCATGTAAATTTGAACAGCAATGTGTAGCCCCCAAGGGCCGTCTTAGTAAGATAATACTGAGCTGGGACTTTGTATATAATTGATAATAACATCATATAATATAGTCTCCACCATGGGGCTTGAACCCACGTCCACAAGGTTAAGAGCTTTGTACTCCACCAACTGAATAGTGGACCGTTCAATATAATGGATTAATTTTTGTACCTTGAGTTTTCGACAGGAGCAATTGGTAGTCCCCAAGGGCCAACTCATTTAGAATGTGACGAGTCGGGTCTTCAATAAGTTGAGCAAACAATGACTTTGCATTAGCCCCCAAGTGCCATGGTGTATGCTGGCAGTGACATGGGACTTGCATATTTGATATAATCCCAATCTGAATAATATAGCCACCAAGTGCCGGGTCGTAAGCCTGCAGCGACTCGAGACTATTCCTTCCATTGTAGAATAAATCATATCCATTGATAAAAATAATAGCCGTTGCGCTAAAGCGTTTTTGAAAACCTCAATCATAACACTGGTTATTGATAATCACAATAGAAATCCAGCCATGTTGGCTATTCGAGATTTGAATAATATAATCCGGTATGAAAACCTCAATCATTCAATATCATCATGAAAATCCAGCCAGTTTTGGCTATTAAAGATTTGAATACCTCATCGGTTGACAAGTAAATCCGGAGTTTAAATACCTGGCGGCTCTTGGCCGATGATGACTTAATGCGCATTCATTGTAAGCCGGAATTTTTTTAACCCGGTGGCCTATAGCCCTTGAGAAAATCAATAATTGATAACCCTTTTGAGACACCAATTTCAGTGATGAGCTTGGACTGAAGCATTTATATAAGTCCTAATTCTGCAAATCCTGCACAGAGTTTAAACAACATAGGCCCTGGCGACTTAACATCAAGGGCCAGGGCGGGTAAGCACCCAAATGTAGTCTTACCCTGCACACAAGTAGATCACAAGAACCCTTGGCGGTTTACCGCAGGGCGGGTCATAATACCCCACATATAACCACTGTGATATTGAATTTGTACTGCCGGTTTACATGACCTGTGCAGTAATGGTGATAGCCCAATCTTTAGAAGCCAATGCTTCCACATAAATGATGATTGTCATAAGCTGGCGACTTATAGTCAAAAATCAAGCCGGGTTAAGCATAAAACACTTATATACATTTGAGATATAATCCAAAAAAGGTCTCAAGTCAAACCCAGAATTGTTCGCAAAAAAGACTTAAAAAACTTAAGGCTTCTGATTCGTATATGATCAGAAAACCGTTCCAAAGGGGTTGAGCTAAGATTTGAATACGATCATATAGCCCCCAGTGGCTTTGGCATTGCCGATCAAGAGGGTACCGACAACTATGTTCTCTTTGGTTCGAATATGACCTAGGTTTGAACAGGAAGCCCCCAAATGACCTTGAGAGTTGTTTAACAACGCTGATTCGAATACGATCCACGTCGGACCCAAAAGAGGTTAAGCTATGATTCGGATACGATCAAGAAGCCCCCTAGTGAGTTTGGCAGTGTGCCGATCAAAAGGGTTTCGACAGCTATGTTCACTTTGGTTCGAATACGAGCTATGTTTGCACAGGAAGCTCCCAAGTGATCATATATTAGCATTGCACCGATCAAGAGGGTACCGACAGCTATGCTCGATGAGCAGGAAGCCCCCAAGTGACCATAATAAGATAAGCCGTAAGGCAGGATACCTATGTTTGAACCGCGCATCATGGCATCGAGTTATTTTTGGCAACCTTTAATTTTTCTTAGAACTCGAACTTGCGAGAGATTAATTCTTTTTGAACCGGAACATTAAACCGGATTTGAAAGCTTCAAAAATTTGTGAGGGACAAATTTACCTTGAGCCGGATTTTGAACCGGATTTGAGAGCTTCAGTGCTTTGTGGGAGAAAGATGTCTCTTGAACCGGATTTTAAACCAGAATCCTTATTTTGAGTCGGAAATCTTCTGACGGCTTTTAAATTTTCATCGATCTAGCAGTAATCTCTGGGGCCCGGGTTATTTTTCCCTTCAATGACCCGGAGTTCTTAAATTCATTGAAACCGGCTAATTTTGCCGAGTCATACCATTGTAGCCCCCGAGTCTCAAGACAACTCGAGGAGTTGGCTTGAGATTCTCCATATTTGACCATAGCAGAAGGTATACATCATTAGCATTTATATCGCGATGTGAATCCACAGAAGGTTGGGGTGACTGCGGCGGGTTATAAATGATCCCGTACGAGCCGTGTCAGCAACCCGGCCAATGGCTCCTTTCAACTGGCTGTTTGAAGTTAACCAAATTGTAGTGGCGGCGACTTGTGCACCTGCCCATTGAATAATCCAGTACAGACGGCGGCTGATAATATATGATAATTTGCCTCTAATTTGTTGGAAGAAAATCAGGCTTCCCAAGTAGTGACTTGCTCATACTCAATAAACAGCTCATCCAGACAACTGCGGCTCGGTGTGTCGATATAGACCAGGCCGCGAGAGACGGACGGTAAAGACGACCGTAACATCAGAGGCAGCATAGACAGATGAACCGGCCATGGTGTTGTAAGCCGGTGTGGACGGGCAAGTTGTCCTCCTTGTTGTAAGCCGGCGTGGTCGCGAGAGACTGCCACGGCGTTGTAAGCCGGTGCTGGAGTCCATTGAGTAACGACGACCACCTGTGCTAAAAGATGTTGGCGTACCTCCATCTCCGCGGTATAATATCACTTTTTGTCATAAATAATTGCCCTGCATAAACAATATTGCAGACCAAGGCAAAGATAAACTTGTTCTTTGACAAAAACAACATGTGCTAATAAAGCACACTTGGATGGATATCACCTGATTTGTTTGGACGGTGGATGATCCGTTTATCGTGACAGAGGTGGCTCAGCCAGACCAGCGACTCAACATAGCCCCAGCGGGTCAACACGGCAGAGGCGGCGCAACGCAGCCCCAGCGGCTCAACGCAGCAGGGGCGGCTCACATATGTTCATTGGACAGCTTGTGTAAGCAGGCGCGACTCTGATTTGTTGATGTATATGCAGGAGTCAATCACGACATTTAGAAGATAGAGCGGACGCGTGAGTCGGCCGCAACAATGTAAGCCGCGCGGACAGACGAGTCGGCCATGAGTGATTACCCTGCATATAAAAAATATCGTAGAGCAGAGTAGTTGTGCTCGGAGTAATTAGAATGTTCTAAGGAAATATATATAGGAGAAATAACACCTGATTTATTTTTGGACACATGTGGGCGCAGCCATTAGCGTGCAGCTGGTCTCCTTGGATAACTTGTAACAATAACCTTCCATCTCATGTTCCGTAGTTGCAGCCGTGTAGACCAGCGAAGATGCAGATGACTTGGTAAAGGCCACTTTGACAGCTGGTTCGACTGAAGCAGAGGTTGGATGAGTCTATGGCGGCCGAACGGCTCGTGGAAGCCCCCAGCAAGGCGGCTCGTCAGCTGATTCCAGGTGGATCGATCAACTGTTTATATATACTCGATGTACTATTAGCAGTAGTAACTGATGTACTAGTGTTTAGTACGTATTTCTTGATTCCCAAACAAGATTAATTTTCCATCAATCCTGAGGAGCCCCGCCATGCAATAATTATTTCTTTATTCCTTGGATCTCTGCGGCCGGGGTAAACATCAATCAGTAGTACCAACCTTTGTCTATACTAGTGCAAGTAGCACTTCGTTTCTTTGGATTTAACTAGTTTCCACCACAGGAAAAAGTAACAGCAGCACCGATTCCTTCGGGTCTTGAAGCTGCAGGAGGACGGTAGACGTGGCCAAGCTTCTGGAAGTGCGTACGGCGGCTGGTTCAGGTAGATGATCCAGCGGAGAAAAATATGAGAACACCTGTCGGTCTCGGCTAAAAAAGGATGTAGCCTGGGGACTTGTATGCGTAGGTACAACAGATCAACTTCTTTTCGGTCTTGGGTAGTGACGTCGTTGATGAATCACCCGTGCAGCAGACCTCGCCTCGGACTCGGTGAAAATGCACGGACACGGCGGCTCAGCAGAGGCAAGCGGGGACGGAGTCCAGCGCAGCTGGCAGCCATGCGCCGGGTTTCGCCGGCACGTGGACACAGCGGCGTGCTACCCGGCCATCGCGGGACGCGGCGCAAAGAGAGCCGGTCGCGCCATCGGAGTATACCGCGCCAAAGCGGCGCCAGTTATGTCAATTTTGGAGGCGGGGGCTCAGAGGTGCCCCGACAAATTCGCGACGGAGGGGCGGACCACGGTCAGGGGACTAGGCAGTGGCGACTTAACCCCGGCCATGAAGGTAGGCGGCGCTCGGCCACAGTGGAGCAGGCGGCTCGTCACGCTGAAGGCGAGGCGGAGCAGGGCGAGGGCGGTTCTCCGGTGCCCCGGAGCAGCAGCGGAAGCCGGGGCGGCTCTCCGGCGGCCCGGAGCAGCAGTGGAAACGGCGACTGCAGGGACGCAGAGGAGGCTTGGCGCGGCTCGGTGGAGCAAGGTGGCGATGGCGGCTCAGAGGAGCGAAGGTGCGGCCGTGCTGAGATGGCTTGAAACGAGGGCGAGGCCGCTCGGCCGTGGCGGCAGCGACGCGGTAGAGGCGAAGGCACCCAGGCGGGTCAGCACGGAGGTAGAGGCAGTTCTTGCAGGGGCCGGCTCAAAGACGACATCGATCGGGCGCGCTGGCGGTGGCGGGTTGGACATAGAAGTGGAACAAGGCAATCTGAATCAAGGTTGAGTCTGACTCTGGGTCATTGACTGTTTCGTCTTCTCCTTTCTGTTTTTTTTGAAGTTCCTGTTTGACCGTGACCCTGGCAATAATCAGATTGTCTCGATATCCAGTTTGGGGTCGAAGTAGTAGCAAAGCAGGTACACGTGAGGCATCGGTTTGATCATATGCGTCTCTGTCAGTTTTTGGCGACTTGGAAACGACAGAATAAATCGCCTGGCGGCGGCAGCAGATCCCCCGTAACCCTAATTCATCTCTGACTTAAATCTCCCGGACCGTAAAATCTGGGCTGATGAACTCGCAGATGTTGCCGATCCTTCCGAGCTGAGTCTTTCTTCATCCGGAAAATTGCAAACTTCTCGAACCCTAGAAAGATCCCTCCAAAAACTCAACACCACCGTGCGATTGCCCCACGGTGGGCGCCAACTGTCGTGGAATTGTCACGGCAGATGTCCTAGTGTAAGGACTTAGTCGCGAGGCCAACGCATATATATGGTAGCTTGAGAGGGGTTGAGCGGTACGAGAGACGCAACACACAAGACGAGGATTTAGAAAGCTTCGGGCCCCGGGAAACATCATCCGGTAACAACCCTACATGATGTTTGTGGCTAAGTCTCATTATGATCATGAGGGAGTCGCCGCATAAGCCGGCTCCCCCTTTGTGTCTAGCCCTAGATATTTTTTCTTGTTGCTTGTCCCTCTTTGGGGAGCCCTGCCACTCCTTATATAAGTTGAAGGGGCGGCTTATATGTAGAGTCCTATTAGGATTAGAACTAACTTATTCTCTATTACAAGTCGGATACAAGTACGGGTCTTGCTTCCTCGTAAAGGAAATATTCCTCATGCCTTCTGTCTTAAGCCAGCCCATCATAAAATGAGCCGGCCTACTGGGCCTTGGGCCTAGTCTTCTATGTGACCCACCGTCAGGGTTATCCGTGAGTCGTCTGACCAGTGAGCCGCCAGACCCGTGAGTCGCCAGTCCTCCAGCGGGTCATGGGTGAAGCGCCAATTCCGGCCGGGTCATATTTCCGTCCGGGTCATACCGTGGGGTATATCCCCGACATAACATGAAAACAAAAGGCATGGACATGATGTACAGGTAAAACATAACAAAATATTAACACTGAGCTATCTCTAGAAACCACTAGAACATGCTCAAAAGGACATGACAAGATTGCAAATAATAACAGGTTCACAGACTTAGCAGAAATCACTAGACATGGCAGAAATAACATAAGGTTGCAATGTTTAGAACTATCAAACAACATGCTACAGGAACTTATCATGGCAACCAAAGGAATGGCATGAATCTACTAGTTGCATAGAACAAAAGTCCCTTACTGATCATGAGCCAAAAAGTCACAGAAGATATGATGGAGCCCACATAAACATATCAAGTTTCATAAACAGATTCAGACTTAGCAGAAAAACAGAGCATGGCATAAACAGAATTATGAAGGCATCTTTGCAAGCTCGATTCACTCATCACAAGGCATTGCATGACAAGATAAGCATACCTACAGAAAGATGACATGTTCATGAAGCTAACCATGGCAAGATCAAGTTCATAGCATACATGGATCACTAACAACAACCATGGCAAAATTGAATAACATGTAAACAATCTGCCAGGAACATTTTATAGCAAAATTAGAGCAAGATTAAGACATGCTAGAGCACTCTATAATTGCAAACTGGGGCATGGATGGATAGAGCACATCCATATGTCGAAAACATCCTTACTGAACATGCTCAAAAGAGGCATGGATCTCACGGTAGCAACATGAATACATGGCATGAAAATAACATCAGGGAAATGACAGAAGAATTCTAAGTCCCTGAAATCAGCAACATCACATTGACCACAAAAATGCATGGCACACACCTCTATAAATATGGCATGGCATAGCCCAAAACACATTTAGAGCTCATGCCCCTAAAATGCACACATCAAATGTAGCAAAAATGACAAATGCCCATAATCTGATAAGAAACAGAAACTAACATTTTATAGCACTCTTGCAACGATGTTTAGGGCATAAAGATGAACTCTAATGAACATGGCACAATGGAACAAAATTAGGAGCACCCTCTGATGAACATTTCGATATCTCATACATGCAAAACGGAGCTACGGATGATGAGTTATGGCATGTTGAACGAAGGCATAAAATGCAAAAATAAAAGGACATAGAAAATGTCAACCTCCGAGATCTAGGGTTCTTGGCATGCGGATCAAGGTACGCCGGGAACTCGCCGGAGTTGGAGCAAAAGGGCGCCGGCGGGTCGGAGCGGCGAGATCCGGCCCTCCCGCGGCCGGATCTGGCCGGAGGTGGAAGAGGAGGTGCGGGCGGCCTCGGCGTGGCCGGGAGGCACGGTCCCGGCGAGGTGGCGCTCCCGTGGCCGGAGATCTGCGCGGGCGCCGGAGTGACGCGGTGGTCGGCGGCGCAAAGCGGCGGCGAGGAGGCGCTGAGCGCGCGGGCGGCAGTGGGCTCGGGGCTGGCGGCGGGCGGGCTGGCCGCGGGAACGGCGCCGAAGGCCACATGGCGCTGCGCGGTTGGACGGGGGAGTGGGGCGGACGTGTCCGTCGGTGGAGGAGAGAGTGTCCGGCGGCGCGAGGGGAAAAATGCTAGGGTTCATCCGAGATTTGGAGAGGGTTGCACATATTTATAGGTAGAGGGCGCTAGGAGACTCCAAATGGAGTGCGGTTTTCGCCCACACGATCGTGATCGAACGACCGAGAGCATTGAGATGACTTAGATGGGTTATTGGGCTATTTTGGAGGGTGTTGGGCTGCATTACCAAAAGAGGGCTTTGCGGTTACCCGGTTAACCGTTGGAGTATTAAACGACCTCCAAATGGCGCGAAACTTGACAGGCGGTCTACCGGTGCTATACCAAGGCCGCTTGGCAAACCTCGGTCCATTCCGAGAAAGTTTAACACCCGCATACGAAAAGAGACAAGAAGGGGATGCCGGATGACATAGGAGTGCCGGATTCCAAAACAGACAATGGGGAAAATGCTTGGATGCATGAGACGAACACGTATGCAAAATGAGATGCACATGATGACATGGCAAAATGCAACACGCCACCAAATGACATGGCAATGACGGCGAATAACTGGCGGACAACTGGTGCATCGGATCCGGGGCATTACAACTCTCCTCTACTAACAAGAGATCTCGTCCCGAGATCTTAGGACCGAGACGGGGAAGAATGAGGATGAGGTGAAACAAGAACACAAGAGGGAAAATGAACAAAGTCGAGAGCGCTTAGGTAGAAGAGAGAAACAAAGAATATGACGAGACCCAAAAGCTCAAGAGACAAAATAGATTCTGAAACCACTCCGGTTAGAACAAGATAGACAAGGAATAAGAACGAAAGAATTGTGATAGGAACCCAGTTGAACATAGAATGGAATAGAACTTGAACTTAACAAGATGGCATGTCACTTGACGAGAGGAACCACACAATGCCTCCGGAAGAATTGAAATAGTGGAATGAAAAGAACAGAGAAGAAAAAATGACAACTTCTTGGACGAATGAATTTGAAAAGCATCCTTGCAAAGAAAAGATTGAACGAAGTTGTTGAGAAAATCAACAACACAGAATTTGCTTGTTGTGGACTTATGGATAACATCTCAAAATTATGAGGTGATAACCGACCACGAGCGGAAAAGATTGAATAACTGGGAAGAAAGAAGAAATGCAAAACTCCATTTCTAAAGAATACGGAGAATTAATTGCACTTTGATATGCAAGAAGAAAGATACTTGAGCTCCTCCAAAAGAATCTTGATGAACACTTGAAGAATGAATTAAATACTGACGAACCACCGTGAAGAACTCCGGTAAAATAAAGGACGATGAGATAGAATTCAAGGATGGAAATAATAAGATTAAGGCCTTGTGATGATTCTGATGGAGGTTCTGACGAGATGGCCAAGGAAACTTTGAACTCCGGGCAAGAAAAGATGAAAAACACTTTGAACCGAGAGATTATTTATGATGAACAATCTCCGAAGGAACGAATTAATCAACTTGATGAAAGAGAATGAGAATTACGTTATGCTTATCCTCCACCAATTAAATTGATGCGAAGCAATGGTTTTGCATACTACTTATTCGCATTGGAAAAGATTAAGGGGGGATATAGCACGAAGATTTGAGAAAGTCTTCTTGAACCACCGATAGGATTTGGAAAGAACGAATTAGTTGATGAGATTACAAATGAAAAGGAATCTTGAAAGAACCACCATTAGAAATGAAAAATGAATGAAGAAAAGAGAACGAATCGCCGAGAAGAATTAGAAAAGCACGAAGATACTTGAGGGAATTTAGAGAGACGAGAACATAGAGATCGCGAACTGATTGAAGAATACTTGACAGAAGCACCGGAAGAATATTGAGACAAGCGAAGGGGCACAGATATAGAATAATTGGAGAACGAATTTGACAACTTATAGCAAAGAAATATAGCGAAAAGATGGCCTCCGGATGATCTAAAGAAAAAGCAACTCCTGAAATGCTCCGGATGGATGAAAAGAATTTGCACGACTGGAAAACAATTTGAGAGGATAACATCAAGCTAGCACCACGAATCTCTGGGAGAATGGACAAGATTTAGGAAAATTCTTCTTCGGTCTTCAAATGTTGAGAATGACTATGTGAAACACTATAAAATTGTTGAGGTACTCCGGGAGAATGAAAAAGCGAAGAGGTTGAGCCAACAATGAAATGATTTGAAAACGATCTTAGAGGATTTACTTGACTGATGAGAAATCATTCTTACGTCAAACGTTGAAAAGAGTTTGTGACTAGCTCCGGCAAAATTAGAAGAGTCAGGTAAGATCCTGGGAAAAAACCTGTGGGTTAGGGCCCACTGAAAGAAACACCATTGGAAAGGATTGTCGAACGAGAAATGATGCACCGGAATGATTGAAAGATTTGAATGAGGTGATAACCTCGAAATAATTGAATACAACACTACTCTTCTAAGATGTCTTCATCACTACGGAAGGGTAAACTGGTGAGAGGCGAACGATCAGAGGGAAATATTTGAGTTGAGGGAAATAATACGATCGACAGCGTGAATTTGGATCCACCGGAAAGAAAACAAGACGAACATTGATGAACCAGACGAGAATTCACCGGTTGAAACAATTGAGGAAAGACTGGAGATACTCCGCACGAATGAAATTGATGCTCGAATAGAGGCTCAAACTCCGAGAATAAAAGGGGTGGGAGGGAGGGAAAAAACACAGGCAGCTTGGAACGGGGAGCCGATGAATAACTTGAAGAGAAAAACAGCGGTTGAAATGATTGAGGAGAGAAAGCAAAGGCTACGCATGAGTAGGATGGATACTCGATTATGGACTCTGTTTCCGAAAAGAAGAAGGGTGGGCGGGCGGGAAAAACAAGGACAACTTCGGAAGGGGAAAATAACGTCGATTGAAAAGAGCTGAGGATTGATCTCCCAAAGACAAAGAGAGTCGAATCAACTTGATGAGAAAAGCACCAAACAAAAGAGGATGGACAATGAACGAAAATTAACTGCGTGATCCTAAAGAAAAATTTTGAATGGGAAGAGTAGTTTAAACACATACGTCAAGATTCCTTACCAGAGAGACAAAGGGGCTAAGGAGTAAAAAGAAATCCTACTCTCCGATATAACTAGACTCCAAAAAAGTTTTCTTCTAGACTCGACAGTGGCCAACTACACGATCAAACAAGGGGGCTCCTAGGGTCGATCGAGGCTCTGATACCAACTTGTCACGCCCAAGATGCGACCCTATCCTAAAGGAACTCGAAGGTCCCACTAAGGATAGAAGCGCATCTTGAAGACGCTTTTGCAAGGTGGATATCATTACATCAACATTACGTAATGAATGGGGATACATACAAGGCATACAAATGCCGCAAGAATACATCAATATACATGAGAACAACATCCGACTACGGATGAAACATAAACAGAAACTCAAACAACATCCACCCTGCTAGCCCATGCTGCCGACTTGGAACCTATCCCCTGATCGAAGAAGCAGAAGAAGAACTCCAAAACACGTAAACATCGCTCTCGCATCATGATCATCGCAATACCTGTACCTGCAACTATTGTTGTAGTAATCTGTGAGCCACGAGGACTCAGCAATCCCATTACCACGGGTATCAAGACTAGCAAAGCTTAATGGGTAAGGAAGGGGTAAAGTGGTGAGGTTGCAGCAGCGACTAAGCATGTATGGTGGCTAACTTACGCAATTAAGAGCGAGAAAAGAAGCAAAGCAAACGGTCGTCAACTAGTAATGATCAAGAAGTGACCCTGAACTCCTACTTACGTCAAACCACTCTGATGAACATTTCGATATCTCATACATGCAAAACGGAGCTACGGATGATGAGTTATGGCATGTTGAATAGAGGCATAAAATGCAAAAATAAAAGGACTTAGAGAAAATGTCAACCTCCGAGATCTAGAGTTCTTGGCACGCAGATCGAGGTACGCCGGTGAACTCGCCGGAGTCGGAGAAAAAGGGCGCCGGCGGGTCGGAGCAGCGAGATCCGACCCTCCCGCGGCCGGATCTGGCCGGAGGTGGAGGAGGAGGTGCGGGCGGCCTCGGGCGCGGGCCGGGAGGCACCGTCCGGCGAGGAGGCGCGCTCCGGCGCCCGGAGTTGCAGGCGGCGGGCGGCGGAGCGGGCCAAGTGGTCGGCGGGCGCAGGCGCGGCCTGGGAGGCGCAGGAGCGCGGGCGGGCGGACGGGCTTCAAGGGCTCATGGTGGGCTCGGGCGGGCAGGCGGCGGGGACACAGCTGGGAGGCCATATGGCGCTGCACGGTTGGACGGGGGAGCGGGGCGGACGCGTTCGTCGATGGAGGAGAGAGTGTCCGGCGGCGCGAGGGAAAAAATGCTAGGATTCATCCGGGATTTGGAGAGGGTTGCACATATTTATAGGTAGAGGGAGCTAGGAGACTCCAAATGGAGTGCTGTTTTCGCCCACACGATCATGATCGAACGTCCGAGAGCATTGAGATGACTTAGCTGGGTTATTGGGCTGTTTTGGAGGGTGTTGGGCTACATTACCAAAAGAGGGCTTTGCGGTTACCCGGTTAACCGTTGGAGTATCAAACGACCTCCAAATGGCCCGAAACTTGACAGTCGGTCTACCGGTGCTATACCAAGGCTGCTTGGCGAACCTCAGGCCATTCCGAGAAAGTTTAACACCCACACACGAAAAGAGACAAGAAGGGGACGCCGGATGACCTAGGAGTGCCGAATTGCAAAACGGACAACGGGGAAAATGCTCGGATGCATGAGACGAACACGTATGCAAAATGAGATGCACATGATGACATGGAAAAATGCAAAACGCCAGCAAATGACATGGCAATGACGGTGAATAACAGGCGGACACCTGGCGCATCGGATCCGGGGCATTACAACTCTCCTCTACTAACAAGAGATCTCGTCCCGAGATATTAGGACCGAGATGGGGAAGAATGAGGATGAGGTGAAACAAGAACACAAGAGGGAAAATGAACAAAGTCGAGAGCACTCAGGTAGAAGAGAGAAACAAAGAATATGACGAGACCCAAAAGCTCAAGAGACAAAATAGATTCTGAAACCACTCTGGTTAGAACAAGATAGACAAGGAATAAGAACGAAAGAATTGTGATAGGAACCCAGTTGAACATAGAATGGAATAGAACTTGAACTTAACAAGATGGCATGACACTTGACTAGAGGAACAACACAATGCCTCCAGAAGAATTGAAATATTGGAATGAAAAGAACAGAGAAGAAAAAAATGACAACTTCTTGGACGAATGAATTTGAAAAGCATCCTTGCGAAGAAAAGATTGAACGAAGTTGTTGAGAAAATCAAAAACAAATAATTTGCTTGTTGTGGACTTACCGATAACATCTCAAAATTATGAGGTGATAACCGACCATGAGCGGAAAAGATTAAATAACTGGGAAGAAAGAAGAAATGCAAAACTCCATTTCTAGAGAATACGGAGAATTAATTGCACTTTGATATGCAAGAAGAAAGATACTTGAGCTCCTCCAAAAGAATCTTGATGAACACTTGAAGAATGAATTAAATACTGACGAACCACCGTGAAGAATTCCGGTAAAATAAAGGATGATGAGATAGAATTCAAGGATGGAAAGAATAAGATTAAGGCCTTGTGATGATTCCGATGGAGGTTCCGACGAGATGGCCAAGGAAACTTTGAACTCCGGGAAAGAAAAGATGAAAAACACTTTGAACCGAGAGATTATTTATGATGAACAATTCTGAAGGAAGGAATTAATCAACATGATGAAAGAGAATAAGAATTATGTTATGCTTATCCTCTACCAATTAAATTGATGCGAAGCAATGGATTTGAATACTACTTATTCGCCTTGGAAAAGATTAAGGGGAGACATAGCACGAAAATTTGAGAAAGTCTTCTTGAACCACCGGTAGGATTTGGAAAGAATGAATTAGTTGATGTGATTACAAATGAAAAGGAATCTTGAACGAACCACCATTAGAAATGAAAATGAAAAGGAATCTTGAACGAACCACCATTAGAAATGAAAAGAGAATGAATCGCCGGGAAGAATTAGAAAAGCACAAAGATACTTGAGGGAATTTAGAGAGACGAGAACGTAAAGATCGTGAACTGATTGAAGAATACTTGAATGAAGCACCAGAAGAATATTGTGACGAGCGAAGGGGCACGGATATAGAATAATTGGAGAACGGATTTGACAACTTAGTGCGAAGAAATATTGCGAAAAGATGGCCTCCGGATGATCTAGAGAGAAAGCAACTCCTGAAATGCTCCGGATGGATGAAAAGAATTTGCACGACTAGAAAACAATTTGAGAGGATAACATCAAGCTAGCACCATGAATCTCCGGGAGAATGGACACGATTTAGGAAAATACTTCTTCGGTCTTCAAATGTTGAGAATGCCGACGAGAAACACATCAAATTGTTGAGGTACTCAGGGAGAATGAAAAAGCGAAGAGGTTGAGCCAACAATGAAATGATTTGAAAACGATCTTAGAGGATTTACTTGACTGATGAGAAATCATTCTTACGTCAAACTTTGAAAAGAGTTTGTGACTAGCTCCGGGAAAATTAGAAGAGTCAGGTAAGATCCTGGGAAAAAAACCTGTGGGTTAGGGCCCACTGAAAGAAACACCGTTGGAAAGGATTGTCGAACGAGAAATGATGCACCGGAATGATTGAAAGATTTGAATGAGGTGACAACCTCGAAATAATTGAATACAACACTACTCTTCTGAGATGTCTTCATCACTCCGGAAGGGTAAACTGGCGAGAGGCGAACGATCAGAGGGAAATATTTGAGCTGAGGGAAATAATACAATCGACAACGAAAAACTTGAATTTGGATACACCGGAAAGTAAAGAAGATGAACATTGATGAACCAGACGAGAAATCACCGGTTGAAACAATTGAGGAAAGACTGAAGATACTCCGCGCAAATGAAATTGATGCTCGAATAGAGGCTCAAACTCCGAGAATAAAAGTGGTGGGAGGGCGGGAAGAAACGCAGGGAGCTTGGAACGGGGAGCCATTGAATAACTTGAAGAGAAAAACATCAGTTGAAATGATTGAGGAGAGAAAGCAAAGGCTACGCATGAGTAGGATGGATACTCGATTATGGACTCCGTTTCCGAAAAGACGAAGGGTGGGCGGGAAAAACAAGGACAACTTCGGAAAGGGAAAACAACGTCGATTGGAAAGAGCCGAGGATTGATCTCCCAAAGACAAAGAGGGTCGAATCAACTTGACGAGAAAAGCACCAGACCAAAGAGGATGGACAATGAACGAAAATTAACCGCGTGATCCTAAGGAAAAAATTTGAACGGGAAGAGGAGTAGTTCAAACACCTACATCAAGATTCCTTACAAGAGCGACAAAGGGGCTGTGGAGTAAAAAGAAATCCTACTTTCCGATATAACTAGACTCCGAAAAAGTTTTCTGCTAGACTCGACAATAGCCTACTACACGATCAAACAAGGGGGCTCCTAGGGCCGGTCGAGGCTCTGATACCAACTTGTCACGCCCAAGATGCGACCCTATCCTAAAGGAACTCGAAGGTCCCACTAAGGATAGAAGCGCATCTTGAAGACGCTTTTGCAAGGTGGATATCATTACATCAACATTACATAATGGATGGGGATACATACAAGGCATACAAATGCCGCAAGAATACATCAATATACATGAGAACAACATCCGACTACGGATGAAACATAAAATGAAACTCAAATGACATCCACCCTGCTAGCCCATGCTGCCGACCTGGAACCTATCCCCTGATCGAAGAAGCAGAAGAAGAACTCCAAAACAAGTAAACATCACTCTCGCATCATGATCATCGCAATACTTGTACCTGCAACTGTTGTTGTAGTAATCTGTGAGCCACGAGGACTCAGCAATCCCATTACCATGGGTATCAAGACTAGCAAAGCTTAATGGGTAAGGAAGGGGTAAAGTGGTGAGGTTGCAGCAGCGACTAAGCATGTATGGTGGCTAACTTACGCAATTAAGAGCGAGAAAAGAAGCAAAGCAAACGGTAGTCAACTAGTAATGATCAAGAAGTGACCCTGAACTCCTACTTATGTCAAAACACTCTGATGAACATTTTGATATCTCATACATGCAAAACGGAGCTACGGATGATGAGTTATGGCATGTTGAACAGAGGCATAAAATGCAAAAATAAAAGGACTTAGAGAAAATGTCAACCTCCGAGATCTAGGGTTCTTGGCACGTGGATCAAGGTACGCCGGGGAACTCGCCGGAGTAGGAGAAAAAGGGCGCCGGCGGGTCGGAGTGGCGAGATCCGGCCCTCCCGCGGCCGGATCTGGCCGGAGGTGGAGGAGGAGGTGCGGGCGGCCTCGGGCGCGCGGGCCGGAGGCACGGTCCGACGAGGTGGCGCGGCCCGGCTGCCGTGCAGGCGCGGGCGCCGACCGGAGTTGCAGCGCGGGCGGCGGAGCGGGCGCTGGTGGTCGGCGGCGCAGGCGCGGTCGGGCAAAGCGCGCTGGAGCGGGCGGCGCCGGGCGGGCTTTCGGGCCGGGCTGGTGGGCGGGTCGGGCGGCGGGACGGCGCTGGGAGGCCACGTGGCGCTGCGCGGTTGGACGGGGGAGCGGGGCGGACGCGTCCGTCGGTGGAGGAGAGATGTCCGGCGGCGCGAGGGGAAAAATGCTAGGGTTCATCCGGGATTTGGAGAAGGTTGCACATATTTATTGGTGGAGGGAGCTAGGAGAGTCCAAATGGAGTGCGGTTTTCGCCCACATGATCGTGATCAAACGACCGAGAGCATTGAGATGACTTAGATGGGTTATTGGGCTATTTTGGAGGGTGTTGGGCTGCATTACCAAAAGAGGGCTTTGCGGTTACCCGGTTAACCGTTGGAGTATTAAACGACCTCCAAATGGCGCGAAACTTGACAGGCGGTCTACCAGTGCTATACCAAGGCCGCTTGGCAAACCTCGGGCCATTCCGAGAAAGTTTAACACCCGCACACGAAAAGAGACAAGAAGGGGACGCCGGATGACATAGGAGTGCTGGATTGCAAAACGGACAACGAGGAAGATGCTCGGATGCATGAGACGAACACGTATACAAAATGAGATGCACATGATGACATGGCAAAATGGAACACGCCGGCAAATGACATGGCAATGACAGCGAATAACTGGCGGACACCTGGCGCATCGGATCCGGGGCGTTACAACTCTCCTCTACTAACAAGAGATCTCGTCCCGAGATCTTAGGACCGAGACGGGGAAGAATGAGGATGAGGTGAAACAAGAACGCAAGAGGGAAAATGAACAAAGTAGAGAGCGCTCAGGTAGAAGAGAGAAACAAAGAATATGACGAGACCCAAAAGCTCAAGAGACAAAATAGATTCTGAAACCACTCCGGTTAGAACAAGATAGACAAGGAATAAGAACGAAAGAATTGTGATAGGAACCCAGTTGAACATAGAATGGAATAGAACTTGAACTTAACAAGATGGCATGACACTTGACGAGAGGAACCACACAATGCCTCCGGAAGAATTGAAATAGTGGAATGAAAAGAACAGAGAAGAAAAAATAACAACTTCTTGGTCGAATGAATTTGAAAAGCATCCTTGCAAAGAAAAAATTGAACGAATTTGTTGAGAAAATCAACAACAAAGAATTTAATTGTTGTGGACTTATGGATAACATCTCAAAATTATGAGGTGATAACCGACCACGAGCGGAAAAGATTAAATAACTGGGAAGAAAGAAGAAATGCAAAACTCCATTTCTAAAGAATACGGAGAATTAATTGCACTTTGATATGCAAGAAGAAAGATACTTGAGCTCCTCCAAAAGAATCTTGATGAACACTAGAAGAATGAATTAAATACTGACGAACCACCGTGAAGAGCTCCGGTAAAATAAAGGATGATGAGACAAAATTCGAGGATGGAAAGAATAAGATTAAGGCCTTGTGATGATTCTGATGGAGGTTCCGACGAGATGGCAAAGGAAACTTTGAACTCCGGGAAAGAAAAGATGAAAAACACTTTGAACCGAGAGATTATTTATGATGAATAATCTTTGAAGGAAGGAATTAATCAACTTGATGAAAGAGAATAAGAATTACGTTATGCTTATCCTCCACCAATTAAATTGATGCGAAGCAATGGATTTGCATACTACTTATTCGCGTTGAAAAAGATTAAGGGGGGATATAGCACGAAAATTTGAGAAAGTCTTCTTGAACCACCGGTAGGATTTGGAAAGAACGAATTAGTTGATGTGATTACAAATGAAAAGGAATCTTGAACGAACCACCATTAGAAATGAAAATGAACGAAGAAAAGAGAATGAATTGCCGGGAAGAATTAGAAAAGCACGAAGATACTTGAGGGAATTTAAAGAGACGAGAATGTAGAGATGGCGAACTGATTGAAGAATACTTGAATGAAGCACCAGAAGAATATTGAGACGAGCGAAGGGGCACGGATATAGAATAATTGGAGAACGAATTTCACAACTTAGAGCGAAGAAATATTGCGAAAAGATGGCCTCCGGATGATCTAAAGAGAAAGCAACTCCTGAAATGCTCCGGATGGATGAAAAGAATTTGCACGACTGGAAAAAAATTTGAGAGGATAACATCAAGCTAGCACCACGAATCTCCGGGAGAATGGACAAGATTTAGGAAAATTCTTCTTCGGTCTTCAAATGTTGAGAATGACGACGAGAAACACCATCAAATTGTTGAGGTACTCAGGGAGAATGAAAAAGCGAAGAGGTTGAGCCAACAATGAAATGATTTGAAAACGATCTTAGAGGATTTACTTGACTGATGAGAAATAATTCTTACGTCAAACTTTGAAAAGAGTTTGTGACTAGCTCCGGGAAAATTAGAAGAGTCAGGTTAGATCCTGGGAAAAAACCTGTGGGTTAGGGCCCACTGAAAGAAACACCGTTGGAAAGGATTGTCGAACGAGAAATGATGCACCAGAATGATTGAAAGATTTGAATGAGGTGACAACCTCGAAATAATTCAATACAACACTACTCTTCTGAGACATCTTCATCACTCCGGAAGGGTAAACTGGCGAGAGGCGAACGATCAGAGGGAAATATTTGAGCTGAGGGAAATAATACGATCGACAACGAAAAACTTGAATTTGGATCCACCGGAAAGAAAACAAGACGGACATTGATGAACAAGACGAGAATTCACCGATTGAAACAATTGAGGAAAGACTGAAGATACTACGCACGAATGAAATTGATGCTCGAATAGAGGCTCAAACTCCAAGAATAAAAGGGGTGGGAGGGCGGGAAAAAAAACACAGGAAACTTGGAACGGGGATCCGATGAATAACTTGAAGAGAAAAACAGCAGTTGAAATGATTGAGGAGAGAAAGCAAAGGCTACGCATGAGTAGGATGGATACTCGATTATGGACTCCGTTTCCGAAAAGAAGAAGGGTGGGCGGGCGGGAAAAACAAGGACAACTTCGGAAAGGGAAAACAACGTCGATTGGAAAGAGCCGAGGATTGATCTCCAAAAGACAAAGAGGGTCGAATCAACTTGACGACGAAAGCACCAGACAAAAGAGGATGGACAATGAACGAAAATTAACCGCGTGATCCTAAAGAAAAAATTTGAACGGGAAGAGGATTAGTTCAAATACCTACGTCAAGATTCCTTACCAGAGCAACAAAGGGGCCGAGGAGTAAAAAGAAATCCTACTCTTTGATATAACTAGACTCCAAAAAAGTTTTATTCTAGACTCGACAACGACCAACTACACGATCAAACAAGGGGGCTCCTAGGGTCGATCGAGGCTCTGATACCAACTTGTCACACCCAAGATGCGACCCTATGCTAAAGGACCTCGAAGTTCCCACTAAGGATAGAAGCCCATCTTGAAGACGCTTTTGCAAGGTGGATATCATTACATCAACATTACATAATGGATGGGGATACATACAAGGGATAGAAATGCCGCAATAATACATCAATATACATGAGAACAACATCCGACTACGGATGAAACATAAACAGAAACTCAGACGACATCCACCCTGCTAGCCCATGCTGCCGACCTGGAACCTATCCCCTGATCGAAGAAGCAGAAGAAGAACTCCAAAACAAGTAAACATCGCTCTCGCGTCATGATCATCGCAATACATGTACCTGCAACTGTTGTTGTAGTAATCTGTGAGCCACGAGGACTTGCAATCCCATTACCATGGGTATCAAGACTAGCAAAGCTTAATGGGTAAGGAAGGGGTAAAGTGGTGAGGTTGCAGCAGCGACTAAGCATGTATGGTGGCTAACTTACGCAATTAAGAGCGAGAAAAGAAGAAAAGCAAACGGTCGTCAACTAGTAATGATCAAGAAGTGACCCTGAACTCCTACTTACGTCGAACCACTCTGATGAACATTTCGATATCTCATACATGCAAAACGGAGCTACGGATGATGAGTTATGGCATGTTGAACAGAGGCATAAAATGCAAAATAAAAGGACTTAGAGAAAATTTCAACCTCCGAGATCTAGGGTTCTTGGCACATAGATCGAGGTACGCCGGGGAACTCGCCGGAGTCGGAGAAAAAGGGCGCCGGCGGGTCAGAGAGGCGAGATCCGCCCCTCCCGCGGCCGGATCAGGCCGGAGGTGGACGAGGAGGTGCGGGCGGCCTCGGGCGTGGGCCGGGAGGCACGGTCCGGCGAGGTGGCGTGCTCCGGCGGCCGGAGCTGAAGGCGCGGTGCCGCCGGAGTTGCAGGCGGCGCGGTGGTGGAGCGGCGCGGTGGTCGGCGGCAGGGCGGTCGGGAGGCGCGGGAGCGGGCGCGACGGCGGACGGGCTTCGGGGGCCCACGGCGGTTCTGGTGGGCCGGCGGCGGGGACGGTGCTAGGAAGCCACATGGCGCTGCACGGTTGGACGGGGGAACGGGGCGGACGCGTCCGTCAGTGGAGGAGAGGGTGTCCGGCGGCGCGAGGGGAAAAATGCTAGGGTTCATCCGGGATTTGGAGAGGGTTGCACATATTTATAGGTAGAGGGAGCTAGGAGACTCCAAATGGAGTGCGGTTTTCGCCCACACTATCGTGATCGAACGACCGAGAGCATGGGGATGACTTAGATGGGTTATTGGGCATTTTTGGAGGGTGTTGGGCTGCATTACAAAAATAGGGCTTTGCGGTTACCCGGTTAACCGTTGGAGTATCAAACGACCTGCAAATGGCTCGAAACTTGACACGCGGTCTACCGGTGCTATACCAAGGCCGCTTGGCAAACCTCGGGCCATTCCGAGAAAGTTTAACACCCGCACACGAAAAGAGACAAGAAGGGGACGCCGGATGACATAGGAGTGCCGGATTGCAAAACGGACAACGGGGAAAATGCTCGGATGCATGAGACGAACACGTATGCAAAATGAGATGCACATGATGACATGGCAAAATGCAACACGCCAGCAAATGACATGGCAATGACGGTGAATAACTGGCGGACACCTGGCGCATCGGATCCGGGGCGTTACAGCAAGGCTGCGGAGTGCTCGCTTGCAACTATTGTTTGAGGTGAAGGTCTCGAAGACTGTCAATACTGTATTGTTGTTTTCCACGGGATGGTGCTCTGTTGTATTGTTGATGAGGATATCCTCGCCGCTCTTGGCCACCTGCCGGAGTATCCAACATGCTCTAAGGCTGTGTGTTGGCATGGTATCCGTTGTACTGTGAATTTTGCATGGCCCATTGAGCCATCCCTCCAATATAGTTCCACGCCCTGTAGTGGGCTTTGGTTTCTTTGTAATTGGATCGGGTGACTTGCGAGAGTACACCCTTTTAGATCGGACGGGGGGGGGGGGGGTCTAGTGAGAGCCGGAGGATCGCAGAATTTTGTTTGGGTTTTCCAGGCGCTCTCCATCGCACAAGATGCTTACGTACTATGGCCGCCAAGTCGTGAAGTGTGCTATGTCACGGGGACTTATGGCATTGAGGATTCCCTTGTCCGTGCAATTTTGCAAAAGAATGAAATTGCGTCTTCCTCATGACGATCCTTGACCTTGCTCATTACAAGGAGGAATCTGGCCCAATAGTGATGTACTGTCTCTTGGGTCTCTTGTCTAATGTGGGAAAGATCACTTATGTCTGGGTGGGTGGGTAGATTTAGGTCCAAACCCTGACCCGATCTGAGGCCTAGGGGCGGAGGAGTTTCCGAGCTTAACAGTTCGGGCTTCGGGATGTTACCCAATAGTTCTGGCCCGCTGTCAGATTCTAGGTTTGAAGCTTGGGCCATGTCCTCCCGTGAACGGGTATCCGGCTCGGAGAGCTTGGGAATCCGGACATAGTTTGTCCTCAAAATAGAGGAAGAATCGCTACATTGCTCCTCCACCACCGCTATCTGATGGGTGACCAGTGGAGATTTAATCTCCCTTTGGTCGGGTTTAAGCCCGATCCGATCATAATCCGTAGCGACTCCCAGGGCGGCCATGCGATCCAAGAGCTCGTTAAAGGAAGAGAGCTCTATTGGATCCATCTGCTCGGCGAATACCGAGCTGACGTGGAGGCTGTTTTTGATGACCCGAGAAGTCATCGTCGGCGCGACGGCCGAACGGGCGGTCATGACGAAGCCGCCTAGTCGGAGAGTTTGGCCTACGGCCAGGGCTCCCCCCAAGGTGATGTTGTCCTTGACAACAAGACGAGCCATCCAGCCTTATCGTGACGGCGCAGTGGAACTCTCAATGAAAGCACCAATGTCGGTGCCAAAACTGGCGGATCTTGGGTAGGGGGTCCCGAACTGTGCGTCTAAGGCGGATGGTAACGGGAGGCGGGGGACACAATGTTTACCCAGGTTCGGGCCCTCCCGATGGAGGTAATACCCTACTTCCTGCTTGGCTGATCTTGATGATATGAGTATTACAAGAGTTGATCTACCACGAGATCGTATAGGCTAAACCCTAGAAGCTAGCCTATGATTCTTATTGTTCTTGTCCTACGGACTAAACCCTCCCATTTATATAGACACCGGCGGGGGCTAGGGTTACACAGAGTCGGTTACAAGGGAGGAGATCTACATATCCGAATTGCCAAGCTTGCCTTCCACGCAAAGGAGAGTCCCATCCGGACACGGGGCGAAGTCTTCAATCTTGTATCTTCATAGTCCAACAGTCCGGGCAAAGTATATAGTCCGGCAGTCCGAGGACCCCCTAATCCAGGACTCCCTCACGGGTCGAGAGAAAAGATCCGTTGTTTGCTGAAACACAAGGGAGCCGCGGAGCACCAACCTGCGATTGGGGTGGTGTTGTGTAGGCAACGGTGGCTGCTTAGCCAGGCGTTAATCGAGGCTGCATGGGGAAGTGGAGGTGCCCATGTCCCGTCAGCCGCTACGCGTCAATCAAGGCCGCAGGCGGTTGGGGCCCACGGCGCTCTGCACTTGCCCCTTGGCTTCGCCTCAAAGCCAAGACCGAGCGCATCTTGGGCCTAGGGGCTACTGTCGGCGTTCTGGGATTGGGGGTCCCCAGACTTTTCTGCCTGCGGCCCACGACGTGGCTCCACTAACGGCCTGGTACGACCCATCTTCACCAGCAAACACTCAAGACCCTCGCGAGGGACCAAGCCTCACGAGATGGACGACACAAGACCTCCTCAGGGCTGCCTCACTAGGCTGGCTCGCGAGGAGCTGAGAGATCAAGGCGAGGGGCATCTCGCGAGGTTTCCGTGGCGTGAGCCATGACGACCAAGGCCAGACGGGCACCAGGTGGGCGCCAGCAGGCGCAGAGTACCGGTTGCCTCTTTGGTGATAAAGGGGCAGGTGCAGACGAGGAGTCCCGAGGCATCAGGCAAAGGTTTCCATATCGGTGCAACAAGACCAAGACCAGCAGGACGGAGGTCATCGCGGAGCCCACGACATCGTCACCACCAGAGCCTTTGGCAGGCGAAGACGACCTTTTGTCAGGATAGCTTGTACTAGTTGTCCCCCTTCAAATTGGCCGTTGTGGGATCCCTTCCCACCTAAACATTTGGGAAGAGGACCAGGGCCTCTATAAATAGGACTAGCCACCACCATAGAAGGCAACGGATCTTGGATTGGATCCATTCCATCCTCACATGCATGAGATCACCGAGCTCAAGAACACCTCCCCTTAGGAGGTCGTTCTTCCCTTGTACTTGTTCATCCCAAGCCTGCAAGGCAATCCACCACACCACACTGGAGTAGGGTATTACACCACAACGGTGGCCCGAACCAGTATAAACTCTTGTGTCCCTTGTTCCGTGGGTTCGGCGAGCTAGGCCTTGAGATCGTTGTGAGAGTGTGAGCTAGGGGGAGCGAGATCTTCGTGCGCACCCCAGAGTTCGAACCTCAAGGGTTTTGCCGGAACCCGTAATCCGACACATTCGTTGCAAGGAGGGGGTGAAATCCTGGAGACCCATGGCGTCTCCAAACGCACTCGTCGGTTTGGTCAGTTGAGCGGCGCCCGCTATGAGGTTCGAACGGCGTGGGCGCTGTACAGCAAGCGAAGAGGCGAGTCTTCGACGCACCCCGACCTAGCGCGCCAAATGTTGGATTACGGGCTCCGCAGACCCAAGATAGATTCGAACTCTGGGGTTCATGCGAAGAACTCAACCTCCCCAGTCTACCAACTCGTCGATCTCACGGCCTAGCTTGATGAACTGGAAGGAAATGAGACATAGCAGTTTACCCAGGTTCGGGCCACCTTGCGGTGTAAAACCCTTCTCCTACTTTGTGGTGGATTGGCCTCGAGGTGGGCTGAGGATGAACTACTAAAGTGGGGAGAACAACCTCAGGAGGTGTGTTCTTGTGTTTGTGTGAGCTGGTGAGGGTGAGGATGGACTGGATCTGGATCCCCCGTATGGTGATGGCTAGGCTCTATTTATAGCGGCCTTGGTCCTCTTCCCAAAATAAAGGCAGGAAGGGATCCCACAACGGCCAAAGTCGAAGGGATACAACTAGTACATCTTATCCTAACGAAAGGTGGTCTTTGCCTGCAAAGCTTCTGGTCATGTCGCCGTAGTGGACTCAGCGATGACCTCCGTCCTGCCGTCCTGGTGGTCTTGGTCTTGTAGCATGGAAATGGAAACCTTTGGTTGATTCCTCGGGACTCAGCGCCTGCGCTTGCCTCTTTAGCACCAAAGAGGAAACCTGCTGTACTACGCCCGCTGGCGCCCGCCCGGCCATGGTCGTCATGGCTTGCGTCATCCGAGCCTCACGAGGTCAGGGCTTGCATAGAAACCTCCGCTCCTCAGGAGTCAGCCTAAGTAGGCCGCTCCTTCTGGAGGTCTTGCGTTGTTGGTGCCAAAGATGGGCCGTACCAGGTCGTCGATGGAGCCACGCCGCACGCCGTAGGCTGGCAAGTCTGGGTATCCCGGTTCCCAGAACACCGACAACCACCACCACTACTTCCGCATTGACAATTCCAAAGCCACCACCGCTTTTCCGCTACCACCATTTGACATTTGACCATTGAGATATTGAGTTCGCGGGTTTTCCATTTCTGAAGGTGTTTTTGCTAATTAGGAACTGTTCGAAACCGACGTCATTGCCGCTCATCATCGCCGCAAATTTGTCATCGACAATGACCACTTAATTATTTTGACACCCCAACCGTCAGCAAGAACGGTAACCTCAACAAGATCATTGTACATTCTCCTTGCCATTGCATTGTTAACCCCGAGCCCATTTTGCGTTACTTGCCTATTGAGACTAGCCATCGAGTATCGCCGGACAATGGTACTTATGCACTTTAGTGATGATCGATCTGCACCTTCCATTGTGTGCGTATATTATCATATCATCTCTTGTGTCATAAGATTGTTCCCGTATATACATGAATGTTATCTTGGTTCAAGCATTGAACATAGTGGCCATATAAAAAAAGCTTTCAATCAAAGAGAAAATAAATATCTTGTAAGAAAGAGCCATAGCATCATACCACATTGCATATCAAATTAACACCATTGATCATCTTGGATCATCGTGAGTACAACACCAGGAACCATACATGCATAGCATACTTGGGGTAGAAAGTCGATACATCTTGTCTCACATATGTTGTGAACAAGTGTCGTATCTCGCCTGTTGAGCAATCGTGCCAGCATCTCTCTAGAGTTGTGAAACAAGAGCATTTTCCATGGGTTCCACATATTGAGGTCATTCCTTGGTTGCACGACCCCATTTATCTATCCATGTGTGTGTGTTTCCGTGTGCCATTCATTTCTATTGGTCTTCTTGTTTCACTTGTGAATTTGTGAATCTCTTTAACATTGCTGACTCTTACTAACAATTCTTTAATATTGTGCCACATGTATTAACCAAGCCACTCTATAAGCTTTACTTTGTAGGTGTGAGTGAACAAGTCTGGTACCAATTCCACTATTCTTTTACTTCACATTGAGTGAAACAGGATACATCCTCAACTTTGGGAAAAGGTATCTTGGTATTGTTTATCTCATTGCCTACTCACCTCTACTTGAGTCTTGTGATGGATAGGCAAAGCACATCTACTTTGGTCTACACTAACAACGACGAGTTCAATGCCATGAAGGACCACATTAACGCCAAGATGGATGCTCAAACGGAGGAGCTAAAAGCCCTCATCAAGACTGGCAAGGGGTCTCCCTCATCATTGATAAGACTCTCAAGTGCACATGCTTCAGAGCTACTGATAAGTCTGCAACGTATCTATAATTTATGAAGTATTGATGCTGTTATATTATGATTCTTTGATGTTTTGCAATAATTTTATAGCAACTTTACATCATTTTTTGGGACAGCCTATTGACCCATCGCCCAGTGCCAGTTGCTGTATTGTGCTTGTTTTTTACATCGCAGGAAATCAATATCAAACGAAGTCCAAACACCACGAAACTTTTTATGTATTTTTTATGGACCAGAATACATCCAGTGGGCCAGAGAAGAACCTGGGGGGTGCCCTGAGGGGGGCACAACCCACCAGGGCGCGCCTGGGGGCCCAGGCGCGCCTAGGTGGGTTGTGCCCACCTCGGTGGCCTTCCACACACCCTCTTTGCCCTATAAATTTCAAAATATTCCAAAAAAACCTCGAGGTTAACCTAGATCAGCAGTTCATTCGCTGCAAGGCTTTGTAGCCATGAGAAACCAATCTAGACCCTGTTCCGGCACCCTGCCATAGGGGGGAATCATCACCGATGGCCATCTTCATCATCCCGGCGGCCACCATGATGAGGAGGGAGTAGTCCACCCTCGGGGCTGAGGGTTTGTACTAGTAGCTATGTGTTTAATCTCTCTCTCTCTCATGTTGTTGAGATGTCACGATCTTGATGTATCACGGGCTTTGTTAATATAGTCGGATCATATGGTGTTTTCCCCTCTCTATCTTGTTGTGATGAATTGATTTTTGCCTTTGAGATTTCATTTTATCGGATTGAATACTTTCATGGATTTAAGAGCACTTGATATATGTCTTGCATATGAATACTCGTCGTGACATTGGGGTATCGTATTGATTCACTTGATATATGTTTTGGCACTCAACTCGCAGATTCCCAAGGTGACATTGGGGTAATCTTCACATAGGGGTTGATGCACGTTCTTGTCTTTGTTTCTCCAGTAGAAATCTTGGGGCACTCTTTGAGTTTCTTTGTGTTGGATTGAATATTATGAATCTGAAATTATTTGGTGTTATTTTAGTACGAACTCTTGGATAGATCGATTGGAAAGAATAGCTTCGTGGTGGTTTCGTACCCTACAAACGATTTGTTCTTATGTTCTCCGCTAGATAGGAACTTCAGAGTGATTCTTCATCGCACTTTGAGGGGTGGTTATATGATCCAATTATATTAGCACTGTTGAGAGATTGCACTAGTGAAAGTAAGAACCCTAGGCCTTGTTTTCAAGCATTGCAATATCGTTCGTGCTCCATTTTATCAATTGCTACCTTGTTGTTTTTATTGTTCTTGTTACAAAAATCAATATCTACTATCCATATTACACTTGTATCACCATCTCTTCGCCAAACTAGTGCACCTATACAAATTACCATTGCATTTGGTTTGTTGGGGACACAAGAGACTTTTTATTATTTGATTGCAGGGTTGTTTGAGAGAGACCATCTTCATCCTACGCCTCCCATGGATTGATAAACCTTAGGTTATCCACTTGATGGAAAATTGCTACTGTCCTACAGAACTCCGCGTTGGAGGCCCAACACGTGTCTACAAGAATAAAGTTGCGTAGTAGACATCAAGCTCTTTTCTGGCGCAGTTGCTGGGGAGGCGAGTGCATGAAGGTATATCTTTAGATCTTGCAATTGATTCTTTTAGTTTCTTGTTTTATCACTAGCTTGGTTCGTAAAAGAAAATACAAAAAAAATGGAATTGAGGCTGTATCGTATTATTCATCTTTATAATGTCTTTTGTGAAAGTGATGGAAAGGAAAATTGTGCTCAATTGATAGAGGAAGAGTTCTATAAAATGTTTAGCATAAATGATGAGCATGATTGCAATGTTATTAGTATGAATTCTTTGAATATCCATGATGCTAATGATATGGAAAGCCATAAGCTTGGGGATGCTACATTTGATGAAGATGATATTTTTAGTCCCCCAAGATTTGATGTGCAAATTTGTTATAATGATTGCATGCCTCTGATTTATGATGATTATATTGATGAAAGTGGATTTGGAGAGGTCCTGACTTTATTTAGTGATAAATCCACCATTTTGGATGAGGCTTCAATTGACCATGATAACAAAGTTGCTATCTATGATGATTATGGTGATGACATGTATGCTATAAGGAATAATGATAACCATGAAACTTGTCATCATGATTTTAATTTTCACTCTCATGATAGTTATTTTGTTGAGTTTGCTCCCACTACTATTGATGAGAAGATATTTGCTTATGTAGAGAGTAATAAGTTTTCTATGCTTTTCTGTCATGAAAATAATGCTTTATGTAATGGTTATATTGTTCAATTTCTTCATGATGCTAGTGAAAATTATTATGAGGGAGGAACTTATGCTTGTAGGAATTGCAATAATATCAGGTTTGCTCTCTATGTGTTGAAAGTTTTGAAGTTATGCTTGTTTTGCCTTCCTATGCTAGTGGATTCTTGTTCCCATAAGTTGTTTGCTCACAAAATCCGTATGCATAGGAAGTGGATTAGACTTAAATGTTCTAGTCATATGCTTCATGATGCTCTTTTTGTGTTTCAATTCTTATATTTTATGTGAGCACCATTGAAATCATCATGCCAAGCTACAAAGGCATTAAAGAAAACCACTTGTTGGGAGACAACCCAACACTTTTACCTACTATTTTTGTGTGTTCACATGATTATGCTACTGTAGTAATCATGTTGTATTGCACTACTACAGGATGCTGCTAACGCGACACTATGATCAGAGACCCTTCGAGAAACTATGTGCGATGCAATAGTCGCAAACCATCAGAAATGTATAAAACATTTGCGATGACGGATGCATCAAACACGGTTCCGGTTTTAGTTGTCTGTGCGATGAAGGGCATACAGTTCAGTTCAATTAACTGTTTGAGATGAGGAGGAACAAAAGAAACGGGCAGCCAGATGAAGGCGTGTGCGATATACAACATACGGTTCACTCGGATGAACTGTTTGTGATTAGGCAACACAAAATAAATGGTCTGTCGGATGAAGGTGTGTGCGATATACAGCATACGGTTCACTCGGATGAACTTTTTGTGATTAGGCAACACAAAAGAAACGGTCAACCAGATCAAGGTGTGTGCGATATACGCATGCGGTTCACTCGGCCCTTGTCGTTAGTGTGTGACCTCTGTGGCAACCGTTCCCTCCCTAGGTGCCTCTTCGTGTACCGTGGCAACCGTCCACCACCTCTTCCCCTTTCCCTCTCGATTTGGAACTATTGTCGCACGCTCTTCCTCCCTCCTCCATTCGCCTTCACCATTCCTTCTGCCATTGTTCGATCATCTTCTCCATGGAGGGAACAGGCCGGAAACGACCTCGTTATTCTTCCCCGATCTGAATGATGACTCGGTGTAGGAACTCATTGATCGGTGCGACATCATCACCTCGGCTATCATGGGAGGTTCATTCAAGACCATTCTCGACTCAACTAATAACATCACTACAAGGAACCCAAGGGTCCAGGAGTGGTTTGATCTCCCCTATCTTCTTTGCCGTGACCCTGCTGACTGGTGCGGGGACGAGGGAAGACTCGCCTTGTGCAAGTTGATGCCGCTTGATAATGATACGTATGATGTTAAGATGCCATCGCTTGAGGGTAAGGCTTGGGCTGGCGCAAATGGAGATTGGGTTGTTCACATTGGGTACAACTGCGAGTGGGAACTTGTGAATGTGTACACTCGTCACTGGGTTCCACTTCCAAAAATCTTAGACGACTGCCCAGAGGTTGAGTACACCGGTATTCTACGTGAGTTCAAATACGATCATGGTGACTGTCGTCTACGGAAGATAGCAATTTTTCGAGTTCCCAGCTGCTATTGGGATTACTGAAACTATGAAGTTATTACTATCTTCGGCAAGCTTGTTGCCTTCCTTACTTCCACGCCTCGATGGATATTGCTGAAAAATCAATTTTTGTACAAGGATGAGTACTGTGATGCAATTCAATACGCGGGTCTTGTGTTTGTTGCCACCACTCGTGGCACTGTTTTTGCATGGAATCATCATGCTTTCGGTATGTTTGTCTTCCACTGTAATTATAATTGTTTCATCCACATGCATGCGGGTTAGCTAGTTTCCCTTTACTAATTAGTTAACCTTCTTGTTTTTCCAAGGTCCTGTGAACATTCCACCACCTATACTTTTAAATTTTTACAACCAAGGGGGAGATGACGATGCTGATGATCATGAGCATGAGGACGAGCTGGACACATATACACAACTTATTCTGATGGATCACCTCTTCTTATTTTGTGTATACAAGGCACTACTGATGTTACTAAGGAAGCAGGTGTTGTCTCGCATGGTCGCACTCTCCGGACCTATTCCAACATCCGTTGCAGGGTATTCGGGATGGATACTAGTGTACTAGCGCCAACACCTTCTCCCTGGGTCAGTATTGTAAGTCTTGGAGGAAACTAGCTCTTCCTTGGACAAAACTATCCAATGATGGTGGAAGGCGATCCAGCTTCTCTTGACACAATGTTACTACTCCCTCTGTCCCAAAATATAAGAACGTTTTTCATACTAATGTAGTATGAATAACGTTCTTATATTTTGGGACGGAGGGAGTACCATTTATGATAAGCAACTGTATCTATACTCGGACATTGCTATGCTTCCCTACCATCCCAATATGGGTCCTGACATAGGCCGCTTCAGCCTGGATGATCAGTCCTGCGTTGGTCTCGAGATTGACAGTAGTTGGCCCTTCCCAGAGAATCCCTTCTGGTTCAAAGCAAGCGTTTCCAACGGCGACGAGTGGTTGAGCTGAAGTTCATTTCATCGCTTTGTTACTTTTTGTGTGAGAAAAACTTTACTAGAATGTTTTGTTGGAAATGATCTATAATCCAACGTGTATCCTCGTTATCGTTGTGGGTTGATGACTTGTTGTATGTAATCAATGGTACATTTGCATATGCATCCATCAACTCACGCCTGCTAGTGTTGTCCATATGAGTAGTTCTAGTGATTTTAGTTGCAAAAATTAGATAGTGCTAGAGATTTTTAGCTGCATATTTTGACAAACCGCAGTGTTATAAGGTTGACAAATGGCAATGTTACTAGATAAAAAAATGTCAATCTTTCCAGTTTGACAAATGGCAACATACCCAAAATGACAGATATGCAAATCTTACCCAATTGTTTGTACGTGGTTGCACACGGGTCATGCAAAACAAGTGTTTGCATTGAAGGGATGCATAAATCCTGCTCGACACATTTTCCCTTGGCTTCCTGGGGAAGCTATCGGTTTGCATCCGGGTGTTCTAACTAAAATGTTTGCGATGATGTTTTATATTTAAAAACCATTGATGTTTTTTCAAAAGAAAATCGTTTGATAAGTCTGTACATTAAGAGAGAAAAACACAAGTTCGTTCAAACCATATCTTTCATTTAGTCACACTGCGAATTTATATTCATATGATCAAGAATTCGAGATACAGTATTAAACCCCAAAAAAACTATTTCCGGTGGCGGCGGAGGCGGCGTGCCGCGCCGTGGTTGTCGTTGTCGTCCCCCGGGATGCCATTGTTGAAGTCTTCAAGGCAGCACAAAATGTTATTCACCTGTAAATCAAACATCATGTCGTCGCGCGATCGACGGGTGGGGCGTGGGAGGACGGAAACTGGCACCGCTGAGAGGTAGCGGTCGACGGCAGTGTCCCATGCCGCTGTGGGGGCCGCGCGCACGGGCACGGGCACGGGCGCGGCGGGTGCAGCCAAACACACGGGGGCCGGCGCCACGGTGGGTGGAGGGGCACGGGCACGGGCGCTGGTGCTGCCATGTACACAAGCTCGCGCGGGTCCGCGGAGACCTCGCTGACGCCCGCAGCTTCCAGCTCTGCGGTAGTGCTTGGCGACCAGCCCGTCAATGCTACGGGATGGTATTTGGCGCTGTGGGATGGGAGCGGGACGGGAGCGGGGCAGCAACCGCCGCGGCCAGCTTGTTCTGGGCCATGTCCATGAGGCCCCATTCCTCCTTATTTTCTATCTCCTCTGGCTCGGAGTCGACTTCACCAAACTTGAAGACTAGTGGCGGATGATCATTCTGTGGCATGGCATTGTTGGAGGTCTGCGGCTGCGGGAGGGAGGGGAATGGGAGGCGAGCAGTAAGACCGCCCGTATTAAACAACGGCTTGGGTGCCATTAATGGAGAGGAAGGCGGGCGGCCATGGAAGTCAAAGGGCTCGCTTCCCAGTGAGCCTGCACAGCGTCTAGCTCACACGCTTCCCGATGAGCCTGCGCATTGGAGGACAGTTTGCATGCCTCTTGGTCAGCCTGTGCACCGCACTGCGCTCGCACGCCTCCCGTTCAGTCAAGGTCAAGCGGCTGTCCACACGGCACCTCCTACAGCCATTAAAACCAATGGTTAAAAGAACGCACACGGTCTCAATTCTACAAACGTTTGAGATATTAAAGTGGCAGTTTTTTTTCAAAATGCCTTTGTTGGCTGTCTTTATTCGAGTGTGCCTTCTCTCAAAATGGACACGAATAATGCCACAGCATGTCGGGTGCCATTCCATGATAGCACGCCAAGTTTCATGAATTTCAGAGGAGTTTTGGATTTAGTAGATTTTAAAAAACCAGGCATCTCAATGTTTTGCCGGCAATCAACGGTGCCCTGGTGTTTGAAATTCATTCCCATTTCTTGCATAGGACCTAAGCATGCACCCAACGACACATATTTGATTTTTAAACCAATTTATATGCACTGGCGCATGTGCATGTAGTTCAAATTTGAATTATGCACATAAATGCATTGAAAACTCAGTTAATGCTTAAAAATATCCAAACGAACTACGAAAAATCCCAAAAATTGACACAACACTCCTGTTGTTCTATCTTTACACAAGAAAATTTATGAAAGCAATAAGAGGCAATGGATATCGTTTCGAACCCAAAGGTGGGACGCTCCCTACCGAAACCATCATGCTAGTTGTGAGAAGCTCTGGTTTGTGAGAAGATATACCCGAACCTGCCCCGAATGGGACAATTTTATTACCACGGCATGTTGATGCCGCTCCATGATAGAATGCCAAGTTTCACGAATTTCAGACGAGTTATGGATTTACTAGAATTTGAAAACCAGGCATCTCAACATTTTGCCGGCAATCAACAGTGCCCTGGTGTTTGAATTTCATTCTCATCTCTTGCATGGGACCTAGAAATTCACCCAAGGACATCGATTCGATTTTTCAACCAACTTTAGTGCATTGGAGCATGTGCTTGTTGTTCAAATTTGAATTATGCACATAAAATGCCGAGAAAATCAAGTTAATGCATAAAAATGTCAGAACGAACCCCGAAAATCCCAAAAATTGACACAACACTCCTGTTGTTCTATGTTGACATGAGAAAAAATTTGAAAGCAATAAGAGGCAATGGATATCGTTTCGTCCCCAAAGGTGGGACGTTCCCTATCGAAACCATCATGCTTGTTGTGAGAAGCTCTGGTTTGTGAGAAGCATATACCCGAACCTGCGCCAAATGGGACAATTTTTTTACCATGGCATGTTGATGCTGCTCCATGATAGCATGCCAAGTTTCATGAATTCCAGACGAGTTTTGGATTTACTAGAATTTAAAAACCAGGCATCTCAACATTTTGCCAGCAATCAACAGTGCCCTGGTGTTTGAATTTCATTCCAATCTTTTGCATGGGACCTAGAAATTCACCCAAGGACACACATGTGATTTTTCAACCAACTTTAGTGCATTGGAGCATGTGCTTGTAGTTCAAATTTGAATTATGCACATAAAATGCCTACAAAAACCAGTTAATGTATAAAAAAGGCCAAACAAACCCCGAAAAATTCCAAGATTAAACGCAACACTCCTGTTGTCCTCTGTTGGCACTAGAAATTTTTTGAAAGCAATAAGAGGCAATGGATATCGTCCAGTCCCCAAAGGTTGTACGTTCCCTATCGAAACCATCATGCTTGTTGTGAGAAGCTCTGGTTTGTGAGAATCTTATACCCAAACCTGCCCCAAATGGGACAAAAATTTCACCACGGCATGTTGATGCCGCTCCATCATAGCATGCCAAGTTTCATGAATTTCAGACAAGTTTTGGATTTACTAGAATTTAAAAACAAGGTATCTCAACATTTTACCAGCAATCAACAATGCCCTAGTGTTTGAAATTCATTCCCATCTCTTGCATGGGACCTAGAAATTCACCCAAGGACACACATGTGATTTTTCAACAAACTTTGGTGCATTGGAGCATGTGCTTGTAGTTCAACTTTGAATTATGCACATAAAATGCCTAGGAAACCCAGTTAATGTATAAAAAGGCCAAACAAACCCCCAAAAATTCATTCCCATTTCTTCCATGGAACCTAAGCATGCACTGAAGGACACAGGTTTGATTTTTCAACCAATTTTTATGCACCGGAGCATGTGCATGTAGTTTAATTTTGAATTGTGCACGTGAAATGGCTAGAAAGCCGGTTTATTGTACAAAATGTCCAAACGAACCCTGAATAATTCCAATTCTTTTACGACACACATATAGTTGCATGTTCACTGCAGATAAAAGGTCTATCAATTCAAACAGCGTCCATTGCCGTTGTGACCCCATTTTAATACAAATCAATTAGATCCCACACAGTTTATTATCACCAACCGTGTGAGATGTAGTACAAAATATCTTGGAGCACCGTCGGTGTATAGTACGCCTATGGCTTATGCGAGAAGGTGTGTCGGCTATAGTCCACAGCCGGCGTGTCAAGCACACTATCTCACTCCCCAAAAAATCCCGCCTCTACATCCCTCGCAATCTCGAAAATATCTACCGCCTGGAAGGTTTTAATGTTTGATAGCACACGATTAGTATGTGTGGACTGTGTGCGATGTCTCTTACTCCCGCTCTGCTTCAGTACCTTGATTCAAATTGTCAGTAGCCCCGGCATTTTACTCCCGCCTATGCATCCCTCGCAATCTCAAAAATATCTGCTCGCCCTTGATCCAAATTTTCAGTAACCCCGCCTTGTTACACCCGCCTAGTAAAATTTTCAGTTGTCGCAGTATTTCCTCAAACACAACCTTGCTCCCCCCTCCATACACACACCACAAAACCTCCGCTCACACAGACACACACAACCCTCGAAACCATTGGTAGGTTGCCGCCATCGTTGGCGCCTCCATCCTCAACCTCTGCTCGTGTGCCGGGGAGCTCGAGGAGCCAATGGCCAAAAAGAGGTTTATCGCGGCCTTTTCGCCCAACACCAGCGAGGTGGCCGCCGAGGTGTCCCCTTCGTCCTCCACGGGCCCGATCCACCGTCGCCGGTCCCCCGATCCGCCCGCCGCCGCGCCCCTACACAGGTTCGAGGACTTCCTCGTCCGCCCTCAGACCCGGCAGCCGACGAAGTCCTACCTCGAGGTCCGGCAGCGGCGGTGGGGGACGTGGGTCGCCGAGATTACAGATCAAGAGACCCACACCCGCCGGTGGCTCGGTAGCTTCCACACGACCGAGCTCGTGGCCATGGAGTACAACCGCTGGCAGGTCCGCTACCACGGCGTGGCGGCTAGGCTCAATTTCCCCTTTGGCACACGTCCGGTCCACCTCATTCTACCGGAGCCAGGGGTGGTGAGCTCGGCTATGGCGCGGGAGGACCGCGAGGCATGGGAGCGCCTCGAGGCTGAGGCTGCCGACGAGGCCTACATGCAAGAGCTCCGCCGGCAGCACCCGGAGCTCGTGGAGGCGGAGCGTGCGATCTTTGCCGGCGCGGAGGGCGGCGAGGTTATCACGCTCTCCTCTGATGACGAGGTCGAAGGCGGCGAGGACGGTGGCGCCGAGGGCGGCGAAGTTATCATGCTCTCCTCTGATGACGAGGTCAAAGGCGGCGGCGACGGCGGCGCGGAGGGCGTCGAGGTGGGCCCTAAGGACGAGGAGATCGACGTCTACGACTGGAGTAGTGCCTTCCCCAATGACCCCGACGACGGTACTGGCCCGGACCCGGCTCACGGCTCACCGTACATGACGAGGAAGGATTGGCTCGACCTCTAGTTCGACCAAAAGTAGTTTAGCTTAGTTTAAATTTATGTTTTATGTTCGGTTATGCAAAACTATCTTTGTTTATGTTTGAATGCATGCTACTTTTGGTTGAACCTGCTTTGAACTTGATCAAATTGAAGTTTACAACCTTAAGTCTAGGGGATCAACTAGAAAAGGCCAAAAATTACTGGAGTATATATATATCCACTAAGGGTTTTAGTCCTTTAAATTTTTAAGGATCGCCTAAAGATGTCCTTATGACTTGTTTATTTCAGTTCTTCACAATGGATGCTCTATATGTGCAACTATTTGCCGTGCAGTTCGATTTCATCAAAAACAGTTTCAACAATACCACTATGAATTACGTTATTTGGGTGCTGTTAAGGATATTGCAGTTAACATGCCTTTTCGTTTTTCAATTGTTCTTTAGTAACATGCATTGTACTGAATGACTAAATATGCAATCCCATGCTACATAGCAACAAGGAAGAGTGTTACCTTAATGTTCTGATGATGTCTAGATATACATGTAATAAAAATCTTATATAATGGGATGGATGGAGTGTTGTACTACATCATTTTTCAATTGTTGTTTAGCTTCTAATATTAACTTCGTGCTTTTAGGTACATATATCATTGCCAAAGATCCACACTTCGACCCTTTCTGCGCATGGGGCAATGAGATATTCATGAACCAGCATCAAGTGAGGAAACTAATAAAGATTGTTATTAAAATGGGTCAAAATATGTCAATCAAACTATTTGTTTACACTTTATGCAAGACACCAGTGAACTGCAGGATGGTAAGTAAGAACCCTATAGCCTTCTTTTTACTGCCCATAATGAGTTGTGTTAGATGACAATATCTGAATCTTTTTTCTTTTGCAGTGGATCCTGAAGCAGTTTCCTCAAGATTACCTCTCAAACTACATGATTGGCGGCCAGCCATCACAAGGGGTTGGATTAGAGTCCTGCATGCCTTCTGCATCCAAGAGAGCACAATAGGGCCATTCCGCTTCACCTTGTTCAGCAACTCGAATGTCTATCGCCTCTTTCTTTACCATCTATAATAGTACAAGTTTAGAACCCTGGTACATCATTCTTTATTTGGTGCTTATGTAATTCTTAAACATATGTACCTTTGAATCGAATAATGCATTGGTTGTTTGAACATGATGGATATGAATAAAGCTATAGCCTACTTTCAAGTTTAAATTAGGTACAATTTTAAATAGCAGCAATTAAGTTAGGGCGAAATTATGTTGTGCAGGTCATTACGGCACACAGGGTTGCTAAAACACAAACGTTTGTGATGTACACCATAATCCGAGACGGTTCACAGAGAGGAAACGTGTGCAAGCATGCACACAGTTGTCACTTGCAAAGCGTGTGTGATGTCAGACACTATCACATACTGTGCGGGAAAACTAAATGTGTGTGATTGTTTACCCATCGTACACGGTTTATAATCATGAACTGTTTGTGATGTGCCATGCATCGTAAAACTCCCATGCCTAGAATCTGCCTGGAAAACTCCTGTGCCGGGATTCTGCCTAGTTTTAGGCAGAACCAAAAAACTCTGACTGCAATGGCAATGCAAGCACAAACGAGTAGCAAGGATGAAGCGTTTGGGATATTTGAGATATCGGAAACGGTTATTTAGGGACAACTGTATGCATCACGGCTTCCTATCCCCGACGGTTTCTGGGTCGTGTGGGAAGGACCCCCCTATCGCGCACACTCACTTGGCGACGGTTCCAAATGCCCTCACAGAAAGGGGTAAAAAAACCGTTTGCTTAGGATGGACACACACCAGTGTTGCTTTTGTTTTAATAAAGTGCCGAGTAAAGCCTTTGGGATAGTGTGGGTGATAGTTGACTTGAATCTATACAAAAGTAGAAAATTTTTCTTCTAGAAATAGAATTTTTTAAATTCATTGGAACATGATAAAATTCTGAAATTTTTACAGATGATTGATATGTAAGTTCTCTACGTTTTTCTATTTTTTCAGAATTTTTGGAGTAGTAGAAGTATGGTAGTTGTCCATATCATTACAGACTGTTCTATTTTTGACCGATTCTATTTTCAATGCATAGTTTGCTTGTTTCCTAGTTTTTATGGATTATATTGCTCAATGTAAATTGTGGAAATGATATGCTACAGTAGGCATTATGCGATAACAATTATGAATCTTGTCTTTGACAATACCAAAGTGAACCGTTGCTCTTTATCATACAAACCTATCTCACGAAGTTCCATTAAGTTTTGTGTGATTGAAGCTTTCAAGTTTTGGGTGAGATATCGATATGAGGAGAATAAGGAGTGATAAGACCCTAAGCTTGGGGATGCGCAGGGCACCCCAAAGGTAACATTCAAGGAAGATCCAAACAACTAAGCTTGGGGATGCCCCGGAAGGCATACCCTCTTTTGTCTCCAACATTATCGGTAACCTTACTTTGAGCTATATTTTCATTCATCACATGATATGTGTTTTGCTTGGAGCTTCATTTTATTTTTTTATTGTTTGCTTGCTCTTTTTTATAATAATGTTTTGCATCTTTCATTTCAGTAAAATTGTCAAGGATAGCCTTCACCATGCATATTTTGCAAGTATATGAGTTACTGTTTCAAAACAGAAAGTTTATCGATGTTGCAAAAATTCCCGACGAAAGTCGGAATGTGATAAAATGTTGAAACTTTTTGCACAGTAAGCTCTGATAAATTTTCTACAGTGTGGTTAATTTTCATAATTTTTGGAGTTAAAGAAGTATTGATACTCTTGCATTTTTTACAGACTGTACTATTTTGGCAGATTGTTGTTATGTTTGCATTTTTTGCATATGTTTGCTTCTTTAATGATTCTATTTGAGGATAGGAGTATTAAATATGCAGAGGCATTTAGTATGCAATGTTGAATAATAATTTTTGCGATTTGCTACAGTTGAGAATGACAAGGTTTTTGCATTGGTATATACTAACTTATCTCACGAATTCTTGTTGAGTTTTGTATGGATGAAGTTTTTAAGATTTAGGAAAACCATGATATGAGAGGAATTAAGAAGACACAAAAGATCAAGCTTGGAGATACCCAAGGAATCCCAAGATAATATTTCAAGAAGTCTCAAGCATCTAAGCTTGGGGATGCCCCGGTAGGCATCCCACCTTTCTTCATCAAACAATTATCGGTCAGTATAGGTTGAGCCTAAGTTTTTGCTTCTTCACATGAGTTGTGCTATTCTTGGAATGTCATTTTGTTTTGTTTTGCTTGCTTTTTGAATAAAATACTTAAATCTGAAAGTTTTAAATAAGATAGAGTCCTCAGTTAGCTGCCCATTTCCTTAACTACTCGCATGATCTTCACTTATATCTTTTTGGAGTAGTTTCTCATTTACTCTCGTGCTTTACTTATATCCTATGAGTAAACCATTGAATGAATTGAATATCATGAAGTTAAAATTATATCATACCCAGTGGTAGCTTCACGTTGGGTTTAGAAAGTGAAAACTTTTGAAGCTTGATAATCACAATTTTGGTCATACAAGCAATTCATGAATGATTACTATAAGGAAGAGAACTTTCACATGCAAATACACTATCTTGGAAATCTTTTGTGATTGTGACCCCCATCAAAATATTATATGCCAAAATTGTTGATGTTGGACAGGGAAGACAATGTAACGAATTGTGTTTGTTTATATTCACATATAAGTTATAGTGTCATAGATCCTTTAACATGTGGTGCTTGCCCCCCATCTTTGCTAGCCAAAAATTCCGCACCAAGTAGAGATACTACTTGTGCATCCAAAAACCCTTAAACCCAAATCTTATTTTCAAGAGTCCAACATACCTACCAAAGGATTGCGCAAGATCCTTCAAGTAAGTTGTCATCGGTGCAATAAGGCAATAAAAATTGCTTCTAAAAGTGTTAGATCATTTAGTGTAAGAGAAAATTGAGCGTTGTACGAACTTGTGATGGCAAAGAATAAAAGCGACATACTGCATAATAAAGGTTGCTATCATAAGGGGCAATATAACGTGATGTTCTCTTGCACTAAGGGGTGAGCATACAAACAAAAAGCGCATCCCAACCTCTGCTTCCCTATGCGAAGGGCCTATCTTTTACATTTATGTATTTACTTCTATGCATGAGTCAAAGTTTTTCTCTATATTCCTTTTTATTTTTCTCTTTTGGTAAGCATCATGTGGTGAGGAAAGATCTAGGCACATATATCCAGTTGGATATGGGTAGCATGATTTATTATTGTTGACATCACCCTTGAGGTGAATATGTTGGGAGGCGAAATTGTAAGCTCCTATCTTTCTATGTGTCCGGTTGAAACGTTTTGCTCATGTGTATGTGGTGAGTGTTAGTAATCATAGAAGACTATATGATGGTTGAGTATGTGGAGCTCTTACTTAGACTCTGTTGAATAAGTTGAACTACAATTTTTTGCTGACTAATAATATAGGTTGTTGAGTTTTAAGAGAATTCACTGTTTGAACCTTAACATGTCAATTGGTTGCTACTTTACCAAGATGAATTTGATCAGAAAGAATTGCTATTATGATGCTAGGAAAAGTGATTGAAATTTCCATTTATCAAACTTATGCACTTTGCTAGCATTCACACTTCATGAATTATATCTTTTATCATTTAGCTACTCGACGATGAGTAGGAATTAAGCTTGGGGATGTTGATACGTCTCCAACGTATCTATAATTTATGAAGGATTCATGCTGTTATATTATCATTCTTGGATGTTTTACAATAATTTTATAGCAACTTTATATCATTTTTTGGGACTAACCTATTGACCCAGTGCCCAGTGCCAGTTGATGTTTTTTGCTTGTTTTTTACATCGCAGGAAATCAATATCAAACGATGTACAAACACCGCGAAACTTTTTATGGATTTTTATGGACCATAAGACATCAAGTGGGCCAGAGAAGCACCTCAACAGCAACCACGAGATTGGTTTTTATGGGACTCAAGACCCCAAGGAGTATCTCGAGTGGGAGCACAAAATGGACACCTACCTCAAGCTACTTCAAGCCCCCCCCCCCCCCCCGAAGATCAACGGAAGTGCGCCACAAGTAACTTCCATGACTACCGTCGATATGGTGGCTTCACAGACCTTCGAAGAGCTTTAAGATGAATTGGCCCAAGATGAAGAAAGCTATGAGGCGGGAGTTTTTTCCTTCCACTTACAAGGAACAACTTCTACACCAATTGGAGAACACCATACAAGGATCCAAGTCCATTGACGAGTACTTCAAGGAGATGAAGAAAGCCTCACGACGAGCTGGTGTGGACGACCCCATTCAGATGAACTTCCACTTCATGATGGGATTGAACAACGACATCTCCAACACTATCTTCCTCGAGAACTACAAGTCCCTCGACGACAACTACATTAGTGCTCTCAAGGCGCAACAACAACTCATGAAGGCCAAGGCTTCTCCACCCAAAGCATACTTCATGATGACCAAGCTCCACGACAGCGGGCATGAGGATAGTACCACCAAAAGCTCCAAGCCCGACAAGCTCCATGACGATGCTCCCAAGTTCTACTTCGCCGCCATTCCATTTTGTGGCATTGATGATGCCGAGTCTACCATGACTCTTTTCGAAGAAGCTGCGGAGACGACTACAACTATCACTACTAGGGAAAAGCTTATGAACAGAGACTTATCAAAACTGCTTGTCAAAAGCACACGCTACTGCAATCTAATGGTAGCGCGTCCCTCATAAAAAGCGCTACTACTATAACTGTCACACCGTTGCCACCAGGATTGGTATAGTAGTAGGTCCCGTCTACGAAACGCGCTACTGCTAACAAAATAGTAGCAGCGCTGATACGTCCATTTTGCATCATGCTTTTATATCGATATTTATTGCATTATGGGCTGTTATTACACGTTATGTCACAATACTTATGCCTATTCTCTCTTATTTTACAAGGTTTACATAAGGAGGGAGAATGCCGGCAGCTGGAATTCTGGGCTGGAAATGGAGCAAATATTAGAGACCTATTCTGCACAACTCCAAAAGTCCTGAAACTCCACGGAATATCTTACAATAAATAATAAAAATCCTCGCCAAACATGAAGGCCAGGGGGGCCCACACCCTGTCCACGAGGGTGGGGGGCGCGCCCCCTACCTCGTGGGCCCCCTGGTGGCTCTCCGATGCCCATCTTCTGCTATATGAGGTCTTTCATCAAGAAAAAAATTCAAAAGCATCCTTTCGGGACGAAACTCCGCCGCCACGAGGCGGAACCTTGGCGGACCAATCTAGGGCTCCGGCAAAGCTGTTCTGTCGGGGACACTTCCCTCCGGGAGGGGGAAATCATCGTCATCATCATCACCAACGCTCCTCTCATCGGGAGAGGGCAATCTCCATCAACATCTTCACCAGCACCATCTCCACTCAAAACCCTAGTTCATCTCTTGTATCTAATTCTTGTCTCCAAGTCCGGGATTGGTACTAGTAGGTTGCTAGTAATGTTGATTACTCCTTGTAGTTTATGCTAGTTGGTTTATTTGGTGGAAGATCATATGTTCAGATCCTACATGCATATTAATACCCCTCTGATTATGAACATGAATATGCTTTGTGAGTAGTTACGTTTGTTCCTGAGGACATGGGAGAAGTCTTGCTATTAGTAGTCATGTAAATTTGGTATTCGTTCGATATTTTGATGAGATATATGTTGTCTAGCCTCTAGTGGTGTTATGTGAACTTCGACTACATAACACTTCACCATTATTTGGGCCTAGAGGAAGGTATTGGGAAGTAATAAGTAGATGATGGGTTGCTAGAGTGACAGAAGCTTAAACCCTAGTTTATGCGTTGCTTCGTATGGGGCTGATTTGGATCCATATGTTTCATGCTATGGTTAGGTTTACCTTAATACTTTTGTTGTAGTTGCGGATGCTTGCAATAGAGGTTAATCATAAGTGGGATGTTTGTTCAAGTAAGAACAACACCCAAGCACTGGTCCACCCACATATCAAATTATCAAAGTACCGAACGCGAATCATATGAACGTGATGAAAACTAGCTTGCCGATATTCCCATGTGTCCTCGGGAGCGCTTTTACTATTATAAGAGTTTGTCCAGGCTTGTCCTTTGCTACAAAAAGGATTGGGCCACCTTGTTGCACTTTATTTACTTTTGTTACTTGTTGCTCGTTACAAATTATCCTATCACAAAACTATCTGTTACCACTTATTTCAGTACTTGCAGAGAATACCTTGCTGAAAACCGCTATCATTTCCTTCTGCTCCTCGTTGGGTTCGACACTCTTACTTATCGAAAGGAATACAATAGATCCCCTATACTTGTGGGTCATCAAGAATCTTTTCTGGAGCCGTTGCCGGGGAGTGAAGCGCCTTTGGTAGGTGGAATTTGGTAAGTAAAAATTTATATAGTGTGCTGAAATTTACTGTCACTTGTTACTATGGAAAGTAATCCTCTGAGGGGCTTGTTCGGGGTATCTTCACCCTGTCCAGTAGAGCAAAGAGTTGCTCCTCAACCTACTGAACCTATTGAAAATGAAACTCCTTTTGAAGTTCCTTCGGGTATGTTGGAAATACTGCTAGCTAATACTTTTGCAGGAGATGGAAGCAAGCATCCTGATGAACACTTAAGATATGTGGATGAGGTTTGTGGATTATTTAAGCTTGCAGGTATACCCGATGATGTTGTTAAGAAGAAGGTCTTCCCTTTATCTTTGAAGGGAGATGCATTGACATGGTATAGGCTATGTGATGATACGAGATCATGGAACTACAAAAGACGGAAATTGGAATTTCATCAGAAATTTTATCCTATGCATCTTGTTCATCGTGATCGCAATTATATATATAATTTTTGGCCTCGCGAAGGAGAAAGGATCGCTCAAGCTTGGGGGAGGCTTAAATCAATGTTGTATTCATGCCGCAATCATGAGCTCCCAAGAGAAATAATTATTCAAAGTTTTTATGCTCGACTTTCTCGTAATAATCAAACCATGCTCGATACTTCTTGTGCTGGCTCTTTTATGATGAAGACTATTGAATTCAGATGGAATTTATTGGATAGAATTAAACGCAACTCTGAAGATTGGGACCTCGACGAAGGTAAGGAGTCAGGTATGACACCTAAGTTTGATTGTGTTAAATCTTTTATGGATACCGATATTTTCTGTAAGTTTAGCACTAAATATGTGTCCTCGGGATCGCTTTTCCTATTATAAGAGTTTGTCCAGGCTTGTCCTTTGCTACAAAAAGGATTGGGCCACATTGCTGCACTTCATTTACTTTTGTTACTTGTTGCTCGTTACAAATTATCCTATCAAAAAACTATCTGTTACCACTTATTTCAGTACTTGCAGAGAATACCTTGCTGAAAACCGCTATCATTTCCTTCTGCTCCTCGTTGGGTTCGACACTCTAATTTATCGAAAGGACTACGATAGATCCCCTATACTTGTGGGTCATCAAGCGCGTTTTAAGGCGACAATGCTACAACTAAGAAAAGGAAAATAAAAGATGATTACCTATAGTAGCAGCGCGTTTGCAGAACAGTCGCTATAGCTAACTTATCTATAGCAGTAGTGCGTTCCGCCAAAAAGCTCTATAGCTAATTAGCTATAGCACTTGTTGGGAAAAAGCGCTACCACTAAGTTTGACTTGCCCTTGCGCGGGTGTCCCTCCTTCCCCCCATTCTCCATTATTCTCGCGTCTCCTACCTCTCCCTTTCCGCCCCTGCTCCCTCGTTTCCCCTGCTCCCTTGCTGCCCTGCCTCCGTCGCCGTCACCGGTGTTGCCACCAGAACCGCGTGGCATCACCACCACCGGAGCTGCACGACATCGTCACCAATGGAGTGGCGTGTCGTCGACGCCCCCGGAGCCACCCTCGTCCGCTCCTCGCCGCCCCTGCCTCCCTCGACGCCCCTGCCTCCCTCGCCGTCACCGGAGCCGCCATAGATGCCACTGGAGCCACCCTCGACGCCCTCCGCGCCACCGTCTCCCCCGAGCACCTCCCAGCAGTCGTTCCCCCGAGCACCCTCTATAAGCCCCGACCCCTCCTCTCTAAGTTAATTTACTTAGGTGAATTTATTATGAACTCTAGGAATTAGCTAGGTTAAGTAGGTTAACTATCTAGGTTAAGTAACTAAGTTAACTAGCTAGGTTAAGTAGGTAAACTAGGTTGGCTAGGTTAGAGCAAAAATTTAGTTTAGAGGATAAATTTAGTTAGGGTGGTAGGGTTTAGAGAGAAAATTTAGTTAGGGTAATAGGGTTTAATTATGGTTTTTGTTTTCATAGATGCTTTTTTAAAAGAACAAAATGAAGAAAATGTTGCAAAGAAAGGTTGCTAGTAGTATATATAGTGGTACTTGTAGATGTTAATTAGATGTTTTTTAGTTAGGGAAGTAGGGTTTTACTAGGTTAATTACGTTAGTAGTGCGGCTAGTAGTGGTACATTAGGATAATTAGGTGAAGTTAAATGAATGACCTAAATGAATGAAATTAGTAGTTAACTGATTTTTTTTCATATCAACATTATAGAGCACTAAAGTTAACTGAATTTTGTTCTATTTGTAGTTAACTGAATTTCCTTCTAACTTAGTTTTTGAATTAGGTGTTAATTAGGGTAGTAGGGTTTAATTTAGATAAAAGTTCATTATTAAAATATAAATTTCTGTTAGTTCTGCAAGTCCAGTAGGTTCTTAATTTTTACTGATTTTTTATTATGACAGAAATTTAGGACTTAATTTGAATTGAGTTCTAGGGTTCATAATTTGAAACTTAGGACAAAAATTGAGTTCTAGGGTTCATAATTTGAAATTTAGGACATAAATTGAGTTGTAGGGTTCATAATTTATATTAGGACATAATTTTCATTAGGACACCAATTTAGGATAGAAATATGTAAAGGTTCTAGGATTCTAGGGTTCATCTATCTATATTTGGTTTTTGAATTGAGTTTGGGAAAGCATGAGATTGTGTAGATTCTTGAAGTGTCAAACACTAGGAGATGCAAATTTGAAGTGGTCATGTTATATGCAAATTCCTCAATAGTGTTTGCTCATGTATATGTATTGTTGTAGTTGCTCATGTACATTATCTAAAGTGGTCCTGTTATGTGCAACATTGAAGTGGTTCGATTGTGCCCAAGTGGCCTTCTGTTGTTTGCAGGAATGAAGCCGAGTGGCCTATGTTTTTACAGAATGTTGATTCATTTCCGTTCTGGAAAATTTCAGGCGCTTGATTTGTCCACTTTGTAGAAAAGGTCATGCCGAAATTTTCCGTGAATTTCGGCATGAGTTGTGCTACAAACTAGGACATATTGCGTGCCCAGGATTTGCCGAAACATAGCCCTTTTTATGTCATTATGCATTTTATTAGGTCTAGAATTAATTGACTAGATTTAATCATAGAAACGTGGGTAGCAACGATGAAGGACAGGGTTCTGGTTATTGCAACGTCTACGAGGCGACAGACGCATATTTGAACCTTCTCAAGGAGCAACGCTTGTTGCAAGGCCCACATGTCACATCCGAGACTAAGACCGACATCGAGACCACCACCGAGACCGGCGCTGAGACCGACATCGGCACTGAGACCGGCGTCGAGACCGGCACCGAGAATGGCGAAGCCAGTATAGAAATGAAACCGAAGAGGATACAACGCCCAAACCAGCTCAACACTACTAGACTGGTGGTCACGGAGGTGAGCTTCATCAATTTTGAGCCAAAAGAGCAAGTGGAAGCGCGCACGTGCTACAACAATCATATAGGCTGCATACTACGGGCACCCACCACCATCAACGATGAGAAATTAAAGAAGATACCAAATATGTAGCACTCCCTTCTTAGGAAGCTGCACCAGGTATTCTTGTTCCCGGGCCGGGATGAAATCATATATACTCGACCATGGCAAGACCCGACAATGAAGAAGATAAACAAACGCGCCATGGGCAAGTTCAGCAGCATGTTGTCTGCCTGTAAAGTAAGGGTGAAAAATCAGATCATTGTCAAAGAGGAACCCTACTCCGAGATTGTAAAGGATAATCCAACAATTATGGAAGAGCAGTTTGAAATATTCAAGACAGCTTGCATTGCCAAAGCTTCCAAAGAAAAGTCGGAGTACATGAAGGGGCTTCAAGAGAGGAACACGGGGTGCCACCATCTCGGAAGTCATCGTTACGCGGGGAAGTGGCCCATATGGGCCAAGGAGGATGCGGTATGCAAAAGTCGGGGGATCCCAGACCCCTTGGCGGAGTTCATCGTCCTGCAGGAGCGTGACATCATCAGGGCCCGGTACCGTTGGGACCGAGTCAAGATGGTTTTTGATACAGACGCGGTCACGAAGGAATTCATGAGACAGCTGGTAATTATTAATTTACTCCCTAATTTTAGCTTCTGAGCAATTCGACTGCACGTTTAGTCACATTTTTAAACAATCCACGTTCCTTTTACAGAAAGAGCAGCACAGGATTGCAGCCAAAAGAGACTCGCCGTCTGAGGAATTGGCGATGCCCAAGTGGGACACCCCATTCAACCGGGCCTTGAACATATTGAAAGGCTCCCGGTGGACACTCGGCCGTCGTATGGACGCGTGCACAGCGTCGGAGATAGCGCCACGTGGAAGAACTACTACCGTGAGACCACCAAGGAGAGAAAGGAAAGACGGATGTTAAACTAAGAAAACATCGACAAGAAGGTGGAGACTGTGGTTGATAAGAAATCAACAGAGACAGTGAAAGCAGCGCTCGCTGCACAAGAGAGGTAATGGCATGTCAGGACCCCGATTCCAAGTCACATCGATCTAGCCGGTAACACCTCATATCACTTTGCGGCCTCACGCACGGTATTCCCATGGTGTCGCCTTACCATGGCCCGGGACTGTTTGCGCCTTTTGGCTCACCTATATGATAGTGTCGCTAGCATCCATATGACAGAGAACCCGGGCCGACATGACTAGTCGTGAACCCAAAGTGGCACTAACTTATAGGGACATCCATACATGAAGCAACATCGAGCATGTCGGTCAGCAGCGCATAATCCGGCTGTAGCACTGGGCTAACAGGACTCCGGGAACCCGGGCTGTAGCAGGCTAGGCAGGACTACGGATGTCACCGCGTGACATTTCCCTGAAGGGACAGACACAGGAACGAAGTGAACACATGTTTGCAAGTCAAGTGTTCCGGAGCAGTAGTGCTGGGCTAGCAGGACTCCGGTGAATCGGGCTGTAGCGGACTACTATGGCTCATGGAAGCACAAGACTACATTTCCCCATAAGAGAGGCTACCAAGGATAAACAACTAGGTTGTCGGATCCCACACATACCAAGCATTTCAATCATACACACAATATGCTCGATATGTGTAAATACAACATGGCATCACAACATAACTCTACGACTCAAGTATTTATTCATTAGGCTCCGAGGAGCGAGATATTACAAACATGGGTCTCATGAGCCAACATTCAGAGCATACAAATCAAAGCACATGCAGAAGCTTAACATGTCTGAGTACAGACATCTACAAATGAAAAGGCTTAGAAGCCTGACTATGTACTGCATCTCGCCGAGGGCACAAGATCGTAGTTGAGGTATCAAGCTAAACGTCAAAGTCCACACGGAACTACTAGCGAGACTGACATCTCTCTGGAAAACATAAAATAGGCAAACGTGAGTACAAATGTACCTAACAAGACTTACATTAGAACTAGCTACATATGCATCATTATCAACAAAGGGATGGTGGGGTTTAACTGCAGCAAGCCAGCTCTGACTCGGTGGCTATCGTAAACTACGACTGAAAGTAACTCTTTTGAGGTGGCGTACACGAGTCCACATATTCACCATATCAATACACCACTATGGATCCGCTCCCGTCTCCCTACGAGAGGGCCATCCATAGCACTCACGCTTATCTTGCGCATTTTAGAGTATCCACTTTCACTTGTCTATGAACTGATATAGGCAACCCAGAAGTCTTTTCCCACGGACACGGCTATTTGAATAGATCATTTATAACCCTGCAGGGGTGTACTTCTTCACACACGCTCTCGCCACTTACCACCATGTACACGTTGTGTATCTCGGAAACCATCAAGTGGAAGCCTGGCGAGGGAGTCGGCCAAGACCTGACTAACCACACAAGTCTCTAGTCCAGGTTTATCGCCTATTCGGGTTCCATCCGCAAGGAGATCCGGCCGGGGTTTCTCTCACAGCCACAAACGATGTGTGCAGGGTTCCCGAGACAACAAATGGGCGCCCGGTACACCGTGCCATGGTGTATCTACCGCGTCATAGCCCACCCCTAGGGTCAGCGCTACGCACGGCCTCCAACACATATCCTACAAACACCAGAAACTAGTTGCAACTCCTGGACAAAGGACAGGGGCGGTTAATAAGTCGAGAGAGTAAATTAAGGATCCCAATGTGTGGTAGTTGCTGTTCATGGATCACAAGCACATAACTCAGTTCCCGAGGACGGTTTCAATGAGACAACCCACCATGTACTCCTACATGGCCTCTCACCGCTACCTTTACCAAATCGTGTTCACACACTTAGCTCACACACAGTAGGACATGTTCATCACCATTCCAATTCATCCCGATGAATCAGACCTGACTCAACTCTAAGCAAAGAGGTGCATGACAAACAAGCATGAATGAGTAGGCACATCAGTGGCTTAAACAACTCCTACGCATGCTAGTGGGTTTCATCTATTTACTGTGGCAATGACATGTCATGCAGAGGAAAGGGGTTCAACTACCGCAGCAAGTAACAAATGAATTGTTGTTGCCCTAATGCAGTAAAAGAGAGCAGGAGCGAGAGAGTGGGATTGTATCAGAATGAACAAGGGGGTTTTTCTTGCCTGGCACTTCTGAAGATGATATAACTCTTCATCGGTGTCATCGAACTCATCGTCAAAACCACGTCTACAGAGAGGGGACAAACACCAGTAACAGAGAAGGAAACAAAATCAATGCAATGCACAATATGATGCATGATCATGACATGTCGATATGCTGTGTGTTGGGCTAATGCAACTAAAACCAGGGTGGTTTGAGCTTATTTGAATCAAGGATTCAAATGCAAGCCTAAACTATGAACTCATATAAGTGCATTATCATGTTTCATCTAAACAGCAATGTTAGGTTGCTCTAACATGCATGAAACCAGTACAGATGGAGATTGGATTTTTCTGATCATTTTTCATATATAAATTGTTTGATAGGAGCTACGGTTGATTTTCTATGATTTTTAGAGGTTTTGGCTAATTTCTGGAATTTCCTGTATAAGAATAAATCCAGAAAGAGAGTTACCTCGTCAGCACTACGTCACTGTGACGTCAGCAGGTCAACGGGGCGGTCCAGGTCAAACTGACCAGTGGGTCCCATGTGTCAGTAACTAAACTAAACTAACTAGGTTTAGTTAACACTAATCTAGGTTAGTTAGCAGGGCGTGGCCCGCATGTCAGTGAGAGAGAGAGGGGTCAAACCCCTGGGCAGACGGGGTCAAACCCTGTCGGTCAAAGGCGGTCAACCCGCCAGCGTTTAGCCGCCGGCGGCAGCATACGCGGCGGAGCGGCGCGGGTTTCGCGCTCCGGCGACCAAATGGGCGGCGGTGGCCATCTACGGGGAGCTAGAGGTGCGCCACTTCCATTGGTGGTGGTTGTTGGTCTGGAGGTGGCCGGAATCGTCACCGACGACGACGCTGGCGGCTGCCGGAGCTCGGGTGAGCTCGGGGTCGTCGCTACAACGAGCGTGGAGGCGCGGGGTTAACACTACGCGTTTCACGGGTGCGGCGAGCAAGGTGGACATGACGGCCAGGCCATTGCGTGGCCGGAGTCACGCCGGCGGTGAGCACAGGCGGCGGCGGGTGCGGGTGAGCTTGCTGCGGTGCATACGGTGCATGAGAGAGGTAACGGAGAGGGGGAGGACGGAGCAGGGCTCACGGTGATCGCAGCAGGCGTCGAAGCGGGCTCGGGGAAGGCCGGAGCTGAGCGGGGCGGCGATGGCGATCTCGACGGATCGAGGTTGAAGACGACGGCGTCGACATCGTTCGGGGGCGCCCTGCGTTGAGTATCTCATAGAGGAAGTCGATGACGACACACAGAAGCTCGGAGACTCGTCGGTGAGGCGTGTGATTGCCGGTGGCCGCGGTAACGGTGAGCGGCAGCGACGGGTGCGCTCCGTCGTCGTCGGGAGAGCGAGAGAGGGGAGCTGGGGAGGAGGGGTGTGTCTGCGAGCTCGGCGGAGGAGTGGGTGATCGACCCAGGCCAGCAGAACGGTGAGGGGAGGAAGCAGGGTGGCGAGCAGCTACGTGGCGCGCGCTGGTGCCGGCGTCGAGTACCTGCCTGCCTGCCTGGCCGAGTCAAGCAGCTTGCTGGAGCGGCTGCTAAGCTGGGCCTGCTGTTGGCTGCCAGGTAAGTCCTCTGCTCTCTGCTTTCTATTTTTTTCTTTTTATTTTATTCTGTTCTGTGTTTTGAAATAGTAGAAATACTATTCCATTTAGGAAAAACCTGAAAATATTCAGAGGCACATTTGAAAATATTTTCAACAGCGTAAAAATACCTTCAAGATTATTTGGGCATTTTAAAATATTTATAGGATTTAAATTTCCCAAATGCAAATACTTATGGCTTGGTGCAAAAATCCAGAATAGCCTCCAAAAATATGAAATGGCAGAGGGTTTAGCCAGGACCAGAGATGGTGAACATTTATGAAGGGCATTTTGGGTTCATTGAAATTCCAATTGTTGGGACCTAGTGTTTCGAAGGGGGTGTTTGTGTTTGTTAGTCCCCATTTCAAGTTTTAATAAAAAATTTAGACATGATGCACACATGAAGCTATCCTAGTGCATAGCCAGAAGCTAGGGATGTGACATGGCAGCTTTGTATAGTGTCTTGATTCCCGCTATCCTCAGTTGGAGCAAACAAAATCCAGATAAAGAGGCATCGGACTCTCCCCTCTCCAACTTCTTCGAGAGCAGCTCGTTTAGCGTTGTACCAGCACAGCTCACGCAACCACACCTACTCATAGCAGCCCGTCCTCCGTCTCTGGCGTGCTCGGCGGGGCTTCGTCATTGGCTGATCTCGATGCCCTCACAGTACTTGTCACACCGGCCCTCTTCAATAAATGTATAATCTCCCATTTCCGTTGCCTTTAGGGTGTCTCATGTTGCAGACATGTCTTTGCAGGCCGATGTAACCCCGTGCACCATACTGTACACCATCAGCGGCTAGAAGATGGACGTGGGGAAGGTGACGATAATGAAGCGGAAGGAAGAATTGTTCCACAACCGGCCGACCCCCCTGACATTTTCAAGGTTTCCGTGGCTAGTGTCAAACCGGGCCACGAGAATTTGGCTCCTCCGGTAGCACAAGGGGGAGATGACGACGAGACTGTCGGTGTCAAAACCGGCGGATCTCGGGTAGGGGGTTCCGATCTGTGCGTCAAGGCAGATGGTAACAGGAAGCAAGGGACACAGATGTTACCCAGGTTCGGGCCCTCTCGATGGAGGTAAAACCCTACTTCCTTCTTGATTAATATTGATGATATGGGTCGTACAAGAGTAGATCTACCACGAGATCGTAGAGGCTAAACCCTAACAGCTAGCCTATGATGGTATGACTGTAATTGTGGTCGGCCTTCTAAGGACCTACCTCTCTGGTTTATATAGACACCGGAGAGGGCTAGGGTTTATATGGAGTCGGTTACAAGGAAGGAAATATAATATCCGGATCGCCAAGCTTGCCTTCCACGCCAAGGAAAGTCCCCTCCGAACACGGGTCGAAGTCTTGAGTCTTGTATCTTCACGCTTCAATAGTCCGGGCGATGTATATAGTCCGGCTGTCCGGATACCCCCTAATACAGGACTCCCTCAAAGACCCCGCGGTGACTTGGCGATTGCAAGAGTTGGGTCTTGTTGTGGCCGAAGAGTCTGCTTTGTCTGGAGGCGGCCGGGAGCGCACCCACGACCAAGCAGCTCAGCAAGGTATGAACACCAACAACCCACCTACCCAATTAGCGCCGCCTTTCGTGCCGGGTGATAGTGGACGGCGTGAGGAAGAGGCTCCATTAGTGGCTGATGACATCGCCGTCGTCGAAGAAGCAATGCATGATGCCATAGACGAGGATGATGATGACCCACTACAGTATCTCAATACCATCGCCTATGACGAGGTAGGATTGATGGCTCAGTCGTATGAGCACTCAGGGTTTGAGCGTGATGAGTTGGTGCCTCAATTACCGGAGGATGAACGTATTATATGCTCACTTCGAGTAGAAAAGAAGCATAGGAAGAGACTGAGGAAAGGCAAAGCTGCTTCTATGAGCCAGCCGCTGTCGGTGTCAAAACCGGCAGATCTCGGGTAGGGGGTCCCGAACTGTGCGTCTAAGGATCGAGGGTAACAGGAGGCAGGGGGCACGATGTTTACCCGGGTTCAGGCCCTCTGAATGGAGGTAATACCCTACTTCCTGCTTGATTGACCTTGATGAGTATAGGGGTTACAAGAGTTGATCTACCTCGAGATCGTAATAGCTAAACCCTAGAAGTCTAGCCTGTATGATTATGATTGCCTCTACGGACTAACCCCTCCAGTTTATATAGACACCAGAGGGGGCTAGGGTTGTACAGAGTCGGTTTACAGAGAAAGGAATCTTCATATCCGCACGCCAAGCTTGCCTTCCACACCATGGAGAGTCCCATCCGAACACGGGGGAAAGTCCTTCGTCTTGTATCCTCATGGCCCATCAGTCCGGCCCATGTCACATAGCCCGGACGCCCGAGGACCCCGTAATCCAGGACTCCCTTAATATCCCCTGAACCAGTCTTCCGATGATGATGAATTCGGTACGCACGTTGTTTTCGGCATCGCAAGGCGGGTTCCTCCTCCGAATACTCCAAAGTAGTTCTCCGAACAAGAGATCTATATCCGGCTCTGTATAACAAGTTAACCTTCCAATCATAAAAGCATAATACTTAAAATATATCCGTCGACAATTTTTTTCCATTTGGCTCTGCTATCATTTCGAACCGTTTTTGGGCCACGCGCCCTACGTTTCAATACGCAACTCCCATTGACACGTCTTGTCAAAGCAGAGATCGTGTCCCCTTATAGCGGATTCTCATAAATACGAGTTTTGGTAACCTAATCGTGCTGTTCGCATGACCCCTTGGGAACAGGCGAGTTTTAAGGCTCGAGGGAGGGGACACTTGATATTGGCAGTCCATATAAGTGGATAGAATCCAACTCTTCCGCTCCACTCCTCATTATCTCTCTGCCTCTCCATCCTCGAGCTCCAGCGCCCAAGTTCCAAGCTTTTCTCCTGTACAACTCCTTCGACCATGGCCGGCTCTCAAGGCAAGTGGATGGCCGCCTCCGTCACGGAGGAGGACATCAAGGAGCTGAGGGAAGCGCTGTATCTAACCACGGAAATCAAGCACTGGCTTCCCGATCCGGCGCAAGTCATCCTTACTCTGGAGCCCGGCGAGAGGGTGGTGTTCATCCCCCACTTCCTCCGCGGACTCGGATTCGCTCTTCACCCCTTTGTAAGGGGTCTCATGTTTTACTACGGGCTAGATTTTCACAATCTAGCCCCAGATTCGTTCCTCCACATCTCGGCGTTTATCGTTGTATGTGAGGCCTTCCTCCGCGTCCCACCACACTTCGGCTTATGGCTCAAGATTTTTAATGTGAAGCCGAAGGTGGTCGACGGGCAACACGCGGACTGTGGTGGTGCCATGGTGAGCAAGCTCCTCCCCAAAGTCAATTGGCCAAAGGGAGTTTTTGTGGACACCGTCAAGATATGGCAACAGGAATGGTTCTATATCACAGAACCATGCGGCTCCAAGTGGGCAGCCGCTCCAGCCTTTAGATCCGGAACCCTGCTGAGGCTCACATCCTGGACCGACAAGGGTCCGGACTGGGGGTCAGTCCCTGAGGTGCTGTTGTTGCAGAAACGCGTCCAGAGCATGATAGCAAAGGACATTACCCTTGCTGACGTAATCCAAGTGATGCCGATCCGTCGAGCACTTGCCTGCCAGCGGCGGCCCCTCAAGATGTGGGAGTTCAATCCGGAAGGACTGCGGACCCTACAGCGGTTCTATGACACAACGCATAAGGGGATCTAGAAGCTGCTTTTTAAGAAGCAGAAATCATGTCCAAAGTCCTCAGACGACACCGGCCTCGCCTGCAAACATCCGGCCTCCGAGGTAAATTCCTAAACCTTCGAACACCAATAGGCTTGTCAACCCAAAAGAGAAGTATTGAGTAGTCCATCCCCAAACATGTCTGGATTAAGAAGGCGGAGCAGATCCGGTGTCCGACGCCGCTTCCCGAAGACCCAACCAATACTCTACTAATGAGGATGCTGGTCCCGGCGCCATACCAGGCACCGGCCAAGAAGGACAAGAAGAAGAAAGAAAGAAGAGCTATGTCCGGAGAAGCTGATGCCCAATCATCTCACGAGGGCGATGACGACGACGAGGAGGAGGAGGAAGAAGAAGATCCTCCCCGCAAGGGCAAAAAGAGGGCAGCCTCCGAAGACCTGGAGGCCGAAGCATCCAAGAGGGACAAAATTACCCTCCCCGATGACTCGGAGTCGAGATCGAGGCTATCCTCAAGCACCGCTGTTTGGACTAAGCCCTGTGCCGGCTCAGAAGTAGTCCGAGATCTTTCACATTCATTCAATCTCTTATAAACTGTGATAATAACTCTAAGTTCTATCTTTTAGTCCGGCCCGCAATCTCCCCCAGTTATCCTCATCCTCGGGGGATCTACCGCCAGAGATGATGGAGAGCGAGTTGCCTCCATTAGCTTCCCCGCCGCCTAGGGTGGACGACGCCGATGTATCATCTCATTGGCCCTCCCGACCCTTGAAGAGATGCGGGGGGGGGGGGGTGATTTAATGGCGCCAGAGGGTAATTCCTCAGTTGTCGGAGGACTGGCGGGTATGACCCCCATGAAGACCAGAGGGCCCCAGTCAATCCGACCCCCAGCCACATACTACTCCGGAGACCCATACGCCCCGAAGTCTAGCGAATGACCCCCTGCAGGAGAAGAGGGAGCGGCGACCTCTGCTAATCCGGAGGTGCCGATTACCACGGCGGACACTCTTCAAAGTGCATCCGTCCTCGATGAGGACCGCATCCTGATGGGTATGGTGTCTGAGAAGATTCAGTCCACCAAGAGCGGGCTAAACGAAGCCTTCTCCAGCCTGGTAGCAGGCTTCGAGGTACGCAATGTAATGTTTTTGATCATTTTTACGAGAAATATGCCTGTATATAGACAGTAGCCCCCGAGAATCTATTCGATTTTTTGAATGAAAAGCGAGCAGAGGATCAATGATCAATTATCAGGTGGTAACATACTATTTTATTTGGATTAAAACAGGCTTCTCTATTAGCGTTGACTGCCCAGTCAGCGGAAGTTTCCAAACTCAAATGGAAACTGGAGCGAGCCGAGGAGGACCTAGTCCTTGTTAACACGCGGCTCGACCAGGCGCAAGGTATAAGACACATCTTACTGTGTTCCTATTTATGTCCATGTTTTTGTGGAAGTTAAAGGGCTGCAATGTGCGTGTTTGTACAGATGGTGCCGCCGCGGTGGAAACCATCAGGGGTGAGCTTGCTCAAGCCAAGGAGCAAGCAAGGGTAAGCAAGGCAGCTATTGATAAGGCGGCTATGGACTTAACGGCCGAACAGGCTGCGGCGCTGTTTTGAGGAACGCGTGACCGAGATTGAGCAAAAGCTCAAGGACACCGCCGCCAAGTGCGAGTCCTTGGAAACGGAAAATAATGCGAAGGAGACCAAACTCGCCAAGGCCCTTCAAGACGCTACAGAGGGGCGGTCCGAATCCCGTGCAGCACGCGAGGAAATCCGTCAAGTCGGACAGATAGCGGCTGGTAAGCCCTTTCTTTTACAGGCTAAATTTGGGGACCGGAAGTATGCCTTGCTTAATCGAATGTGGAGTTCTCCGGACGCATATGCGGATCTGCCAAAGAGTGCCGCGGCCACCGCCCAATTCTTCCAGGCCCAGGAGGGGTATGCGATGGAGAAGCTCTTGTAGTCGCATTTTGTGGGGCAGGAGCGTCCCGTACCGCTAAATGACCAGATGGCACAATGGGCGGAGCTGCATAAGATGTCCAGCGCGGCCATGAAGGACGTCATAGTCCGGTTGTGGCCGGCCGAAGCCATTCCGGACAGCTACTTCGGTCTCGTGCGGCGTCTCATCGATGTGCTGCCCCGGATCGATGCCGTCAAGAGGTGGTCCTATATAGAAGGAGCGCGTATGGCTTTCGCCCGTGTCAAGATGCACTGGGCGAAGATGAAGGCCGAAAAGGTGGCAGTTGAGGGTGCGCCCAAAAGCAAGGACCACCGCACACTGGAGCACTATTTTGAGGACGTGCTAAAAGGTGCCCGCCTTGTAGAGGTCCAATGCTCTAAGGATGTAGAGTTCGAATTAACGAGTCCGAACTATCCGGGGGATTTGTATTATGAACTAAGTCTTTTATAATATATTCATTCCTTAATGAAAAGTGTTGTCCTCCTATGTGGCCATTTATTATATCTGAGAGTTCCCAGTCGTCGGCTTCAACCCCCATGTAGATACTACTAGGGTGTTCGGAGTTGCACATGACTACACTTAACCCAATGTCTTGGTCCCTGAAGGAGGTATCAGTTCGGTGAACTAGGCAATCAGACTATTCGGTTTTATTGCTCTCACTTAGCTATAGGAGTTTGACAATGGGTCTATACAGTAGCCCCTGGTATGTACGCGGCTACCCTGATGCAGATGCGTTACATATGTGACCGGGAAACAGTCCGTCATGTAATACGGAAAAATCGCTAAGGATTGTAATAAATCACCGAGTGGCTGACCAGCTCTCACCACATCATGATAGTCAGTTTTCGGCTTTCTCTATTGAGGTGCTTAACCGGACGAACAAAAAACACAATCACAGTAGTTCTCACTTTACTACCCTAGCCGATCAGACGGAACGTAATGTAGCAAACACAGGATCCGGGCAATCCAACTATTGAGCAAAGACATGATTCAGAGCTGATGCATATAGTGCTGAGCTCCGGACGCCGAATTGCGCTATAAAGCTGTTCGGACTTTTGTTTGGCAACACATACGTTTCCCTATAGAGCCCCTGTCAATTTTGTGCCGAGCTATGTGCGTGAGACAACTGATCCAACGGAATAAAGTCTATAAGTAAAGACGATACCGAATAAGAATTTGGTTCACTAGAATCTGATTGATAAGTCAAGACGTAATCTTACAGAAGGTACCATAATCACCAAGGCCATTTTACATGCCGGGGGTCTAGGGCTAAGGGGAAAAGCTCTATATAGGTTCTTGAGTGAAGTTGTGATCTGCAAAATCCTTTGCACCTTCCTCGCCAAGACGCCTGCGCTACGCCGCCTAAGTAACAAAGATTCCTTGAGAGGAATGGTCTTCAGCTATTTAGACGGAACCGGACTCGGAGAGAGTCCTTGTGAGTCCGTAAGATGAGTAGGTTTTGATTCACCTGTGGTAAAAAAAAAGAAAAGATAATTTAAAGAAGGGGGAAGGCCGTAGAAGGTTGAACCGTGCTATAGGCATGTCCGTATATTGCCTCCGCTGATGCCCAAGGTATTTTGAGTGCAAAATTGTGCACAAGCGGTACGAATTTTGCTGATTTACATGGCCATCGACGGAGGCGAAACTGCTAATCCAGCCCTGGAATTGCCGGGCTACCGGCATGCAGAACTGACCGGCCTTGTGCAATGAAGTCCGATGGCTTAATAGCCGATGAGGTGTGCGGCTTGACAGGGCCGCTTTGTACTTCGGCCGCAATGGCCACGGTATGCTCCTCAGTACGGAGGGAGCGCTCCATGTTTCCATTGATTGTAATGACGCCACGTGGACCGGGCTTCTTGAGCTTCAAATAGGTGTAGTGGGGGACCGCATTAAAGTGGGTGAAAGTGGTTCGTCCGAGCAGTGCGTGATAGCCGCTGCGGAAGGGGATGATATCGAAGATCAAGTCTTCGCTTCAGAAGTTGTCCAGCGAACCGAAGACGACTTCCAGCGTGATTGAGCCCGTGCAGCGGGCCTCTACACCAGGTATTACTCCTTTGAAGGTAGTTTTAGTGGGCTTGATTCTTGACGGATCGACGCCCATTTTGCGGACAGTGTCTTGGTAAACTGGTTCGAGGTTGCTGCCGCCGTCCATGGGACTCGCGTGAGGTGGAATCCGTCGATGATTGGATCAAGGACCAGAGCTGCCGAACCTCCGTGATGGATACTGGTTGGGTGGTCCTTTCGATAGAAGGTGATCAGACAAGCCGACCATGTGTTGAATTTTGGGGCGACCGGATCTATGGCGTAGACGTCCCGTAGTGCGCGGTTTCGCTCCCTCTTAGGGATATGTGTGACATATATCATATTGACTGTTTTTACCTTAGGGGGAAATTGCTTTTGTCCCTCTGTGTTCGGCTGACGAGGCTCTTGGTCATCATCGTCGCTGGGCGACCCTTTTCCCTTGTGTTTGGCGTTAAGTTTGCCGTCCTGTTTAAAGACCCAACAATTTCTATTGGTATGATTGGCGGGTTTATCGGGGGTGCCATGAATCTGGCAAGGCCGATCAAGTATTTTGTCTAAACTGGATGGGCCATCTCTGCTTGCCTTGAATGGCTTCTTTCATTGACTGGGTTTGGAGCCACTAAATCTGTCGTTGATCGCCGTGTCTTGGGTTCCTTCGTTATTTTTTTGACGCTTGTGCTTGTTGCGTCGTGGCTTGCCATTGTAGTCCCTAGCTTCGGAGGTTCCAGGGTCGCTGGTGCTATTGCTTCTATGAGCAAGCCAGCTATCCACTTCCGCGCAGAAGTGGGTCATAGGTGCGGTAAGGGCTGCCATGGACTTCGGCTTTTCTTGGCCGAGGTGTCGGGCGAGGCACTCGTCTCGGACGCTATGCTTGAAGGCCGCAAGGGCTTCAGCGTCCGGACAATCCACAATCTGGCTATTTTTGATTAAGAACCTGGTCCAGAGCTGCCGGGCCGATTCTCCGGGCTGCTGGATGATGTGACTAAGATCATCGGCATCTGGGGGCCGAACATAGGTACCTTGGTAGTTGTCTCTAAATGCGTCCTCCAAGTCTTCCCAGCTACTGATAGAATTTTCCGGTAGGCTATTCAGCCAGTGCCATGCTGGCCCCTTGAGTTTTAGGGGGAGGTACTTGATGGCATGTAGATCATCACCGCGTGCCATATGAATGTGGAGGAGAAAATCTTCAATCCATACTGCGAGATATTTTGTGCCATCATATGATTCGATGTTCACGGGTTTAAACCCTTCTGGGAACTGGTGTTCCATTACCTCATCAGTAAAGCATAGGGGGTGTGCGGCTCCTCTATATCGGGCCATGTGACGACGCAGTTCAGATGAAGTACGTATGCGGTTTTTGGCCCGGGCGTGGTTGTGCTTGTCGCGCCAGGATTGATAACCGTCCTCTCGCGCCAGAGCATGCCCTCGCGATCCATAGATTGATCTGGTCTGACCTACTCTGTTTTCCAGGTCTTGTCGTAGTTCATATGTGTATCCCCGAGCTATTTTTTCCTCTGCTTTTACGGCAAGGTGGTGAGGGCTAGTGTTCGGCTTGAGTTGCCGTTCTGTCCCGGCCACGTGGTGGTCGGTCGGGTCTGTCAGCCATGTTACGCGCTGGTGGTATGGGCTCCAGTGCCTCGTCGTCGAATTGGGGTAGTAGTTTACACTTCGGGTAACTCTTTGTTAGGCGTTCGAGGCTGTATTCTTCGGCTGCCAGGACATTAGTCCATCTGTCGTTGAACAGATCTTGGTCAGCTTGAAGCTGCCGCTTCTTGTTTTTTAGGCTTTTTTCTGTGGCTATTAGCTAGTGCTTAAAGCGCTCTTGTTCGAGGGGTTCCTCTGGCATGATGAAATCTTCGTCGCCGAGGCTCACGTCGTCCTCGGAAAGTGGTAGATAGTTGCTACCCTCCAAGTCTTTGTTCCCTGCTCGCTCGTCAGGGTTAACTTGCCCGTCCTCCCGATCATCCTGTTCGGATGTTGGTTCGATGGGGCCTTCTTGGTCTTCGGCGTTATACAGAGTATCATTGTCTCTGGTGCTAGCATTGCTGTCTTTTCTGCGATGTGATTTAGAGCGGTGCCACTGACGTTGATGCTTTGGTGGTACCTCAGGAGGTTCGTCCTCAACTAGATCCTTCTCATCATCGTCGTCGCCTTCTTTAGGTGTGTCCACCATGTATACGTCATATGAGAAAGTGGTCGTCCAGCATCCGGTGAACGGCGGGTTTTGGGCTTGCTCCTCTCCGGCATTATCGTCCATACCGTCGATGTCTTCGGAGGCATAATCAATCATGTCGGTTAGATCCGCGACAGTGGCTATGAAGTGGGTGGTGGGTGGGAAATAAAATTCCCTATTTTCAGCTCCTAGTCCGGGCTGGGCGTAATTCTAAAGCGGTTCCTCCGCGATGGCGAGGGATCGCATTAAGTCCAAAGCCTCGTTTAAGAGCGAGGTTTGGACGGGGACATAAGTTTCCGGGCCGACCTCGCATGACACGGATTTTAAGGATTCAGAGCTAGTGTCCGGAGAAGAGTCCAGCTTTGTGATGACTGTCGGAAATGCTATTCTCTCCGGTTCTCCAGTGTTGAGCTCTATAGCCGCAGAGAGTCCGGCGGGCTCTAGACTCCCGTCTTCGATCTGGTGACATGCTCCGGATCTAAGGACGGAGCGGTGGTTGGGGCCGCGAACCCTCGGAAGATCAAGTCTCCTTGGATATGAGCGACATAGTTTGGATTTCCAAAACTGATCCGGTGACCAGGGGCGTAGCTGTCGATCTGCTCTAGGTGGACAACCGAGTTCGCACGTAGTGTGAAGCCACCGAATACAAAGATCTGGCCTGGGAGAAAAATCTCCTTCCCGACATCATTGTTGTAGATGATTGATGGAGCCATCAAGCCTTTCGACGACGGCACAGTGGAACTCTTAATGAAAGAACCAATGTCGGTGTCAAAACTGGCAGATCACGGCTAGGGGGTCCCGAGCTGTGCATCTAAGGATCGAGGGTAACAAGAGGTAGGGGACATGATGTTTACCCAGGTTTGGGCCCTCTTAATGGAGGTAATACCCTACTTCCTACTTGATTGACTTTGATGAGTATAGGGATTACAAGAGTTGATCTACCTCGAGATCGTAATAGCTAAACCCTTGATCTCTAGCCTGTATGATTATGATTGCCTCTACGGACTAATCCCTCCAGTTTATATAGACACTGGAGGGGGCTAGGGTTGTACAGAGTCGGTTTACAGAGAAAGGAATCTTCATATCCACACGCCAAGCTTGCCTTCCATGCCAAGGAGAGTCCCATCCGAACACGGGGGAAAGTCTTTCGTCTTGTATCCTCATGGCCCATCAGTCCGGCCCACGTCACATAGCCCGGACGCCCGATGATCCCGTAATCCAGGACTTCCTCAGCCGTCTGTGCAGCGTCGGGTTGAAGGTCGTATACCAATCATAGGTGCAGCGAAATACCGTATCCCCGGTGATCCGATCCTACCAAAGGTAGAGGTAGAGGCCATATATAACGATCTAAGGAGACTTCATGATGATGTGCTGTGGAGAGAGAAAAGCCTGATCGCCTCGAAAAATCACGGATACCCGCTCTACGTGGTTAACATGACGCAACAAAGGTTGTACGTCGACACATTCCCCACAGAAAAGTTCTTCCTTCGATTCAATTACATCTTCGACATGTATCACTTGAAAAATCTGGAGTTTACGTTTGTCCGCCTTTTTGCCTTGTACATGAACTAGATCATCAGGATTGAGCAGATACCTTATATCTGTGTCGCTGACCCGTACTTCATGCATGAGGGCTTCTTGGAAGTCTGCCCAAAGCATCGTGAATACGCGAGTAACTACATCGCCGATTTCATGGTCGGCAATAAGGACAAGGAGACGATTCTCGTGCCTTATCATTCCATGGAATTCATCTGTGGATATCCTTCCTTTGATTTCAATCATTCATTTCCACCCGTGGACGCTAATTTGAAGTGTACTTATTTTGCGTAGCGACGGGCGCGCCATCCACATCATCCTTTAGCCCCAATTCTCCCACGCTCTTTACTTGGACTCATCAAAGAACAAGAACAAAAATGATTACACCCACATCAAGTCTGTTCTTGATAGTGCTATCTTTAGCTACGGCCTACGGGGTGGAGAGATCACGCTCAAGAAGACAAGGAACCACACACTCGCCTCAGCCATAAAACCGACTTCTGCTGCATCCACCAACCGAGTGGTACTCTCAGTGATGGATTTTATGTCCTCCACCAGATGTTGGAGTACAGACGGGATCAGTAGAACCTTCGCATGTCACCTAGATCCGGCGATGCCAATATTCTGCAATAGGCAGAGAAACTAGGAGATATCCCGAATCATCGAGCTGAGTTCTATCACATCCAGCGTGAACTTGCCCAAATCATCCTGAAGGAGGTCCTAAAAAAACAGAGAGGTTCTACAATGAAGGTCAGATGTTGCGGGAAGACGTTTGAACATGCGTAGCCGCTCAGCATCTCGACCTGAAGCCTTTCACTGCGCTCGGGGACTATGTCCATGACTTGGATGAATGGCACGACATGTTGGAGTGATTGACGATATATGAAAATGTGTCCGTTTAGTTCATACTTTCTCTATGACGAAACTTTGAGTTATGCACGATGAAACTTTATTTGTGATGTAATTAAACCGTCCTCCTCAATTAGCGAAGATCACTGTAGTTAGGGCACTTAAGGTACGATGAACTTTGTTATTTATGCTTATGATATGTTGCTTCTATTTTTTCCAACTTTGTCTCTTTCTGTTTCTCAACTATATATGTTGCATATTATCGACTAATGTGACGATGCAGGTACATAGATAGAAGTGCTACGCCAGGAGTATACGACGAGTGGTCGGAGTGTCAGGCCCAGGTGTACCGGTTTCCGAGCAACAGCCTGAGAGGGTTCGATAGCAGAGCCGAAGCGGAAAATAGTTAGTTTAGGTTCACGCTAGTGCGAGAGAGGGATACGAACCGGCACCTCAATAAGTACTACATTATGTATGATGAGACATGTCATGTAACTTGTATAGCTATATCGTGATTATGATGTGATGACATGATTTGTTTTGGATGATGTGATGATACTATTATGTGTATGATATGATGATCATATTGCATATTTATGATATGATTCGAATACTGTAAAAATTATATGTGAAAATATAGTAGTAGCGCTCTTTTGTGCTGGACAGGAAAACGCTACTGCTAAGGCACTTAGCAGTAGCGCTGGTATGGAAAGCGCTACTGGTAAGTAGGTTTAGCAGTAGCGCGTGTCAAAACTTGCTACTACTAAATGTTAGTTGTAGTGCCATATCAGTAGCGTGGTGCCCCACGCTACTAATAGCCCTTAGACCCCTGCTACTCTAGGCTTTTCCCTAGTAGTGAATGGGGCCAATCAAGGACCAAGATTTGTAGGAGAGCGACAAGGTGGCGAGCAAGGATGATGCTTCCATCTTTGGAGGCAAGAGTGATGATGTGGCATCTTTGGCCTTCATCCACGATGATGGTGACGAGATGGTTGAACATGGGATTTTTTCGACCACGGCGGCGTATGATGATGAGTTTCAAGACTTGAGCCACCATATTGTGTAAGAGTGAGTTCGCCACTAGCCCCGCATCTGATGTGTTGCCCCAATTCCCATGCGAGGAGAGCCACAACCCCCACCACTTGAGTGAGATGAGTGACTCCACCATATTTGACTTTGAGTGCACCTACCTTGAGGGAGTGAGTGAGCCACCACATAGATAGAGTGAGATAGTTGATCGGTCTTGTGAGGACATTTCGTACTCTAACGACTTAACCTCTATGTCTATTATGTCTTCTCATTTGGTGGTAGGTTACATATATGATGACGCGTCGATCCTCGACGACTTCGTCCTTCCTTTGGACAAGACAATGGCCATGGTGGACTGTGAGGCACCCTGACATGGTTCCATCATAATGAAGATGACCACAATTTGGTCTTTACCACCTCACCTACACCACTTGAGTGGAATGAGAAAGGTAGCAAAGGTGAAGGTGATGCTCTTGTCCCACTAATGGAGATTGATTGCTTGGATGATGTTGATCCACCTATTACCATGCTTGACGCTAGTTTGACTTCCTCCCGTGATGATTTATTGCCTATTTATGATGAGTATGATGATTCTCATGTGTAGTCTATTAGTTGTCACAGGTACAACGAGGTGCTATACAAACAGTTTTTAACCTCTTTCCGCGATGGCGTTTTGAACCGTCGCCAAATGAGTGACTGCGATAGGGGGTCCTTCCCACACGACCCAGAAAACGTCGGGGATTGGACCTCCTGGCACACACACTTGGCAAAATGAGGCCGTGTGCGACGGGTGAGCGATCAAATATGGTTATACGTATAGTTGTGCTAAAAAAAATACAATTATACATGCCAAATTGTTTCCGGTCGTAAGTACATCCCACATAGTCCGTCCCAGGTAAACGTTTCCGTTCGCATGTACATTCCACACAGTCAATCCAAGGAATACGTTTCCGTTAGTATGTACTGAGGGAGTCCTGTATTAGGGGGTCCTTGGGTGTCCGGACTATTTGATATGGGCCGGACTGATGGGCCGTGAAAATGGAAGCAGAAGACTTTTCCACCATGTCCGGGTAGGACTCTTATATGCGTGGATGGCATGTTTCATCTATGGATATGTTATTTCCTTCCCATGCAAACCGACTCTATATAACCCAAGGCCCCTCCGATGTGTATATAGACCGGAGGGTTAGGCCCTTTGAGATCATCAAAATTCTCATAGGCTAGACAACTAGGGTTTAGCCATTTAGATCTCGAGGTAGATAGACTGTTGTAACCCCTATACTCATTGAATATAATCAAGCAGGACGCAGGGTTTTACCTCCTTTAAGAGGGCCCAGACCTGGATAAACATCGTGTCCTCATCGTCCCTTGTTACCATTGATCCTCAGACACATAGTTCGGGACCCCCTACCCGAGATCTACCGGTTTTTATACCGACATTGTTGCTTTCATTGAGAGTTCCACTGTGTCGTCGGTAGAAGGATCGATGGCTCAATTTGTCATTGGCAACGATGTTGTTTCCGGGGAGACTTTCGTCCCTGGTAAACTCTTTATGTTTGGCGGCTTCGCTCTGCCTCTGGAATCACCACGAGCAGATCAACAGCTACGCCCCTAGTCATTAGATCAGGTTTGGAAGCTTGAACAACATCACTGATATCCGAGGAGACTTGGTCTTCGAAGGGTCCTCGGCCTCGGCCGCCACTCTTCATCCACATGAAGGAAGCACGTCAGATTCACCATCAGATTCTGCTCAAGGATCAACTCTCGCACCTGCCCTGGTCTTAGACCCATGGCGGACCACTCTGTCCGAGGACGGGAGGATAAACCCCGCCGGACTCTCTCCCTTTACGGGGCCTCCTATAGGAGACCCAAAGGCGACCATGTCATCACTAGACCCGGAGTCAAACGTTACTCTTCCTATCATCCGGAAGCAGGACTCGCCTCTGGAAGTCAACTCCGAACTCTCGAGGTCTGCATCTATCGGGCTTGGTCAAGTGGTCATTACCAAACCTAGCTCCGCAGATCCTCATACACCCGTCCGGCTCTCGCACTTAAACGAGACACTGGACCTAATGCGATCTCTCACCATCACGGAAGTGTCACTTATGAACTACGCCCAGCCTGAACTGAGGGCTGAGAGCGGGGAATTTTACGTCCCACCCACCACCCACTTAATAGCCACTGTCGAGGACCTAACCAACATGATAGACTACGCCTCCGAAGACATCGATGGTATGGACGACGATGCCGGAGCCGTACTAGGCCAAACCCACCTATAACTGGGCATTGGACGACCACTTCTACTTACGACGTGTACATGGTGGATACACCCGAAAAGAAGGACGATGATGGCACTCAAGATTCGATTGAGCACAAGCCTGTCGAGGCACCACCAAAACGCCAAGATCAGCAGCACCACTCATGATCACGTCGGGAAAAGCAAAGCAATACCTGCACCGGAGATAATGACACTCCGGACAATGCCGAAGACTCCGACCACCCCATCGAGCCTGCGTTCGGCAGGATGAGTGGGAAGTGGGACAAGTCAACCCGATTTAACTCGTCGATCATGAGGATTCGGAAGATAGTAACTATCTACCTGCCACCGAGGAGGATGTCAGATTTGATAACGAAGATTTCATCATGCCAGAGGAACCCCTCGAACAAGAACGCTTCAAGCGACAACTCCTCGCCGCTGCAAGGAGCCTGAAAAAGAAAAAGCAACAGCTTCAAGACGAACAGGATACGCTCAATGACAGATGGACCAAGGTCCTGGCTGCCGAAGAATACGGCCTCGAGCACCCGACAAAGAGCTACCCAAAGCATAGGCTACTACCAAAATTTGACGATGAGGCCCTTGAGCCAATACCGTCACGATACAATCATGCTGATCAACCGAACCAACCACCACGTGGACGTGACAAAGTGGCTAATTATGCCGAACATCGACCCATGCCCCCTCGCTATAGAGGCACAGAGGCAGCGGCTCCAGGCTACACGTACGACTTACATGAGGACCTGGAAAATAGAGTCGGCCAGACCAGATCGATCTACGGATCAAGGGGACGTGCTCCAACACGAGACGACCGCCATCAAGCATGGCACAACAAGCATAACCAAGTTCGGGCCGAGAACCGATCACGGATGTCATTCGAACTCCGTCGTGATGTTGCCCGATATAGAGGCACCATACACCCGATGTGCTTTACCGATGAGGTAATGCATCACTAGTTTCCGGAAGGGTTTAAACCCATAAACATCGAGCCTTACGATATCACGACAGAACCCGCTGTATGGATTGAATATTTTCTTCTCCACATTCACATGGCTCGCGGAGATGATCTCCATGCCATCAAATACCTCCCCCTAAAGCTAAAAGGACCAACACGACACTAGTTGAATAGCCTCCTAGAGAACTCCATTGGCAGTTGGGAAGACTTAGAGGACACTTTTCGGGACAACTTTCAAGGCACTTATGTCCGGCCACCAGACGCTGATGACCTGAGTCACATAGTCCAGCAACCCGGAGAGTCAGCTCGCAAACTCTGGACTCGGTTCTTAATCAAAAAGAACCAAATTGTCCACTGTCCGGACCAGGGCCTGTCTTGAGATTTTAGGGGCCCGGGGCATAAACTGAAACTAAGGGGCCCCCAGTATATGTTGTTTTGACGGGGAAACAGGGCCCTTAATATAAGCATCATAAGAATTATAGTAATATATGTTGCTAAAAAACAACTATAGTAATATATTCGTACATATATTATGAAAAAACATTATACGTCATAAATCTGACTCTAAACTTTCTATAATAAATCTAAAAGCAATATTGATATGAAATAGTTTATGCACACAATGCTGAAAATAAGGAAATTTGCATCAAAAGTTTAACAATAAAAGCCAAGCATCATGTTGATGAAGATAACTTGCTTAATTAGCACTAGATAAAGTGCTAATATGATCACCGATTAAAGTTGCCCGAGAAAGGAAATCTCGGCGGGAAAATATGCACCAAAATTTTAGCCTAAATTAGCAAGATCTCGCCCAATCTTCGGTGATCTCGCGCGACTTTGGCCTGCATGTAAAATTGCAAATCATCGCAGGGAAATTTTCCAGTAGCGATTTTTCCGCAAAAACGGCCATTTCGTCTGCCGTTAAAATCATGAACATGATAATACCTTGGATCCATTGAACAAGTCTCGGTGATTGTCCGATTAGGCACTCGGGGATGACGCAATCTGTATATGCGTCTAAGGTATGCGCTCGGTGATGTGCATGAGCGCTTGGTGATGGTGCAGTCTTGCGCCGACCTGGAGTAGAGACGGAAGAACAGAGTTCATCCATGAAACGGAAACTCGCGTCTAGAGATCATGACCGTGGCTGAGGGATACTCAAAGACATGAACTCGCGATTGGATCTTGGAATGAAATTAGGGAAACTTCTTTTTAGATTAGGAAACTAAACAGGCATCATGCACTCAACTTGTACGAGCCTATTACAAGGAGTTCAGGGATCATATGTGTGTGGGTTACCTAGCTGCGTATGGCTGCCTGCCCAGCGTAAGGCCAGCGTGTAGCAGGGAAGGCTGAGGGCGTGGGATAGCTAGCATACTGTGACATGCGTTCCTGCCGATCATGCATCATAGACTGCCTACTACATATGTACCTAACTGGGCCCCCCTGGGTATTGGGGCCTTGGGGCGGCCGTCCCCCTACCCCCCTCAGGGCCGTCCTTGGTCCGGACGCCGAAGCCTTGGCGGCATTTAAACACAACGTCCGCGATGAATGGCTCGCCCGACACCTCGGTCAGGAAAAGCAGAAGACTATGGCAGCTCTCACTGCACCTATGACCCGCTTCTGTGCAGGCGAAGACAGATGGTTAGCTCAGAAGAAACAAAGATCAAAGCAACCACGCACCTCTGAGGCTAGGGATGGCAATGGAAGCCATGACACAGCAAAAATAAGCGTCAGAACAACAATGAAGAAACCATGGACATGGCGGTCTATGCCGGATTCAGCGGCTCTAGGCCCGGTCAGGGGAAGAAGCCATTCAAAGGAAATAGGGACGACCCGTCCAACTTGGATAAAATACTGGTTAGGCCCTGTCAGTTTCATGGCACCCCTGACAAGCCTGCCAATCGCACCAACAGAAACTGCTGGGTTTTTAAATAGGCCAGTAAATTAAATACCGAACATAAGGGGAAAGGACCTCAAAGTGAGGACCACGACGAACCCCACCCTCCGAACACCGGGGGAAGAGGAAGTTTCCCCCCGAGGTGAAAATAGTTAACATGATGTATGTCACACATATCCCCCAAGAGGGAGCGCAAGCGTGCACTAAGGGACGTCTATGTCGTAGAGCATGTCGCCCCGAAATTCGACCCATGGTCGGCTTGTCCGATCACTTTCGTTCGTAGGGACCACCTAACCAGTATCCGTCAGGGAGGTTCGGCGGCCCTGGTACTTGATCCCATCATCGACGGTTACCATCTCACTAGAGTCCTTATGGAAGGTGGCAACAGTCTCAACTTGATATACTAAGACACTATCCTAAGATGGGTAATGACCCGTCAAGAATCAAGCCTAGTAACACTACCTTTAAAGGAGTGATACCTGGCATAGAGGCCCGCAACATGGTCTCCTTAACACTGGAAGTGGTATTCGTCTCTCGAGATAACTTTTGAAGTGAAGATTTGATCTTCGATATCGTCCCTTTCCGCAGTGGTTATCATGCACTGCTTGGACGAACTGCTTTCGCCTGGTTTAATGCAGTCCCACATTATACTTACTTAAAGCTCAAAATTCCTGGACCGTGTGGCGTCATCACAGTCAATGGGAATATGGAGCGCTCCCTCCTTACTGAGGAGCACACCGCGGCCCTAGCAGCTGAGGTACAAAATGGCCTCATCAAGCCGAACAGCTCATAGGTCATCAAGACCCATGACACTGCTAAGCGAGTCCAATCCACATTACAGCATGATAGCTTGGCGGATCCGGAGCTTGAATAGCAGTTCCGCCTCCGCCGATCGCCCCATAAAGTTGCGGTATACATACCACGTGTGCATAATTACACACCTAAAATACCTTGGGCATCATCGGAGGCATACTGCGGAAAAGGTCTATAGTATGGCTTGACCCTATTCGGACCTTAACCTTTTTTCTCTTTTTCCTTCCTTTTTTTCTTTCACTACAGGTTCATTAAAAACCTACCTACACTATGGTTGTACAGGGGCTCCTTTCTAAAGCTCCCCTTTCTTATAGACAACCATCAATGTCGGCGTTCTGGGAACGGGGGTCCCCAGACTTGCCTGCCTGCGGCCCATGGCGTGGCTAAGCCAGCAGGCCGTATGACCCATCTTCATCAACAAGGCATCCAAGACCCTCGCGAGGGTCCAAGCCTCGCGAGGCGGACGATGCAAGACCTCCTCTAGAGTAGCCTAGCCAGGCAGGCTCACAAGGAGCGGAGATATCAAGGCGGGGCAAACGTCATGAGGCTCTCGTAACGTGAGCCATGACGAACGGCACCAGGCAGGCGCCAGCGTGCGCAACATCTTATTTCCTCTTTGGTGCTAAGGAGGCCAGCGCAGGCGAAGAGTACTGAGGCATCAGGCAAGGGTTGCTATATTGGTGCAACGTGACCAAGACCAGGAGGACGTCAAGACGAAAGTCATCGTGGAGCCCAAGACAGGGTCACCACCAGAGCTTTTCGCAGGCAAAGACCGCTTTTGTCAGGATAGCTTGTACTAGCTGTCCCCTTCAAATTTTCCCGCCGTTCTTGGCTCCCTTCCCGCTCGATATTTGGGAAAAGGACCAGGGCCTTTATAAGTAGAGCTAGCCACCATAGTAGGGGCATCTGATTTGAGCTCGATCCAAACCGATCGAGAGCCTACTCAGAAGAACACCTCGACCTCAGGAGGCTGTTCTTCCCTTGTACTGTTCATCATTAGCCCAAGAGGCAATCCACCACCACCACACTGGAGTAGGGTATTACACCACAACGGTGGCCCGAACCAGTATAAACCTCATGTCCTTCTGTGTTGTGAGTTCGTCGAGTTCGTCCGCGAGATCTTAGTGAGCTCGGGCGTAGATCGGTAGGAGGGAAAGACTTCGCACGCACCCCAGTGTTCGAACCTTAAGGGTTTGTCGGAACCCCATCCGGCATTTGACGCGCTGGGTAGGGGTGCGCCGGAGCTCCTCTCCACCAACCTGCGCCCCGTGCCGCTACACTTCGCTCCCATGGCGGGTGCCCCACCATCCACCTCCGCGACCTGCGGCGACAGCGGGGCATCTGGGTACCGAGCTCTGGCCCCGCCCTGCGCCGAGTGCGGTGGCCGACCAAGTTCAAGACAGAGATGCCGCCGCGTTATGACGGTGCGGCAGACCCGACGCCGTTCCTGCTGGCGTACGAGGAGGCTGTCCTCGAAGCCGGAGGAAACGACAAGATCATGGGCAACTGGTTCCCCATGGCCCTTGTCGGCGAGCCGCGCGCCTAGCTGCTCAACCTCCCGGGATCCACAGTGGCTTCCTGGGGGGAACTCCGTGACCTCTTCATCGATCACTACGCGGTGCCAGCGCACCATGCGGTCGCGGCCCTGCTGGGCGGCTCTCAAGCACCGCCTTCAGATCGCCACGTCAAACCGTTCCTCCGTCAGATCGGGGCCGCCTCCAAGCGCCCGGGGGCTCCGCCAGGTTGGGCTGCCCCGGAGGCCGACCTCACCTTTGGCTCAGAAGACCACCCCGGCTCCACCACCGGCTCCTGCATGCTCTCAATGCTCTGCACGCCCACCATCTGCAACGTGGCCGTCACCAAGACTCTCGTTGACGGTGGTGCCAGCCTCAACTTGCTATCCGTAGAAGCCTTCAGCCTTCTCCACGTGTTGCTCGAGCGGCTCAACCTCAGCAAGCCTTTTTCGGGAGTGGGTGGTGGAGCCGCCCACTCTCTGGGGCAGATCCACCTCCCTGTCACCTTCGGCACATGCGACAACTACCGCACTGAGCTGGTGGACTTCGACATTGCCTGCATCGGTCTCCCATACAACGCCATCCTTGGGTACCCACCTCTTGTTCAGTTCATGGCGGCGACCCATCCGGCCTACAACCTCATGAAGATGCCAGGAAGAAAGGGCATCCTCACCATCAAGGGGGACACTAAGGAGGCCGTCATGGCGCTTAGGCTCGCCTTCAAGACCGCGGCAGCAGCACAGCCGGCCGGCGCCTGTACCCACGAGGCCAAGGAGGCCGCGCCTACCAAGAAGAAGCAGTTGTTCACCCAAGACAAGGCGGAAACCAAGCAGGTGCCGGTCAACGAGGATGGGTCTTCGGGGGCCACCTTCACCATAGGAGCCGACCTTGACCCAGGACAAGAACAAGGCTTGGTGAGGTTCTTGCTCGTGAACAAGGAAATATTCACGTGGCAGCCCAATCAGCTGGTAGGGGTCCCGAGAGAGGTGATCCAGCATCATCTAAGGGTATGCCCCAACATACGCCCCGTGAAACAGCGAGCCAGACGACAGTCCACTTAGAAGCAGGCCTTCATCGTCCATGAGACACGCAAGCTGGAGGCGGCAGGCGCCATTCGGGAAGTTCGATATCCTGAATGGCTGGCAAACCCTGTCGTAGTGCCAAAGAAAGGCGGGAAGGAGCGGATGTGTGTCGACTTCACCAACCATAACAAAGCCTGCCCCCAAGATCCGTTCCCACTCCCGCGCATCGACTAGATTGTCGACTCCACCGCTGAGTGTGACTTGCTGTGCTTCCTGGACGCGTTCTCAGGGTATCATCAGATCAAGATGGCGGTGGAAGATGTGGAGAAGAGAGCTTTCCTAACACCATGTGGGGTGTATTGCTACACCTGCATGCCCTTCGGGCTGCGCAACGCAGGCGCCACCTTCCACCGGTTGATGCACATCACCCTTGGGCGGCAGCTCGGGAGGAACAAGGAGGCCTACGTCGACGACGTAGTGGTAAAGTCTCGCGAGGCGAGTACATTGATTCAAGATTTGGAGGAAACCTTTGAGAGCCCGCGCCGGGTGAACTTGAGGCTTTACATGGAGAAGTGCGTGTTCGGCGTCCCCTCCGGCAAGCTGCTGGGTTTCCTCGTGTCCCACAGGGGATCGAGGCGAACCCTGAGAAGATCAAGGCCATCGAGGACATGAGCCCGCCACAGACCCTCAAAGAGATGCAAAAGCTAGCGGGGCGGGTAACCGCATTAGGGCATTTCATCTCCAAGCTGGGAGAGCGCGCCTTACCCTTCTTCAAGCTCATGAAGAAGAAAGGCCTGTTCGAATGGACCCCTGAGGCCGATCAGGCCTTCCAAGACCTCAAGAAATACCTTACCAGCCCCCGGTGATGGTGGCACCGTGGCCTCTTGAACCTCTGGTACTCTACCTAGCCGCCATCCCGTACTCCGCCAGCGTAGCGCTGGTGGCGGTCAGGGAGGAACGCCAAGCCAAGGGCGCACCGCGCCAAGCCGGAGTAGAAGTGGCACAGGATCAGGAGGACGCAACAAAGGCATCAGCAGGGGAAGACAAATCTCGGCAGGACAACGTCGCAGAAGCTCCTGAGGACAGCCGAGTCTCGAGAAACCCTCCACCTCAGGAGATGCACTAATATTCGCAGGACCCGAGCCTCGACAGTGCACCAGCCCACGTCGAACACCCAGTTTACTTCGTCAGTACCGTGCTGAGAGACGCGAGAGCATGCTACCCCATGCCTCAGAAGCTCCTGCTCGCACTCTTGGTGGCCTCGCGCAAGCTGCGACACTACTTCCAGGGGCACCCGATCAAGGTCGTCTCAGCTTACCCATTGGAGAGGGTACTCAGGAGCCCAAATACGGCTGGAAGGGTTGCGGAGTGGAATATCGAGCTGCAAGCATTCCAGTTAGAGTTCAGCACAACCAGGGTCATCAAGGGGGATGCGCTTGCTGACTTTGTGGCAGAATGGACAGATGCCCCGACACTTGAGGAAGGGGAGGACCGGTCCACCTCCCCAGGGAGCGAGGCTCCAGACGGCTGGGTCATGTATTTCGACGGTGCTTTCGTGCACCAGGGCGCGGGAGCCGAAGCTGGTCTCATCTCGCCCACCCATGACAAGATCTACTACGTCGTGCAACTCTGCTTCCAGCACGGCGAGAAGGTCTCCAACAATATCCCAGAATACGAAGGCCTCATAGCTGGCCTGAAGGCTGCGGCAGCTCTGGGAGTGAAGCGCCTCACCGTCAGAGGCGACTCGCAACTCCTCGTCAACTGCTCCAACAAGGTGTACGAGCCGAAGGACGAGCACACGGAGGCCTACCTCGCGGAAGTACGCAAGATGGAAAAGCAGTTCTCAGGTCTCGAGCTGCAGCACGTGCCCCGGGGCACCAACAAAGAAGCCGACGACATCGCCAGGAGAGCATCCAAGCGGCTACCACAAGAGCCTGGTGTCTTTGAGGAGTGGCTCTTCAAGCCATCAGCTACGCCACCCCTTTCAAGCACTACTCAGCCTCGGGAGGAGCTCCCAGCCCAGTCACGGAGCCCCGGCCAGGCCCGACCTCAGGAGCTCGGCTGCTCTTGGCGCTCGAGTCCCAGGAGGAATGCTGGACTAAGGAATTCAAGGAGTACCTGACACACGGGGCACTACCGGAGAAGGAAGAGGACGTGGAGTGCGTGGCCCGGCAAGCCACGACGTACTGCATTCAAGACGGCGAGTTGTACATGAAACGTCTGAATGATGTCACACTGTGCTGTATCTCCAGCAATCAAGGAAGGGAGCTGCTGATTGACATACACAGCGGGGACTGCGGGCATCACTCGTCGTCACGGACCCTCGTCGGCAAGGTGTTCCGCAGTGTATTCTATTGGCCTACATGGCTCAACGACGCAGCCGAGCTGGTGAAGTGCTGCGAAGCTTGCAAATTCCATGCCAAGCAAATCCATGAGCCTACTCAGGGCCTCCAAACCATCCCTCTCACATGGCCGTTCGTAGTCTGGGGGCTGGACATCTTAGGCCTGTTTCCACGGGCGCCAGGGGCTAGCGCTATCTCTACGTCACCATCGACAAGTTCACCAAGTGGGTGGAAGTGGGAGCCGTCCGTACCATCCCGGCCGACTCTACCATCAAGTTCATCAAGGGCCTCATGAGCCGCTTCAGGTTCCCCAACCGCATCATCACGGATAACGTCTCGCAGTTTACTAGTAACCTCTTCAGAACCTACCGTGCTAACTTTGGAACGTGGATCTGCTACGCTTCAGTGGCCCACCCCAGGAGGAATGGTCAGGCTGAGCGCGCCAACGCTGAGGTCCTGAGGGGCCTCAAGACCAGGACCTTCAAGAAGAAGCTGGAGGCCTGTGGCAGGGGCTGGCACGACGAACTCCAATCCGTGCTGTGGTCCATCCGCACCACCGCTACCAAGCCAATGGGCGAGACTCCGTTCTTCCTCGCTTCACGGAGCCGGGCAGTCCTCCCTCACGAGGTCAAGCATCGCCCGCTGCTGAGTTCTCGGGCGCTCGACGAACGCAGCAAGACGCCATGCGGGGATGGATCTCGCCCCGGGAGGAACATCGTCCGCTAAGCTGCATTAAGGGCGTAAGGTACAAGAAGCGCCGCGGGCGTTACTTCATCGCCGCAACATTCGCTCCAGGACGCTCGAGACGGGTGAACTGGTCCTGAGGCGGGTCCTCTCTAGGGAAGGGTTGCTCAAGCTTTCACCCATGTGGGAGGGCCCGTTCAGGGTTTTCCAAATCTCCAGGCCTGGCGCCGTGCGCCTAGAGACGCAAGAAGGGACACCTATCCAAAACGCCTGGAATATCCAGCACCTCCAGAAGTTCTACCCATGAAGCAAGGCCCAAAGCCTATGAAGAAAGGCCCAGAGCCTGTGAAGAAGGCCCGGTGCCTGTGAAGAATCGCCGCCCTTGACACTCTCACGTAACAATGAGTTGGGGCTGTACATGCCCCGGAGTCTGAGGAGCGCCGGCCTCAAGCCCTGGGGCTCCCGCTCACGCCTAGTGGCAGCACTTAGCTCTGCGCTGGTGAGAAGACTTGAAGACTAGATTAGGTGTCGGATGCGGCTTTTCATTTGCTTTCCGAAGTTGGCTCGCTTTTCCTTAATCGAAGTTGCTCTTGGTGTTCATTGCTGATTTGATTCCCTAGCCTTTTATCGCATTTTTCGGCTCTGGTTTGCTCATGTTCTCTCTCTCTCGCATACCTCCCGAGGGGGCTAGGCAGGTGCCCTCGCGAGCATTTTTCTTCTCTCTCCCTTCTCGCGAGCCACCCTCGTTCGAGCCTGAAAGCTGGCACATCTCTCCTAATTCGTGCCCCACGGGTACCGTGATACAAAGCGCCAATTCAAGGCTCGGGTGGACGGCAAATCCTCTAGCGCACCCACTAACGAATGTTTTTGCAGTTTCTGAGCAAACGCAGACACCTCGTGAGGGAAAGGGCGTCCCAAACGCGCCAGGTTAAGTTATCTTTGTGTAAAATAACAACACGGCATGGGAATAACACGCATAGTGCATTAACCAAAGAACCCAGTTCGATACACGCCCCTCTGGGCCCATACTGGTTTCGTTTTCTGATGCAGGAAAAAAAGGGAAAAGCTAAACAAAGCGGCATTGCAGCAATCCATGGAGGCAGGCCCTTAGCGATGCCCCGAGCCTAGCCAGACCCCTCCTCGCACTTCACAGAGGCGCGGCGACGAGATGACCCGCTGCCTCCTTTGAAGCGGGCGCGGTGGTGCGGCGGCTGGTTGTAGCCACCGCTGCTGGAGCTGTCATCGGAGGAAGAGCCGCCGTAGCTGGAAGAGACACGGTCGCCACCAAGGGCAGGCTCGCCCTCATCCTCGTCGCGACCGTCACCAAGGCCGAGCACCTCCTCACTGTCATTCGTCTTGGGGCAGCACCCGGCGCGGCGACCATCTTCCCCGAACACCCTCACATAGAGGGTCGATCCGCCGTCATACTTGAAGTGGAGCGTGCACCGCCTGCCTAGGCCGCGCGTGCGGGCAAACGTCTGCCAGCCGCGGGCCAGTGCTATATTGCCCGCGGCGAGAGTCTCGGCCGCGACCCAAGAGGCCTTGCTGGAGCAACCATCCGTCTGCAACCAGAGCCCGCCTGGACTAGGGGCCGGCAGTTCATCGAGAAAGAAGTGCGGAAGCTGGAGCCAATTGCCGGCCGGGTTCTCCGACCAGACGACGAACTCCGGCGACACCTCCGCTGAATGGAAGCGTGGGCGGGGAGGCCGCGCCACCATTGCGCGCCTCCCCTCATCAGCTGGACCGCCATGGTTGGGATGATCCCCTACGTGCGCCACGGTGCCGCCTCGACGGTGGGCCACGGCGGGGGTCGCGGCGTGCTTGCATGGACGGCCGCGACCATGCTTGGGCGCCGGGGAACCGGGGCCGTCGCAAGGGGCCTTCCCCTTCTCGGCGGCGGAGAGCTACCTTCGTGGCGCCATCGAAGGCCCTGCGAGCAATGAAGCAAAGAAGAAGCAAGCAAGCGAGGAAGAGATGGGCGACGGGGGCTCCGCTCCCCTCCCCATTTATAGCGGAAGAAGGCCAACCGGCGTCTCCCACCATCGCAGGTAATGATGTTTTTCCTTGCATGTCACAGGGACTTGTCAAGTCGTGCAGTTGCCAAGGCAGCATGGGGAAGCGGAGACGCCCACGTCCAATCAACCGCCACACGTTAACCGAGGCCATAGGCTTTTGGGGCCCGCGGTGCTCCGAACTTGACCCTCGGCTTCGCCGTGAAGCCAAGCCCGAGCGCACCTTGGGCCTAGGGGCTACTGTCGGCGTTCTGGGAACGGGGGTCCCCAGACTTGCCTGCCTGCGGCCCATGGCATGGATAAGCCATTAGGCCGTACGGCCCATCTTCATCAACAAGGCATCCAAGACCCTCGTGAGGGTCCAAGCCTCACGAGGTGGACGATGCAAGACCTCCTCTGGAGTACCCTAGCTAGGCAAGCTCACGAGGAGCGGAGATATCAAGGCAGCGCAAACCTCACGAGGCTCTCGTGACGTGAGCCATGACGAACGGCACCAGGCGGGCGCCAGCGCGCGTAGTGTCCTTATTTACTCTTTGGTGCTAAGGAGGCCAGCACATGCGAAGAGTACCGAGGCATAAGGCAAAGGTTGCTATATTGGTGCAACGAGACCAAGACTAGGAGGACGGCAAGATGGAGGTCATCTTGGAGCCCAAGACAGCGTCACCACCAGAGCTTTTCGCAGGCGAAGACCGCTTTTGTCAGGATAGCTTGTACTAGTTGTCCCCCTTCAAATTTTCCTGCCGTTGTTGGCTCCCTTCCCGCTCGATATTTGGGAAGAGGACCAGGGCTTATATAAGTAGAGCTAGCCAACATAGTAGGGGCATCTGATCTGAGCTCGATCCAACCCGATCGAGAGCCTACTCACAAGAACACCTCCACCTCAGGAGGCTGTTCTTCCCTTGTACTGTTCATCATCAGCCCAAGAGGCAATCCACCACCACCACACTGGAGTAGGGTATTACACCACAACGGTGGCCCGAACCAGTATCAACCTCGTGTCCTTCTGTGTTGTGAGTTCCTCGAGTTCGTGCGCGAGATCTTAGTGAGCTAGGGTGTAGATCGGTAGGAGGGGAAGACTTCGCCTGCACCCCAGTGTTCGAACCTTCAGGGTTTGCCGGAACCCCACATCCAACAATCAACTCCTCCGCTCAAAGGATTTCTAACCAAGGAGAAATGGCGCAGACATGCAGCAGGGCATAATTAGGATCTTCAAGCCACTATTTTCTCAAAAAAAGCCCTTTATAAACGTTTCCCTTGTGTAAAATTCCGGCATGTAAAATGGCCTTGGCCTTTGGGCATTATTTGTAATGGCACGTCTCAATTTATTTTATATTGCCATCTGTATTCCTTCCTTACTTCAAACTACCACACGTGCCTTAGTCCGGCCTTAAACACCGGGGGTTGTATCCGGCCCGGCACATTTCAAAGTCTGAACTGCTATGGGGTACTCTTCGGCGTCCCGGATATTGGATTATATGCATCGGCTTTGAATCATATCTTTGGTCTATAGTTGGGTTTCCCGGCTCTTGTGCTTACCACCTTATGTTCCGCTCGTTTGGCTAAGGTAGTTAAGGGAGAACTACTGCGATTGTATTTCTGGTTCGTTCGGTCAAATACCTAAGTAGAGAAAGCCGAAAATTGACTGTCATGACATAGTGAGGGCTGGTCGGCGGTTCGGTGACTTAGTCTTGTACTACAATCGCTAGAGATTCATGCCGTATTATACGAGGGGCTCGTCTTTGCCCAGCCGCGTGGAGCAGGCACCGTAGTTCGGATGGCCGCACACGCACCAGGGGCTAGTACTTAGCTCCATAGTCAAGCTTCTATGGCTAAGTGAAAGTAATAAAGCCACATAGTCTGATTGCCTGGTTCACCTCGCGGACGCCTCCTTTATGGACCAAGACGTTGGATAAAGTGTGGTCACGCAATATGCGGAACACCCCCGTTGCATCTGTGTGGGGGTTGAAGCTGATGACTGGCAACTTTCAGAAATAAACAGCCAAACAGGAGGAAAAATCACTAGAAACAAAAGGCGCAAGCATAGAAATATTACAATCATGGGTTCATAACATAGTTTTCACTACCCGAATACATATACTCAAATATAACATCCTTCGAGCATTGGCCCTCTACTATTCGGGCCCCTTCCAGGACGTCATCGAAATACCTCTCTGGCTTCCGATGATATTTTCCTTTGGGCGGGCCTGCGGTCACCACGTCGGTCGCCTTCATCTTCGCCCATTGCATCTTCACGCGGGCGAAGGCCATCCGGGCACCTTCTATGCAGGCTGAGTGCTTCACATCATCAATCCGAGGCAGCGCGTCAATGAGCCGCTTCACCAAACCAAAGTAGCTACTAGGAATTGGTTCGGCCGGCCAAAGTTGGATTATTAGATCCTTCATGGCCAAACCGGCCACCCTGTGCAGCTCCATCAGCTGCTTCAGCTAGTCGTTCAGGGGCGTCAGGTGCTCCGGGACAAGATACTGCAACCATAACAACTTCTCAGTCGAGTTCCCCTCCGGGGCTTGGAAGAACTATGCGGCATCGGCAGCACTCCTCGGATGATCCGCAGATGGTCTGGAGAACTCCACACTCGAGTAAGCAAATCATATCTTTGACCTCCAAAAATAATCTGCAAAAGAGAGGCCGTACCAACCACTATCTGCTTCGCCTGCCGGATCTCTTCCCGAGCACTCCGGGACTCGACCCGCGCCTCTTTAGCCTCCTAGAGGGCTTTGGCGAGTTCGGACGATTGGGCCTAAGTCCTCTCCTCCAAATCTTCGCATTTGGTGATGGCATCCTTCAGCTCCTGCTCGACTTTGGCCACCCGAGCTTCGTGTTGACACCGGGCGGCCTGCTCGATCTTTAGTTCTGCAGCAGCTTTGTCGGCGGTTCGCCTCTTTCTGGGCTTTTGTTTGAGGGTTTCGACCTCGGCTGCACCAACTATGCTCATAATCAAAGCATTAAATGAGTTAATATCTGAATATACATATCACTTTTGAGATACAACTAAGCTTCTCAACACTATACGCATACCTTGTGTCTCGTCAAACCGCTTGTTAATGCGGTCGATCTCTTCGTCGGCCAGCTGAAGCTTCCAATTGAGTTCGGAAACTTCCGCGGCCTAGGCGGTCGCCGCCAACTGGGAAGCATGTTACAATAACGGAACAATATGTTAACTCTCCCGAATACTATGTGGATCCTTTGTCCGGTTTCTTTCAAACCAGACAGAGCCTCAGGAACTACTGTCTATACACAGGTATATTCCTCTATATGAAACAAAAAAGTTTAGGACATTATATCGCATATCTCAAAGCCTGTCAGTAGGCTGTGGAAGGCTTCATTTAGTCCGCTCTTAGCAGATTGAAGCTTCTTCACTAGCGCGCCCATCAGGGTGCGGTGCTCCTCCATGATGGAAGCATGTTGCAGTGCTTCCGTCAGAGCATTCAGCGCCTCCGGATTAGTGGAGGTCGTCGATGGAGCTAATGCTCCTCCCCCCTCTTTCAAAGGAGGTTGCTCACTCGATCGCGGAGCCGCATTGGTCTCCAGAACGGTGTTCGGCTGGGGATCGGATTGTTGAGGGTCCCCGCCGTCGGTCGTCATACGGGTTGCCTCCCCTATGTGTTTGGCGACCGAGTGTTAACCTCGGGCGCTTTCTCGACAGCCTCGCCCGCCCCTCTGCGTCCAGGAGAGGTCCTTCAGGATAACACCTCGGTGTCATCCATGGTGATGGGCGAAGGGGCTCGTGGCGACGTCTCCCTCTCTATCATCCCGGGCGGCAGAGAGTTCCCCTCCGATAACGGAGTGTTCGGAAGATCGCGTTGAGGGCTGAAAGGCACATAGCAAAATAACTTATATAATGGAAAAGGGAAGACCGAAGATAAATAATAAGTATCTGAATACTTACGATTCGGCTGAGGGCTTTGCCCTTGGAGGCTTCTTGCGAACTAGTTCAGACTCTGAGTCCAAACTGTCCTGGAGGATCACTTTCCCCCTCTTGGGCGCCTCTCCCTCTGGGTGTACGGAGGCCGTCCTCTTCTTCGTACTCCCCTTGCGGGGGAGTCGCTTTCCACCTCCTCTTCCTCTTCCTCCTTGTGTCCCTCGTGGGAGGAGAGGGCTTCGATCTCCTCGGACACTGCGTCTGAAGAATCTTTGTGGCGGGGGCCTCCTTGGCCTCCTTGACCTTCTTCTTCTTGGCCTTTTTCTCCGACGGCTGATATGGCACCGGGACCAGCATCCCTCTTAGCTGGAGTGTGGCCGGGGCTTCAAATAGCGGTGCCGGACAGTTGATCTGCTCCGCCTTCACCATCCATCCCTATACGGAGAATAGGTATTATAAACTTTGTTATATCCAAAGTATTAACAGGATGAGTCTTTGGACGGATTATGGTCACCGCTAAGGCCGGATTCTTGATGTCAAGTCTGATGTCCTCGGTCTTCTGCAGCCTGTTTTTCTGGGCCTTGAAGAGCTGCTTCCATATATCTTCGTGTGCGGTGCCAAAGAAGCGCTTAAAGGTCCGGGGCCCCTCCGGATTGAACTCCCACATGGGGGAGGCCCGGAGTTGGCAGGGATGGTGCGGCAGACGAGCATCACCTGAATCACATTTGTGAGACCGGTGTTTTCGCCCATCACGTTGGTGATGTGTTTGCGCATCATCTGCACTTCTGGCTTAGACCCCCAATCAAGGCCATTGGCGGTCCACGAGGTGAGTCTCGTGGGGGGGACCAGATATGAAATCAGGTGTGGCTGCCCAGTTGGCTTCACGGGGTTCGGTGAAATAGAACCACTCCTGCTGCCACACCTTGACAGTCTCGACGAATGCCTCTTTGGGCCAGACGGCATTGGGGAGCTTGATTACCATAGCCCCGCCGCAATCCTCATACTGACCATCGACCACCTTCGGCTTCAGATTGAAGATCTTAAGGCATAGGCCGAAGTGTGGAGGGATGAGGAGTAGAGCCTCACATACGACGATGAACGTTGATATGTGGAGGAAGAAATTCGGCGCTCGATCATGGAAATCTAGCCCGTAATAGAACATAAGGCCTCGGACAAAAGGATTGAGGGGAAACCCTATCCCTCGGAGGAAATGAGGGATGAATACAACCCTTTCGCCGGGCACCAGAGTGGGGATGACCTGATCTTTGGCAGGGAGCCTATGCGCGATATTTGCGGACAGATAGCCCGCACCCCGGAGCTCCTTGATGTCCTTCTCGGTGAAGGAGGAGGCCTCCCACTTGCCCTTGGAACTGGATCCAGACATGGCTGGGGAGGTCGGAGGCAGTGGAAAGATTGAAGTTTCGGACGCTGGCGCTCGGAGGTGGGAATGCAGGAGCTAGAAGAAGGCGTGGGGAGAAAAGAAGGGATTTTTTACCCTCATATAGGCAGGAGAAATACCAAACGCCCCCCTCTCAAGCCTTAAAACTCGCCTGTTCCCAAAGAGATCGTGCGAACGACACAGTTGGATTACCCAAAACCGTATTGATGAGAATCCCTCAATGGGCGGGCACGATCTCTGTTTTAATAAGACGTACTAATGGAGGCTATGCCTCGAAACGCAAAATGGGGGCGTAGAAACGGTTCAAAATGTTAAAGAGCCAGATGTGACGCTTCACCGGAAAAAAATGTCAGTAAAAGACATTGTTTTATTTAGAAATCTTTCCTTCTTGGCTAAGGGTTGTATTAACTATACAGAGACGGATATAGTTCCTTTGAGCAGGGAGTTATCCTAAAATGTTTAGGAGAAGGAACCCGCCTTGCGACGCCGAAGAAAATCTGCGTGCCGAACACATCGTCATCGAAGACTGGATTAGGGGGTCCTCGGGTGCCTGGACTATTTGATATGGGCTGCATCGATGGGCCGTGAAGATAAAAGCGTAAGACTTTTTCCTGCGGTTCCGGTAGGGGCTCTTATATGCGTGGATGGCAAGTTTCATGTACGGATATGTTATTTCCTTCCCCTGCAAACCGACTCTATATAACCCCAAGCCCCTTCGATGTGTATATAGACTAGGGGGTATGGTCCGTAGAGACATCAGAATTCTCATAGGCTAGACAGCTAGGGTTTAGCAATTAAGATCTTGAGGTAGATCAACTCTTGTAACCCCTATACTCATTGAATATAATCAAGAAGGATATAGGGTTTTACCTCCTTTAAGAGGGCCGAACACAGGTAAATATCGTGTCCCCATCATCCCTTGTTACCATTGATCCTCGGGACGCGATTCGGGACGACCTACGAGATCTGCCGGTTTTGACATCGACATGTAATCCCACACAGTTAATCCAAGAAGCACGCTTTCCATTCGTATATACATCCCACACAGTCACTCCAAGGAAAACGTTTCCGTTCACAGGTACAACACACACAATTTTCCCCGTTAAATCGTTTGTGATAGCATTGCCATTGCACACGATATTAACAATTTTATCGTTCACGTTATTGAATGCATCACACACGGTGTGTAGAAGAAATTGTCTGGCAAAGGTTGTCCATCACACACACTTTTCATGTGGTAAACGTTTGCGCAAGGTGGCCTAACTCCAACAGTTTTCAAGAGGATGTCGTGTGTGATTGTTAACTGATCCAACACGGTTTATTCCTAGAAATTGTGTGTTCCTGACGTCATCACCCACGGTGTTTTCTCAATATCCGTTTGCAATCGTCATCCTTTTTCTTGGATGGTTTCAGAGGAAAAGGCATGGGTTTCCAAACCCATGGTTCTCTTTCTTTACCATGTTTCCTAGCAACAAAGTCTCTCTTATCATAACGTTGATTCTTTGATTGTGGGTTATCAAGATCAACAGCAGGTTCAATTTCTACATCATTATCATTACTAGGTTGAGCATCATCATTAACATTTTCACTAGGTTCATGTTCATTACCAGATGGTGTTTCAAAGATCGGACATAGATATATCATTTGGATTCTCGTGGTTCAGCAATAGGTTCACTAGAAGTTTGCAAAGTCCTATCATTTTTCTTTTTCTTCCTTTTAGAAGAACTAGGTACATCAATATTATTTCTCTGAGAATCTTGCTTGATTCTCTTAAGGTGGCCTTCAGGATACAAAGGTTCCTAAGTCATTCTACCATTTCTAGTAGCCACTCTAACATCATAATCATTTTTCTTACTATTCATTTCATCAAGCACTTCTTTTTGGGCTTTAAGTACTTGTTCTACTTGAGTGGTAACCATAGAAGCATGTTTTCTAACAAGTTTAAGTTCACCTCTAATATTAGCCATAAAGTCACCCAAGTGTTTAATCATATTGGAATCATATTTCAATTGTCTACCTAAATAAGCATTAAAATTTTCTTGTCTGACAATAAAATTATCAAACTCATCGAAGCATTGTCTAGCAGACTTATAATGAGGAATACCACCTTCATCAAATCTATAGAGAGGATTTACCTTTACTACCTGTGTCGGGTTATCAAGATCAGGAGGTTCTTCAATAAGTAATGGATCAATACCATAAGTTTCTTCAACAGGCGGTAGATTAAGACCATGTATTTCTTCAATAGGAGGTAAATTCTTAACATCTTCAGCTTTAATACCTTTTTCTTTCATAGATTTCTTTGCCTCTTTCATATCTTCAGGACTGAGAAATAGAACACCTCTCTTCTTCGGAGTTGGTTTAGGAATAGGCTCAGTAATTGGATCAGAAGCTAGCTCAAGAGGTGCCCTATTATTTTCATTTGTGAACATATTATTCAATAGAATTTCAGCTTCATCCGGTGTTCTTTCCCTGAAAAGAGAACCAACACAACTATCCAGGTAATCTCTGGAAGCATCGGTTAGTCCATTATAAAAGATATCAAGTATTTCAGGTTTCTTAAGAGGATGATCAGGCAAAGCATTAAGTAGCTTGAGAAGCCTCCCCAAGCTTGTGGGAGACTCTCTTCTTTAATTTGCACGAAGTTGTATATTTCCCTCAAAGCAGCTTGTTTCTTATGAGCAGGGAAATATTTAGCAGAGAAGTAATAAACCATATCCTGGGGACTACGCACACAACCAGGATCAAGAGAATTAAACCAAATCTTAGCATCACCCTTGTCGGTTTCAAAACCGGCGGATCTCGGGTAGGGGGTCCCGAACTGTGCGTCTAGGCGGATGGTAACAGGAGACAAGGGACACGATGTTTTACCCAGGTTCGGGCCCTCTTGATGGAGGTAAAACCTCACGCCCTACTAGATTAATATTGATGATGTGTGTTACAAGAGTGGATCTACCATGAGATCAAAGAGGCTAAACCCTAGAAGCTAGCCTATGGTATGATGGTTGTTCGTCCCCACGGACTAAAACCCTCCGGTTTATATATACACCGGATAGGGTTAGGGTTACACAGTAGTCGGTTACAATGGTAGGAGATCTACATATCTCAGACGCCAAGCTTGCCTTCCACGCCAAGGAAAGTCCCATCCGAACACGGGAAGAAGTCTTCAATCTTGTATCTTCATAGTCTTGGAGTCCGCCGATGATGATAGTTCGCTATCCGGACACCCCTAGTCCGGAACTCCTCAAGAGCTCTCGAACCAGGCTTCAATGACGACGAAGTCCGGCGCATATTGTCTTCGGCATTGCAAGGCGGGTTCTTCCTCCGAATAATTTATAGAAGATTCTGAACACCAGGATAGTGTCCGGCTCTGCAAAACAAGTTCCACATAACACCGTAGAGAGAATAATTTCTGTATAGATCTGCTGATGTATTCCGAGGCGTGACATCACACCACGGCCAGGCCTTTATATGAATCGTTTTTTTTACTGTTCCACCTGAGCGTGTTTAGCGAGGCGGTTTCCTTGGCACGTCTTATCAAAGCGTAGATCGTGCCCCCTTATTCCGGGATTCTCATCAATACGGACGTGGGTAACCCAACTGCGTCTGCTGGCCTGCCTTCTCTATCAAAGGCGAGTCCTAATCGGAATTACCCACGGGTGGGCTCTTGGTATTCAACCTCTTTATAGTGAGACCAAGGCCCTCTTCTTTTACACCCTCCATCGAGTTCGCCTCGGCGCTTTGAGTTCCAACACCCAAAGCTTCAGATTCAGCGCCGGACTTTCGACGATGTCCGGCTCCGACCGGCACGGCCGATGGATGTCTTCCTCCGTCACAGAAGAAGATGTGCTAAAGCTGCGAGACACTGTGTATCCGACCGGCGAGATCTCGTGATAGGCTGCCCGCTCTAGGGCAGGTCACCCCCACTCCCGAGCCCGGGCGAGAACATGGTGTTCGTGGTCCCACTTCCTTCGGGTTTAGGCTTCCTGACGGACCCCTTTGTAAAGGGGGCTCATGTTTTATTATGGGCTTGATTTCCATGACTTGAATCCGCCATATCTCGTCATTCATTGTTGTATGTGAGGCCTTCCTCCATATTACCCCCCACTTTGGATTATGGCTCAAAACCTTCAAGGTGGAGCCAAAGACGATCAAGGGGCCGCAAGCAGAGTGCGGAGGGGCGGTCATAAGCAAATGTACTGATGATCCGTGGCCCGAGGGCTCTTTTTAAGAGGAGCTTGGTTTGTGGCAACGGGGATGGTTTTATATCGCCGCTCCCAGGGGCACCAAATGGGCGGCGCTCCCTGCCTTCCGCTCAGGTCCACCACGGTGGGCGCCATGGGTCAATAAGGGGCTCGACTGGGGCCATCCAAGGATGTTCCTCGCTGCAGGGCCGTATTCGAGATCTCCAGAAAGAGGGACCAATCTGGTTGCAGTGGGCGCAGTTATGGTGATCTGGCGCCTTCAGCCTGAACGCCGCCCCTCCGCCTGTGGGAATTCAATCCGAGGGACCACGAGCTCTCCAAAATTTTATGGGCACGACGCCTGGAGATGTATAAACTGTTCTTCGGATCACAAGAGAAGTGTCCGGACTTGACCGAGGACGCAGGACTAAGCTGCAATCGCCAGATGCTCAAGTAAGTAGTCCAGCAACCGGACAAGCTGTTCATTCATTTATTTTATATATATGCCCTTTAAAGGAGCCGTTTCTTGAACAGGAGTGGGTAGCCAAGGCAAAGTTGATAAGGTGTCCGGCTCCCCTCCCAGAGACCACGCCGGATCCCATGTTGACCAAGATGTTGAAGGTCGCGCCTTTTGAAGAAGGCGAAAGGAGGAGCGGGGGAGCAACTGCCTCTGCGAAGGAGGCTATCAAGGAAGGAGGGATTAAGAGTCCCGCCTTCCGAGGAGAGAAGAGGACCGCTTCAGAAGATCCGGAGGTCAAAGCCTCAAAGAAAGGAAGGGAATCTTCGGCAGAGAGTCCGGCGCTGGAAGTAACCCAGCCGCATTATTTCCCCAAGGATCAGCCCTCCAAATGAGCCGTAAGTAGAAAGAAGGGGTCTTGTAAATAAGGAGCATCCCTGTATTTATTTATGAAGATAACCGAAATTGTACCTTGTAGTTCGGACCTCGGCCTTTCTCAGCAGAGCTCGTCTTTGGGGGATCTTCTTCCGGAGATGATGGAGAGTGAAACGTCTCCACCTGTCGCACCCTCATGTGAAGCGGACGACCCGGAGGTGTCGTCGCGGAGGGTTCCCCCAAGTCCGGCAGGGGCGGAAGGCCCGGCGCCGAGTGGTGTCTTGATCGGAGGAGTCAAGGATTTGCTCGGGCGAGCGGTTATCTCGTAAGATCACCGTGCTCTAATGGGTACGGTGATTGAAAGTGATTGCATCCGCAGAGAGCGGATTACGCAAGCCGTCAGAAGCTTACTGACGGGGTTTGAGGTGCACAAAAAATAATGTACCTTCTGACAGTTATGCATATAAAATGCGCCATGTATAGATAGTAGCCCCTGAGACTCGGTATGTTGTCAAAATTGACGATGTGCCGAGGATCAAATTCTCAGTTTTAACATATCGCCACTCCTAAACAGGTGGCGGGGCGTCCGGAGGCTAGCCGGACTGATGAATATGCCGAACTAAAGCGGCAGCTTGATGAGGCGGATGCGGACATCGCGCTGGTCAATAAATGGTTTGACGAATCACAAGGTATGCGACTTCTATGCGGACACCAGGTAAGGGAGCTTGACGCCCATGTCTTACTGTTTGTATGCTTAATGCAGATGGTGCCGCTGCCGTTGAGGAGCTGCGGGTAGAAGTCGCCCGAGCGAAAGAGCAAGCCAGGAGTAGTAATACGGCCGCTTTAAAGGCGGCCGAAGAGCGAGAAGCTGAACGGGCTGCTCACTGCTGAAGCAAAGAGGAGATGGCCGATATGGCCAAAAAGTTAAGGAATGCTACCGATCGCTGCGAGGTTCTTGAAAAAGAGCGTCAAGTGGAACAAGAGGGCCTAAAGAAGGCCGCCAATAATCCAAGAATGCCCAATCGGCTTTGAGAGCTGCCAAGGAGGAGCTGAGTCAGCCGGGGCAATTGCGGCTGGAAAACCGTTTCTGCTGCGGAGGAAATATACAGATCCAAAGTATGCTCAGTTGGATAAATTGTGGAGTTCAGAGGATGCTTATCTGGACTTGGCGGAGAGCGCTGTGGACGCGGTTGACGGTTGAGCACTTCCGGGGCCAGAAGGGGCACAGAAGGGAAGAGCTATATTGGTCGCAATTCCATAGTCCGGAGCGTCCTCTGCCGCTGACCGATCGGTTGGCTGAATGGGCCGAGCTGAATCGATTGTCCGGATTTGCCTTGAAGCATGTCTTGACTCACTTGTGGCGCGGACGGACCCCAAATTAAGAGCTATTTTGGTTTAGTGCAGCGTTTCTTGTTGCGGTGCAGCGTGTCGACGCAATGAAGCGATCGGGCGTGCATTGAGGGAGCGCGGATTGCTCTTGCCCTTGTCAAGACATACTAGGCAGAAATGAAGGCCACTGACGTTGCATCCCAGGATTCGGACGGAGGCCGAGTACCTGCCGAGCACTACTTTGATGAAGTCCTGCCGGGCGATCGTTTAATAGAGACGCGATTTCGAAGGATATTATGTTTAAATGACATGTATGATTTGTGAAAACAATGTTTCAATGTAATATAAGTGCTTTTTATACTTGTGCGTTCAAGTAGTAAACTTCTCCCGATGCGGCCGCTTATGTATATGTGTATATAACCCGAAAGATGGCAGTCCTTGGCTTCAGCCCCCACGCACATAGTGCGGGGTGTTTGAAAAGAAAGTGCTTTTTCACACTTAATCCAACGCCTTGGTCCTGTTAAGGAGGTGATAGCATAGCAAACCAGTGCAACCGGACTATAATGCTTTATCACTTTCACTTAGCCATAGGAGTTCGAGGGTGGGGCTACTATATAGCCCCTGGGGGCACCGCACTTCTAACACCCCGGATGTAACTTTCCATATTTGTAACTCCAACTCTTGCCATTTTCGGCATTGTGATATGATATTCCCTCCGTGGTTGGGTTTTTCTTCATTTTGCATTTTTTCCATGTCATGCTTTTCATATCATGTCATCATGTGCATCGCATTTGCATACGTGTTCGTCTCGTGATTCCGAGCATTTTTCCCGTTGTCCGTTTTGCAATCCGGCACTCCTATCTCCCCCGGCGGTCCCTTTTACGTTTTTCCATGTGCGGGTTTTAAACCTTCTCGGAATGGACTGAGGTTTGTCTAGTGGCCTTGGTATACCACCCGTAGACCACCGGTCAAGTTTCGGTTCATTTGGAGCTCGTTTGGTACTCCAATGGTTAACCGTGACTCGCAAAGGCCTCTTTTAAGTTGCAGCCCAACACCCCTTCAAAACAGCCCAATAACCCATCTAAGTCACTTCCATGCTCTCCGTCGTTCGATCACGATCGTGTGGGCGAAAACTACACCTCATTTGGACTCTCCTAGCTCCCTCTATGCCTATTTAAACACCTCCCCCAAAAATCTCGGATCAATTCCCCGTTAACCCTAGCCCCGCTCCTCTCCCGCCGCCCGGACGTATACGATTCGGGCGGACACGTCCGCCCGCCGCGCCAGCAAAGGAGCCGCCACGTGGCACCGGCCGCCGCCTCCGGCCAGCCCGCTGACCCCGGCCGGCCCTCCGAACCCGCTCGCCTCCCGCCGCCTCGGCCCCAGCGCCGCCGCCGGGCGAAGCCGCCGCCCGCCCAGGCGCCCGCCGCCTCGCCGCCCGGGCGGCTTCGCCACCCGGCAGCGCCGCCACCGCCGCCAGTTCCCTCCGCCGCCGTCCGTCGCCACGGCTCCGGCCATCAGCGCCTCCGCCGCGCCCCCGCCTCAGTTCCCCTCCGGCGAGCCCCGCCGCCGCCGCCCGTCGACCGATCCGGCGGACCGATCCGCCTCGGTTCAAGGCCGAGCCCGTTGACTTCTCTTCCCCTCTCCCTTTTCTTCTAAGTCTTTTGCATCTCATTGTTATTTCGTGGCATTTTCAACGTAGCATATCTTTGCATCTGTAGCTCCATTTCGCGCGTTTAATATATCAAAATGTTCGCCCCGAAGAGTAGATCATTTCATCTCATTGCATAATTTTCATTTGAGCTCATCTTGACGCCCGAAATGCTGTTGGAAGAGTGCTACGTGTTGTTTCTGTTTCTTAACAGAACTTGCACTTTTGTTATTTTTGCCATGATTAATGTGTGCACCCTATGAATTTGAGTCCTACATGTGTTTTGTTATATGCCATGCCATCTTTCCAGGGGTGTATGCCATGTATTTTTGTGATCTATGTGGTGACTAGCACAAGCATGCAAAGTAGGTGTCCTGATGTTGCTGTTTTCAGCCCTGTTTAGCTGATATTTTGATGTCATGTTAACTTGATGCTACCGAGAGATCCATGCATATTTTGAGATACTTCAGTAAGGATGTTTTGTTAAACATGTCTTTCTCTATCCACCCATGCCCTTGTTTGCAATTATGGAGTGCCATAGCTTGAGTCAATCGAGCTCTACTTTTGCTATCAAATGTTTCCTGGCAGATTGTTTACGTGTTATTCAATTTTGCCAAGCTTGTTGTGGTTGATCCATTTATGCTATGTTATTGTTCTTGCCATGTATGTCTTCTATGCCATGTCTTCTTGATGTGTGTATGCCTAGTTTATCATATAAGGCTCTGTAGCGAGTGTATCGAGCTCTTAAACATGCCTACTTGTTATCAGTTTTTGACATGCCATGTTGCTGAATCTGTTAACGAAACTTTCAATATTGACATGGGTGTTACTATATTTTAGGTTCCTTTTTGTCTTATGGTCAGTAAGGGACTTCTGTTCTATGCTTTGAGTAGATTCATACCATGCCTTGTTTTGCTATGTTAAGTTCATGTAGCATGTAGTTTTCTTGCTCTGAACATTGCAACCTGATGCTGTTTTTGCCATGTCCAGCCTGATATTTTGTGCACTTTTGCCATGCTTGTTTGAACCTGTTATGATGTGATTTAGCCGAAGCTCAGTGCTCATCTTTTGTCAAGCATCTTGTTTAGATCATTGCCATATACTTTGTTGGTACGTTTGGGTGCGGTAGCTTAATTTATTGTTGCTTGCTAAGTGGCATCATGCTGTTAATGGCAGATTTGTGCCATTCTTGTTTTGCTTGTCATTTCCAAACCGTGCATCCGATTCCGGTGATCTTTATATCGATTTCAACCGAAATCATCTCATCTTTCCAGTGGCATACTTGGTTTGCCAAGTTGATTCCTGGTTCATCATTTTCCTTTCGAGCACATACGCATTGCATATCACATCCCGCATATCATGCCATGTTTTGCATCATGTTGATTGTGCATTGCACCGTGATTTATTGTGGTTCCTTTGTTTGTGTTGTTGCTTTGGGTAGAGCCGGAGACGAGTACGTGAACGAGGAACCTGTTGAGAACGCTACGAGGATCAAGCTTCGACAACTCGAGAACATTGCAGTGCAAGATGACCATACCCTCGAAATCACTTCTATCTTTGCTATGCTAGTTGCTCGCTTTTGCTATGCCTATGCTGCGATGCCTACCACTTGCTATATCATGCCACCCATATTGCCATGTCAGCCCCTAACCATCCTTTCCTAGCAAATCGTTGATTGGCTATGTTACCGCTTTGCTCAGCCCCTCTTATAGCGTTGCTAGTTGCAGGTGAAGTTGAAGTTTGTTCCTTGTTGGAACATGGAGATGTTGTTCATGATCGGTACATGTTTACTTGTTGGGTATATCACATTATATATCTGCTATAATTTATACATCTATATACTTGGTAAAGGGTGGAAGGCTCGGCCTTATGCCCGGTGTTTTGTTCCACTCTTGCCACCCTAGTTTCCGTCATACCGGTGTTATGTTCCTTGATTTCGCGTTCCTTACGGTTGGGTGATTTATGGGACCCCTTGACAGTTCGCTTTGAATAAGACTCCTCCAAAGAAGGCCCAACTTTGGTTTTACCATTTGCCACCTAAGCCTTTTTTCCCCGGTTTTCGCGAGCCCGAGGGTCATCTTTTATTTTAACCCCCGACCAAAGGTGCTCCTTCGAGTGCTGGCCCTAACCGGGCAGATCATGCGGGCCACCACGGGCAACTCGAGGTCTGGTTTTACTCGTAGGCTGACCTATCCGGATGTGCCACGAGAACGAGATATGTGCAGCTCCTATCGGGATTTGTCGGCACAATCGGGCGGCTTTGCTGGTCTTGTTTTATTGCTTTGTCGAAATGTCTTGTAGTCCGGGATTCCGAGATTGATCGGGTCTTCCGGTAGAAGGAATATCCTTCGCTGACCGTGAGAGCTTATAATGGGCTAAGTTGGGACACCCCTGCAGGGTAATATCTTTCAAAGCCGTGCTCATGGTTATGAGGCAGATGGGAATTTGTTAATATCCGGTTGTAGAAAACCCAAGTTGACCTCAAATAAACATACACATCAAGGCGTGTGTAACCGTGATGGTCTCTTCTCGTGAGTCCGGGAAGTGAACACGGTGTTGGAGTTATGTCTCGACGTAAGTAGTTCAGGATCACTTCTTGATCGCTACTAGCTTCACGTCCGCTTTTGCTTCTCTTCTCGCTCTCTTTTGCGAAGTAGCCACCATATATGCTAGTCGCTTGCTGCAGCTCCACTATACTACTCTGTCCTTCCTATAAGCTTAAATAGTCTTGATCTCGCGGTATGAGATTGTCGAGTCCCCATGACTCATGATACTTCCCAAAACAGTTGCAGTGCCGACGATGCCGGCAGGTGACTCAACCGAGCTCAAGTGGGAGTTCGACGAGGAACGTTGTCGTTATTATGTGTCTTTTCCTGTTGTTCAGTTGTGGTGCCCTGTTGTGACGATCGGGATCTGTGTAGCATTTGGGGTATCTTCCTTTTTTGGTTCCGTAGTCGGACCTTGAGTGTACTCAATGATGGATGTTTATTTATGTATTGTGTGAAGTGGCATCGTAAGCCAACTATGTATCTCTTTCCCTTATTTATTACATGGGTTGTGTGAAGATTACCTCACTTGCGACATTGCTTTCAATGCGGTTATGCCTCTAAGTCGTGCCTCGACACGTGGGAGATATAGCCGCATCGGGGCGCTACAAGTTGGTAATCGAGCCTTCCCGACTTAGGAGCCCCTACTTGATTGTTTGCTGGCGTTGTTGAGTCTAGAATGGAAAAATGTTTTGAGTCTTAGGATTATATATATCGGAGAGTAGGATTCTTTTACTCCACAGTCCCTTCGTCGCTCTGGTGAGGTATCCTGACGTAGAGTTTTGACTTTTCTCTCCTCAAATTTCACTAAAATTTTTTTAGGATCACGTGGGTATCTTGGAATCGTTCCGATGGTTTTGTGACGAGAACAGTGGTCTTGGTACCTCGACATTTAGGGGTTGTGGCGGTGTCCCGGGAGTTGAGCTCCGAGGTGTTGTCGCCACAATTTTATCGTTGCGATTCGAATACCCGAGTTTTGCCGACATCGAAATCTCTTTTGTGCAGTTGTTGGTGAGATAACCTCGATAGCCCGATCGAGGCGAAAAGGGAGTATTGCCATGACTTGTATAACGGATGTTTTTCGAAGGTCGAGGTACACGATTTCCGAGGATTTCTTGGTTATGTGTTGACGGATGGATACAGATGGATCTAGGTATTGTTAGTTTGGGTGATATATTTTGTGTCCCCTGTATCCCCAACACCAGATTGCATAACCAGAAAGTTTCGGGAGTTTATAGGTGGGAATTCTAGTAGGTTACAGGATTTCTTTCCGACAGATGTATGATTTGAGATTGGGGTTCAACGTTTAGTGGTCCGCCCATTCACGGTCGATTTACAGTGGTCGCGAGACGTCTTAAAGAATCCTTGGCTATGCTGATTCGGGGACGTCTTGTTTGTCATTCGTGATTTGCCGCTATACGTCGTGCCCGTGTGGGCCCCACCACGAACACTTTGGGCCAAATCTCTATCATGTGTTTGTTCCGCTCATTCTAGAAGCCAATCTTTTGTTTTCAGTTGTGATATTCGATTTGTTTCTAAGACAGATGTTGTTTCCATATCTTTATCTAAGTGGCTTCTCACCTTAATGGACGTGTGATGATTAACTTTGGAATTCATTCTTTCATTCTTGTTCTAATGTTATTGTGAAGACTATATGTTGCAATTTCTATCCGTTGATTCTACTTATCTTTTGTCTATCAAAGGACTAACGGATGTCACCCTCTTCAGGATGGCTCCGCCAACGGCGTCTGAATCCGGATCGTAATGATGGGGATCACCGAACCCTCCACCTCCACCTCCACCTCCGCCTCCAGAGGCATGGCAAGCTATCATGGCAGCCACCAATGCCAATGCTTTCAGATGATTTTGCAGCTCTTGCAAGAGCGTACTCAAGGGCAAGGAAATCAAGGCAATCAAGGTCAAGGCAACAATCAGCCGCATTTTGCTACTCTCGCCGGTTCCTCGCTAATCAGCCGAAGTCTTTCGGTTTACGTGTCGAGGCCACAGACGCCGACGATTGGCTTGTGGACATCTGCAAGCATTTTGATTGTAGCAATGTCAGACCGAGGACTTTGTCAAGTTTGCATCGCTTCAACTCGAGGATCAAGCTGCTGAGTGGTACCAGCAATACAAAGATTCCAGAGGAGGTCGTGTCATTACCTGGGATGAGTTCCGCCGTGATTTCAGAGGTCACCACATTCCGAAAAGTGTTGTTGAGAGCAAGCGTGAGTAGTTCCGCAATCTCAAGCAGGGCAACATGTCTGTCTATCAATACAATATCCAGTTCGAAGCTCGCTCGTTTTGCTAAGCAAGACGTGCACGATGAAAAGAGTATGATCTATCAATTCAGAGGTGGTCCGAGAGAAGATCTGCAATTAGCTCTTGTGCTTTTGAGCCGATAAGTATGATGATTTCTACAACATGGCTCAAGCAAGAAGCTGCCCAGCTCAAATGTGAGGCTTATAAGAAGAGAATCAGGGATGCAGCTCAGTCTTCTTCTTCCTCTCAAGTGGCAGCTAAGCAGCAGAAGTTTTACCTTCCTCCTCCTCCGTTCCGTCGGCCTTTATCGCCAGAAGAACTCAGGTGGTCGTGGATCTTCCCACCCACCCAACCCAAGCTATCGTAACAAGTCTAATTCTCAAGCTCCAAGGTCAAGTGCTCCTTACCACCGTCCGCTCTACGAGGTGACTTGCAACAAATGTCGGCAGAAAGGTCACTATGCTAACAAATGCTTCAACCAAAGGCGCCTTCCACCTCCTCCTCTGTGGAAATCTTCCAAAGAATGCGGTGGTCAAGCATAATCCAAAGCATGCCAAGGTGAATATGATGAATGCAGCTCAAGCAGAGGAATCTTCCGATGTGATAATGGGTAATCTCTCGATTAATGATATTCCCGCAAAAGTCTTATTTGATACTTTGGTGCATCGCATTGTTTCATGTCGAGACCGTTTTTGCCAAGCATGATTTCACTTGAATTCTTGGTTAAACCTCTAGCAATTGTTTCCCGGCAAGCACATGAGTTCTAGCTTGGTGGTTCCGAATGTCGGTATCAAGATGGGCGATTATAGATTTACGGCTAAACCAATTGTTCTTGGTGACTCGGATATTGATCTTATTCTCGGGATGGATCGGCTTTCTCAAAGACAAAGCTCGGCTTGATTGTGCTGCTGTGGAAATTCAATTGACTCACTCTTCTAATGATGTGATCATCTATGCCGCTCGCGATGAAACCATTCGGTTGTTTTCTCTCAATGAGAAGGGCGAACTGAATGCCATCTCTCGATTCCAAGTCGTTTGTGAGTACCAAGATGTCTTTCCGTAAGAGCTTCCGGTATGCCTCCTCATCGCCAGCCCGATTGAGTTCGTTATCGATCTTGAGCCCGCATCGAACTCCGCTTTGCAAGCCGCCCATACAAGCTTGGACCTGATGAGCTGAAGGAATTGAAGAAGCAGCTCGATGAACAAGAGCGTCTGGGTTTGATCGAGACCGAGTTCATCTCCTTGGGGTTGTGGTGTCCTTTTTGTCCAGAAGAAGGATGGCACGGACCGACTTTTGCGTCGATTACCGTCCATTGAATAAGAAGACAATCAAGAACAAGTATCCACTTCCCAACATCAATGAGCTTTTCGAGCAACTCAAAGGTGCTACATGTTGTTCTCCAAGCTTGACCTTCGTATGGGTTATCATCAGATTCGCATTCGTGAACAAGATATTCCCAAGACAGCATTCGTAACAAGCTTTGGTTCTTATGAATATACTGTCATGTCTTTCGCCTCGTCAATGCTCCTCCAACATTCTCTCGGATGATGAACTTCATTTTCAACCCCTACACCAATGAATTCGCCTTGGTCTATCTTGATGATATTTTGGTCTTCTCCAAGAATAAGAAGGATCATGCCAAACATTTGCGATTGGTGCTAGACAAGCTCGTAGAGTATCAATTCTATGCTAAGTTCTCCAAATGTGAATTTTGGCTTGATGAAGTGCTTTATCTTGGTCATATCATCTCCGCCAAGGGTATCGCTGTTAATCCGAGAAGGTGTCCGCAATTGTGAATTGGGAACCTCCTCGAATCGTCAAGCAGCTCCGCAGTTTTCTTGGTCTTGCAAGCTATTGTCAAGATTCGTTGAGAACTTCTCCAAGATTGCAAAGCCTCTTTCCAACCTCCTCCGTAAGCATGTGAAGTATGTCCGGTCTCCTGATTGTGACGTTGCTTTCAATACCCTCAAAGAGAAACTTCGTCACAGCTCTGTCTTGACTCCTCCTCGATGAATCCAAGCCATTTGAAGTTTTCGTGATGCTTCTCTTCAAGGTCTCGGTGCGTGCTAATGCAAGAGAAGAGAGTTGTGGCTTATACCTCTCGCCAGTTGAAGCCCAACGAAAAGAACTACCCCACTCACGATCTTGAGTTGGCGGCGCTTGTCCATGCATTGATAACGTAGAGACATCTCTTGTTGGGAAGGAAAGTGGACATTTTCACCGATCACAAGAGTCTCAAGTACATTTTCACTCAACCCAACCTCAACCTCAGGCAGACTCGATGGGTCGAAATGATTCAAGAGTACAACCCAAGTATTGAATATACTCCGCAAAGCCAATGTCATTGCAGATGCTTTGAGCGGGAAGGCTTATCGCAATAGCCTAATCCTCAAGCCCTTTCACCGGGATCTACGTGAAGCTTTCCAAGCTGAATCTTCAAGTTGTTCCTCAAGGCTTTCTTGCCAACCTCATAGTCTCTCCTACTTTGGAAGATCAGATTCAGAAGGCTCAACTTCGGATACCATGGTGAAGAAGGTGAAACGTGGTATCGACAAGGGCATTTCCAAGTACAAGTGCTTCCACGTTGATGACAAAGATACTCTTTTCTTCGAGGACCGGATTGTGGTTCCTAAGGGTGATCTGAGAAAAGTCATTATGAACGAGGCTCACAATTCGCTTCTATCCATTCATCCTGGAAGTACGAAGATGTACCATGATCTCAAGCAGTCATATTGGTGGACTCGAATGAAGCGAGAAATTGCTCAATTCGTGAATGAGTGTGATGTCTGCAGAAGAGTGAAAGCAGAACACCAAAGACCAGCTGGTCTCCTTCAACCCCTTGCTATTCCTGAATGGAAGTTTGATCATATCGAGATGGACTTCGTGACTGGTTTTCCAAAGTCCAAGCGTGGAAATGATGCTATCTTCGTTGTCATTGACAAGCTTACTAAAGTGGCTCATTTTCTTCCTATCAAAGAATCCATCACAGCAGCTCGGTTGGCGAGCTATACACCTCCGTGGATTGTCTCCTTGCACGGCATTCCACAATTGATCTCTTCAGCACCGTGGCAGCATTTTCACCTCCAAGTTCGGGATTCTTTTCGAAGGCCATGGGCACTAACATTCGCTTTCAAAGACAGCCTTTCCATCCTCAAACAACTCGCCAAGTCGAGCGAGTCAACCAAATCCTTGAAGATATGCTCAGGGCTTGTGTCATTTCATTCGGTATGAAGTGGGAAGATTGTCTTCCATATGCCGAAGTTCTCCTACAACAACAGCTTCCAAGCGAAGTTCGGCAAGGCCCCATTCGAAATTCTCTATGGCGTAAAGTGTCGTACTCCTCTCAATTGGTCCGAGATGTGAACGCCAACTTCTTGGCAATGACTTGATCACGTATGTAAGAAATGTGCCAAGTCATTCGTGAGAATCTCAAAGCCGCATAATCGCGCCTTAAGAGCTATTATGATAATAAGCACCGTGATGTGGCTTTTGAAATCGGAGACCATGTATACCTCCAGCGTCTCTCCAATGAAAGGCACTCGCCGCTTCGCATCAAAGGGAAGCTTGCCCCTAGATACGTGGGTCCTTTCAAGATCATTGGGAAAAGAGGCGATCTCGCCTATCAACTTGAGCTTCCATCCAACTTTGCAAATGTGCACGATGTGTTCCACGTGTCACAGCCTTCGCAAGTGCTTCAAGACTCTGAACGCACTATCAACTTCAAGAGATTGACCTTCAAGAAGATCTCTCTTATCATGAGCACCCGTTGCTATTCTCGAAGAAACCGAGCGCAAGACTCGCAACAAGTCAATCAAATTCACGAAAGTGAAGTGGTCACACCATTCCGACCGAGAAGCCACACGGGAGCGCGAGGATCACCTCCGTTCGAATATCCGGAGTTTTTTTCAGTCCTAGATCTCGGACGAGATCCTCTTGTAGTGGTGGAGTGTTGTAACACCCCGGATGTAACTTTCCATATTTGTAACTCCAACTCTTGCCATTTTCGGCATTGTGATATGATATTCCCTCCGTGGTTGGGTTTTTCTTTATTTTGCATTTTGTCCATGTCATGCTTTTCATATCATGTCATCATGTGCATCGCATTTGCATACGTGTTCGTCTCGTGATTCCGAGCATTTTTCCCGTTGTCCGTTTTGCAATCCGGCACTCCTATCTCCCCCGGCGGTCCCTTTTACGCTTTTTCCGCAGCGGGTTTTAAACCTTCTCGGAATGGACCAAGTTTGTCTAGTGGCCTTGGTATACCACCCAGAGACCACCGGGTCAAGTTTCGGTTCATTTGGAGCTCGCTTTGGTACTCCAACGGTTAACCGCACTCTCGCAAAGGCCTCTTTTAAGTTGCAGCCCAACACCCCTTCAAAACAGCCCAATAACCCATCTAAGTCACTTCCATGCTCTCCGTCGCTCGATCACGATCGTGTGGGCGAAAACTACACCTCATTTGGACTCTCCTAGCTCCCTCTATGCCTATTTAAACACCTCCCCCAAAAATCTCGGATCAATTCCCCGTTAACCCTAGCCCCGCTCCTCTCCCCGCCGCCGGACGTGTCCGGTCGGGCGGACACGTCCGCCCGCGCCGCCCGCCAACCGGGAGCCGCCACGTGGCACCCGCCGCCGCCTCCGCCGCCCGGCTGAGCCCCGGCCGGCCCTCCGAACCTGATCGCTTCCCGCCGCCTCGGCCAGCGCCGCCGCCGGGCGAAGGCCGCCATGGCGCGCCCGCCTCGCCGCGGCGGCGAAGCCACCGGCAGCGCCGCCGCCGTCGCCAGTTCTCCGCATGCGCTGCCCCGCCTCGCCGTCTGTCCGTCGCCACCGGCTCGGCCAGCGCCTCCGCCGCCGCTGCCCCGCCTCGGTTCCCCTCCGGCGAGCCCCGCCGCCGCCGCCCGTCGACCGATCCGGCTGGACGATCCGGCCTCGGTTCATGGCCGAGCCCGTTGACTTCTCTTCCCTCTCCCTTTTCTTCTAAGTCTTTTGCATCTCATTGTTATTTCGTGGCATTTTCAACGTAGCATATCTTTGCATCTGTAGCTCCATTTCGCGAGTTTAATATATCAAAATGTTCGCCCCGAAGAGTAGATCATTTCATCTCATTGCATAATTTTCATTTGAGCTCATCTTGACGCCCGAAATGCTGTTGGAAGAGTGCTATGTGTTGTTTCTGTTTCTTAACAGAACTTGCACTTTTGTTATTTTTGCCATGATTAATGTGTGCACCCTATGAATTTGAGTCCTACATGTGTTTTGTTATATGCCATGCCATCTTTCCAGGGGTGTATGCCATGTATTTTTGTGATCTATGTGGTGACTAGCACAAGCATGCAAAGTAGGTGTCCTGATGTTGCTGTTTTCAGCCCTGTTTAGCTGATATTTTGATGTCATGTTAACTTGATGCTACCGAGAGATCCATGCATATTTTGAGATACTTCAGTAAGGATGTTTTGTTAAACATGTCTTGCTCTATCCACCCATGCCCTTTTTTGCAATTATGGAGTGCCATAGCTTGAGTCAATCGAGCTCTACTTTTGCTATCAAATGTTTCCTGGCAGATTGTTTACGTGTTATTCAATTTTGCCAAGCTTGTTGTGGTTGATCCATTTATGCTATGTTATTGTTCTTGCCATGTATGTCTTCTATGCCATGTCTTCTTGATGTGTGTATGCCTAGTTTATCATATAAGGCTCTGTAGCGAGTGTATCGAGCTCTTAAACATGCCTACTTGTTATCAGTTTTTGACATGCCATGTTGCTGAATCTGTTAACGAAACTTTCAATATTGACATGGGTGTTACTATATTTTCGGATCCTTTTTGGCTTATGGTCAGTAAGGGACTTTTGTTCTATGCTTTGAGTAGATTCATGACATGCCCTGTTTTGCTATTTTAAGTTCCCGTAGCATGTAGTTTTCTTGCTCTGAACATTGCAACCTGATGCTGTTTTTGCCATGTCCAGCCTGATATTTTGTGCACTTTTGCCATGCTTGTTTGAACCTGTTATGATGTGATTTAGCCGAAGCTCAGTGCTCATCTTTTGTCAAGCATCTTGTGTAGATCATTTACATATACTTTGTTGGTACGTTTGGGTGCAGTAGCTTAATTTATTGTTGCTTGCTAAGTGGCATCATGCTGTTAATGGCAGATTTGTGCCATTCTTGTTTTGCTTGTCATTTCCAAACCGTGCATCCGATTCGGTGATCTTTATATCGATTTCAACCGAAATCATCTCATCTTTCCAGTGGCATACTTGGTTTGCCAAGTTGATTCCTGGTTCATCATTTTCCTTTCGGAGCGCACATACGCATTGCATATCACATCCCGCATATCATGCCATGTTTTGCATCATGTTGATTGTGCATTGCACCGTGATTTATTGTGGTTCCTTTGTTTGTGTTGTTGCTTTGGGTAGAGCCGGAAGACGAGTACGTGAACGAGGAACCTGTTGAGAACGCTTACGAGGATCAAGCTTTCGACAACTCTGAGAACATTGCGTGCAAGATGACCATACCCTCGAAATCACTTCTATCTTTGCTATGCTAGTTGCTCGCTCTTTGCTATGCCTATGCTGCGATGCCTACCACTTGCTATATCATGCCACCCATATTGCCATGTCAGCCCCTAACCATCCTTTCCTAGCAAACCGTTGATTGGCTATGTTACCGCTTTGCTCAGCCCCTCTTATAGCGTTGCTAGTTGCAGTGAAGTTGAAGTTTGTTCCTTGTTGGAACATGGAGATGTTGTTCCTGATCGGAACATGTTTACTAGGTGGGGATATCACAATATATATCTGCTATAATTAATACATCTATATACTTGGTAAAGGGTGGAAGGCTCGGCCTGATGCCTGGTGTTTTGTTCCACTCTTGCCACCCTAGTTTCCGTCATACGGTGTTATGTTCCTTGATTTCGCGTTCCTTACGGTTGGGTGATTTATGGGACCCCCTTGACAGTTCGCTTTGAATAAGACTCCTCCAAAGAAGGCCCAACTTTGGTTTTACCATTTGCCACCTAAGCCTTTTTTCCCCGGGTTTCGCGAGCCCGAGGGTCATCTTTATTTTAACCCCGGACCAGTGCTCCTTCGAGTACTGGCGAACCGGCAGACATCAAGGGGCCACCACGGGCAACTCGAGGTCTGGTTTTACTCAGAGGCTGACCTATCCGGATGTGCCACGAGAACGAGATATGTGCAGCTCCTATCGGGATTTGTCGGCACAATCGGGCGGCTTTGCTGGTCTTGTTTTATTGCTGTCGAAATGTCTTGTAGTCCGGGATTCGAGACTGATCGGGTCTTCCCGGTAGAAGGAATATCCTTCGTTGACCGTGAGAGCTTATAATGGGCTAAGTTGGGACACCCTGCAGGGTAATATCTTTCAAAGCCGTGCCCATATTATGAGGCAGATGGGAATTTGTTAATGTTCGGTTGTAGAAAACCCGAAGTTGACCTCAAATAAACATACACATCAACCGCGTGTGTAACCGTGATGGTCTCTTCTCGGCGGAGTCTTTTGCGAAGTAGCCACCATATATGCTAGTCGCTTGCTGCAGCTCCACTATACTACTCTGTCCTTCCTATAAGCTTAAATAGTCTTGATCTCGCCGGTGTGAGATTGATGAGTCCCCGTGACTCACAGATACTTCCCAAAACAGTTGCAGGTGCCGACGATGCCAGTGCAGGTGACTCAACCGAGCTCAAGTGGGAGTTCGATGAGGAACGTGGTCGTTACTATGTGTCTTTTCCTCGATGATCGTGAGTGGTGCCCAGTTGGGACGATCGGGGATCTGTAGCATTTGGGGTATCTTCCTTTTTTGGTTCCGTAGTCGGACCTTGAGTGTACTCTGAATGATGGATGTTTATTTATGTATTGTGTGAAGTGGCGCATCGTAAGCCAACTATGTATCTCTTTCCTTATTTATTACATGGGTTGTGTGAAGATTACCTCACTTGCGACATTGCTTTCAATGCGGTTATGCCTCTAAGTCGTGCCTCGACACGTGGGAGATATAGCCGATCGGGGCGCATAAAGACTCTCCCGAATTCAAGTGCGTATGTGCCTGACCGAAAAACGGTCCTTCGTTAATGCGGAGGAATTTTAAACATTCCAGTGAGTCATCGAGTGGTTGACCAGTCTCTCGCTATATCATGATAGTCAGTTTTCTGCTTTCTCTACTGAGGTGCTCGCCCGGTCGAGGCACTGTCGCGATAGTTCTCCACGGTGCCGCGTTAGCCGTGAAAACGGAACGTAAGGCAGCAAAACACAGGAGCCGGGCAACCCAACATTTGACCAAAGACATGATTCGGAGCTGATGCATATAAGGCCTAACTCGAGACGCCGAATACTCCCTAGGGTATTCGGTCTTTATGAAAATGGGCAGAATAATGCCCTAAGCCCCTGGTGTCTAGGTACGCGCAAAAATTCTGGTGCGGCCAATGCCAAAGCACCAGCCTCCTCCTTGGTTATATTAAGGAACCGGGGGGATGTATATCAACAAGAGACGGTGAAAAAAGGTTTACGCAGGGTCTTAATCTGAAAAGAATCCTTGCAACGGGTCCCTACTGCACGTCTGCGCCTGTGTCTCTGTTGTGCCGTATCCTGGACGGGTGTAGCACGTTGTTCACCTGTAAATGAGAGGAACTTAGTTTGAAAGCAAAAGGATCGTGCGAAAGATGTACGTAATATTAAATGAACAGAGTACGGTTCGAAGAAGTGAATAAAATTGAGCTTTATTGTCTCTTGTTATACATGCATGCGGCCCCTCGTATGGGGGTGTGCCGCTAGTAGGCGCCGGACTCGTCTAGCCGTGTCCGGGGTTTGAATGACCAATTCAGGTTCTTTGCCTAGCGAGCCGGATAGCTGTGGGGCTGTCAAGGCAGTCTCCCGTTTTCCCGTGCTCGAGTAACACTTAATACTTCCTTTTAACGAGATGATGCCGCGTGGACCGGGCATTTTAAGTGTTAGAGATGCATAATGCGGTATTGCGTTAAAGCGGGCGAAAGCTTCGCGTCCCAATAGTGCTTGATGGCTACTTTTAAACGGGGCGACATGGAAGAGTATCCGTTCGCAACGGAAGTTGTCGAATGAACCAAACACAACTTCTAGCAGTATGGAGCCCGTCCAGAGGGCATATGGGCTGGGCATTACTCCTTTAAAGGAGGTGTTGCTACGGCGAATTTTGGTTGGGTTTATCCCCATCCTGCGGATTGTGTCCTGATATATCAGGTTTATGTCACTGCCGCCATCCATGAGGACATGTGTAAATTGGAATCCGTTGATTATAGGATCCAATATCAAGTCAGTCCATCCTGCGTTTCGGATATTATCGGAATAGTCCTGGTGGTCGAAGGTGATTGGTTTTGACAACCAGTGTGCGGTGCGCTTTCTAGGGGGCGCCGCTTTGTTTTTCCTTTTGATCACGTGAAGTGACTTTACTGTTTTAACTTCCTGTGGGAAAGTTTTTTGTTTTCCGGGGTTCTGCTTGTGGTGCTCGTCGTCATCTTTACTTGGTGTGTCGAGCCCCTTGTGTTCGGCGTTCAGTCTGCCGGACTGTTTGAAGACCCAACAATCTCTGTGGGTATGGTTTGCAGGCTTCCCGGTGGTACCATGTCGTTGACACAGGCTATCCCGACTCGTGTTTAGGTTGGAGAGCTCGTCCTTTGTTATCCTTTAGGGGCAGTGTTTTGTTGTTCGGCCGAGAGCTTTTGAATCCGGCGTTGACCGCCGTACTATTCGGGCCATTTTCCTTATTCCGGCGCTGATCTTTTCTGCGTCGTGATTTCCCATTTCCATCCCTGATTTCGGATGTACTCGGGTCGCTGGTGCTGCATCTAGCCAGCCAGCTGTCCTCTCCCGCGCAAAAGCGGGTCATGAGGCTTGTTAATGCGGCCATTTTTCTTGGCTTTTCTTGGCCGAGGTGTCAGGCGAGCCATTCGTGTCTAACGTTGTGTTTGAAAGCTGCTAAGGCTTCGGCGTCCGGACAGTCGACTATTTGGTTCTTTTTAGTAAGGAACCTGTTCCAGAATTTCTGGGCTGACTCTCCGGGCTGTTGAGTTATGTGACTTAGATCGTCTGCGTCCGGAGGGCGGACATAAGTCCCCTGAAAATTTGCCCGAAATGCATCCTCGAGCTCTCCCCAACTTCCGATCGTATTTTCGGGGAGGCTTTTAAGCCAATGCCGAGCTGGCCCTTTGAGTTTAAGGGGTAAGTATTTTATGGCGTGGAGATCGTCTCCTCTAGCCATGCGTATGTGGAGGATGTAATCCTCGATCCGCACTCTGTGGTCTGTTGTTCCGTCGTATGCCTCTATGTTTACGGCTTTGAATCCCGCTGGAAATTCATGATCCAGCACCTCATCGGTGAAACATAGGGGGTGTGCGGCACCCCTATATTTGGGTGTGCCGTGATCTTTGGAATTTTGGCGTATTGCATTGCTTTGACGAGCCTGCTTTCTTGGCCCATAGATGGACCTAACTGGGCCATCCTCTTGATGTGAATCCTTATGCGGATCGCATATTGGTTTGTGTGCGGCGCCATTCGCCGCTCTCTTTTTGGCGTGAGGTCGTCCATCCGACCGGGTAGCCTTCTTACTTTTTAATTGTGGGGGCTCTAAGGCCTCCTCGTCGAATTCGGGCAGTAGCTTTCCTTTCGGGTAGCTCTTTGTTCAAATGATCGTCGCTGCATTTATCTCTGCGGTGCTGAATACTTTGCTCCATCTAATCCTGAGTGCATCTTCCGCTGTTTTGAGCTTCCGCTTGCTTTTTCAGGCTACGCGCAGTGGCTTACGAGCCTTTTACGGAGGTCATTTTGCTCCGATGGTTTGTCCGGTGTGAGATCGCCCGCATCGTTGTCTTTGCCGGGGACGGATTGTTTGTCCAAGTTGTTTTGTTCGGACGATTGCTCGATAGCTTGTTCGTTGTCCACCGGTTCGCCCTGCTCTATGGCTGGGTCTTTGTTGAGGCGGGACTTTGTTCGGCGTTTACGTTGCCGTTTTGACTGCTTTTCGAGGGATTTATCCTTCGTAGCGTCCCGTTGCTCCTCGTCTTCATTTGCTTTAGGTGTATCCACCATGTATACATCATGGGGTGAGGTTGTCCAGCATCCTATAGGTGCTGGTTCATTGTTGTCTCCTACATCTTCGTCTATACCTTCGATGTCTTCGGAGTCGAAATCGAGCACATCGTGTAGGCTATCGACAGTGGCTACGAAGTGGGTGGTGGGTGGGCGTTGAATTTCTTCATTGTCCGTATCCCAACCTTCCTGACCGTGGTCCAGCCATGGCTTTCCGGATAAAGAGATAGACTTTAGTGAATTCAGGATGTCGCCGAAGGGCGAGTGCTGAAAGATGTCCGCGGCCATGAACTCCATAACGGGCGCCCAATCGGATTCGATTGGCAAGGGCGTGGAGGGTTCGGAGTTCGGAGAGGAGTCCGGCACCCTGGAGTCGAGGTCTTCGCAAAGGACAGGGATGGAGTTCGGCTCGATCGCCATAGAGATTGTAGCCCCCGAGGCGGTGTCCAACCACTCGTCCTCGATCGGGGAATCCGGCTCCGGATTAAGGGTCGGAGCGGATACTGGTGCGGCCTCGAGGGCACTGTTCGGCTGCAGACCTATATCATGCCCATCGAGACAGTGCGGCGCGCTTGGCTGCGGATCGAATCCGTCGAAGATCAAGTCTCCACGGATATCAGCCGTATAGTTTAGACTTCCAAATCTGACCTGACGGCCAGGGGCGTAGCTTTCGATCTGCTCCAGATGGCCAAGCGAATTGGCCCGCAGTGCAAAGCCGCCGAACACGAAGATCTGTCCGGGAGAAAAGTCTCACCCTGGACCGCGTCGTTGTTGATGATCGAAGGAGCCATCGGGCCTATCGGTGACGACACAGAGGAACTCTCAATGAAAGCACCAATGTTGGTGTCAAAACCGGCGGATCTCGGGTAGGGGGTCCCGAACTGTGCGTCTAGGCAAATGGTAACAGGAGACAAGGGACATGATGTTTTACCCAGGTTCGGGCCCTCTTGATGGAGGTAAAACCCTAGGTCCTGCTAGATTAATATTGATGATGTGTGTTACAAGAGTGGATCTACCACGAGATCAAAGAGGCTAAACCCTAGAAGCTAGCCTATGGTATGATTGTTGTTCGTCCCTACGGACTAAAACCCTCCGGTTTATATAGACACCTTGGGATAGGGTTAGGGTTACCTGAGTCGGTTACAATGGTAGGAGATCTACATATCCGTATCGCCAAGCTTGCCTTCCACGCCAAGGAAAGTCCCATCCGGACACGGGACGAAGTCTTCAATCTTGTATCTTCATAGTCTTGGAGTCCGGTCGATGATGATAGTTCGGCTATCCGGACACCCCCTAGTCCGGAACTCCCTCAACCCTTTAATGAGAACGGAAATATTTTGAGTATATAAAGGTAGCGCGATCTCTCATCATTAGTAAACAGGGCAGCTATATCATTTAACTTAGTAAGATGTGCCGCAACAGTTTCAGATTCATAGCCATAAAAAGGATCAGATTCGACCAAAGTAATTATATCTGGATCAACAGAAAATTCATAATCCTTATCAGGAACACAGATAGGTGAAGTTGCAAAAGCAGGGTCGGGTTTCATTTTATCCGTAAGTGATTCTTTGTTCCATTTAACTAATAACCTCTTGAGCTCATATCTATCTTTGTAAGCTAAAATAGCGGCAGAAGATTCCATATCAAAAACATAACCCTCAGGAATAACAGGCATATTTTCATCATCACTTTCATCATCGTATTCAGATTCAGTAATTTCTTTCTCTCCAGCCCTAGCAATTTGTTCATCTAGAAGTTCACCAAGGGGCACAGTAGTATCAAGCATAGAAGTAGTTTCATCATAAGTATCATGCATAGCAGAAGTGGCATCATCAATAACATGCGACATATCAGAATGAATAGCAGAAGCAGGTTTAGGTGTCGCTAGCTTACTCATAACAGTAGGTGAATCAAGTGGAGAGCTAGATGGCAGTTCCTTACCTCCCCTCGTAGTTGAGGGATAAATTTTTGTCTTATCGTCTTTCAAGTTCTTCATAGTGTCCAGCAGATATAAATCCCAAGTGACTCAAAGAATAGAGCTATGCTCCCGAACCTTGGCCTTGAGAAATTAGTCTTGATGACCCACAAGTATAGGGGATCGCAAAAGCTTTCGAGGGTAGAGTATTCAACCCAAATTTATTGATTCGACACAAGGGGAGCCAAAGAATATTCTCAAGTATTAGCAGCTGAGTTGTCAATTCAACCACACTTGGTAACTTAGTATCTGCAGCAAAGTGTTCAGTAGCAAAGTAATATGATAGTGGTGGTAACGGTAACAAAAGTAAAGACAACAAAAGTAATGTTTTTGGTGTTTTGTAGTGATTGTAACTTGATGGCGGGTAAGTAAATAAGCGAGAACGATTATATGGAAAGCTCGTAGAGGCACCGGATCGATGATGGATAATTATGCCGGATCACGGTTCATCATGTAACGATCATAACATAGGGTGACATAGAACTAGCTCCAATTCATCAATGTAATGTAGGCATGTATTCCATATATAGTCATACATGCTTATGGAAAAGAACTTGCATGACATCTTTTGTCCTACCCTCCCGTGGCAGCGGGGTCCTATTGGAAACTAAGGGATATTAAGGCCTCATTTTAATAGAGAACCGGAACAAAGCATTAGCACATAGTGAATACATGAACTCCTCAAACTATGGTCATCACCGAGAAGTATCCCGATTATTGTCACCTCGGGGTTGTCAGATCATAACACATAATAGGTGACTATAGACTTGCAAAATAGGATCAAGAACTCACATATATTCATGAAAACATAATAGGTTCAGATCTGAAATCATGGCACTCGTGCCCTAGTGACAAGCATTAAGCATAGCAAAGTCATAGCAACATCAATCTCATAACATAGTGGATACTAGGGATCAAACCCTAAAAAAACTAATCGATTACATGATAAATCTCATCCAACCCATCACCGTCCAGCAAGCCTACGATGGAATTACTCACGCACGGCGGTGAGCATCATGAAATTGGTGATGGAGGATGGTTGATGATGACGACGACGACGAATCCCCCTCTCCGGAGCCCCGAACGGACTCCAGATCAGCCCTCCCGAGAGGTTTTAGGGCTTGGCGGCGGCCAATATATAGAGTTGGAGTTGGAGTTGGCGTCAGAAGGTGTCCAGGGGGCCCACGAGGTAGGGGGCGCGCCCTAGAGGGGGGAGGGCGCCCCCCACCCTCGTGGACAGGGTGTGGGCCCCCTGGTCTTCATCTTTGGCGAGGATTTATTATTATTTTTTATAAGACATCCCGTGGAGTTTCTGGTCATTCCGAGAACTTTCATTTTCTACACATAAAATAACATCATGGCAATTCTGCTGAAAACAACGTCAGTCCGTGTTAGTTCCATTCAAATCATACAAGTTAGAGTCCAAAACAAGGGCAAACGTGTTTGGAAAAGTAGATACGACGGAGACGTATCAAATAGAAAAACCTACTGAGCAGGCTAATTGCCCTATTATTAATAATCCATTTATTAATCTAATTGACAGTTCATATTAAGCACACAATATATTTCATTTCCATATTAAGGAAATAGGATTTCATAATTGAAATACATCAGAGTACAACATCATATAGCTTCAGCACTCAGCTACGCCATTACACAATTGCACCAGCACCAAGTTTCACATGCAACTTCTATAACCTTTTGAAATTAGCATGACAGACGGTACATAGAAAGATGGATCTCATCTGGAAAACTGCTAAAACGGAATATGAATATTGAGCCTTCATTGACATTGAAGGTCTTTGCAACTTTAGGCCAGTGCGTGTCCATCCTTCGTCCTCTTCTGGAACAGTTCAATATTGACCCGTGGGTGTTGTATGAATACCTTCATCGCCTCCTAACCATACATGTGGTTTGAGAGGTAATCATCAGTGAACTGCTTTGGAAAAGCCTTAAAACAAGGATATGCATAAATATATTCTCTAGATTTGAAATGGCGCAAAGGAATTAAAAACACAAGGTATAACAGTTAGTACCATCCTATAGTGAACTAATGTCTTCTTCATTGTGTAGACAAAGATCTTGTTATTTTTTGTCGCTAATTTCTTTGTCGTAACAATCTTTCTGAGTTTCTTGACTTGACTGATATTCATGGACAACTCATTCCCACATATGCAAAAAGGGTCAAACAGTGGGTCAAAACCTCTGACAGCAGGACGTACATGTGCAAGACCAAATTGTTAAAAACCTAATATTTAAAAACAAAGAAGTGGAAAGGTGTGACATTAACTGCAACATGCCAAATATTTAAAAACAAGCAAACATAGTCATTCAAACTTGTATTGTGTAGGTCTAAGTACACTAGTTATTGGCCCTGTTTGGATCCATGGGGTAGAGTTAGTTTGAGCTAGTTTGGGCTCAAATAGCCCTAAAGTATCCAAACATGAGGGCTAGTTTGATCTAGTTGTGTCTAACCCACCCAAAACAACTATCCCACCCAAGAGGTGCTGATTGGGGCTAGTTCTCTAGTGCATTTATTGTCAATCTAACAATGTCGTCCAAACACTTCTTTCGCTAGAGTTAGTTCAGGTTAGTCATTGTTGAGTATCATTGTTATTTAGGAAACGTAGGATAGCGCAAGATTTATTCTACCTTGACTTGTACTCCAAGATCACCATGTACTCCTATATATATACCCACGAGGCTCAAGCACTACAATCAACTATTCCACCAATCTCTCTCTCTCTCCCTTTTCACTGTCATGAGCTAGAAACTAACTCTAAACTCTAGCTAAGTTAGATTATCCAAACAGTGCCATTGTTAAATCAAATGGAAAGGCGTGGTAAATACTCCCTCCGGTCCTTTTTACTCTGCATATAAGAATTGTGTGAAGTCAAACTTCATAATGTATGACCTTATTTATATGAAAAAATATGTACATCTACCATGCTAAGTTATACAATATGAAAATTTAAGTCACGACACATGTACTGATATTGATTTCATATTATGAACGTTGGTATTTTTGTCTATATAGTTGGTCAAACTTTACGAGGCTTGACTTTATACAAATCTTATATGCGAACTAAAAAGATTCGGAGGGAGTTCAACATGCTTAACAACAACCAAATATAGTCATTCATAGAGCTATTGTTAAAATTGGTATTGATAAAATTGAACTGCACAGGTCATACTAGCACATATAGAACATCACACTATTAATAGCTGAAATAAAGAAGGCATAATACGAGCAACCAAAGATGGTAATTGAAGCTAGACATATGCTAACTACAAACAACCAAACAATCATAAACCGTAGAAATAAACAAGGCGTAATGCAAACAACCAAATATAGCAATAAATATTGGACAGGTTCTCACTATAAAAGGGGTTCGAGAAAACAAATCATGGGTTTCCTCACTTGCCACAGATTGGATCCTCCTCGTGGTTTCCGTCGATGAGGTCAGACTTGCTAGCTGAGGATCCCAAGCCAGCGTCGTAGAACGTGTCCTTCAGAAATGACAAAAGGGGCTCCATGGCGATGAAGGATGGAAAATCGTTCATAACGAGCCGCAGGAGATCAGCGGCAGGGACATCGATGAGATCCACGGATGTCGAACCCGAAGGGTTGGGGGAGCGCAACTTAACCTGTGATATAGCCCGCGTCAAGCCGTCAGAGTCGACGACCTCGATGTCATAGCCAGCGTCCGTGACATGCCAGAATACTCTAGACCACTGTTTGAAAGGCTCGACCCAGGTCCAGTCATCATCGTCAGCTTCCTTGGCGGCCGCCTCACCGACGATGGGCGAAGAGGCCGCGGTAAAGCTCTTTTGGGCCATTCGCTCCTCGAGCTCCTCGGGAAGGGTAGCCGGGCTTAGGCTACGATGCTTTGAAGTGGCAGAGGGGGGTCGGGATGGGGATCTCTGGGAAAGAGGGCCTTTCACATGTGTCGTCTAAGAAACATAGGGCAGGGAGGGTATGTATATAAGTGGGTAAACCACACAGGCAAACCGGTAGAGGTTGACGGTGGAGGCAACGACGATCTAGCTAGGTTTGGAGCAAAGGAGGGGTGGTGTGTGTGTGTGTGTGAGCGAGGGATTTGGGGTGGGTGTGTGGAGGGGGTCCAAGGTTGTCGGTGTTCTGGGAACGGGGGTCCCCAGACTTGCATGCCTGCGGCCTGCGGCGTGGCTCAAGTGGTGGCCCAGTACGGCCCGTCTTCATCAGCACAAGACTCAAGACCCTCGCGAGGGGCCAAGCCTCGCGGGGCGGACGGCGGAAGGCTTCCTCAAGGATGGCCTCGCCAGGCAGGCTCGCGAGGCGGCGGAGAGATCAAGGCAGGGTACCTCGCGAGGTGCTCGTGACGCAAGCCATGACGATCGAGGCCAGGCGGGCGCCACGTGGGTGCCAGCCTGCGCAGTGTCCTTGTTTCCTCTTTGGTGCAAAGGGGGCAAGCATAGACGTGGAGTACCGAGGCATCATGCAAAGGTTGCCACTTCAGTGCAAGGAGACCAAGACCAGCGGAGCGGCAGGACGGAGGTCACCGTGGAGCCCAAGACGGCGTCATCGCCAGTGCTTTTGGCAGCTGAAGACCAACTTTAGTCAGGATAACTTGTACTAGATGTTCTCCTTCGAAATAGCCGTTGTTGGTGCCCTTCCCGCTCAATATTTGGGAAGAGGCCCAGGGCCACTATAAATAGAGCTAGCCACAACAGAGTACAGGCATCTGATAGAGCCCTAGCAAAGAGAGAGAGAGAGAGAGAGAGAGAGAGAGAGAGAGAGAGAGGCGATCGAACTCACCCAAGCAGTTCATCGCACCAGCCCAAGAACACCTCTCGCGAGGCTGTTCTTCCCCTGTACTGTTCATCATCATCCCCTGAGGCAATCCACCACACCACACACTAGAGTAGGGTATTACACCACAACGGTGGCCCGAACCAGTATAAATCTCGTGTCCCTTGTGTTGTTCATCATTTCCAGCTTAGATCTCACGAGGCGATCGGACATAGATCGGTAGGGGAGAGATCTTCGTGCGCACCCCAGTGTTCGAACCTTAAGGGTCTGCCGGAACCCAACATCCGACATTTGCCGCGCCAGGTAGGGGTGCGCCGGAGCTCTCCCTTCCATCAGCCCGTTCCCCATCAGCATCACGTTCTGCCCTCATGGCGGCCAACGTGCCACCCGCTCCGGCTGTCGACGCCGGCGCGGAAACTAGGGGGTTCCGAGCCCTGGCCCTGCCCTGCGACAGGTGCAGTGGCCGCGCAAGTTCAAGTCGGACATGCCACCGCGCTACGACGGCACGGCTGACCCGTAGGCCTTCTTGCTGGCATATGAAGAAGCCGTCCTCAAGGCCGGACGCGACGACAAGGTCATGGCGAACTGGCTGCCCCTGGCCCTCACCGGCGTCCCGCGCATGTGGCTGCTCCACCTGCTGGCGACTTCTGTGGCCTCCTGGGAGGAGTTGTGCAACCTCTTCCTCACCCACCATGCTGCGCCGGCACCCCCGGTCGTCGTGGCCATCCTGGGCGGATCACGGGCGCCACCTTTGAGCCGCCACGTCAAGCCGTTCGTCCGCCAGATCGGCGCCGCCCACAAGCACCGAGAAACTCCCCCGGGCTGTGTGGCACCCAAGGACGATTTGACCTTCAGCTCGGACGATCACCCCTCCAACACCACCTGCGCGGGCGCGCTCCCGATGCTGTGCACCCCCACCATCTGCCAAGTGGCCGTCACCAGGACCCTCATCGACGGCGGTGCCGGCCTCAACGTGCTCTCGGTGGAGGCCTTCAGCCTCCTTCACGTGCCACTAGAGCGGCTTCAACCAGCAGGCCCTTCTTGGGCGTCGGAGGCGGTTCCGCCGCATCCCTGGGGCAGATCCGCCTCCCGGTGACCTTCGGCACCCACGACAACTTCAGCACGGAGCTGGTCGACTTCGACATCACCCCCATCAGCCTCCCGTACAACGCCATCCTCGGCTACCCAGCCTTGGCCCAGTTCATGGCAGCGACTCACCCGGCGTACAACCTCATGAAGATGCCTGGGAGCAGCGGCGTCCTTACTGTGTTTGGAGACACAAGGGATGCGCTGCAGGCGCTCAAGCTTGCCTTCAAGGCGGCCGCGGTGGCGCAGCCCGCCAGCGCGGATGTCCTCGAGCCCAAGGGGGCTGCGCCGGCTAAGAAGAAGCAGCTATTCAGCCAAGACAAGGCGGAGACCAAGCAGGTACCGGTCGACGAGGATGGATCCACTGGCGCCACCTTCACCATAGGCGCCAACCTTGAGCCTGAAAGGTGAGGAGGCCCCGGTCAGTTCCTGTAGCAAACAAGAAGGTGTTTGCATGGGAGCCTAATCAGCTGGCAGGGGTCCCAAGAGATGTAATTGAACATCATCTCAACGTGTGCCCCAACATGCGCCACGTGAAGCAGAAGGCAAGGCAACAGTCCACTGAAAAGCAGGCCTTCATCGTCCAAGAAACCCGCAAGTTAGAGGTAGTAGGAGTCATTCGCGAGGTCCGCTACCCTTATTGGTTGGTCAATCCTGTTGTTGTGCCAAAAATGGGAGGAAAGGAACGCATGTGTGTCGACTTCACCAACCTCAACAAGGCCTGCCCACAGGATCCATTCCCGCTCCCTCGCATTGACCAGATCGTCGACTCTACCGCTGAGTGTGACCTATTGTGCTTCCTGGATGCCTTCTCGGGCTATCACCAGATCAAGATGGCGGTAGAAGACGTGGAGAAAACGGCCTTCCTGACCCCGTGTGGAGTATACTGCTATACCTGCATGCCATTTGGGTTGCGCAATGCAGGCGCGACCTTTCAGCGGCTGATGCACATCCCCTTGGGTCGGCAGCTCGGGAGGAACGCTGAAGCCTACGTCGATGACATTGTGGTGAAGTCTCGGGAGGCAAAAACCCTGATACAGGACCTGGAAGAAACCTTCGCAAGCCTCAATGAAGTGGACCTGCGGCTCAACCCGGAGAAGTGTGTGTTCAGAGTCCCCTCGGGCAAGCTCCTGGGCTTCCTCGTGTCCCACAGGGGCATCGAGGCTAACCCAGAGAAGGTCAAGGCAGTCAAAGACATGAGCCCACCGAAGACCCTCAGAGAAATGTAGAAGCTCACCGGGCGAGTAACCGCGTTAGGGCGTTTCATCTCCAAGCTGGGAGAGCGAGCACTGCCCTTCTTCAAGCTGATGAAGAAGAAAGGCCCCTTCGAATGGACTGAAGAGGCCGACAAGGCATTCCAAGATCTCAGGAGGTACCTTACCAGCCCTCCGGTGATGGTAGCTCCGCGCCCTCGGGAGCCCTTGGTGCTCTACCTTGCTGCCACCCCCTATTCCACCAGCGTAGCCCTGGTGGCGGTTAGAGAGGAGCGTCGGACCAAGGCCGCAGCTGCCGTCCCAGCCGGGGCAGAGCAGAGCCCGGAAGGCCTCATGAAGACCACAACCGCAGCAGAAAAGGATCAACCCCAGCAGGGGAGCACACCCAGAGCGGAGGAGGCCTCTCCAGGTGACCAAGCGCTGGGGGCTCCATCGCCTCAGGAGGCGCCTCAACCTCCGGAGGACGCAGGCTGCGCCAGTACCCTCAACCTCGTCGAGCACCCTGTCTACTTCGTCAGCACGGTGCTACATGACGTGAGGGCGCGGTACCCCATGCCTCAAAAACTCCTTGCACTGTTGGTGGCCTCGCGCAAGCTGCGGCACTACTTTCAAGGCCATCTCATCAAGGTCATCTCATCATACCCCTTGGAAAGGGTACTCAGGAGCCCCAGCTCAGCTGGGAGAGTTGCTGAATGGAACATCGAACTGCAAGCGTTTCAGCTGGAATTCGTGGCAGAATGGGTAGAGGCACCGGGGCTCAAAGCGGGTGAGGACCGATCGCTTTCCCCAAGAAGTGAAGCCCCGGATGGCTGGGTCATGTACTTCGACGGAGCGTTCTCGCGACAGGGCGCGGGGGCTGGCGCAGTGCTCATATCCCCCACTCAGGACAAGCTCTACTATGTTGTGCAACTCTGCTCTCAGCATGGAGAGAAGGTCTCCAACAACATAGCAGAGTACGAGGGCCTGATAGCGGGCTTGAAAGCAGCAGTCGCCTTGGGGGGTGAAGCGCCTCATCATCAAGGGCGATTCACAACTCCTCGTCAACTTCTCCAACAAGGTATACGAGCCGAAGGACGAGCACATGGAAGCGTATCTGCAGAAGTCCGCAGGATGGAGAAACAGTTTTGGGGGCTGGAATAGCAACATGTGCCTTGCGGCACCAATCAAGAAGCTGATGACATTGCAAAGAGGGCGTCCAGATGGCTGCCTCAGGAGCCTGGCGTCTTCGAGGAGCGACTCTTCAAACCCTCGACAGCACCATCACTATCAAGCACATCACAGCCTAGGGAGGAGCTCCCCCAACCGCCTGCCTCGGGAGCCCCGGCCTGCGGCCCAATCTCGGGGGCACGCTTGCTCCTGGCGTTGGAGCCTCAGGAGGGGTGTTGGACTGCGGAGTTCAAGGATTACTTGATGCAAGGGACCCTGCCGGAGAAGGAGGAGGACGCGAGCGCTGCGTGGCGCTGTAAGCCACGGCTCATCGTGCATCCAAGACGGAGAGCTCTACCGAAAGCGGCCGAATGACGTTACTCTACGTTGCATCTCCAGGGAGCAGGGAAAAGAGTTGCTGGTAGACATTCATGGTGGAGACTGCGGGCACCACTCGTCTTCGCGCAAACTCGTCGGCAAGGCGTTTCACAGCGGTTTCTATTGGCCAACAGCACTCAATAACGCAATCGAGCTGGTGAAGGCTTGTGAAGCCTGTCAGTTCCACGCCAAGCAGATTCACCAGCCAGCTCAGGGCCTTCAGACCATTCCCCTCTCGTGGCCATTCGCTGTTTGGGGACTGGACATCCTTGGCCCATTTCCTCAGGCACCAGGGGGCTATCGCTACCTTTACGTCGCCATTGACAAATTCACTAAGTGGGCCGAAGTGGAAGCTGTCCGCACCATCCCGGCTGGCTCAGCAGTCAAGTTCATCAGGGGCCTTGTGAGCCGGTTTGGGGTACCCAATTGCATCATCACCGACAACGGTTCGCAGTTCACCAGCAATATCTTCAAGACATATTGTGCTAACCTTGGAACGCAGATATGCTACGCTTCGATGGCGCACCCTCGAAGCAACGGCCAAGCTGAGAGTGCCAACGCGGAGGTCCTGAAGGGCCTCAAAACCCGAACCTTCAAGAAGAAGCTGGAGGCCTGCGGCAGGGGCTGGCACGACGAGCTCCAGTCTGTGCTATCGTCCATTCGTACTACCACTACCAAGTCGACCGGCGAAACCCAGTTCATCCTCGTCTACGGTGCTGAGGCGGTCCTTCCTCACGAGGTCAGGCATCACTCCGCGCGGGTCCTGGCTTTTGGCGAAGCGCAACAGGACGCCATGCGGGGCATGGACCTTGTGCTTGGGGAGGAACGTCGTTGGGAGGCTGCGCTTTGGGCTGCAAGATACCAACAAGCACTGCGGTGGTACCACTGCCGCAGCATCCGCCCCAGGACCCTCGAGGTAGGTGACCTCGTGCTCAGACGGGTGCTCTCCAGGGAGGGGCTACACAAGCTCTCGCCCATGTGGGAGGGCCCGTTCAAGGTTGTTCATGTCTTTAGGCCCGGCGCTGCACGCTTGGAGACTCAGGAGGGGGTGCCCATCCCGAACGCATGGAACATCCAGCATCTCCGGAAGTTCTACCCTTGAAGAAAGGCCCAGAGCCTTTAAAGAAGGCCCGGCGCCTGTGAAGCTAGACGAACCAAGAAAGGCCCGGTGCCTGCGAAGAAGGCCAACGCCTGTGAAGCTCATTTCCCCGAGAAAGGCCCGGAGCCTGTGAAGAAGGCCAACGCCTGTGAAGCTCATTTCCCCGAGAAAGGCCCGAGCCTGTGAAGAAGGCCAATGCCTGTGAAGCTCGCCGCCCGTGACACTCTCACGTAATAATGAGTTGGGGCTGTACACGCCAGAGTCTCGAGAGCCGCCTCGGGCCTCGGGGCTCCCCGCCCACGCCCAGTGGCAGCACTTAGCTTCGCTGGTGAGAAGACGTCAAGACTAGATTAGGTGTTGGACGCGGCTTTTTCATTTGCTTTCTGCAGTTGGCTTGTTCGTTCCTATTTGAAGTTTTATTGAAGTTGTTGCCGTCCTTAGCTTGTGACTCTTTGTCTTTTTTCGCTCACTTGCCTCGTTTTCTCTCGTGCAAGTCTCGCGAGGGAGCTACGCGGGCACCCTCGCGAGTGTTTTCTGCCCCTGTGAAGCTTTCCTATCCAAGTCCACTATGGGAGCACCCCTCCCAGTACGTGCCCCACGGGCATCGCAACGCGAACACAGGACCTGGGTCGGTCGCCTCCACAACCGAGACCGGAAGCTACCCCTCCTGACTAATCCTTGCAGGACATGAAGCGCGCGGCGAGGCCTCGGCCTCGGGAAGCGAAGACCGCGACAAGTCCATCCGAGCTAAGTAATTCCTACACGCGGGCATGTGACACAAAAACATAGCACAGAAATAGCGGAAACAACATGATAATTAACAAAGAATAGTTCAAGACGCTTCACGGGGCCCTACACTACTTTCTCTTTGCGCAGGAAGGGAGAAAACAAAATAGGCACGACTTGCTCGGCACCAACTTCATGGGCGAGGGCTCAGACGCCTCCGAGCTCGGGCCAGACTCGTCCTCGCGCTTCACCGAGACACGATAGCGGACTGACCCGCTACCTCCCTCCAGGCGGGCGCGACGGTGCGGAGGCTGGTCGCGGCCACCGCTGGAGGAGCTGCTGTCCAAAGGAGAGCTGCCGAAGCTCGACGAGCCCCGAGCGCTGCCGACCACGCGCCTGTCGTCATCTTCATCCCGATCATCGCCGGGGCTGGGTACACGGCCGCGGTCATCGTCTTCGGGGCAGCACCCGGCACGGTGATCGTCTTCGGAGGTGCTGCCGGAGTTCGTCGTGTGGTCGTCGTCGAACTTGAAGTGCACGGTGCACCGCCGGCTCAGGCCACGCGCGCGGGAAAACGTTTGCCAACCGCGGGTCAGGGCCACATTCCCGGCGACGGAGACCTCCAGCAAAGCCCAGGAGGCCCTGCTGCAACAACTGTCCGCCTGAAGCCAGAGGCCACCCGGAGCGCCGGCCGGATGTTCACCTACAAAGAAGCGGGGAAGCTAGAGCCAGGTGCCGGTAAGGTCCGCCAACCACACGACGAACTCCGGCAGCACCTCCGCCGAGTGGAAGCACGGCCTAGGGGGCCGCGCAGTCACGGCGCGCCCCCCATCGACAACCTGGCGCCCATCGCCGCGCAGGGGATCGCCTCCACGACCGCGGGAAGCCACTACGGGAGCCACAGGATGCTTGCGAGGATGGCCTCGGCCGCGCTTGGCCGGGGGAGAGTCAGGCCCCTCCCGACGAGCCTTTCCCTTCTCTGCGGCCGAAAACCTCTTCGGCGGCGCCATGGGGGATGGCGAGTAGCTGGGATGGAGAGAAAGAAGGAAGCAAGGAGGGAGATGCACAGCGGAGGCCTGCGCACTCCTGCATTTATAACCGGAAGGAAGCCAACCGTCGGCCTCCACGTTCGCAGGTAATCATGACCCGTTTCTGCATGCAGGGACTTGTCAAGTCGAGCGGTTGCCGAAGCAGCATGGGGAAGCAGAGACGCCCACGTCCAATCAACAACCACGTGGCGCCCAAGGCCGCAGGCTGCTGGGGCCCGCGGCGCACCGCACTTGCCCCTTCGCTTCTCCTCTAAGCCAAGTCCTAGCGCGCCTTGGGCCCGGGGGCTACTGTCGGCGTTCTGGGAATGGGGGTCCCCAGACTTGCCTGCCTGCGGCCTGCGGCGTGGCTCAAGTGGTGGCCCAGTACGGCCTGTCTTCATCAGCGCAAGACTCAAGACCCTCGCGAGGGGCCAAGCCTCGCGGGGCAGACGATGAAAGGCTTACTCAAGGATGGCCTCGCTAGGCAGGCTCGTGAGGAGGCGGAGAGATCAAGGCAGGGTACCTCGCGAGGTGCTCATGACACAAGCCATGACGATCGAGGCCAGCGGGTGCCAGGCGGGCGCCGGCCTGTGCAGTGTCCTTGTTTCCTCTTTGGTGCAAAGGGGGCAAGCACATACGTGGAGTACCGAGGCATCAGGCAAAGGTTGCCACTTCAATGCAACGAGACCAAGACCAACGGAGCGGCAGGATGGAGGTCACCGTGAAGCCCAAGACGGCGTCATCGCCAGTGCTTTTGGCAGCCGAAGACCAACTTTAGTCAGGATAATTTGTACTAGATGTTCCCCTTCCAAATGGCCGTTGTTGGTGCCCTTCCCGCTCAATATTTGGGAAGAGGCCCAGGGCCTCTATAAATAGAGCTAGCCACCAGAGAGTAGAGGCATCTGATGGAGCCCTAGCAAAGAGAGAGAGAGGCGATCGAACTCACCCAAGCAGTTCATCGCACCAGCCCAAGAACACCTCTCGCGAGGCTGTTCTTCCACTGTACTATTCATCATCAGCCCCTGAGGCAATCCACCACACCACACACTAGAGTAGGGTATTACACCACAACGGTGGCCCGGACCAGTATAAATCTCGTGTCCCTTGTGTTGTTCATCGTTTCCATCTTAGATCTCATGAGGCAATCGGACGTAGATCGGTAGGGGAGAGATCTTCGTGCGCAACCCAGTGTTCGAACCTTAAGGGTCTGCCAGAACCCAACATCCGACAAAGGTGTTGTTTAAGAAAATGTCGTGGGTACTGAAATTTTTACTAGGCCGGAATAAAATGGTGGGGCTACCGAAAGTTGGGATCAAGGGATCGAAGCAGAGAGGGGAGGGAGTAACGAACATCACACATGGTTAAATCATAATAGTCGTGTGCTATCAAATAGAAAACTGCCCTAGCCGAGCAGATATTTTTGAGATTGCGAGGGATGCAGGCGGGTGTAAAATGTCGGGGCTCTAGTTCAAGAAAAAATCTGGGGCTACTAAAAATTTGGATCAACTGATTGAAGCAGAGCGGGAGTAATAGACATCGCACACGGTCCACACATACGAATCATGTGCTATGAAACAGAAAAAACCCCTATGCGGGTAGATATTTTTGAGATTACGAGGTAGTAGATATTTTTGAGAGCGGGAGGCAAGCCTCGTGGAGCCCAATCTACTGCGCTGATGTGAGTGACTGCAGGGGCACGTGTGTGGCAGACATGAGTTTGACCGAACAGTGTCTGTTGCATACCTAATTGCAGATAGTTTGTGCATCCAACTCATGTGACTAACGCGGGAAAGGGTTAGAACACGAACACACTTGTATGTGGACCAAATATATGTATGAAAAGGGTGGTTTGATGTTCGAATACCCAATGCACAACTTTCATGTGGCACCTATCGCACAAAGCGCACAGTATTGCTAGTCAGCCACCCCCTACGAACCGCACTTCATGTTGGCGGTGAGGGAATCCTAGCTACAAATGCATGCCCCCAGATAGTTAGGTTTGAAATCTCACCCTACCGTAACACAAAACCTACAGGAGTCCATCATATATATGGTCAAACTTCCCCTTCCGCTTTCGGACAAAGGTGGACCGTGTCCCAACCCACAAATGTGTGCTTGTGGTGGGAGATGGGTGAGACCACATACGAACCACATGCGGGTGGCCCTATACTATATGTATGAAAAGGGTGTGGTGTGATATTTAACTATACCATTCACAACTTTGATGTGGCATGTGTGGCTCGCAAAATAACCAGACTTCCCCGACGCCACGGAGGTTGCGGGTAGTGCGAAGTACCCCCCCCCCCCACACACACACACACATGTGCCGGGGGGAGGGCATCTCACGAAGACGTACTGTAACACAGACCAAACAGAATCTAACTTGATATTACAACCTCTCTCACTCGTTGTTGGTCAAAGTGATGGACGTCCACACGGCCCCGCAAAATGGGCTAGCTTGTCGTCGATAAACTCACGAGGGAGTACTGTCTGAAGACAAAACCCACTCTGTGCATGTGGCCCAATTATGTATAGAAGTGGTATGTGTGGTGTTTGAATACACAATGTGCAAATTTGATGTGGCACCATGCTTTGGAACCATAAAATCCCTACACTGATCGCGGGTTCACGATGCGTAGCATGCATGCACTCAAACTTAATTACGCCTAGAATGATCGACCTACTACTATAAGGTAACATGAACCAATGAAGAAGAATCCACCCTAGTTACCTTTCTCGTCGTCGGTCAAAATGATGGATGTCCACGCGGACCCACAAATATATATAGGCTTGCCGCCCATATATATCCAAGCGAGTGAGAGTGTGCAAAGATAACCATTTATTAATAATCCATTCCCCAAACATATTTATGGAGGCGCGTGATGCATGCATATGTGTTGAATTAATACCTAATGCACAACATTGATATGGTACATGCATTCAAAATCACACAGGTCCCCACACAGAGTAAGAGGTTCATGACGTGTTGTGTGCTCGTCCCCCTTCGATCCAGCGGGATGGATTCATGTGTACACATGCGCTATTATATATGTAATCTCACCAATATCGTGAGACAAGCAAAAAATTAATCCCCTCCTAAGTCAAAATAATTAACCTTTGTCGTCGTCGCCGTGCTCTCGTCGTCGTGAGCCGGTCGCCAGGGTGGCATGGCGACGAAGTGGATTCGCTTGGGGATTGGCGACCCCATTCGGTGCATCATCTTTGCTAGCTTGTCCTGGGGACGACGCGTGCCCTATAGCCACACCCGTAGCGGGGGCAACTAAAGGGTTGCGGTTCACCGTAGAACGAGTGCCATCACTCCGGCTGCATCCTTCAGTGGGGTGGAGAGGCGGATAAGGAATATTCTCCTCACCCGCATCTTGTGGAGCATGGCTGCTGGGATGCTTTTGGCGCTCTCCTCCTCTAGCGCCTCCCACTCCCATTTCGGCCGCAGGAGGGAACGGTGACGTTGCCGCCTATGCCGGTCATGTCGCGCAAAGCGTCCACGTCCCCATGCGTCCCTCTAGTCCCCATGGCATCAGTGGCTGCTTGCGAGGGGGGCTTCGAGGTGGACGGGTGAGCTGTAGCACTGGATTTTTTCTTGGACGCCATGGATGATGGAGCCATCGATGAAGAAAATTATGATGAAGATGATGCGCTGCATCAATCCTTGGGTTCGCGCAGGCGCTTCCCCCTACCTGGCGCGCCAAAGATGTCGTGGAATAACACGGCCACCTATGGGGCCATCAGCCCCTTGTGGTTTGGCAAGGGGGAAGAGCGTGTTGCACGAAGAGCGGGGACCATAGAGCAGCACGACAGTGATGACACCGGCAGTTTTTGCCCAGGTTCAGGCCACCGTGAGGCGTAAAACCCTACTCCTGCTTTAGTGGATTGATGAAAGGACCATGGTGGAGACACGACGCTCTAGCCCAGCAAGGTCACCTCAGGACGAGAGCAGCTACGCGCGTATGAGTGTACAAGGGTCCGAATCCTTTCTAAGGTTGCCACGGCCCTCCTTTTGTAGGTCAAGGGGTTACCACAATGGCAATTTAGTCATTACATACTGATTAGATAGCAAACAACGCTATCATACCTAACTCTTTAGATAGGACAAGGTGCACTAAATGCACTGCTTAGTGTCAAATCGCAGGTTTAGCCCTGCAAGCCTTGTTGTGCTGTCTAGCCACATTCTCGCATGTCTGTGTGACACGTCTTCTGGACGGGTGTCATTTAGGGGTGTTCTTCCTTAGAAATAGCTGCCACGTGCCAAATGACAGCCACTTAATCACCTGGGGGCTCGACTCCGCACTGATATGTGACTCGCGTTGCTATGAGGTGGAGAGGTGGAGCCTTGGCGGGGCGACCCACCCTCGGCACACCCGGAAAGCTTGCCAGGGGAGTCTCGAGACTTGTCTTCTGGTTGACATCGACCTCGCCAGGCTTGCCTGCCCGTCCAGGGAGGTTTTCCCTTAATGACATCTTACTCACTTGGTTGGTCCTGGTCTTCTTGATCCGCCCTTTGATTTCTCAAAGAGCTATCTCTTCTACTTGACCTTGTCTTGGATGCTGCAACCTTTCCCTTGAGCCTGTGTACAGTCCGGGCAACACACGCCGGGGTATGTTGCACCGACATGAGTGATATTGTTATAATACTTATACTCAAAAAGGGTCTGAATCTCTCTATTTAAGGCACCCATAGAACATGCAAGCATAACTTCATTATCCTCAACAATACAACATCTAATCATGCTAGTTTCTAATTCGTGATAATATTCCTCTACAGAATTTTTTCCTTGTCTTAAATACTACAATTTTTGAAGCATTTCACGTTGATAATATGGTGGAACCCAATGAGTACACATAGCATTTTTCAAAGCAGCCCAAGTAGTTAGGATATTATCATGATATAATCTACAATGTTCAGCCCACTAAACGCAAGCAAAACTAAAGAATGCACAAACAGCAGCAACAACAAGTCTATCCCCGGGATATTGTAAACATGTAAAAAATTGTTCGGAATCAAACTCCCAAGTAAGATATACATCAGGAACATATCTACCCTCAAATGGCGGAATATTCCATTTTAGTTTAGGAACATGGTCATGATCTCGTACCTGAGGTGGCGGTGTAGCCCTGCCATTGCGACTATGCATGTGGACGACCTGGTGGTGGTGCTGGTGGTTGCATGTAGTTCTGATCCTCATAAACACCCTCGTAATTGTCATCCTCCTCCTCGGCAATAGCAACAAGAACCATAGAAGCAGTGGCACTAGAATTTTGGCCTTCCTCAAGAGGGACATGATTCGCTTAGTGGAGTACTAGATTGTGACGTGGAGGTGGTTGTGGTTGTGGTTGTTGTTGTAAAGGTGTCCCGTCTTCTGATGAGAAGGTGAATATCGTTTTCTATGGGAGTAGACTTTGATGATCCGACTACGAACGTGTGAGACGCCGCGCCTTAACAATCACTAAAAAAATTTCCGAGGGTTATTGACCATGCCGGAGCACGATCAAGCTGACCACGAGGGTCTATTTCCTGCTAGCAAACATAGAACAAGCAAGAAATTGAGATTGCAATCTGGATATGGCGAATATAAGAGGAAATTTTTATTAATGAAAGTGGGGTTCTGTAATGCCTTTCTCTGGTTGTTGAACACAAACGAAGTACGTGAAGTTGCAGCTATGGCGAACTTTAATCTAAACAAAACCCAAAGTCTAAACAATGTCCTAACTGCTGTATATATGGAGGATGTGGGGGGGGGGGGATTTCCAGGCCCCTTGTAGGAGGGCCCTGAAACCAACCCTAACTCTGTTTTCCCCACACACACGGACTCTAAAAACAGCCTATACTTCTGTATTTAAAAATTACATGGGCCTGACCCAATAATATGGTGACGCAACACCTATAATAGCCTCTGGATGAATTTTATGAAGTGGCATCTTGTATGTTTAATCCAAGGCTTCATGCACTCATTATAGTAGCTCAAAGTCCTGAAATCATCACTAGTAACTTTGTTCTTGTTCCCCTTGCGCATGCTATCATCTCCATGCTTGATCTAGCTCCAATGTTCCATGTTCTCCCCTATTTACAATTCTGCAAACATCTTGAAATTCAACATCATGCACATATTATTAATGCATCTACAATCAACACACATACGCGATGTACCATCCTTTTTCGGCACTAGAATAATAGGAACAACACAAGGACTAAGGGATTCACGTATATAACCTTTGTCGAGCATCTCCTGGACTTGACGCATAATCTCGTTCGTCTCCTCTGGATTGGTACGGTATAGTGCACGGTTGGGTAGCTATGCACCAGTGATTAAGTCAATTTGATGCTCAATCCCTCGAATAGGTGGTAATCTCGGCGACACGTCTTATGGAAAGACGTCAGCAAACTCCTGCAAGATGTTAGTGATAGCAGGAGGCAAAGAGGTAGGCACCTCCTCGAATGTAAATAATGCCTCTTCGCGCACGAAAGCATAGCGAACAGATTTGCTGAAATCTAGATCATCAATATTAGATTTGGTGGCAAGTAAACATCCACTTTTCACTTTAATTTCAGAAGCAACACTAGATGATGGTTTATTTTTAGGCTTCATTTGTTGCTCAAATTCTTTTGCCACAATATGATTTTCACTCTTATTTTGTTCCTATTTTGCTTTACTAGCTCTATTAATACCATCTTTCAAAATGGAATCAGGAGACATAGGAAGCAAAGTAATATGTTTATTCTTATGCACAAGAGTATACTCATTGTTTCTACCATGGTGTATAGAAATTTTATCGAATTGCCTTTGTCTACCAAGTAATAAGGAACATGCTTGCATGGGTACCACATCACAATCAACATAATCAGCATATGTAGCAATACTAAAATGCACACAAATAGTACATGTTACCTTATCCTTACCAGAGCCATTGGATGTAGTAAGGACTTGGCTGGGGTCTTGTGGTGAGAGACAGGTTCTACACTATTTGCATGCTAGCCAAGTTATTGCAACTCCATCCATCAATGATGACGTAGACAGAGCGTTCCTTCACAACTCCCTTTGTATGGGCCAAATTATGCCTCTTATTTTGCTCAACTTGTGTTACCTGCACACTCAAAACACGTTGAGAAACTAAACTCTCGTACCTTTCAGCATCTTCAGCAGCCATGTATTGCGTCTCATGTTCAGAATAATCTTCATCGTGTTCTTAACTAGTAATAAGGACCAAAGTCTCCTCATCATAGTCACTAGCGGAATTATACCCACCGTCCTCATAGCAATCATCACACGCTTAGATGGGCATTCTCTTGCATAATGACCTCCACCCTTGCAATGATGACAAATAATATCATGTGTTTGCCTGTTGATGACATGGATGAAGAAGAGCTCTGTGCAGGCCCATAAGGTGTGCTCTTGGTAGATAGTGTTGGTTGTGCCTGCTTTCTTGCATCACAGTTGGAGGTGGCAGCTGACGGAGGTGCCAGTGCAGTAGAACATGTGGAAGTAGAGGATGCACACAGTGTCCATGGTGAAGGTCGACCTGCAGAAAACTTAGTTCACGCCAATGCCTTTCAATCCTGCACTTCACGTTTAGCTTTCCAAGCAAGATAGAATAAACACGTGATATTATCATACTCCTTATACTCTAAAATTGTCTGAATCTCTCTATTTAACCCGCCCATAAAACATGCAATCATAGCTTCGTTATCCTCAACAATACCACATCTAATCATGCCAGTTTGTAATTCCTGATAATATTCCTCTACAGGATTTTTCCTTGTCTTAAACACTGCAATTTTTTAAGTAATTCACGTTGATAATATGGTGGACCCAACGAGTACACATAGCAGTTTTCCAAGCAGACCAAGTAGCTGGAATAGGATATAATCTACAATTTTCAGACTACCATACACATGCATAACTAGTTGTCGGTGTCAAAACCGGCGGATCTCGGGTAGGGGGTCCCGAACTGTGTGTCTAGGCGGATGATAACAGGAGACAAGGGACACGATGTTTTTACCCAGGTTCGGGCCCTCTCGATGGAGGTAAAACCCTACTCCTGCTTGATTAATATTGATGATATGGGTAGTACAAGAGTAGATCTACCATGAGATCAGATAGGCTAAACCCTAGAAGCTAGCCTATGGTATGATTGTTGTTCGTCCTACGGACTAAAACCCTCCGGTTTATATAGACAATGAAGAGGGTTAGGGTTACACGTAGTCGGTTACAATGGTAGGAGATCTACATATCCGTATCGCCAAGCTTGCCTTCCACGCCAAGGAAAGTCCCATCCGGACACGGGACGAAGTCTTCAATCTTGTATCTTCATAGTCCAGGAGTCCGGCCAAAGGTTATAGTTCGGCTATCCGGACACCCCCTAATCCGGGACTCCCTCAGTAGCCCCCGAACCAGGCTTCAATGACGACGAGTCCGGCGCGTAGATTGTCTTCGGCATTGCAACACGGGTTCTTCTCCAAATCCTGTGTACCTGTAGAATAGTGTTCGGCTTCTCGTAAATATCGCACTCCTTGGCTTCCACGCCCAGTAATGGCCATCTTCCACATGTTGAACAAATGCGAAAAGCTAGGGTATTTTTACATTTATCCCCCTAGCTGCGCAAATGAGCTGCCTATATAAGAAACGAGGATCTAGGTCCGAATCACACCATCTTCCCTTCGCGAGCTTTCATCGGAGCGCATCTGACAGAAATCCATTCCATCATGGAAAGTCGACGCGGCTCCTCCTCTCGCCCTCCCAGTCCTCATCCTGGAGATTGAGAGAGATGCTCCGTCCCGCACAGCGAGCTAGTGACGCTCCAAACCAAGCGATTTCTACCCCCAACGTTCATGGTTCCGGTTTGAGCCAGACTCGCCACCTATAAGGGCAGAAAACAAGCGGAGAGCGTCCCCAGTCCCTCCTAAGGAGAGCGGGTATGCCTTGTCCCTTATTTGATAAGAGGGCTCGGATTTCCAATTCACCCGTTTCTCTGGGGGCTCCTGGAGTTCTATGGCCTCCAGTTGCACAACCTTACGCCTGCCTCCATTCTGCATATTGCGGGATTCGTGGCCCTTTGTGAGCTGTTTTTGGGCATCAAGGCTCATTTCGCGCTGTGGAAGAGGTTGTTCTGCCTCGTACCCCGTTCTCAGGAGGGGTCGATATATCAAGTGGGCGGAGCCGAACTATGGCGCATCGCCGGGACCGGATATCCACCCGGAACCCGAAGAAGGCGTCCAAGACTGGCCTTCGGAATGGTTTTATATAGAAGACGTCCCTGCGGACCTCGTTCGGATCGGCCTCCGGAGTTCAAGAATGCTCCTTTGAAGAAACGCCTAAGTCAAGGCCCACGGAGCCCTTAGAGGGAAAATGACAGGGACGTGCTTTACCTGATGAGCCGAATAGGGTTGTTGGCTCATTCCGGACTGACCATGATCGGGGTCATGGCCACATGCATTATGCGGGAAGTGCGATCGCTCCAAAGATAGAGGCCACCCCATGTGGGATTTCAACGGTGAGGATGATGCCACCCGCCATGGCCGTAAGGGGCCGGGATCTGTCGCCGATCTGATGAAGACCTTGTCCGCATTGTACAAGGGAGAAGAGGAGGAATTTCTTCGCATCAATCCACAGGACGGGTTTTCTACGAACAATCCCCCAAGCTAGGTAAGCGGACATTTCTTTTTGCCCATCCGATCCATATTCCCATAGTCAAGTATCTCATTTTGTGATTTCAACGCAGGAACTGCGCCAGGCCGTAAAGGATATAAACAACCTGCCTCCACAACCCAAAGATCCGGAACGGTTCCTCGATCCGGTCTCCCAAGAGGATTCGGATATATCGGTGGAGCTGATTGATGGGGTTTTTCACCAACTGAGCATTGATGATGCCCTGGTTGCCATTACGGCCGATTACCCCGGAATACTTCCAGCCTCGCAGGTAACTGAGACCGAAGCCCCAATACTTTGAGAACAATTCATTCGTGCTTATTTTTTATCACCGTATACCAACGGTGTTTTGCAGGGGGAGCTTTTGAGGTGGAAGGCCGAGCCTGCGGCGGCTAGCCAACAAGGGGCAGCACGGCCCAGCAGGCTAAAAAGAAGTGCGGTCCGGATTGAAACGCCGGCGCAACGGTATGGCGTGTCACCTTATTCACAGGTTTTATTCCGAAAGGCATACTAACGCTCGTGCTCACTTCAGGAAAAAGAGCGCTCGCCGGACTATATCCGGAGAGGTTGCCAATCGAGCCTCCGCCAGCCAGGCTCCAAAACCAGGCCCAGAAGCGGAGGCAAACACGAGGCGTGCGTCGGATGCTCCTCCGACAGAGGATGCCGACAGATTGTCCGCCACCAACTCCGAGGTGGAGAGTGCCATGAATCACAGGCGCCGCCGGACAATTCTTCATGACACATGTTTCTCCCAAGAGGCATTGAACGCCTTCAATTCGGGAGATGCGCACCTCCGTGCCGCTCAAGATGGTCTAGCCAGAGCCACAGTGGCGTATGTAAAAGACATGCGAAAGTGAGGAAATTTAATGCTTATATATGCCAAGAGCCCCGAGACTTTAAATAGTTAGAATAACTGATTTAAGGATCATTTATTGTGCAGGATCTTACAGAAAAGAATACCCAACTGTCCCAGGAGCTTGAAGAGTGCAAAGCCCAACTTGAGGCCACACAAGCCGCGACAGGGGAAGCCAAAGAGAGCCCCTTTGGTAATATACGCTTTTAAAGTATAAGTATGTTGTGAAGTGCGGCGTGTGTATAAGTCTGACAATAACATTGCAGATGGCGCCGGGGTAGATCCGGACAAGCAACAACTCTTGCGCCGGTTAAAGGCTGGCGAGAACGTGCTTACAAGGGTGAGGCAGGAGAAAAATAGTCTCCAAGATGCCAACACCAAGCTGGGTGAGGAACTAAAAGATGTTCGTGCCCAGCTGTCGGACTCCGTTAAGGAGAATCGGCGGCTTCGACGCGACATTTTTAGTAAGTGCTTAAACGAACTTTGAAAAAAGAGTTCGGCGAGGAAGTCAACTAACAGAGTTATGTCTGTAGGTACGCTCACATGCCATCCTGCAGAGGAAATGCCCGGTTCTACAGGTGACCTTCTTCCCGAGCTCTTACAACTGCACGAACGAGTTTGGCAGGTGATGAAAGGCGTCGCCCAGGCCTTGTGGCCATCTGTCTCCCTGCCCGAAGGCCTTGGGGAGCTTTCTAAGAGGCTCCAGGGAGTGCGGCGGCGCTTTCGATTATAGAAGATGTCGGCCTGCCTTCAAGGCGCCAGGGAGGCCTAGGCCATGGTGAAGACGCGGTACACGAAGGCTGACCCAAACCACATGGCCGAGGTCGGACCTGTGGGGCCTGATGGGAAGGAGATCCCTGTGAGCTTAGTGTACGGCCAGGTAGAATTGGCCGCAAAGTATTCCCAACAGGACTGTAAACTAGACAGCCTGTTAGATGGCATTGAAGAGGAATACAATCAGTCAAATTGACTATGTAATTTAAGGTGACATGTAAAATGCCTTCTAGCCGGATTGTAGATCGCTTTGTCATAGCGGACCTTTTCGCTTCAACCTCGGGACCCAGAGTCCGGAGTGTGTCTGAATACCCTCGCGGTTATATAAAAACTGGGCATGCGTGGAGACCAGGCGTAGGGGTCATTAGTGCTTTATCAGACAAGTGCCCAACTAGTTATGTTATATTACATGGTTAGTAAGAAACATCTTCCAGGGAGAATAGTTTACGTTAGGGGTTCCTTTCTCGGGAGGCATGCCCTAAAGTGCATGTCCGGACCATAAAAAAGCAGAAAAACATCCGGGGCAGATAAATAAATAGGTAAGAAATCTTCTTTTAGTTCATCGACCGAATATTCTCTTAAAACGCTTAGCTTTCGCTTCACCCGGTCGAGGTACACATCCGGTGACCCGGCAAGAATAATCGCAGAGGTGCTCCCTTTACCACCTAGCCGAACAATCGGGAACGTAGGGTAAAGACAGTGAGCCAGGCAACCCAGCCTGGCCAAAACTTAAGTCATATCGATGCATATAATGGTGAATAAAAGGTACATGTGGAAGTGTGACACATGTATTTGGCATGAAGCCCTTATAAATAAGCTTCTATGAAAGAAGCCCCCAGGTACAGTGATCGCGGATAGCGCGTCAAGTGTGTGCGAACAATGCGCTAACAAGCCTTCGAAAGCTGGGGAAAAAAAGGAGGGAGAAGGAGAAAAATACTGTCCTGCCGATCGAGCTCGGCTTCTCTTTCTTCGGACCTGCGCACGCAAGGTGAGTCATGAATTATGTCGCAGGGCAGAACTGCCTCTGCGCTGTATACCATAAAGAATGGTGTGAATCCGGTCGTGCGATTCGGAGTGGTCCGCAGCCCCCAGAGTAGAGAGTCGAGCTCCTCTACCCAGTGCGTGTTAGATTCCTTGAGGGACTGCACTAATCTGGGTTTGATGCCGCTCATAATTAAACCATTTGCTCGCTCGACTTGACCGTTAGTTTGAGGGTGATAGACTGAAGCGTAGTCGAGCTTGATGCCCATGTTTTTGCACCAGAGTTTGACCTCGTCGGCCGTAAAGTTCGTGCCGTTATTAGTGATGATGCTGTGGAGGACACCGTAACGGTGTACAACCCCTGATATGAAGTTTATCACCGGTCCGGATTCGCCGCCTTAATGTGCTTGGCCTCTATCCATTTGGTGAATTTATCCACCATGACCAGTAGGTATTTTGCTTGTGGGTTCCCCCTTTAAGGGGTCCAACCATGTCAAGCCCCTGCACCGCGAAGGGCGGGTGATGGGTATAGTTTTGAGGGCGGTGGGTGGCATGTGGCTTTGATTAGCAAAGAGCTGGCATCCGACGCATCGTTGGACTAAGTCCTCGAGCATCAGTCTGGGCCGTCGGCCAATAAAATCCTGTACGGAAGGCCTTGCCTACAAGGGCCCGGGCTGCGGCGTGGTGCCCGCCGAGTCCGGCATGAATTTCAGCCAGAAGATTCCGCCCTTCCTCTTCAGAGATACAACTTTGAAGGACTCCGGTTATGCTTTTCTTATAAAGCTCTCCCTCATGGACCTTATAGGCTTTAGATCGCCGCACTATGCAGCGGGCCTCGCTTTGGTCCTCAGGAAGTTCCTGCCTGGTTAGGTAGGCTAGGAATGGTTCTGTCCATGGGGCAATGACTTCCATTATTATGTGGGCTGAGGGTGTTATTTCGTTGGCAGAACCACCAACTATGTCAGAATGTTTGGTGTGGGGTAGTGCGGTTGGGTCCGGGTTGTTATTTCTGGACTCTCCCTCCCATAATACGGATGGCTTGAATAGCCTCTCTAGGAAGATGTTGGGGGGGACGGCATCGCGCTATACTGATGCGTGCTAACACGTCTGCTACCCGGTTGTTATCCTGTGCTATATGGTGAAATTCGAGCCCTCAAACTGAAATGACATTTTAGGATGACATTGCGATAAGCTGCCATTTTCAGATCCTTGGCATCAAAGTCTCCATTTATTTGGGATATCGCGAGGTTCGAATCCCGTGCACCTCTAGGCGTTGAATGCCCATGGAGACCGCCATCCGGAGACCATGTAGAAGGGCCTCGATTCGCCGCGTTGTTGAGTCCGTATACATTATCTGGAGTACGTATTGAACTATATCTCCGGTTGGGGACGTCAGAACGACGCCAGCTCCCAGGCCAGCCAACATTTTGGAGCCGTCGAAGTGCATTATCCAGTTGGAATATGCGCCGTACTCTTTAGGGAGTTCGGCTTCGGTCCATTCGGCGACGAAGTCGGCCAAAACTTGCGACTTAATAGCTCGCCATGGCTTATAGGTTATGTCGAACGGGAGGAGCTCAATGGCCCATTTGGCAATCCGGCCCGACTCGTCGCGGTTGTTAATAATGTCGTTAAGAGGTACTTCGAGGCTATCATTATCGAACACTCTTGGAAGTAGTGTCGCAGCTTCGGATGCCATAAACACCGCGTATGCTATCTTTTGATAATGCGGGTACCGTGACTTGCATGGAGTTAGGACAGTGGACACGTAGTAAACTGGTTTTTGAAGGGGGAACTTGTGTCCGTCCGTCTCTCGTTCGACAACGAGCACCGCGCTTATAGCTTGATGAGTTGCCGCGATATATAATAGCATTGGTTCGCCAATGTTGGGCGCGTCCAGGGCCGGGTTTGTTGCCAATATGGCTTTTATATCTTCGAGTGCGGCCGTGGCGGCATCCGTCCACTCGAAGTGTTCGGTGCGTCGGAGTAGGCGATAAAGGGGTAATGCCTTTTCTCCCAAACGGGAGATAAAGCGGCTTAGAGTCGCCACCCATCCAATCAAATTTTGTATTCCTTTGAGGTCTTTTGGGATATCCAATTGTGACAGAGCTCGGATCTTGGCTGGGTTTGCTTCAATTCCTCTACCGGATACAATGAAGCCCAAGAGCTTTCCGGTACTGCACTAAAAACACATTTTTCCGGGTTGAGCTTGATGTCATATGTGCGGAGATTATCGAATGTGAGCCTCAAGTTTTCTACTAGAGTTTCGACATGCTTGCTTTTAACGACCACATCGTCTATGTATGCCTCCACTGTTTTGCCGATCTGGTTTGCCAGACATGTCTGAATCATGCGCTGATATGTTGCGCTGGCATTTTTGAGCCCGATGGGCATTTTGTTGAAGCAGAATGGGCCGTATGGAGTGATGAATGCTTGCGGCTTGGTCAGGCTCTGCCATCTTAATTTGGTGGTAGCCGAAGTATGCGTCGAGGAAGCACAATGAATCGTGTCCCGCGTAGATGGCGTCGATAATTTGATCGATGCGGGAGGGAAGGGATCCTTTGGGCAAGCCTTGTTGTGGTCCTTGAAATCGACGCATAGGCGCCAGATTTGTCCTTCTTGGTACCATCACCAGGTTTGCTAGCCAGTCCGGATGTTTTATATCTCCGATGAATCCGGCCTTCAATAGTTTGGCAAGCTCCTCTCCCATGGCCTGTCTCTTGGGTTCAGAGAAACGCCAAGAGCCTGTTTGATAGCTTGAATCCTTTTAGGATGTTTAGGCTGTGCCGCCAGCCGGGCGTGGGATTCTGGCATGTCTCAAGGGTGCTGTGCAAAAATGTCCCTATTTTCAGAGGAATTCTCTTAGTGCTGGCGTCTACATCGGGATTTAATTGTGCCCCGATGGAGGCCGTTTTTGTAGGGTCCGTTGGATGGACTTGGAATTTGACTATTTCGTCCGCTGGTTTAAAGGAGGTGGACTTGGATCTCTTATCGAGTATCACATCGTCCCTATTCACCATGGAGCACAGCGCAGTGAGTTCCTCGGCCGCTAGGGCTTCGGATAGTACATCAAGGGCCAGTGCGGCTGTCTTATTTTCGAGGCGGAGTGATATGTCCGGGTCACTAGCAAGAGTGATGATTCCGTTGGGCCCGGGCATTTTGAGCTTCATGTACCCATAATGGGCTATAGCTTGAAAAATTGTGAATGCCTCTCGCCCTAATAGAGCGTGGTATCCGCTGCTGAACGGGGCCACTTGGAACGTGACCTCCTCGGACCTGTAATTATCTAGCGTGCCGAACACCACATCCAGTGGGATTTTTCCTGTACAGCGTGCTTCCCGACTAGGGATTATTCCTCTAAAGGTTGTGCTGCTTTGCTCAATGCGGCTCCAGTCTATTTCCATTTTTCGGAAGGTTTCCTCGTAAATGAGGTTCAATCTGCTGCCACCGTCCATGAGTACCTTGGTAAGGCGAAAGCCGTCCACTATCGGACTGAGGACCAATGCGGCTGGTGCTTGAGCTGTTCGGAATTTTGGTTAAATCTGGCATTAAAGGTAATAGCCGTGTCACTCCATGGGTTTATTGTTGCTACTTGGTAGACTTCGCAAGGCTTTGAGTGTTCGTTTCCGCATTTTATTTGATGCGAAAGTCTCGAAGACTGTTAATACCGTACTAGTATCCCTGGCATGGTGCTCTAGAGCTAGAAGCTCTTTGCCACTTTTGGCTACCTGCCGTAGTATCCATCATGCTCTAAGGCTATGAGTTGGAGTGGCGCCCTCTATACTATGAATTTTACAGGGTCCATTGAGCCATCCCTCCAGTACGGTTCCATGCCCTATAGAGGGTTTTTGCTTTTTGGTATTTAACCCAGGTGCCTGGCGATGATGCACCCTTTTATTTCGGACTGGGGTTGTATTCATGGCCGGATTGTCCCAAATTCTTGCTTTGGTTTTCTGTGCGCTTTCCATCGCACAAGATTTTCAGATTATGGACGCCAAGTCGATAAAGCGTGTAATGTCACGGCGACTTATAGTGTTGAGGATCCCGTTGTCCGTGCAATTATTGCAGAAGAATGAGATTGCATCCTCCTCGTGGCAGTCCTTTATCCTGTCCATAACCAGGAGGAATCTGGCCCAGTAATGGTGTACTGTTTCTGCGGGCTCTTGCCAAATTTGAGATAGGTCGCTTATGTTTGGTGGGCGGGTGGAATTAAATCCGCACCTCGCTCGATCCGAGACTTAAGGGCCAAGGAGCTTCGAACTTGGAAGCTTGGATTCTTGGATGTTGTCCAATGAATCTAGCCCGCTGCCCGACTTTTAGGTTCAGGGCTTGAGTGACGCCCTCTCCTCCGCTGGAATCCGGCATGGAGGGATCGGGAATCCGGACGTAGCTAGTCCGTAAGATAGAAGAAGGGTCGCCAGATTGTTCCTCTACCACAAGAACGTGGTGGGTAACCTGGGAGAGTTAATCTCTCTCGCATCGGGTTTAGGCCCAATCTGATCATAGTCTGTAGCGACTCTGGGCGGTGGCGATGCGATCCAAGAGCTCGTTTAAGGAAGAGAGCTCCATTGGATCTAATTGCTCGGCGAGTTCCGAGTTAATGTGAAGATTGCTTTCGATGACCCGAGAAGTCATCGTCGGCGCGGCAGCCGAACAGACGGTCATAAGAAAACCGCCTAGCCGGAGAGTTTGGCCCACATCCAAAGCTTCTTTAGCAACAGTGCCGTCTTTAAAGACGGGATGAGGCATCCTTTCTGACGGCGATGACACAGAGGAACTCTCAATGAAAGCACCAATGTCGGTGTCAAAACCGGCGGATCTCGGGTAGGGGGTCCCGAACTGTGCGTCTAGGCGGATGATAACAGGAGACAAGGGACACAATGTTTTTGCCCAGGTTCGGGCCCTCGCGATGGAGGTAAAACCCTACTCCTGCTTGATTAATATTGATGATATGGGTAGTACAAGAGTAGATCTACCACGAGATCAGAGAGGCTAAACCCTAGAAGCTAGGCTATGGTATGATTGTTGTTCGTCCTACGGACTAAAACCCTCCGGTTTATATAGGCACCTAAGAGGGTTAGGGTTACACAGAGTCGGTTACAATGGTAGGAGATCTACATATCCGTATCGCCAAGCTTGCCTTCCACGCCAAGGGAAGTCCCATCCGGACACGGGACGAAGTCTTCAATCTTGTATCTTCATAGTCCAGGAGTCCGGCCAAAGGTTATAGTTCGGCTATCCAGACACCCCCTAATCCGGGACTCCCTCACTAGTGAAAGCACAAACAACTGCAGCGACACATCTCTCCTCGGGATATTGTAAACATGTAAAACGTTGTTCACTTTCTAACTCCCAAGTAAGATATATATCAGGAACATATCTACCCTCAAATGGTGCAATATTCACTTTCAGTTTAGGGATGTGGTCTTGATCTCGTACCTGAGGGAGTGGTGCAGCCCTACCATTGAGATTATATGCATGAGGAAGACCTGGTGGTTGTGGTGCTGGTGTTTGCATGTAGTTCTGATTTTGATCAACATCATCCTCGTAATTGTTCTCCTCCTCAGTAGCACCAGGAGCTACAAAAGCATCAAAAGTAGTAGCAGCGGCACCAGAAGTTTGTCCTGGCTCAAAAGGAACACGCTGCGCTCGCCCTGCTGAATCGCGACGTGGAGGTGGTTGTTGATGTTGTTGCAATGGTGCAGCAGATGCTGGTGATGCATGTTGTAGACGCGCGAGTTCTTCATTGAACTTGGCGTCCAACTTGGTGTCAATTATCTTCTCAATGTCATCAATACTCTCCAGTGCCTTTCCAAAGCTGGCCATCATGTCTTCCACCTGTTGACCCAACATTTGCTGAAATTTATCATGAAGATCCTTCTTCTTCATGTTCTCTCGGTGGCTTGTGGTCCTGCCTTGGTTAGCAGCAATAGAAAAACACAAGAGTATGATCCTACAGACTACTAGAAAGTGGTGCAGGTGGGGTGTCACAAATCCGTCAAGCAAATCTCATATTCATACCAGATCTTCCCCAGCAGCAGGTGGTGAGCGGCAACTATCAAAACTCTCAAAGCTTGGACAGAGCGATTGCCAGGTGGTATCAAACACACAAGGTAGATGTATGTGGAGCTGGGAAGGCTTATGATATGGTAGAAAAAATGTCAGCAACAATCAATTCAAAGATGCAAAGTTGAATAAACGCTCAACGACAGTACTATGCTGGTCCAAGGCTAGACCGTACTAGAGACGCAAGCCTAGAACATTAACAAAATCACGGTGTGCCACATAAAAAGGGAAAAGCACACTCTCAAAATAATTCTCGCTCTTTTTTTGCGCTCTTTTTTTTGCGAAAAATCGCTATAATGGTGAGTGTCTCAAAACTCTTCCCAAGTCAAAATAACAGGGTAGGGACAAAAAAGTTTGACTATTGTTTTTGTCAGATATCAGGGTAGCGACGACCAAAAAGTGCGACAAAAAATCACTATGATGGCGAGTGTCTCAAAACGCTCCCTGGGACCTAAAAACAGGATTGGGAAAAACTATTTACACCTGCTGAAATTTTGGCCTAATAACCGTCAGGGGGTCTCCAGACTTTATTTTTGAAACCTACTCAGGCTAGGAAACATGAACCTGAAAATAGATGGATATTGAAAACAATCCTAATATGAAAAGACTGACATGCAAATATATATGTAGGCTCAGATTAGTGGTGGACAGGCGGATGTATATTTGGACCTGGATTGGTGGTGGACAGGCGGATGTAAATGTGCACTCGGATTGGTGGTGGACAGGCGGATGTATATGGCAGCGGTAAGGAAGATGTTGGTGGTGGTGGTATATGGCAACAAAGATGAAGATGGTGCGGCGGCGGCGTGAATAGAACTCGAAACTCTAAAGGACTAGACGCTAAGACTAGAAACTAGACACGATGATGCAACGGCAAATTCAACAAAGCAAAACTCTAAAAATATTATGCAAAGGCTCAGATTGGTTCGAATATGATGAACTAACCCTAAATGTTTTTGGCTTTTTTGTAGACTATAGGTATGAAGAATAGACTCGATCTAAACTATGAAGAACTGGAAAATCTCATCGAGCAACCTGGAAATCTGATACCACTTGATAGCGGCAAAGGTGTCCCATCTTTTGATGAGAAGGTTAATATCCTTTTCTGTGGCAGTAGAGTTTGACGACCTGACAACGAACATGTGAGACGTCGCGCTGTAGCAATCGCGAAACCAACTTTCGAGGGTTATTGACCACATCGAGCATGATCAACCTGACCACAGGGGTCTATTTCCTGCGAGCAAACGAAGAACAAGCAGGAAACTCATATTGCAATCTGGATATCGTGAATATAAAAGGAAAGCTTTGTTCATGAAAGTGTGGTTCTGTGACGCCTTGGTCTTGTTGTTGAACACAAACGGAGTACATGAAGTTGCAGCTATGGAATACTTTAAACTAGAAAAAACCCAAAGTCTAAACAACACCCTAAGGGCTGTATATATGGAGGAAGAGGGGGAAATTTTGTGGTCCCTCGTAGGCGGGGTCCGAAACCAACCCTAACTCTGTTTTCCCCACACACACGAAATCTAAAAACATCCTATACTTATGTATTTCGAAATTACATGGGCATGGCCTAGTAATAAGGTGAAGCAACACCTATAATATCCTTTAGACGAAACTTATGAAGTGGTCTTGTATATTTCGTCCAAGGATTCATGCACTCATTATGGTAGCTTCAATGTCCTGAAATCATCACTTTTAACTTCATTCTTGTTCCCCTTGCTCATGCCATCATCTCCATGCTTGATCTTGCTCCAATGTTCTTCTTTCTTGTCCAAGCTAGTCCCTTCATTTGTAAGCAAGACAAATCTATCCAATTTAAGAAGCACCATATTCTCATGAACATTAGAATCATAACCAAGAAATGAAAGTACCTGGTAATTTAATTGGCGTGTGTGAGCTCTAGTAATTGGTCCAGTATGTATAGCAGTAGGGGTTGTGGGTGTGAAAACGATATTGATGTCATCATCATCATCATCATCGTCATCATCATCATCATTGTTGTTGTTGGTACAAGGTGTAGCAGAGGCAGTAGGTGGTGGTAGACGCACGATCACTTCAGCAAACTTGGCATCCAACTTGGTGTCAATTGTCTTCTCAAGGTCATCTATCATCTCTAGTGCCTTGCCAAAGCTGCTCATCACGTCTTGCACCTGTTCACCCAACATTTGCTGAAATTTATCATGTAATGCCTTGTTGTTCATGTTCTCCCAGTCACTCTCGCTAGCTTGTGATCCTGTCATGGTTAGCTACAATAGAAACATACAAGAGTATGGTCCTACAAACTACTAGGAAGTGGTGGTGTGGAGAGTCACAAATCCGTCAAGAAAATCTCAAGTTCTTACCAGTTCTTACCAAGTAGCAGGTGGTGATCGGCGACCGTTGTAGTCAAAACTCCTCAAATCTTGGATAGAGTGATTACTAGGAGTCAAATGCATGACTTGTAAATATGTCAAGTTGGGATGGCATATAATATGGTAGCAAAAGGGTCAGCAATAATCAATTCAGAGATGCAAAGTTGAAAAAATGCTCAACGACGGTATTGTGTCGGTCCTAGGCTAGACCGTGCTAGAGACACAAGCCTAGAATAAGCACAAAATTAAGGCGCTGGACGTAAACAAGGGAGGAGCACACTCTCAATTTTTTTCTCTTTTTTTGCTCTGGAACTATTTTTTTTCAAAATAGTCTGGAAATGGTCTAAAACCTGCCTAGCCAGAATTTTCCAGACTTAGATTTTTTAAACTGGAACATTTTTTCTTGTACAGAGGGCACGAAACATGGGGAGTCCGAAATTGGTCATGACTTGTACTAGGACGAGATCTGGAAATCATTAACTAGGAAGCGAATATTGGACTCGGACTAGGATAGGTGGCGGAGATGAACCTGTTGGAACCCGGACGAGTGGTGGATATGTATCGGGTGGAACGAGGGCTGGTGGCGGATATATGTTGCAGGTGGACTCGGATTGGCGTGATAGCAGCAGATATGTGGTGGCGTATATGTACTCAGATTGACATCGGATAAGTTGTAGTGGTATATGGACTTGGGTTGGCGGCGGATATGTCGTGGTGTATATGGAATCGGATTGGCGGGGACTATGTGGTGGTGCTATATGGCGGTAGCGATGAACATGGTGTGGCAGCGGCATGATAAACTATGAACGTAAGTCGAAACTCTAAAGAACTAGACGCTAAGACTAACAACTGGACACGACGATTCAACCGCAAATTCAACAAAGCAAACACAGAAAAGATGATGCAATGGCTCAGATTGGTTTGGATATGATGAACTAATCCTAATTTTTGTGGCTTTTTTATGGACTTCAGGTATCAAGAATAGATGCGATATTGACTACGAAAAACTTGAAATCCTCATCGAGCAACTTGGAAATCTGATACCACTTGATAGAGGAAAATGTGTCCCCTCTTTCGATGAGATGGTGGCTATCTTTTTGGTGGCGTAGACTTTAATGATCCGACTATTAAAGTGCAAGGATGCCGCGCCTTAGCAATTACTAAACCAACTCTGGGAGGTTATTGACCACGCTGGAGCATGATCAACCTGACCACGAAGGTCTATTTCTTACACGCAAACGAAGAACAAGAAATCAACTGAAATTGCAATTTGGATGTTGCAAAGATAAGAGGAAAGCTTTATCAATGAAGATGGGGTTCTATGATGTCTTTGTCTGGTCATTGAACAAAAACGAAGAACGCGAATGTCGGGGAGGCTGATCGGACCCACGAACACCTATGGGACCGGCGGACCGAGTCCCTTTTGGTTCGGAGGGGGGCGGAGATCGCACGAAGAGCGGATCGAGGCGAAGCACACGAGCAGTTTACCCAGCTTCGGAGCTCTCCGAGAGATAAAACTCCTCACCGCTGCTTGTATGATTTGTATTGTGTTCTTGCTAGGGAGCGCCGAGAGCTACAAAGATACTCCAGCTGCTAACGAGACCTAGCGTGAGAGTCTTTGAACCCCCCTATACGTTGCGCATGGGCCTCCTTTTATATGCACAAAGGGGATCCGACAGGTGGCAACGTAGATGAGGGTACAAATGGAAAAATAGTAGTTGGTACACCTACTTGTACAGTGTATAGTGTACTCTACCTAACCCTGACGGCAAGGGACAAAAGCATTAAATGCCCGTCCCTGTCGCCTAAACAAAGGCAATAGGGACTGTCAGAGCGCCACCGTTCGCCACGATGGCAAGCTTGTCGGCCGCTTATCGCTGCTCACCGGGCTGCACAGTTTTCTTGACACGCCAAGGCATGGAATGGTCCCATGGCGACACGTTGGTGGATGAGCTGGAGCGGAGATGAAGAGGTTGCTCGCAGCAAGTGCCTTGCCGCGGCTGAATCCTTTGTCGCGTCCGGAGGCTTGTCGCTCTTCGAGCCTTCCGGCAAGCTCCTCTTGCCGGGTCTTGTCTTCTGCGAGCCTTGAGTGGCCTTCCCGCAAGCTCCTCTTGCCGGGCCTTGTCTTCTTGGTTAAATACTTTGTTCTTGAATGGCTCCAAAGGAACCACGGAGGATCTTAGCGGTGACCAGGGCAAGCCTTGCCGCTGGTGCTGCAATCTGTCTGCGGCACGAAGTTCGGGATACTAGGGTACCCCTACTCTAGTACACCGACAGTGAGCCCCCGGCTCGGGCCACACGGTGCCGAAGCGCTGTTGGGCTGTGCCCAAAACAAAGGCACGGTCACACGCGGCCTTGATCACGCCTGCAATTGCTTTCGACTCCACCACGTCCCCCACGAATAGCACGCGCCGAACGTGGCGCCGTGGGAGAGATCGTGGGGGTTTCTTTATTAGGAAAAGCGGAACGTCCGCCCCCTCTCCCTCCTTATAAACAGGGAAAACAGGGGCAGGTCGCCCACCTCGCCATTGCTGTCTCGTCTCGAAAACCAGCGCCGCTCCCCCCTTCTTCTCTAGTGCGAAGAGAGCAGAGCTCCGCCCCCTTTCGCCACATCGCCATCAACGCCGTCGGTCTCCTCCACCGCCTCCGCCATGGCTCCGAAAGCCGACAAGGGGAAGGGCGTGAAGTCGGCCGAGGCGCATGCTCGCTGCCCTCGCGAAGGAGCGGCCATCTTCTCCCAGCTCGACGCAGAAGGAGCCGAGGGAGGGCTACTACCTCTTCTCGGGTCGACGGAGACGCTGCGCCCATCCGCGCACGAAGGTACTCCCCGCCACCGCTTCGAACTAGCCCCAACTGGGTACCCTTTCTTTGCGCTTTTTCTTCTATTGCGTAGCTCGCCCGCCCTTTTCTCGAATTCTTCTGCGATGTCATGAACACCTACGGGCTTCGCCTCCTTGATTTCACCCCCAATGCTGTCTCGACCATGGCAGTTTTCGTGACACCTTTGCGAAAAACTTTGTCGGGATCCACCCAAAAGTAGCCCTCTTCCGTCACTTCTTCATGCCCAGCGTTGAGAGAGGGGAGCCGCTGTCGAGGGGATTGCTTGGGTCTCCGTGGATCGGCAAGAAAGAAGCTTATCCGGAAGGAGAGTTCCATAGCAAATGGGAGGAGTGGAGAGCCAATTGGTGTTGGATCGTTGAGGAGAACCCGCAGCCTTTCGATCGCTCGCGCCAAACCCCAATAGTGCGCTGCAACGATTGGAGCAACTTGGCGCCTAAGATGCTAGGTTGAAGATAGTTGTGACCGGATTTTGCGCCTCAAAGCTTGCCGGACTCATCAGAGGCGCAGCTTGGCGCAGATTTCCTTCGCCGCCAGACGCTTCCCTTGCAGGAGAGGAGGAGACCTGCTTGGGAGTTCCAAAACGCAGCGGACATCATGAGGCTGCGCCCGGCCTCAACCGGAATTTCATTGTCTTGGAGTTGGATGCGATGCTCGCTAGAGCTGTTCAAGCATGACCCCGATCACCCCGAGTGGTTTAGGTTGCCGAGGGGGTCATCTCACAGTGCAACAATTCTGCGCCGACCGCATCCGCGCTATGATGCCGCCAGCGATTCTCATGGGATCGCTCCAACTCGGCAAGAGCTCATGGACGACGTCGGCGACAATTCTTCGACAGCTTGGAAGAAATGCCGATCCGCCCCGACGAGCAGAAGAAGCTCACCCGCGACACCACCGACGATGAGATGCAGCCGCATTGCCACCAGGCTGGAGGAGGCGGCAAAGCTGGCTGCCACCGGGCGCCTTCTGCACACCGTGGAGGAGGCAGATGCAAGAGAGGCGGCAAGCCTTGCCGAGCGAAGGAGTTCGCCAAGTGAGGAAGAGCTTGCCGAACCCGAGGCCGAGTCGAGCGAACCAGCCGAGGGCGCTTTCTTCCCACCATCCAAAGAAGCTTGCCGCAACGGAGCCCCGGCCCGCTTAAAGAAGCGCCTCCGCAAGGCCGAGACGAGACGGGCAGCAGACGGGCTAACAGCCAGAAGCGCCAGCGACGCGCTTCTACCTGGCAAGCAAGCGATGTTGCCGCTGAGCACCCCTACACTGCTGCGACAACCGGGCGGATCCTCCTGTGCCACCGCCGACACCTCCGCCAAGCGGTCAAGAGAGCCCACTCTCCGCCTCGCCGCACCGGAGGTGAGCCGGAGTTTGATCTCTCCGCTCAGCTCCGAGGAGGAAGAAGAAGAGTAAGCTTCAATATTTGTGCTTGTATTTCTTCAATTTTGTTGCTTCATCTTGAATCTGATTTGCTTGCTCAACTCTTTCCTTTTCGTGACGCCGCTGGCCAGAGCGTCGAAGAGAGCCAAGACCCGGTGGTCGCTATTGAGGACGAACCCACCGCTGACGGGCAGGAGGCGCGTCCGAGACAACCTTGCCGGGTGAGGCAACTCTCCTTCAAAGCAGCCCCCAGCGCAGCCCCCAGCGTAAGTATATGGTCTATTTCTTGCTGTTCGGCGTGCATGGGTGCTTTTTCCTTTGCTGATATCTGGCTATTGACTTGTGTAGAAGTAGAGCAGCCTCCTTCTGCTTCGACTACACACCAAGGGAGGATTCTCCGGCAAGGGAGCGTTCCCCGGCAAGGGAGCCTTCTACGGCAAGGGAACCTTCTCCGGCAAGGGGCAGCCCTCCGGCAAGGGACGGCGCTAGCGATCGCTTGGCGGCGGAGACCATGACTGCAGCCCCCGGCGCAGGTAACCTTCTTGCCTGAGTATTTCCCTTGTGTTTTTCTTCTTCTGATTCTATCTTTGGATATTTGCTTGACTTTCTTCATCCGTCCGCCACAGAGCCAATGGAGACCAAGGTCGCCGGCGAGGAGGACGCTGCAAGGCAACACCGACGGGCCGCCGTGGGAGAAGAAGCCGGCGGCTGACGAGCTCTGCCGGCCAAGAGGCCATCGAGATCGCCGCCGCAGAAGCCGGGCGAGGGTCCGCGATCGTGACCGACGGTTCTGAGGCCGCAGGAGCGGCGAGTCTGAGGAGGAGCGGTTGCTGAAGAAGCTGCTGTCGCTCTACCGCGCCCGACAAGCCAAGTTGGAGTCCCGGGAAGCACTTGTCGCGAGGGCGGGAGCAGACATGGAGAAGCGTGCAGAAGAGCTCCGGGGCGCCAACCAAGAAACTCTCCGGAACGTAGCAGAAGAGCGGGAGCGACTTGCTGAAGAGCGCACCGCCTTCATCCTTGAGAAGTCTGAGGTCGAGGAGCAGCAAAGGCTTGCTGCCGAGAATTTATTTGTGCAAGAAAGCGAGTTGGCGCAGCGGAAGATCAATCTTGACAGCTATGAGGAAGAGCTTGTCGCGCGCGAGGAGTCACTTGGCGGGGCTCTTAAGGAAGCGAAGGATGCTGCCGCAGCCGCCGAGGCCGCCAAGAAAGAGTTGGAGATGAAGGTGACGTAGCTGGAGGCCAATCTCCAGAAGAGCGGCGAGGAGCTTGCTGCGCTCAAGCACGAGCGCGAGAAGGACGCCTACACTCTTGGCGAGCTGCAGGGCCGTCTCGCCGATAGGAGCAAGGAGCTCGACGCCGCCAAGGATTTCAAGGCAGATCTTGAGCTGAAGCTGACCACCCTGATGCAGATGCTGGATGGCGCCAAGGAGCGGGAGGTGGACCTGTTGGAGAAGATCAAGGCCAACGAGGAGCTGCCGGCGAATGCTGTTGCCACCCAGAGTGCCTTGAGGGAGAGTGTGGAGCACTGGACCGAAGGTCTCGTGGATACTGCCGCCGCCATCCACAACGAGCTGATGGAGCTGGGGATGGTGGATCTTGGATACTCCTCCGACGCAGCACCTCCAACCCAGCGCCAAGCTTAGCTTATTCTTCAAGGGCGTGCAGGACGGGTCTCCAGCCGACTCCGGAAGAGATCCCAAAGCAATGGGCCGAGGAATCGCGCCAGATCTGTGCAGAGCCCCCGGAAGGTGTTGATGAAGGTGGCCTTCCGCAATCCAGGCCTCAACCTCAACGGCGCCCCTCGAGATCCTTGCCGCCAGATGCCGATGTGGAGGCGCTCAAAGCCCTTTGTCGCACCCATTGTGGACAAGGTGGGCAAAATTGTTGGGTTGATGGCGACCGCCAGAGACTAGGCCGCCAATTTTATCTTTCCCTTGTCGCTGCTGATCATGTTTAGAACAATTTATTAGATCTGCGACAAGCTATTTTGTAATATAATTCTATCTTAGGCGATGATTGCAATTTTATTTCCTTTACTTGATTCCTTCCTTTGTACGTTTTTGCCCTACGCTTTTAGGGAACTTGTCGGTGCAGGCACCTTTTGTCATGAAGGCCGAAAAGTGAACGTCAAGACTTCTTGGCGGTGCCGCCTCCGACAAGCAACCTTGTCGCGACTAGCTGCAGCTCACTTAAGTTGTTGAGCGGACTCGAAACAAAGTAAGGGCGCGACTAGTCATGAAGTTGGTTCCTCCGCGCATGTGTTTTCCATACAAAGTACTATCGTTCGAGGAAGATAACTTAAAATTTTAAGAACTGATTGCTCAAACTTGGGCAACTTAGCTTTTCTGTCGTTTGCTTCCCGATAAGGCGAAACTTCCTCGAGCAACGCTTGGTCCATAGTATTATTCAAGAACTGATTGCTCAAACTGGGGCAACTTAGCTTTTCTGTCGTTTGCTTCCCGATAAGGCAAAACTTCCTCGAGCAACGCATGGTCCATAGTATTATCTTCTCCTTCCCCCTGGTTAACTTGTGCGCGAGGGTACCTTCCTTTCTTTGAGAAAAGAGAAAGAAGAGAAAATAAAGTTATGGAGCCCAGCGGCTCGATATTGCTTACTGGGTGTGGGTGCTGCACAAAGTGTTAGCCAAAACATGCAATAAAATGATGAAAGCATGAATTTTACAAGTTGTGCGCAACACATGAGCTTTACTTATGCACGGGATCTCCGCCCGGCTTTGTACAAAGGATTACATGCAACATCGGCAAGACTTGTACAAAAGGTGGTTGCCGGAACAGGTTCCAGCAACCGCGCCCTACGGGTAAAACTTACGAAGATGCTCAATGTTCCAGGAGTTGCTCACCGGAATGCCATCTTCGGTCTCAAGGCATGACAGCGCCAGTGCCTAGTGACTCATTTCGCCCGATAAGGGCCTTCCCACTTTGGCGCCAACTTGTTTGAATTCTTGGCGGATCGAACGCGCCAAGAACAAGGTCGCCTTCCTCGAGGCTTGGCACTAACTTTGCGGGTTATGGTACCGACGCAAAGCTTGCCGGGTAACGAGCAGCTTGTACAATGCCCGAAGACGGTCCTCCTCAAGGAGCAGCGCGTCATCTTGTCGCAGCTGCTCTTGCTCAAGCTCATCATAAGCGAGTACTCGAGGTGACCCAGATACGAAGTTCCGGGGGAGAACTGCCTCTGCTCCATAGACTAGAGCAAAAGGTGTCCGCCGGTGGCTCGATTTGGCGTCGTCTGATCGACCAAAGAACCACCGCAGCTCCTCAATCCAGTTTCTTCCGCACTTGTGCAGCCTGTCGAAAGTTCTCGGTCTTGAGCCCGCAAGAACACTTCAAAGATTTGCCCTCTCTCGCTTGACCGTTGCTTCTCGGATGAGCAATGTAAGCAAGCAGACCTTGGCGCCAAGATCTTGGACGTAGTGCATGAACGCGTGCGACTCAGAAATTGTGTGCCGTTGTCGGTGATGATCCTGTTAGGGATTCCAAACGGCAAACAATCGACCAAGAACTTGATCGCCGATCGTGCTATCACCTTCCTCATCGCTTCCACTTCCGCCACTTTGTGAACTTGTCGATTGCGACGCATAAGTACTCAAAGCCCCGACAGCTCGGGGAAGGGGCCGAGGATGTCGAGCCCCTGACCGAAATTGGCCAGATAAAGGGATCGTCTGGAGAGCTTGAGCTGGCCGGTGTATCTGCTTGGAATGGAACCGCACCCTTCACACTTGGTTACTTGTGCAGTTGCATCCTGGAGGGCTGTCGGCCAGAAGAAACCTTGCCGGAAAGCTTTGCCGGCAAGTGCTCTTGCGCCAATGTGATGACCACATATGCCTCCATGTATCTCTGCCAACAGCTTTTGTCCATCTTCCCGACAAATACACTTCAATTTCACACCGTTGAGTCTTCTTCTGTACAGTGTGCCGTCGACAAACTGGTACATACTTGACTGTCGGGCTACTCTTTCAGCTTCTTCTTGCTCTTCGGGAAGTTCTCATGTCTGAAGGAAATGGACAATCTGCTGCGCCCATCTTTGGAGCTTGCGGCTCGACAACAAGGACTAAAGGCACATCCGCTGTGGGAACATCGCCTTCCACGGCAAGAACCTGCGGCTCAGCCGTAAGCTTGATCGTTCCCGGCAAGCTTGCCGGAGCAAAACTTGTCGGGAGCGCTCGCTTCAACGAAACCAACCACTGGGCTTGTCTGAGCAGACCGCCTCGGCTCTGTTGGTGTCGATCTTGGGGACCTTCGTGGCGGCGGCTTCGGGAAGCTCCGCCGGAAAGTAGTCACCAGAGATCAACTTCCTCTTCTTGTCTGTCCAGTTGATGGTGTTACGGTTGGTTGAGTTAGCTTGAGCACAAAAATCCCTGGTTCCACAGGCAACTTAAGTGGAGCGCACTTTGACAGGCCATCAGCAATATCATTCTGAGCTCTTGGAACATGTTCCATTTGTAGGCCGTCAAAGTGTTCTTCTAGCTTTCTCACTTCATCAACGTAGGTTTCCATCAATGGACTCTGATAATCTTTGTTCACTTGGCGGACGACAAGCTGCGAGTCACCCCTTACAATAAGCTTCTTAATCCCAAGGTCTACTGCAATCCTGAGACCAGCAAGCAAACCTTCATACTCTGCTGTATTGTTTGTCGCTTGCTCCTTGGGAAAATGCATTTGGACTATGTACTTGAGGTGCTCTCCGGTGGGTGCTATAAGCAGCACGCTAGCACCGGCGCCTTGCAGCGAGAAGGCACCATCAAAGTACATCAGCCACTCTTTGCTCGCTTCCTTGACCGGGATGCTCGTCTCTGGAATTTCTTCATCTTGCGTTGGGGTCCATTCCGCTATGAACTCTGCCAATGCTCCGCTTTGGATAGTTGATGTGCTTTCAAACTTGAGGCCAAAGCTTGACAGTTCCAAAGGCCCACTCGACAATCCTGCCTGTCGCTTCTCGATTTTGCAGTATCCTCTTCAGCGGAAAGCGAGTGACGACTGTTATCTCATGTGCTTGGAAGTAATGGCGCAGCTTTCTCGAGGCCTTGAGGAGGCCGAAAAGCAATTTCTGCACACCAGAGTACCTTGACCTAGCCCCCTGCAGGAGGGAACTGATAAAGTAAACTAGGTGCTGCACCATCCTTTTCTGCATCTTCTCGCATGCCTGCGCAGATCCGTCCTTGTCGGGACCAGAGCTTGTCGTTGAAGTGCCTTGCTTGTTGCTGGATGTATCTGCCATGGTTGCCGGCTCATCATCCGCCTCCCTTTCCGCTACTAACGCAGCAGTAACCACTTGATTGGTTGCCGCTATATATAGCAACAACTTCTCTTGTGGCTTAGGTGCGACAAGTATTGGAGTGGAGGATAGGTACCTCTTTAAGTCTCGCAGCCGCAGCCTCCGCTTCGGGAGTCCATTTCATTGACCTGCCTTTTTCAAAATCTTGAAAAATGGCGGTATGCTGCTCAGCAGACCTAGAGATAAACCTGCCGAGAGCAGCCACGCAACCGCAAGTCTTCGTGACATCCTTGACGCGCCTTGGTGCTTCAATCTGCTCAATGGCCTTGATCTTGTCGGGATTGGCTTCAATTCCCCGGCCGAGATGAAGAACCCGAGAAGCTTGCCGGAAGGGACTCCGAACACGCACTTCTCGGGGTTGAGCTTGAGGTTGATCTTGTGCAGATTTTTAAAGGTCTCATCCAAATCTTGAACCAGAGTTGCTTTGTCCTTGCTCTTGACCACTATGTCATCCATGTAGGCTTCTACATTTCTGTGCATTTGCGGCTCAAAAGCCGCCATGGACTACCCTTGCAAACGTTGAACCAAAGCATTCTTCAAACCGAAAGGCATCCGTATGAAACAAAGATGTGCCACATGGAGTAATGAATGTGGTTTTCTCCTCATCCTCTTCGCCATGAAGATCCGATGATATCTCGAGTATGCATCAAGAAATGAAAGCAAATCACATCCAGCCGTGGAGTCAACAATCTGGTCGATGCGCGGCAAGGGAAACGGGTCTTTGGGACAAGCTTTATTAACATCCGTGAAGTCAATACAAAGTCTCCATTTCCCATTTGCCTTGTGCACAACTACAGGATTGGCCAACCACGAGGGATGGAGCACTCCTCCGACAAGGCATGCCGCTTCCAATTTCTTGATCTCTTCGCGATGAATTCTTGGCGCCCACCGCTCGCTTCGACTTTCTGCTTGACGGGTCGCGCATGAGGGCAGACAGCTAAGTGATGCTCAATTACTTTCCTGGGAACACCGGGGATGTCAGACGGTTGCCATGCAAACACGTCGACGTTCGACCGCAGGAAAGCAACGAGCGCGCCTTCCTATTTAGGGTCGAGAGTGGCAATCGATGGTGAAGGTACCACCAAAGGCCGCCCTCCTGGCGGACACCTTCTTGGTCTTTGGCGGAGCTGCCATCGCCTTTCTTCTTGCACTTGCCGGTGGAGCTCGATGAAAGGCCCACGACGGTAGCGCAGCACTCCGAAGAGGTGCGCTTGCCGGAGTGGGCATCAGAGCTCTTGCCGGACTTGGTCTTCTTCTTCCCCCGGGGAGCTTCAGCGGCAAGTGGCTAGAAATCTGTCGTGGCTGCTGCATCCCGGTAGATCTTGTCGGTGCAGATAAGAGCATCCTTCTTTTCGCCATGGACAGAGATGATGCTTATCGGGCCTGGCATCTTGAGTAAGTTGTATGCATAATGAGAGGCTGCCATGAACTTAGCGAGTCTTTGGACGGCCAAGTATCCCATTGTAAGGCAAAGGGAAATCAGCAACGTTGAATGTGACCCTCTCGGTCCTAAAGTTCAGCTTCGCTGCCAAATGTTACCGCAACGTGATCTTCCCTTCGCTTGCTCCTTCCCGGATTGATTCCTTGGAATGTGCCGGTCTCTTCGAGCTCATTGTCAGGATCTGAAGCTTCGGAGCACCGCTGGAGGAGATCAGGTTTGCCGGCCCGCCCGTCAACTAGCATCTTGGTGACCTTGAGGTTGCGGATAGTTGGTGAGACCAACATCGGCAAGCACCCGACCGCAGATTATGCGATCAGGGTGGTCCTCAATATCAAAGATGATAGGCGTCTTGGACCACTTCGTGAGGCTTGCGTGACTCTACGGATGGTTCCGCTTGCATTAACTTCCGCATCCACCGCTTGAGTTGGCGGTGGGAAGTATGCAGGAAGCACCTCCGTCAATGCAGAGGACCTCTGTAGCTTCAAACTCCTGCTCATCGGTCTCGCTGCCTTCCATATCTTCATCGTCGCCGTCATCTTCATCCTTGTCGCGCCACGGGAGGTCTGTCTCCTTGCCGCTGCTTGGCCTTGCTGGCGTCCTCCCGGCCGGGACGCTTTCTTGCTGGCTCCTCCAGCACCTTCCTGGCCTTCTCCTTGTCGCGTCGTCGTACTCAGCCTTCTTCATTGCTCAACAAGCTGCTCGACCTTCTTGCAGCTCTGGAGGTCATGGCCCTTGGTGCGGTGGATCTTGCAAGATCGCTTGCCGGAGCTGCCCCGCTTGTCGGCGGCCGCCACAGATCGGTGGTTACGCCAGCGGCAACCTCCTTGCCGGAGCCACCAGCCTTGGCGTTCTTGTCGCCACCTCCGTTGCCGGACTGCTCAACAGCTAGCACTTCTCTGCCTTTCTTTTTCCTGTTGCCCCGCCGCCGGCTCTTCTTTGCCGGGGCAGTTTCCTCACTGTTAGATCCTGCTCCTGCATTCTCTCCTGGGAGTCTCCTTCCTTCCTCAGCACGTGCACACTTGTCGGCCAAGGCATACATCTCACTGACGTCCTTGACTTTGCACATCGCCATCTCCTCCCTCATCCTGCGGTTCCGCATGTTCTGATGAAACGCGCTGATCACCGCGGCAGGGTGGAAATCTGGGCTGTTGTAGTGCACATGGCTGAATCTCTGAATGAACTTGCCCAGGGACTCTCCTTCCTTCTGGGCGAGTAGATGAAGGTCACTTTCTTGGCCATGAGGCTTGTGGCCGCCTGTGAAGGCGCCAACAAACTGATGGCATAGATCTGCCCAAGAAGATATGGAGTTGTCCGGCAAGTGCATGAGCCAGGATCTGACGTTGGGCTTGAGTACCAGCGGGAAGTAGTTGGCGAGGATCTTGTCGTCTCGCCCCCCGGCAGCTTGCACCGCGATGGTGTAGATGCTGAGGAACTCCGACGGATGTGTCCTGCCATCGTACTTCTCTCGCACGTCTGGCTTGAAATTCTTCTTGTTGGGCCACTGGACTTGCCGCAGCTCACGAGTGAACACAGGGCAACCTACCGCGTACGGCAAGTCACCTGGTTCCCCTGGCGCATGCATATCGACAGAAAGGCCCGGCGCTGGTCCGACCGACGCCGCGCTTCTCTTCGGGCGCCGATGCGAGTTCGAGCATCTTCTTGTTGTCGCTCATAAAGAACTTGGCGCTGATCGCGCGAGCTCGTGGATCCGGCGACGCGGTGGAGTCGCCGTCGAGGTGGATCCAGCAGTCGGGCGATCTTGGCCTTCGGGTGGGGAGTGCATGGTGGTTGCACCTCCACAAGTCTCTGCCGCCATCGCTCGTGCCTTATCGTCTTGCCGCGGCAATGATGCAGTTGGTTGCCGCGGAGCGTCGCCGTTGGCAAAGCCGATGAGACTCTGGATGGTGGCCCTCCATTCGTCAACCTTGTCGGCTGTTGGAGGGTAGTCGAGGAGCAGTTGATCTCTCGCCAAGGCTTCCGCTGGAGTAGTGGGTGGCAATGGTGAACGACGCGAGGAGCGGGATATGCTCGGACTTCTAACTATGTTAGAAGGAGCAGCATCCCGTCCAGGCGACCGTACCTCGCTCGTGCCAACATGTTGGCGTGCACGCTGGTCTTGAGGCCCTCGAGATCCTCCAGCTCTGTCTTGATCCAACGAGCGTATGGTATTGTGAATACCATGACGCTGTTGGTCCCGCTGCTCCTGAGATGGGCGCGGGACATGTACGGACGCCGAGGTTTGCGCGGCCTTGTCCTTGGACTTGGCAGCGTCACGAACTCCTTCGCCGGCGCCCGTTCTTCCGCCAGCGTCTGCTCCACCACCCGCTTGCTCCGGTGATGGTGGGTACGACGCGGACGGCTCCGCTGCCGCTGAATCCTTCTTCTTCGGTGGCATGTTGATGTAGATGTTGAAGATGATGAAGATGTTGCTCGTGTGAACGCCGGATCAGGTTCACACAGCCTCGACGCCCTACCGCACGCCAAAGATGTCGGGAGGCTGATCGGACCCACGAACACCTATGGGACCGGGCGGACCGAGTCCCTTTTGGTTTGGAGGGGCGGAGATCGCCTGAAGAGCGGATCGAGGCGAAGCACACGATCAGTTTACCCAGCTTCGGAGCTCTCCGGAGAGATAAAACTCCTACTGCTGCTTGTATGATTTGTATTGTGTTCTTGCTAGGGAGCGCTGAGAGCTACAGTATACTCCAGCTGCTAACGAGACCTAGCGTGAGAGTCTTTGAACCCCTCACGCTATGCGCATGGGCCTCCTTTTATATGCACAAAGGGGCTCCGGCAGTGGCAACGTAGATGAGGGTACAAATGGAAAAATAGTAGTTGGTACACCTACTTGTACAAAGGTACAGTGTACTCTACCTAACCCCGACGGCAAGGGACAAAAGCATTAAATGCCCGTCCTCGCCGCCTAAACAAAGGCAACAGGGACCGTCAGAGCGCCAACGTTCGCCACGATGGCAAGCTTGTCAGCGCCGCTTATCGCTGCTCCCCGCGGGCTGCACAGCCTCTTGACACGCGCGCATGGAATGGTCCCATGGCGACACGTTGGTGGATGAGCTGGAGCGGAGATGAAGAGAGGTTGCCTGCCGCGGCAAGTGCCTTGCCGCGGCTGAATCCTTGTCGCGTCCAGAGGCTTGTCGCTCTCCGAGCCTTCCCGGCAAGCCCCTCTTATCGGGGTCTTGTCTTCTGCGTGCCTTGAGTGGCCTTCCCGGCAAGCTCCTCTTGCCGGGGCCTTGTCTTCTTGGTTAAATACTTTGTTCTTGAATGGCTCCAAAGGAACCACAGAGGATCTTGGCGGTGACCGTGCAAGCCTTGCAGCTTGGTGTCAAGAATCGTCTGCGTGCACGAGTTCGGGATACTAGGGTACCCCTACTCTAGTACACCGACAGCGAAGTAGCAGCTATGGCGAACTTTTAATCTAAACAAAACCCAAAGTCTAAATGGTGCCTTAAGGGTTGTATTTATAGTGGAAAGAGAGGGGATTTCGTCTCCCCTTGGCAAGGTGGTACTAAAACACCTCCTGAGTCGTTTCCCCTACAATAGAGACTGTAAAAAAATAGCCTATAACTTGTATTTCGAAATTACATGGGCCTGGCCCAAAAGTAAGGTCGCACTGCACCTATACTAAGCTATGGATGAAATTTATAAAAGGGAGTCTTATATATTACGTCCATGTCCTTTTGCGTCCTCATGGTGGGTCCAAAGTGCTGAAAACTCTGTTCTTTCTCCCCTTGCGCATGCCACCATCTCCATGCTTGATCATGCTCCAATGTACATCCTTCTTGTCCAAGCTTGGCCCTTCTTTTGTAAGGAACACAAATGTATCCAATTTAAGCAGCACCATATTCTCATGAACATTAGAATCATAACCAAGAAATGAAAGTACCTGGTAATTTAATTGGCGTGCGCGGGCTCTAGTAATTGGTCCCCTGTAAGTAACATCAGGGGCTATGGGTGTAACGGTTGTAGTGATGTCCTCATCACCTAGCTAGTTTCCGTCATACTGGTGTTATGTTCCTTCATGAGATCTTCTAACACATGTGGGGTGTTATGGGCCCCCCTGATCATTGGCTTATGATAAAACTCTTCCAGCAAGGCCGAACTTTGGTTTTAAATTTGCCTAATAACAACTAAAACTTGTGTAGGGACCTTCTGGACCCCGTGGATAATTAATCAACAAATCGGGCCGGTGCACCTCATGAGTGTTGGTACAAAATATATGATGCGGAGCATCCTATGGTCATCCCAATGGATCTACATTTGTCTCACAATACCCCACATGGAGCAATGGCTAGAGCTCGTGCAAGGGCTATCGAGTCCGAGGTTAGCTCTCTCCTTGTTGAACTTCCCTTTGACCAACTTGTGACATGGTTACTACCTCAAACGGAGACACTTTATGTGCTTAGGTACCAAGGAGAAGGAATGAAGCAAGATGGACCCCAAGGACAAGGAGATGAGTGTACCCAGCCTAGAAATACTGGTACAACCAGTCCACCAATAGAACCAGTCCTCTACCGCCCAACTACCTGTCCGCATTATGTGATCGAGTGCTGCAAGACTAGTACCGCCCCAATTGTTACCACAGCTGCAGCCTGCCCGGTACAACCGGCCCTCCGACCAGTACAACCGGTCGAATGACCGGTACAACCGGCCTACCTGCACAGTGAAAGGGCAACGACCCATGTAACCCTCAACTTATCCCTTGGACTATAAGTACCCGTCTCCTATCTCTAAATTAGGGTTAGCAAAGAATTAGCTCATTGGAGATAGAACTTTGCTCATCCACTTACCTACTCCCATGGAGATCAAGGCCTCCATGTGAGAATATCCCCCAAGTGCATTCAAGATCCCTTCACCGGAAGATCCTCCATGGATTCAAGACCTATTTCCTCACGGATTGGGATGAACTAGCTACTATTTGTATCCTCCCTTATTGACTTTGTATCATGTATCTCTTCGTGTGTATGTGGATTTAGCACATGTCTGATTTCCCTCTTGTGTTCTTCGTGTTCTTCCCCATTTCCCCTTCAAATCGAGAAAGATTAACACCATAGGGTTCCACCCCACATCATAATTGTATCAGAGCCAGGTTGATCACAAATTTGGAGTCTCCCCATCATTTTCTAGCCTAATTTTGTGTGTTTTTGTCCAATTTCAAGAATCCCCACAAAATAACCCAACCAAATTTTTTGTGATTTGTTGGTTTGATGAGATTTTCTTGTATTGATCCATGGATTCGTTGTGTTTCGAGTGGATCTAACTCTTCCCCACCTTCCCCCTTTCCCCTCCAAATTGTGAAACATCGACACCATAGGGTTCCACCCTACATCACTAGAGCACTGTGTGGGGCCGCCCATAGGCAACCTTGGGTATTTGGTACCTGTAAACGTCGCTTATCCAGTGTGTCCTGAGAACGAGATACGCGCGGCACCTATCAGGATTGTCGGCACACCGTGAGGTCTTGCTGGTTTAGTTTTACCTTTGACAAGTGGCTTGTCCATCGGTCCTTATTGTAAGCGTCATGTTATCATGGTGTGAGGTTTTCCATCGGATGCGTGTGGTAATTTATCATGGACTACTTGGAGCACCCCTACAGGGTGAGATCTTTCGGAAAGACATGACCGCGGTTATGTGGTGACTTAGAAATTTATAATATCTACTTGTAGAGAACTTGACACTTAACCCAATTACAAGAAAGCAACCGCATGCGTAACTGCAGTCGTCTCATTTCGAGGGAGTTTGGGAAGAGAGCAAACTGGGGTTATGTATGACTCGTAAACAAGGTTTGAAAGAGCTTTATTAGGCGTATGCCTCAGCATGCTAAAGCGCTCGACGACAATCCATCGCGTAGCTTTGGGCCTAATCGCTACTCTAAACGGGGCCATCGCTTAGGCGGAGCAAGATGTGCACCTAGGCACTAGGAAGCAAAGAAAAGCAGTGAGAGGCAGAGCTAGGCGGACCGGAGATGCAACAGGAGGGTGCTAGCTTGTGGGAAGGTGGAAAGAAGATCCAACACCCTCAGCCACTCAGAGCTCGCCACATGGCACCTCTGCCACATCGGTCGAAACTTAACCGTTTCAATTTGAGATTTCAATCCAATTTTCCTCGCATATCTTTAAATCTACAAAGCTAAATTTGTTGATTCTTTGTCTTAATGGTTCATAAAAATCCCATCTAACTAGAGGACCTAACTAAACATATTTTTGAAGGTTTAAGATTTGAATTTGTTCAGATTTAAATTTAAACTTCGTTAGGCCATAACTTTAGTTTTGTAACTCCGAATTAGTTGATTCTTTTTGCAAATCGTAGCTCGTGACATCTTAATCCGGAGCATCCCAAGGTCATCGCCATGGACCTAACCTCATCTCCCCAAGTGCCAAGTGGACTGATGACACGTGCACGTGTAAGAGCTCTTGAGACCGAGGTGACATCTCTCCTCTCGCATTTTCCTTTAGAAACACATGAGACATGGATATGTCACGCCCAATATGCGATCCTATCCGAGAGGAGCTCGAAGGTCCCACCAAGGATAGAGCTGCATGTTAGAACACTTTTGCAAGGTGGATATCATTACATCATACGATTACATAATAGTTGGGGATACATACAAGGGATACATATGCCACAAGAATACATCAAACATCATACATGAGAACAACATCCGACTACGGATGAAACACAAACATAAACTCAAATGACATCCACCCTACTAGCCCAGGCTGCCAACCAGGAACCTATCCCCTGATCGAAGAAGAAGAAGCATAAAAAGAACTCCGAAACAAGCAAGCACCACTCTCACGGTATGACATCACATTACCTGTACCTGCAACTGTTGTTGTAGTAATCTGTAAGCCACGAGGACTCAGCAATCCCATTACCATAGGTATCAAGACTAGCAAAGCTTAATGGGTATGGAATGGATAAGTGGTGAGGTTACATCAGCAATAAGCATTGTACGGTGGCTAACTTACGAGTAGAAGAGTAAGATGAGAAACTATGCAAACGGTCGCAAACTAGTAATGATCAATAAGTGATCCTGAACTACTTACGTTCAAACATAACCCCACCGTGTTCTCTTCTCGACTCACTCTAAAAGAGTCAGTCACGGTTACACACGCGGTTGATGTATTTTATTTCGGATCTCGTGTCAAGTTATGTACAACCGGATATTAAAAATTCCCATCTGCCACATAACCACGGGCACGGCTCTGGAAAGTTTAAACCCTGCAGGGGTGTCCCAACTTAGCCCATGACAAGCTCATGATCCGTGGAGACAATCATCCATCTCGGGATCCTCCCATCGGACTCAGAATCCTGGTGCACAAGACATTTCGACAATGGTAAAACAAGTCCAGCAAGACCTCCCGGCGTGCCGACACCCTGATAGTAGCCGTGCGTATCTCTTCTCAGGCCACGACCGTGTGAGACATCCTACGAGTAAAACCAGAACCTCGGGTTACCCCGTGGTGGCCCCGCAGTCTACCCGTTTGGGACCAACACCATCAGCACTAGCCCCCTGTATTATATTGAATAATGAATCTCGGGTAGCCGTAACTTCCTATGCGACAAGTTTATTATCAAGTTTAGGTATTATGTTTAGCAAATGGTAAAACCAATGTTTGGCCTTGCTGGAAAAGTTTTATTCAAAGCGAACTGTCAAGAGGGGCCCATAAACCTTCACCGCGTTAGCGGCGCAAAATCAAGGAACATAACGCCGGTATGACGGAAACTAGGGCGGCAAGAGTGGAACAAAACATCAATCAAAAGGCTAAGCCTTCCACCCTTTACCAAGTATATAGATGCATTAATTAAATAAGAGATATTGTGATATCCCAAGATACCCATGTCCCAACATGGAACAACCTGCACTGCACCTGCAACTAGAATCGCTATAAGAGGGGCTGAGCAAACGGTAACATAGCCAAACAACGGTTTGCTGGGATGGTAAACAAGTGGTAGGTAGCGCGACATAGCGATAGCATCAAGACAACTAGCATAGCAAAGATAGTATAGTGAGATCCAAGGTGACGGTCATCTTGCCTGAAATCCCGCTAGGAAGAATAACGAGTCCATGAAGAAGACGAACGGGCATAGTCAAACGAATCCTCACGGTCGCAATGAAACAGGAACTATCGAGAAGGAGCACAACCGGAAAGAAGCAAATAACATGGCAAACACGCAACACATAAACATGACATGATGCTCAACCAAGTATGATGCACGATAAGGCTACATTATGCTAATCATGGCAAGAGATGATGCATAACAGAACATCACATCAAAGCAAGTTTAAATGAGGCCGGAAACAACATATAACAATTCCGGAAAGTCCCCATATGCAAATTTCGAAATTGGTCCCGATCTGAATAACACATTATGTTGAAGTTGTTAAACAGCAAGTTAAAGTGCACCATGATGATCTACGCGTCTTTCTAGTCAAGTTACATATAAGGTTTATTTAATTCGGAGCTACGACCTAGAAGATATGAGCAAAACAAGTTAAACATGGCATTGATGCAAATGCAAGCAGAACACAATTACAATTACTCCAAAACATAGATGCAACATGGCATGATGAAACTACATGCAAAACCAAGCAAGTTTAATATAGAGCATGCTCCAAACGGAGCCACGGTTCAACACATACACACAAAACAAGTTTAAAGGACAAATTGTCCAAAACAACAACTATGCATCTTAGAGGCATCCTTACATCATGCTACAAGAACGATATAGGCACAAACATGATTTGCACTTGAAGTACAAATAACATCCTTGAAATAACATCAAGGTTCAGGTTCATAGGCATCAATATTAAACCAACATGATCAAAGCAACAAGCCACTTTATAACACAGATTATAACTTGGTGAAAAACAGGCCATACATGTGAGCAGAAATAACATGTTGACATGTTGGAGGCATGAAACAATGATGCTACGGTGCAAGATCATGGAAAACAATAGAATGGCATCAAATTACATGTTAAGCATGGAAAAACATGATTACTAAGCATCTCCATATCACCTCTAAGTCAATGGAAATCATCAAGACAAGTAGGCAAGTCATAACAGATTCCCAGACTTAATGAAAAACAGAGTAAGGCTGAAAACAGATTCATGATGCATAGTTTGAGACAACATAAGTATATGCTACAAAACATTTCATGGCATCAAAGGGCATGTAAAGCATCTACATGTCAAGCATTACAAAACATTAACACTAAGCTACTGCTAAAAATCACAAGAACAAGCTCAAAACATCATGGTAAGATTGTAAATGATAACAGATTCACAAACTTTGGAATAAACTGATGAAGGCAAAAACAGTGACAAGTAGGTATGTTTACAAGCTGGTGCAACTGATCTCAAAGCATATAATGGTATATGAATATAATTAACAGCAAGAACACATATATGTGCAGCTTCTCATGTCAAAACATGGTCATAGGATGTAAAGAACACTAGCTATTCACATGGCAAAAATGAACTTACTGATAGCAGGCTGACAGAAATATTATTTAACTATTCTAGAGCATTATAACGACAAGCTACAACAGGCCATAATTGCAAAATAGGACATGGATAGATAGAGCATAACAAGATGTCACCATAGGGCATTCAAAAATACATGGATTACACCACTGCAAAGATGACATGAATGTGCTCCTAAAACATGTTGACATGATGCACAAGAGATAAACACAAAAAATTCTAAGAAAAAGACAAATCAGCAAGTTATGACAATTTCCAGCAGATTATAAATTTAGCACTTCTACAACGAGGATTAAGGCATGAATATGCAACCTAATATGAATGCAACAGACACCATCATGTAGAGCAATCAGAAATGAACACTTTGACATATAAAACATCATCATAGGTTAAACATAAACAAAGTTATAAGCAGTCAAAGATGCACACACAATGTTTGAATTCCTCGGACTTGAGAGAAAAAAAGACCTCGGGGAGGGTATCGCAGTCGGACACGTCCGACCCTGGCTGGCCAAGTCCGGCGTCGCTGGGTCGTCCTCCTCCTCGAGGAGGTCAACAGTGGAGCTGGCTCGGTCGTGCCGGTGGGCAGAGGAAGCCGGCGAGCCGACATAGCACGGAGGAGACCAGGAGGGCAGGGATTTGGGGCGGCACGGAGCGGATCCGGCCGGAGGAAGGCCTGCAATGAGGGACGGCGAGCTCCGGCGGAGTCGGCTCTGACACGGGACGCGAGGTAGCGGGAAGACGTCGGCGGCGCGGAGTGGGTGCGCGTGCGGGCAGCGGCGGGTGCCGCAGTGCGGTGGAGGCGGTGGCCGGTGAGGTCAGAGGAGGCGAGGCAGCAGCCGAGCGACGCGGGCGGTGATCGGCAGCGGAAGCTAGCACGAGGAGATGGTGGCGCAGGAGCCCGAGGCTGGCGGCGGCGATGCGGCCCGATCTGGGCCCAGACGGGCCGGATCTCGATCTGGCGGGCCCGCGTGATGGGAGGCACTGGCTGGTGGCAGGGTTAGCCACGTGGTGCGAACCCATTGGTCGGGGCGGCGGCATTGGCGGCCTCAGGTGAGTGGCGGCGCGCCAAGTGGTGGGGCTGCGGTGGCTGGTGCGGAAATCGAGGCCGGCGGTGCTGATTTTGAGCTGGAGGTGGCTGGGAGGTAGGGGAAGAGGTAGGCCAGCTAGGAATGCCCAATTTGGAAGGGAGGGGTGTATAAATAGGATAGGTGCTAGGGTTTGGGGGGCTTGAGACCGTTTTCGGACCGTACGATCTCGATCGTGCGGTTCCGAGCGGAGGAGGGGGTAGCTGGGCCACAGGTGGGCCATGTAGGAGGGTTGGGCTAAGAGGAGAAAGAAGCGGTGCGGCCCGGCACGGATTTCTGGAGACCGAAAACGTCCAACGTTTCACAGGCTATACTGCGACTATATGTTTAACGATTGGGCTAACAAACGGACTCCGAATGCGATGAAACTTGGCAGGCGGTCTACCTACACTAAAACAACACCACACGCCAACTTTCACCGCATTCCGAGAACATTTCTATGCCACTTATAAAATCATATTCCGGAGGTGCCGCGGGAGCGTGCGAGTGTGTCCGGGTTCATCACGGACAATAGAGAGAACTGGGAGACCCAGACGAATGCAAGTTTCGAAAACATGAGGATACAATGCATATGATGACATGGCAAAGTGCAACATGCAAGCAAATGACATGGCAATGACGGCGAATAACTGGAAGACACCTGGCGCATCGGTCTTGGGGCATCACAACTCTTCTCCACTAACAGAAGATCTCATCCCGAGATCTTAGGAACAAGACAGAAGAGAAAGATGATAAGGTAAAACAAGAGCGCAAGAGAGAAGATGGCGATGGTCGAGAGCACTGATGTAGAAAACAGAAACGATGATTATGGCGAGATTCAGAAGTTCAAGGAGTAAGATAGACTCTGAAACCACTTCGGTTAGAACAAGATAGAAAAGGAATAAGAACGAAAGAATTGCAATAGCATCCCAGTTGAACATGGGATGGAATAGAACATGATATTGACAAGATGGGACGATGCTTGACGAGAGGAACAACACAATGCCTCCGGAAGAATTGAAAGAGTGGAATGAAAAGAACAGAGAAAAAAAATGACAACTTCTACCACAATAGAGTTTGAAAAGCACCTTACGAAGAAGGGTTGAATGAATTTGTTGGAAATTCAACAACGAAAAGAATAAGCTTGTTGTTGGACTATGGAAATCATCTCAAAATTATGAGGTGATAACCGGCCACAAACTGAAATGACTGAATAGATGAGAAGAATGAAGAAATGCAAAACTCCACTGCAAAAGAATACGGAGAATTAATTGCACTTTGAGACACAAGAGGAAAAGATACTTGAGCTTCGCCTACAAGAATCTTGATGAACACTTGAGGAATGAATTAAATCGTTACGAACCACCAAGAAGACCTCCGGTAACAAAAGGATGACGAGATAGAATTGAAGGATGAAAAGAATAAGATTAAAGCGTTGCGATGATTTAGATGGAGTTTCCGACAAGATGGCCGAGGAAAACTTTGAACTCCGAAAAAGAAAAGATGAAAACACATCGAACCAAGAAATTATTCATCATGAACAATCTCCGAAGGAAGGAATTACTTGACCACGATGGAATAAAAATAAGAATTACGTTATGCTTATCCTCATCAAATTTAATTGATGACAAACAGATTTGGCATGCAACTTATTACTCTTGAAAAGGATTGAGTTGATATATAGCGTAAACTTCGGAAGGTCTTCCGGAACCACTGGTATGATTGGAAAGGACAAATGAATTGATATGATAACAAAGAAAAAGGAATTTTGAACGAACCACCGTAAGAATTTGAAAATGAAAGAAGAAAGAGAATTCCTCGCCAGGAAGAATTAGAACAAGCCCAAAGATACTTGAGTGAATCTAGATATAAAATAATGAAGAGATCATGAACTGAATAAAGAATACTTGTACGATGCGCCGGGGTAATTGGAGAATGATAGCTAGAATGTGAGGACAAAGAATTCTTCTGGAATGATGGCCTTCGGTGAAACAAAACGGAAAACAACTCCTGACATACTCCGGATGGGTAAGAAAAAAAATTCTGACAAACGGAATTATTTGAGAGGATAACATGAAGCTAGAACCACGAATCTTCGAGAGAACGGACATGATTTAGAGGAAAACTCTTCTTCGGTCTTCAAATGTTGAGCATGATGACGAGGAACACCACCAAAATTGTTGAGATGCTCCGGGAGAATGAAAAGCGAAGAGGTTGAGCCAACGATGAAAATAATTTGAAATCATCGATTTTGTTAAAACATCCGAATGATGAAATTCATTCTTACGTCAAACTTCGAAAAGAATTTGATTATAACTCCGGGAAAATTAGAAGAGTCAGGTAAGATCCTGGGAAAAGACCTGTGGGTTAGAGCCCACTGAAAGGAAACATCATTGGAAAGGATTGTTTGAATGAGAAATGATGCACCAGAACGATTAAAAGACTCGAATGAGGTGACAACCTCGAATTAATATGAACACGAGCACGAATCTTCTGAGATGTCTTGAGCACTCCAGGAGGATAAACTGGTGGGAGGCGAATGAGAAAGGGGAAACACTTCAGTCAAGGAAAAGAATATGATCAACCCAAAAAATTGGAATTAAATCCACTGGAAAAGAAAACGAGAAGAACCATGATGAAGTTGATGAGAATTCACTGTTTGAGACAATTTAGGAAAGGCTGAAGAGGCTCCGTACGAATGAAATTGATGCTCGAATAGAGGCTCAGGCTCCAGGACGAAAAGGGGCCGGAGGGCCGGTAAAACAAAGGCAACTTAGAATGGGGCACCAACGAATAACTTGAAGAGAAAAACACCGGTTGAAATAAGTGAGGAAAGAATGCAAAGGCTTGGCACGAGCAGGATGGATACTCGATTACGGACTCCAACTCCAAGAAGAAAAAAGGGTAGGAGGGTGGGAAAATGGAAGACAACTTCATACGGGGGAGCAACGTCGTTGATAAAGAACTGAGGATTGATCTCATAAAAGACGACGAGGGTCGAATGACTCACAGAGAAGTATGCCGGTTGAAAATGGGATTGAGAACACAACAATAAAAATAAGCCTGCGTGATCCTAAAAAAATTGAAGGGGGAGATGAGTAAGTCAAAACACCTACGTAAAGATTTCTCACCAGTGTGATGAAGGGGCTGAGGAGTAAAAGGAAGTCCTACTCTCTGATATAACTAGACTCTGAAAAAAAATTCTTCTAGACTCGACAACGCCAACTACGAACAATCAAGGGGGTTACTATGGTCGGTCGAGGCTCTGATACCAACTTGTCATGCCCAATATGTGATCCTATCCGAGAGGAGCTCGAAGGTCTCACCAAGGATATAGCCGCATATTAGAACGCTTTTGCAAGGTGGATATCATTACATCATACCATTACATAATAGTTGGGGATACATACAAGGCATACATATGCCACAAGAATACATCAAACATCATACATAGAACAACATCTGACTACGGATTAAACACAAACATAAACTCAAACGACATCCACCCTGCTAGCCCAGGCTGCCGACCAGGAACCTATCCCCTAATCAAAGAAGAAGAAGCAGAAGAAGAACTCCAAAACAAGCAAACATCGCTCTCACGTCATGACATCACATTACCTGGACCTGCAACTGTTGTTGTAGTAATCTATGAGCCACGAGGACTCAACAATCCCATTACCATGGGTATCAAGAGTAGCAAAGCTTAATGGGTATGGAATGGATAAGTGGTGAGGTTGCAGCAGCACTAAGCATTGTACGGTGGCTAACTTACGAGTACAAGAGTAAGATGAGAAACTACGCAAACGGTTGCAAACTAGTAATGATCAATAAGTGATGTTGAACTACTTATATTCAAACATAACCCCACCGTGTTCTCTTCTTGACTCACTCGAAAAGAGACAGTCACGGTTACACACGCGGTTTGTGTATTTTATTTTGGATCTGGTGTCAGGTTCTCTACAACCGGATATTAAAAATTCCCATCTGCCACATAATCGCAGGCACGACTCTCGAAAGTTTAAATCCTACAGGGGTTTCCCTACTTAGCCCATGACAAGCTCGCGATCCGCGGAGAAAATCGTCCATCTCGGGGCTCTCCGATCAGACTCGGAATCCCAATGCACAAGACATTTCGAAAATGGTATAATAGGTTCAGCAAGACCTCCCGGCGTGCCGACACCCTGATAGTAGCCTTGCGTATCTCGTCTCAGGCCACGACCGGATGGGACATCCTATGAGTAAAACCAGAACCTTGGGTTGCCCCGCAGTCTACCCATTTGGGACCAACACCAACAGCACTGCGCCCCTGTATAATGTTTAATAACGAACCTCGGGTAGCGCTAACTCCCTATGCGTCAATTTTATTATCAAGTTTAGTTATTATGTTGAGAAAATGGTAAAACCAATGTTGGGCCTTGCTGGAAGAGTTTTATTCAAAGCGAACTGTCAAGAGGGGCCCATAAACCCTCACCGTGTTAGGGACGCAAAATCATGGTACATAACACCGGTATGAGGGAAAGTAGGGCGGCAAGAGTGGAACAAAACACCAAGAAAAAAGCTTAGCCTTCCACCCTTTACCAAGTATATAGATGCATTAATTAAATAAGAGATATTGTGATATCCCAAGATATCCATGGCCCAACATGGAACAACCTGCACTGCACCTGCAACTAGCAATGCTATAAGAGGGGCTGAGCAAAGCGGTAACATAGCCAAACAACGGTTTGCTGGGATGGTTGAAAAGGCTAGAGGCTATCATGGCAATTTGGGAGGCTTGATAAACAAGTGGTAGGTAGCGCGACATAGCTATAGCATCGAGACAACTAGCATTGCAAAGATAGTAGTGATATCCAAGGTGACGGTCATCTTGCCTAAAATTCCGCTAGGAAGAAGAACGAGTCCATGAAGAAGGCGAATGGGCGTAGTCGAACGAATCCTCACGATCGCAACAAAATCAGAACTATCGAGAAGGAGCACAACCGAATAAAAACAAACAATATGGTAAACACGCAACACATAAACATGACATGATGCTCAACCAAGTATGATGCATGACAAGGCTACATGATGCTTCTCATGGCAAGAGATAATGCATTACCAGAGCACCACATAAAAACAAGTTTAAATGTGGCCGGAAACAACATATAACAATTCCGGAAAGTCCCCATATGCAAATTTCGAAATTGGTGCAGATCTAAATAACGCATTATGTTTAAGTTGTTAAACAGCAAGTTAAAGTGCACCATGATTATCTACGCGTCTTTCTAGTCAAGTTACATATAAGGTTCATTTAATTCAGAGTTACGACCTAGAAGATATGAGCAAAACAAGTTAAACATGGCATTGATATAAATGCAAGCAAAACACAATCACAAACACTCCAAAACATGGATGCAACATGGCATGATGAAACTACATGCAAAACCAAGCAATTTTCATATAGAGCATTCCCCAAACGGAGCCACGGTTCAACACATACACACGAAACAAGTTTAAAGGACAAACTGTCCAAAACAGCAACTAGGCATCTTACATGCATCATTACATCATGCTACAAGGAAAATATAGGCACACACATGATACGCACTTGAAGTACAGATAACATGCTTGAAATAACATCAAGGTTCAGCTTCATAGGCATCAACATTAAACCAACATGATCAATGCAACAAGCCACTTTATAACATAGATTATAACTTGGTGAAAAACTGGGCATACATGTGCGCAGAAATAACATGTTGACATGAAACAATGATGCTACAGTGCAAGATCATGGAAAACAAGAGTATGGCATCAAATTAAAGGTTAAGCATGGCAAAACATGATTACTAAGAATCTCCATATAACCTCTAGGTCAATGGAAATCATCAAGACAAGTAGGCAAGTCATAACAGATTCCCAGATAGTGAAAAACGAAGGATGAAAACAGATTCATGATGCATAGAGACAACAAAAGTATATGCTACAAAACATTTCATGGCATCAGAGGGCATGGTAGGCATGTACATGTCAAGCATTACAAAACATTAACACTGGGCTACTGCTAGAAATCACCAGACCAAGCTCAAATCATCATGGCAAGATTGCAAATGATAACAGATTCACAAACTGTGGAATAAACTGATCATGGCAGAAACAGTGACAAGTAGGTATGTTCACAAGCTGGTGCAACTCATCTCAAAGCATATCATGGCCTGTGAATATAACCAACAGCAAGAAGACATACATGTGCAGCAACTCATGTCAAGAACATAACAGAGGATGCATAGAACACTAGATATTCACATGGCAAAAATGAACTTACTGATAGTTGGCTGACAGAAACATTCTTTAGCTATTTTAGAGCATGATAACGACAAGCTAAAGCAGGCCATAATTGAAAACTAAGACATGGACGGATAGAGCATAACAAGATCTCCAAAACATCCTTATTGTGCATCTCCATATTATGGAAGGATTCACTAGTAGCATCATATTAACATGGCAACATAATATAGCAGGTTCAGACATAAGAAAGAACACCTAGTCGCTGAAAACAGAAACAGCAAGTACCCCACTTTGCAAGCTTGTGCTAGTCACCACAGGGCATGTAAAAATATATGGATTACACAAATGCAAAGATGGAATGAGTGTGCTCCTAAAACATGTTGACATGATGCACAAGAGATACACACACAAAATTCTAAGAAAAAGACAAATTAGCAAGTTATGACAATTTCCAGCAGATTATAACATGTAGCACTTTTGCAACAAGGATTAAGGCATGAATATGCAACCTAATATGAATGCAACAACCACCATCATGTAGAGAAATCAGAGATGAACACTTTGACATATAAAACATCATCATAGGGTAAACATGCACAAAGTTATAAGCAGTCAAATATGCACACACAATGTTTGAATTCCTGGGACTTGAGAAAAAAAAGACCTCGGGGAGGGGATCGCAGGCGGACACGTCCGACCCCGGCTGGACACGTCCGGCGTGGCTAGGTCGTCGTCCTCCTCGAGGAGGTCAACGGCGGGGCTGGCGAGGTCGTGCCGGCGGGCAGAGGACGCCGGCGAGCCGACGGAGTGCGGAGGAGGCCGGGAGGGCACAGATCTAAGGCGGCGCGGCGCAGCACGGATCCGGCCGGAGGGAGGCCTGCAATGAGGGGCGGCGAGCTCCGGCAGAGTCGGCTTCGATGCGGGACGCGAGGCAGCGTGGCAACATCAGCGGTGCGGAGCGGGCGCGCGTGCGGGTGGCGGCGGGTGGCGCGGTGCGGTGGAGGCGGCGGCCGGCGAGGTCAGAGGAGGCGAGGCAGAAGCTGGGCGACGCGGGCGGTGGCCGGCGCCGGTGCTGGGCACGGGAGCTAGCGCTAGGAGACAGCGGCGACACGGCCCGATCCGGGCCGGGCCGGGCCCGAACGATGGGAGGCGCTAGTTGGCGGCGGGGTTGGCGATGTGGCGCGATCCCATTGGTCAGTGCGGCGGGGCTGATTTCGAGGTGGAGGTGGCTAGGAGGTAGGCTAGGTTAGGGATGCCCAATTTGGAAGGGAGGGGTGTATAAATAAGATAGGTGCTAGGGTTAGGGGGGCTTGAGACCGTTTTCGGACCGTACGATCTCGATCGTGCAGTTCCGAGAGGAGGAGGGGGTAGCTGGGCCACAGGTGGGCTATGTAGGAGGGTTGGGCTGAGAGGAGAGAGAAGCGGTGCAGCCCGGCACGGATTTCTGGAGACCGAAAACGTCCGATGTTTGACCGGCTATACTGCGGCTATATGTTTAACGGTTGGGCTATCAAACGGACTCCGAATGTGATGAAACTTGGCGAGCGGTCTACCTACACTAAAACAACACCGCACGCCAACTTTCACCGCATTCCAAGAACATTTTTATGCCACTTATAAAATCATATTTCGGAGGTGCCGCGGGCGCGTGCGAGTGTGTCTAGGCTTAGAACGGACAACGGAGAGGACTGGGAGACCCGGACGAATGCAAGTTTTGAAAACATGAGGTTGCAATGCATATGATGACACGGCAAAGTGCAACACGCAAGCAAATGACATGGCAATGACGGCGAATAACTTTAAGACGCTTGGCACATCGGTCTCGAGGCGTCAGAGGCTACAACCTCAAATGGAGACACTTTGCATTCTCAGGTACCAAGGAATTAGCCTTGGAGAAGCTAAGGAGCAAGTCCGATCATCTGGACCCTCGAAGCCCGTACCATAGATACCACCGTCCAAATCATCCGGACCTTGCTTGTGTGCATGACTTGGGTCAAGGCCCATGTAACTCTACCTACCCCTTGGTTCATTGTTGCTGTTTTAAACAAAAGGCATATGTAGCTATACTAGAATGCACACTATGAGTGTCAAAACCGACAGACATCGGGGTAGGGGTCCCGAGCTGTGGATCGGGGATCGATGGGTAACAAGGGACGACGAACACAATATTTACCCAGGTTCAGGCCCTCTTGAAGAGGGCGGCTAGAAGCAGACTTAGCAACCTCCATTACAAAGGAAGTTACGTTACGCAGTCCAATCCGTCGCGCGCCGCTCAGTCGCTGATGTCATGAAGGCTTCGACTGAAACCACGACGCCGGTTTCCCATATCTTGTCCCACGTGGCGGTTAGTGCGTATAAGGTCAACGACCCAACTTAGATCAAATACTAAGATCTCGTTAAGCGTGATATTATGAAGTAACCGCGGACGCCGACCAAGGCTAGGCCCACCTCTCTCCTAGGTGGTCTCAACCTGCCCTGTCGCTCCGCCACAAAGATCCACCCAGAGGTCCGTCGGGACAAAGGTCCTTTCAGCCCCCAATCCGTGAATCACTCGTGGGTGCTCTACGAGCCGACCCGACTTTAGTCACCAAAAGTATCATACATTAAGTATATAAGTATATATCCGAGATCACCTCCCGAGTGATCACAGCCCAATAGTATAGCATGGCACACGGACAAGAGTGTAGGGCCACTGATGGAATACTAGCATCCTATACTAAGCATTTAGGATTGCAGGTAAGGGTAACAACTATAGTAGCAAAGACAGGCTATGCATCAGGATAGGATTAACGAAAAGCATTAACATGCTACATTACTCTAATGCAAGCAGTAGAGAGAAGAATAGGCGATATCTGGTGATCAAGGGGGGCTTGCCTTGTTGCTTTGGCAAGAAGGGTTCGTTGTCGATGTAGTCGATCACAGGGGTACTGGCAGTGGTCTAGAGGTCTACCGGAAAGGAGTAACAAAGGGGGAACACCATAAATAACAGAGCAATCAAAGCATCACAAAATATAACAAGGCAATACGCGGTGCTAGGGGTGACCTAACGCAGTACAAAGTTTCCCCGATGTTTCACGTTTTCGGACAGATGAACCAGAGGAGGAAAGTTGTGTGTTCGCTATGCTAGGGATGTGTGGCGGGCGAACGGGCTGCATATCCGGATTCGTCTCGTCGTTCTGAGCAACTTTCATGTACAAAGTTTTTCCATCCGAGCTACGGTTTATTTTATATTAATTTTAAAAGGTTTAACCATTTTTAGAATTTACTTGTCTATTTAATTCTAACATTATCCAGAATAGTGTAAGCTGACGTCATCATGATGTCAGCAGTCAACAGGGCGTTGACTGGGTCAAACTGACGTGTGGGTCCCGCATGTCATACTATGTTTAGGTTAATTTAGATTTAGCTAATCTAATTATTGTTTAACTGAACTAACTGGTTAATTAGATTAATTAAACATGATTAATTAACCTAATTAATTAATTAATTAATTATTAATTTTATTAATTCATTTTTATTTTATTTCCTTTTTTATAAAAACGTTCTAAATAGTACAGGGGCGTGGGCCCCTTTGGTCAGTGGCACAGGTCGGCCAGCGCCACGGCTGGGCACGCGGGGAAGGGGCACATGACACCGGCGAGCCCATGGTTGCGCAAGTGACAAGGCCATGGGAGGAAGCAAGGCAGGGACAGGAGGTAGCGGCATCGAACGGGCGGAGGCAAGAAGACTGGGCAGCAATGGGCAGCCAAGTAGCACCTTGGGGGCGCGGCCAGGCCACCATGGGTGGAGGGGGTTCGGCATGGCCAGGTGCAAACAACCGCGGGCAGGGGAGCGCCATACGAGGCCGGTGCGGCGTGGAGCGCGGTCGGGCAAGGACGGCCACGAACGGGCGGTTGCGGGCGCGCACGATGAGGGTGCAGTGCCGCGAGAAGGGGCTCATGGGGAGCGTGTGCGGCGAGGTGCAGAGAGCCGCACGGGAGGGGGGTCGCTGGGCGCAGTCGAAGGCGCGGCGAGCATGCGTTGGCACGCAAAGGACGGTGCCGGGGCGCGTGCAGGACAGGGGGAAGAGGGGAGGGCGAGGCCCTCACCGGCGTTGGCGGGCAGGGGGGTCGGCGTGGCTCGGTGGAGAGGTCGAGGGGGGGACGAGGACGGGGCGACGGATGAGGCGGAGGAGCTCCGGGCTGCGGCGAGGTAGCTTCGGGCGGCGGTCGGTGTCGAGCAGCGACGGGGTCGGGGCGCGGTGTCGGGGCGGCCTTGGTCGATCCGGCCACGGAGCTAGATGGCGGCGATGAGGAGGCAACGGCGACGACGGTGGGGCGTGGCGACGTGGTTTCTGCGTCGGCGGCTGGTCGATCCCCCAGATCCAATCGGGGGCAGGAGGAGGAGAGGTGGATCGAGGGAGTGGGGGAAGTGGGGCGACCGGTTCGGTTAGGTAACAGGGTGAGGGGGCCATATAGGCCAAGGCTAGGCTGGTTTGGGCCGGTCGTCCAGCTGGGCCAGTGGGCCAAGGCCCTTGGGGAGCCGAGGGTTTTTCATTGCTTTTGTTTTCTTTTTACTTTTTATTTGTTTTTCTTTTCTGTTTTATTTCTAGTTTCTTTTTCATTTAGTTTTTGTCTAATATTAAAATGATCCCTAATTTAGTAATACATTAAAACCCACTACAACAAAAGGTTTACCCCAAAACAATTTAGTTTAGTATTTTGTTAATTATAAAAGCATTTAAATATTAGTTTTTGCTGCTGTTTTATTCACCTAAGGGTATTTAAACATTTTATAAAAATGGGGTTTATCCACCGTAATTACCGATGCATTATTTGGCACGTTTAGAGCGTTTTAGTTTTAATGTTTGGAAACTTTTATTGTTTGACTTAAATTCAAATTTGAATTTGAATCAGTTTTGAAATAGCGCGAGATTAACAACAGTAACCGTGTGACGTGGCATCATTAACGCGGGATTACTGTAGCCTAATTATCCGGGCGTCACAGTCGCTTTCGGTCATAACGCCGAGCAGTTACTGTTTCTCGAAGCACGGCTCGAGGCTGACGCCACGCTTGACAAGTCCCCTCAAGGTGGAGATCGTGTCCCACTTTTCAGGGGATACAGTTAATCATTTTGATTCCCCTCCTCGATAATATGGTTGCAGAGATATCGGGAAGTGGAGATGCCAACGACGTGAAAAAAGGGATCTCTGGTCTGCCCACAGCCTATAAAGGGGTGCCACTACAGTCTTCATCCAACTCCTTCTCCTTCCTTCCGCACTCGTAGTCCTTTAGAGCTCTAGCGCCCTCTCTCCCTACTTCCATATCCAATCCCACTTCACCTCCTTCGACCATGGCTAGATCTGGCACCAATGGGAAGTGGGAGGCCTCCTTAGTCACCAACGAGGATATACTAAAGCTGAAGGAGGCCGGTTACTTGCCGGCCAACGTCACCCATCGAACCCTCGAAGAGGGCCAGATCAGTCCTACACCCAAGCCGGGCGAAAGGGTAGTTTTTCTCCCCCATTTCCTTAGGGGTCTAGGATTTCCCATGCACCCCTTTGTGCGGGGGCTAATGTTCTACTATGGGCTAGATTTCCACAATCTAGCCCCCAACTCCCTCCTCCACATTTTTACCCTCATCATCGTCTATGAAACACTCCTTCGGGTCCAGCCGCACTGCCGATTGCGGATGAAGGTGTTCAACGTGAAGCCCAAGATGGTCGGTGGCGAACACGCGTACTGCGGAGGGGTCGTGATCAGCAAGCTGACGCGGATCCAGTGGTCGGATGGCCACTTCGTCGACACCGTCTGGAAGTGGCAGAAGGAGTGGTTCTACATCACCAAGCCGAGTGAGGCCGCATGGGGAGCGGCCCTCACATTCCGGTCCGGTCCCCCCCATCAGATTGGCCTCCTGGACCACCAAGAGTCCGGACTGGGGATGTGTAACCGACACCAAAGCGTTGTAGAAGCGTGTCGACAACGTAATAGAGTCCAGCCTGAAGTCCTACCTCTTGAGCTGGCGTTGCTTTTTCCCTTGAAGAGGAAAGGGTGATGCAGCAAAGTAGAGTAAGTATTTCCCTCTGCTTTTGAGAACCAAGGTATCAATCCAGTAGGACACAATGTGCAAGGCACCGAATACCTGCACAAACAAACATCAACTTGCACCCAACGCGACAAAGGGGTTGTCAATCCCTTCACGGTTATTTCCAAAGTGAGATCTGATAGAGATGGATAAACGGTAAAGTAATATTTTGGGTATTTTTGGTTTATGGAACGGAAAGTAAAAGATATCAAATATAGTAAATAGGAAACTAAAATTGTAGATCGGAAAAACTTATATGATGGAAAGTAGACCCGGGGGCCATAGATTTCACAAGAGGCTTCTCTCAAGATAGAAATTATTACGGTGGGTAAACAAATTACTGCCGAGCAATTGATAGAAAAGAGTAAAGTTACGACGATATCTAAGGCAATGCTCATGAATATAAGCATCACGTCCGTGTCAAGTAGATCGAAACGATTCTGCATCTACTACTATTACTCCACACATCGACTGACTCCTGCCTTCATCTAGAGTATTAAGTTTATAAGAACAGAGTAATGCATTAAGTAAGATGACATGATATAGCGGGATTACCTCAAGCAATATGATGAAAATCCCATCTTGCTATCCTCGATGGCAACAATACAATATGTGTCGGTTTCCCTTCTGTCACTAGGATCGAGCACCGCAAGATTGAACCCTCAGCTAAGCACTTCTCCCATTGCAAGAAAAAACGATCTAGTTGGTCAAACCAAATCGATAGTTCGAAGAGACTTGAGAAGATATCAAATCATGCATATAAGAATTCAAAGGAGATTCAAATAATATTCATAGATAAGCTGATCATAAATCCACAATTCATCGGATCTCGGCAAACACACCGCAAAAGAGTATTACATCGAATAGATCTCAGAGAACATCGAGGAGAACATGGTATTGAGAATCAAAGAGAGAGAAGAAGCCATCTAGCTACTAGCTATGGACTCGTGGTAAACAACTCACGCTTCATCAGAGAGGCAATGGTGTTGATGTAGAAGCCCTCCATGATCGAATCTCCCTCTGGCAGTACGCCGGAAAAGACCCCTAGATGGGATTTCATGGGTACAGAAGGTTGCGGTGGTGGAAAAGTGGTTTCGTGGCTCCCCCAAAATGTTTTGGGATATTTGAGAATATATAGGCGGAAGAAATAGTTCGGTGGAGTGACAAGGGTCCCACAAGGGTGGGGGTGCACCCTACCCCCATGGGCGCGCCTCCCGAGCTTGTGGTCGCCTCGTGGCTTTCCTGACGTGCACTCCAAGCCCTCTGGATGTCTTCTGGTCCAAGAAAAATCATCGTGAAAGTTCCATTCCGTTTGGACTCTGTTTGGTATTCCTTTTCTGCGAAACTCTAAAACAAGGAAAAAAAACAGGATCTGTCACTAGGGTCTAGGTTAATAGGTTAGTCCCAAAAATCATATAAAATAGCATATTAACGCATATAAAACATCCGAAACAAATAATATCATAGCATCGAACAATCAAAAATTATAGATACGTTGGAGATGTATCACAAAGTTGGTTGACGTGTTCCAGAGCATTCTCCACCACAGGCTCCTGCCTTCCCAGGAGAGGGCCAATCCTATGTGGGAGAATGAGCCTAAGGATCCGCCCACTGTGTGGCACCTCTACGGCACGACTCCTGACAAGATATGGGGTCAACTATTCCAGCCCCAGAAGGAGTGGCCAGCCGAGGGGAAGGACATCGGTCTTGATGTTGCGTTTCACCCAAGGGAGGTGAGTGTCATGTCTCTTCGAAGAGTGTTTGGATATTCACATTAAGTGAGATTCGATCTAACCTTGTTACGTGGATTTTGCAGGGCTGGCTCGCCAAGGCCAAGAAGATCAGCGGCCCGGCAGCGCTGCCGGAGGGGCCCCGATCAGAGCAGGTGAAGAAGATGCTGGTCGTGGTGCCCTACAAGGCGCCCGCTAAGAAGGGCAAGAAGCAAGAAGGACCAGAGGCCAGGGAAGGCCTCCGCCATAGGATCCGTCCGGGCAACCGGTCCGGAGATGCTGCAGCCTAATTTTCTTACAACTCAGGAATTACAACTCAATACATAGAACAAAATATGACTCTATGTGAATGCCTCCGGCGGTTTACCGGGATGTACAATGAATCAAGAGTGATATGTATGAAAGAATTATGAATGGTGGCTTTGTCACAAATACGATGTCAACTACATGATCATGCAAAGCAATATGAAAATAATGGAGCGTGTCATATAAAGGGAACGGTGGAAAGTTTCATGGAAATATATCTCGGAATGGCTATGGAAATGCCAATAGGTAGGTATGGTGGCTGTTTTGAGGAAAGTAATGGTGGGTGTATGGTACCGGTGAAAGTTGTGCGGTACTAGAGAGGCTAGCAGTGGTGGGAAGGTGAGAGTGCGTATAATCTATGGACTCAACACGTCATAAAGAACTCATCTACTTATTGCAAAAATCTATTTGTCATTGAAACAAAGTATTACGTGCATGCTCCTAGGGGGATAGATTGGTAGGAAAAGACCATCGCTCGTCCCCGACCGCCACTCATAACGGTCCATCACATACGTGCAAGATACAGGACTCACAAACTTTAACACAAGTTTTCTCAAATTCAAAACTACTCACTAGCATGAATCTAATATCACCATCTTCATATCACAAAACAATCATAAGGAATCAAACTTCTCATATTATTTAATGCACTTTATATGAAAGTTTTTATTATATCCCTCTTGGATGCCTATCATATTAGGACTAGTTTTATAACCAAAGCAAATTACCATGTTGTTTTAAGGACTCTCAAAATAATATAAGTGAAGTATGAGAGTTCATCAATTTCTATAAAATAAAACCACCGCCATCCTCTAAAAAGATATAAGTGAAGCACTAGAGCAAATTTTCCTAGCTCAAAGATATAAGTGAAGCAGATAGAGTATTTTAATAAATTGCGATTCATGCGTGTCTCTCTCAAAAGTTGTGTACAGCAAGGATGACTGTGGCAAACTAAAAATCAAAGACTCAAATCATACAAGACGCTCCAAGCAAAACACATATCATGTGGTGAATAAAAATATAGCCTCAAGTAAAGTTACCGATAGACGAAGACGAAAGAGGGGATGCCTTCCGGGGCATCCCCAAGCTTAGGCTCTTGGTATCCTTGAATAATACCTTGGGGGGCCTTGGGAAACCCCAAGCTTAGGCTCTTGCCACTCCTTATTCCATAGTCCATCGAATCCTTACCCAAAACTTGAAAACTTCACAACACAAAACACAACAGAAAATCTCGTAAGCTCCGTTAGTATAAGAAAATAAATCACCACTTTTGATACTATTGTGAACTCATTATTTATTTATATTGGTGTAATATCTACTCTATTCCAACTTTACTTGGCACAGACACTAATTGAAACACAAAGCTGTTGGGGAACGTTGCAGAAAATTAAAAAAATTTCCTACGGTTTCACCAAGATCCATCTATGAGTTCATCTAAGCAACGAGTCAAGGGAGTGAGTTTGCATCTACATACCACTTGTAGATCGAGTGCGGAAGCGTTCAAGGGGATGGTGATGATGGAGTCGTACTCGCCGTGATTCAGATCACCGATGACCAAGTGCTGAACGGACAGCACCTCCGCGTTCAACACACGTACGGTACGGACGACGTTTCCTCCATCTTGATCCAGCAAGGAGGAAGGAGAGGTTGAGGAAGACAGCTCCAACGGCAGCACGACGGCGTGGTGTTGTTGGTGCAAAGATACTCCGGCAGGCTTCGCCAAGCACGTTTGGAGGAGGAGAGGTGTTGGGGAGGGAGGGCTGCGCCTTGGCTTGTGTTTGCAGCCCTCCCTCACCCCTCTATTTATAGGGGAAGGGAGAAGGGCGGGGCCCTCTAGATGGCATCTAGAGGGGGGGCGCCGACCAAGGAGGGGACTTGCCCCCAAGCAAGGGGGGCGCCCCTCTAGGGTTCCCCAACCCCTAGGCGCATGGGCCCAAGGCGCACCCAGCCCACCGAGGCTGGCTCCTGCCCCACGCAGCCCATGTGGCCCCGAGGGGTGGCCCCTCCCGGTGGACCCCCGGAACCCTTCCGGTGGCCCCGGTACAATACCGATAGGCCCCAAAACTTTCCGGTGTCCGTTTGACAACTTCCCATATATAAATCTTTACCTCCGGTCTGTTCCGGAACTCCTCGTGACGTCCGGGATCTCATCCGGGACTCCGAACAACATTCGGTAATCACATACAATTCTTCCTAATAACCCTAAGCGTCCTTTGAACCTTAAGTGTGTAGACCCTCACGGGTTCGGAGACACGCAGACATGACCGAGACGGCTCTCAGGTCAATAACCAACAGCGGGATCTGGATACCCATGTTGTCTCCCACATGCTCCCCGATGATGTCATCGGATGAACCACGATGTCGAGGATTCAAGCAACCCCGTATACTATTCCCTTTGTCATTCGGTACGTTACATGCCCGAGACTCGATCGTCGGTATCCCAATACCTCATTCAGTCTTGTTACCAGCAAGTCACTTTGCTCGTACCGTAATGCATGATCCCGTGACCAAACATTTTGTCACTTTGAGCTCATTATGATGATGCATTACCGAGTGGGCCCAGAGATACCTCTCCGTCATACGGAGTGACAAATCCCAGTCTCGATCCGTGTCAACCCAATGACACTTTCGGAGATACCTGTAGTGCACCTTTATAGTCACCCGATTACGTTGTGACGTTTGGTACACCCAAAGCACTCCTACGGTATCCGGGAGTTACACGATCTCATGGTCTAAGGAAGAGATACTTGACATTGGAAAAGCTCTAGCAAAGCGAACTACACGATCTTGTGCTATGCTTAGGATTGGGTCTTGTCCATCATGTCATTCTCCTAATGACGTGATCCCGTTGTCAATGACATCGATGTCCATAGTCGAGGAAACCATGACTATCTCATTGACCAACGAGCTAGTCAACTAGAGACTTACTAGGGACGTATTGTAGTCTATGTATTCACACGTGTATTATGATTTCCAGATAATACAATTATAGCATGAATAAAAGACAATTATCATGAACAAGGAAATATTATAATAATGCTTTTATTATTGCCTCTAGGGCATATTTCCAACAGTCTCCCACTTGCACTAGAGTCAATAATCTAGTTACATTGTGATGAATCGAACACCCATAGAGTTCTGGTGTTGATCATGTTTTGCCCGTGGAAGAGGTTTAGTCAACGGATCTGCGATATTCAGATCCATATGCACTTTACAAATTTCTATGTCTCCATCTTGAACATTTTCACGGATGGAGTTGAAGCGACGCTTGATGTGTACGGTCTTCTTGTGAAACACAGGCTCCTTGGCAAGTGCAATAACTCCGGTGTTGTCACGAGAAGAGTTTGATCGGCCCCGACGCATTGGGTATGACTCCTAGGTCGGTGATGAACTCCTTCACCCAAATTGCTTCATGCTGCCTCCTAGGCTGCCATGTACTCGCTTCACATGTAGATCCCACCACGACGCTCGCTTGCAATTTGCACTACCATCGCTCCACCATTCAACATATACACGTATCCGGTTTGTGACTTAGAGTCATCGGATGCGTGTCGAAGCTAAGCGTCGACGTAACCCTTTATGACGAGCTCTTCGTCACCTCCATAAACGAGAAACATGTCCTTTGTCCTTTTCGTGTACTTCAGGATATTCTTGACCGCTGTCCAGTGTTCCTTGCCGGGATTACTTTGGTACCTTCCTACCAAACTTACGACAAGGTTTACATCAGGTCTGGTACATAGCATGGCATACATAATAGATCCTATGGCTGAGGCATAGGGGATGACGCTCATCTCTTCTTTATCTTTTGCCGTGGTCGGGCATTGAGCCGAGCTCAATCTCACACCTTGCAATACAGGCAAGAACCCCTTCTTGGACTGATCCATTTTGAACTTCTTCAAAATCTTATCAAGGTATGTGCTTTGTGAAAGACCTATGAGGCATCTTGATCTATCTCTATAGATCTTGATGCCTAATATATAAGCAGCTTCTCTAAGGTCCTTCATTGAAAAACACTTATTCAAGTAGGCCTTAATGCTGTCCAAGAATTCTATATCATTTCCCATCAAAAGTATGTCATCTACATATAATATGAGAAATGCTCTGAGCTCCCACTCACTTTCTTGTAAACGCAGGATTCTCCATAAGTCTGCATAAACCCAAACGCTTTGATCATCTCATCAAAGCGAATGTTCTAACTCCGAGATGCTTGCACCAGCCCATAAATGGATCATTTGGAGCTTGCATACTTTGTTAGCATTCTTAGGATCGACAAAACCTTCGGCTGCATCATATACAGTTCTTCCTTAAGATAACCGTTAAGGAGCAGCTGTTTTGGCGTCCATCTCGCCATATCTCATAATCATAGTATGCGGCAATTGCTAACATGATTCGGATGGACTTAAGCTTCGCTACGGAGAGAAAGTCTCATCATAGTCAATCCCTTGAACTTGCCGATAACCCTTAGCGACAAGTCGAGCTTTATAGATGGTGACATTACCATCGCGTCCGTCTTCTTCTTAAAGATCCATTTGTTTTCTATCGCCGCCGATCATCGGGCAAGTCGATCAAAGTCCATACTTTGTTTTCATACATGGATTCTATCTCGGATTTCATGGCTTCTAGCCATTTGTTGGAATCTGGGCCCGCCATCGCTTCTTCATACTTGAAGGTTCACCGTTGTCTAACAACATGATTTCCGGGACAGGGTTGCCGTACCACTGCAGTGCGGAATGAGTCCTTGTGGACCCTCTGAAGTTCAGTAGCTACTTGATCCAAAAGTACCTTGATCATCATCATTATTTTCCTCTTCGGTTGGTGTAGGCATCACGGGAACATTTTCTGAGCTGCACTACTTTCCTGTTCAAGAGGTAGTACTTCATCGAGTTCTACTTTCCTCCCACTTAATTCTTTCGAGAGAAACTCTTTTTCCAGAAAGGATCCGTTCTTGGCAACAAAGATCTTGCCCTCGGATCTTAAGTAGAAGGTATACACAATGGTTTCTTTAGGGTATCCTATGAAGACGCATTTTTCCGACTTGGTTTCGAGCTTTTCAGGTTGAAGTTTCTTGACATAAGCATCGCATCCCCAAACTTTTAGAAACGACAGCTTAGGTTTCTTCCCAAACCATAATTCATACGGTGTCGTCTCAACGGATTTAGACGGTGCCCTATTTAAAGTGAATGTAGCTGTCTCTAGAGCGTATGCCCAAAATGATAGCGGTAAATCGGTAAGAGACATCATGGATCGCACCATATCCAATAGAGTGCGATTACAACGTTCGGACACACCGTTCTGTTGAGGTGTTCCAAGGCGTGAGTTGTGAAACGATTCCACATTTTCTTAAGTGTGTACCAAATTCGTGACTTAAATATTCTCCTCCATGATCCGATCAGAAGAATTTTATCTTTCGGTCACGTTGATTCTCTACTTCATTCTGAAATTCCTTGAACTTTTCAAAGGTTTCAGACTTGTGTTTCATTAAGTAGACATACCCATATCTACTCAAGTCATCTGTGAGAGTGAGAACATAACGATATCCTCCGCGAGCCTCAACACTCATTGGACCGCACACATCGGTATGTATGATTTCCAACAAGTTGGTTGCTCGCTCCATTGTTAGGAGAGCGAAGTCTTGGTCATCTTGCCCATAAGGCATGGTTCGCATGTGTCAAATGATTCATAATCGAGAGACTCCAAAAGTCCATCAGCATGGAGCTTCTTCATGCGCTTGACACCAATGTGACCAAGGTGGCAGTGCCACAAGTATGTGGGACTACCGTTATCAACTTTACATCTTTTGGTATTCACGCTATGAATATGTGTAACACTACGCTCGAGATTCATTAAGAATAAACCATTGACCATCGGAGCATGACCATAAAACATATCTCTCATATAAATAGAACAACCATTATTCTCGGATTTAAATGAGTAGCCATCTCGCATTAAACGAGATCCAGATACAATGTTCATGCTCAAACTTGGCACTAAATAACAATTATTGAGGTTCATAACTAATCCCGTGGGTAAATGTAGAGGTAGAGTGCCGACGGCGATCACATCGACTGTGGAACCATTCCCGACGCGCATCGTCACCTCGTCCTTCGCCAGTCTCCGCTTATTCCGCAGCTCCCGTGAGTTACAAATATGAGCAACGGCACCGGTATCAAATACCGGGAGTTACTACAGTCTTGGTAAGGTACACATCAATTACATGTATATCAAATATACCTTTGGTGTTGCCGGCCTTCTTATCCGTTAAGTATTTGGGGCAGTTCCGCTTCCAGTGACCCTTCCCCTTGCAATAAAAGCACTCAGTCTCAGGCTTGGGTCCATTCTTTGACTTCTTCGGCAAGCTGGCTTACGGTAGCGGCAACATCTTTGCCGTCCTTCTTGAAGTTCTTCTTACCGTTGCCCTTCTTGAACTTAGTGGTCTTATTGACCATCAACACTTGATGTTCTTTCTTGATTTCAACCTCTGCTGACTTCAGCATTGAAAATACTTCAGGAATGGTCTTCACCATCCCTTGCATATTGTAGTTCATCACAAAGCTCTTGTAGCTTGGTGGGAGCGACTGAAGGATTCTGTCAATGACCGCCTCATCCGGGAGGTTAATGTCCAGCTGGGACAGGCGGTTGTGCAACCCAGACATTTTGAGTATGTGCTCAGCAGCAGAACTGTTTTCCTCCATCTTACAACTATAGAACTTGTCGGAGACTTCATATCTCTCGACCGGGCATGAGCTTGGAAAACTAGTTTCAGCTCCTCGAACATCTCATATGCTCCGTGTTGCTCAAAATGCTTTTGGAGCCCGGTTCTAAGCTGTAAAGCATGCCGCCTTGAACGAGGGAGTAATCATCAAGACGAGTCTGCCAAGCATTCATAATGTCTTGGTTCTGCAGGGACGGAGGCGTCACCTAGCGGTCCTTCTAGGACATATTGTTTCCTGGCAGCTATGAGGATGATCCTCGGGTTAGGACCCAGTCCGTATAGTTGCTGCCATCATCTTTCAGCTTGGTTTTCTCTAGGAACGCGTTGAAGTTCAAGTTGACATGAGCGTTGGCCATTTGATCTACAAGACATATTTGCAAAAGTTTTAGACTAAGTTCATGATAATTAAGTTCATCTAATCAAAATTTTAATGAACTCCCACTCAGATTAGACATCCCTCTAGTCATCTAAGTGTTACACGATCCGAGTCGACTAGGTGGGTGTGCGATCATCACGTGAGACGGACTAGTCATCGTCGGTGAACATTCTCATGTTGATCGTATCTTCCATACGACTCGTGTTCGACCTTTCGGTCTCCCGCGTTCGAGGCCATGTACGTACATGCTAGGCTCGTCAAGTTAACCCTAAGTGTTTTGCATGTGTAAAACTGTCTTACACCCGTTGTATGTGAGCGTAAGGATCTATCACACCCGATCATCACGTGGTGCTTGAAGCAGCGAACTTTAGCAACGGTGCGCAGTTAGGGGAGAACACTTCTTGAAATTGTTGTAAGGGATCATCTTATTTACTACCGTCGTTCTAACTAAACAAGATGTATAAACATAATAAACATCACATGCAATTATATAGTAGTGACATGATATGGCCAATATCATATAGCTCCATTGATCTCCATCTTCGGGGCTCCATGATCATCTTGTCACCGGCATGACACCATGATCTCCATCATCATGATCTCCATCATCGTGTCTTCATGAAGTTGTCACGCCAACGACTACTTCTACTTCTATGGCTAACGCGTTTAGCAATAAAGTAAAGTAATTTACATGGCGTTCTTCAATGACACGCAGGTCATACAAAATAAAGACAACTCCTATGGCTCCTGCCGGTTGTCATACTCATTGACATGCAAGTCGTGATTCCTATTACAAGAACATGATCTCATACATCACAATATGTCATTCATCATTGATCACAACTTCTGGCCATATCAGTCACATGACAATTGCTGCAAAAACAAGTTAGACGTCCTCTAATTGTTGTTGCATCTTTTACGTGGCTGCAATTAGGTTCTAGCAAGAACGTTTTCTTACCTACTAATAACCACAACGTGATTTTGTCAACTTCTATTTACCCTTCATAAGGACCCTTTTCATCGAATCCGCTCCAACTAAAGTGGGAGAGCGGACACCCTTGACCACCTTATGCAACTAGTGCATGTCTGTCGGTGGAACCGGTCTCACGTAAGCATACGTGTAAGGTTGGTCCGGGCCGCTTCATCCCACAATACCGCTGAAGCAAGATAAGACTAGTAGCGGCAAGCAAGTTGACAAGATCTCGCCCACAACCAAATTGTGTTCTACTCGTGCAATAGAGAACTACGCATAGACCTAGCTCATGATGCCCTTTGTTGGGGAGCGTTGCGAGAAAATTAAAAAAATTTCCTACGGTTTCACCAAGATCCATCTATGAGTTCATCTAAGCAACGAGTCAAGGGAGTGAGTTTGCATCTACATACCACTTGTAGATCGAGTGCGGAAGCGTTCAAGGGGATGGTGATGATGGAGTCGTACTCGCCGTGATTCAGATCACCGATGACCAAGTGCTGAATGAACAGCACCTCCGCGTTCAACACACGTACGGTACAGACGAGGTCTGCTCCGTCTTGATCCAGCAAGGAGGAAGGAGAGGTTGAGGAAGACAGCTCCAACGGCAGCACGACGGCGTGGTGTTGTTGGTGCAGAAGATACTCGGCGGTGGCTTCGCCAAGCACGTGCGGAGGAGGAGAGGTGTTGGGGAGGGAGGGCTGCGCCTTGGCTTGTGTTTGCAGCCCTCCCTCACCCCTCTATTTATAGGGGAAGGGAGAAGGGGCGGCCCCTCTAGATGGCATCTAGAGGCGGCGGCCAAGGGGCGGGGGACTTGCCCCCCAAGCAAGGGGGGCGCCCCCTCTAGGGTTCCCCCCCCCCCAACCCTAGGTGCATGGGCCCAAGGGGGGGGGGCGCACCCAGCCCACCAGGGGCTGGCTCCTGCCCCCACGCAGCCCATGTGGCCCCGGGAGGTGGCCCCTCAGTGGACCCGGAACCCTTCCGGTGGCCCCGGTACAATACCGATAGGCCCCCGAAACTTTCCGGTGTCCGTTTGACAACTTCCCATATATAAATCTTTACCTCCGGACTGTTCCGGAACTCCTCGTGACGTCCGGGATCTCATCCGGGACTCCGAACAACATTCGGTAATCACATACAAGTCTTCCTAATAACCCTAGCGTCACCGAACCTTAAGTGTGTAGACCCTACGGGTTCGGGAGACACGGAGACATGACCGAGATGGCTCTCAGGTCAATAACCAACAGCGGGATCTGGATACCCATGTTGTCTCCCACATGCTCCCCGATGATGTCATCGGATGAACCACGATGTCGAGGATTCAAGCAACCCGTATACTATTCCCTTTGTCATTGATGCGTTACATGCCCGAGACTTCGATCGTCGGTATCCCAATACCTCGTTCGGTCCTCGTTACCAGCAAGTCACTTTACTCGTGCCGTAATGCATGATCCCGTGACCAAACATTTGGTCACTTTGATCTCATTATGATGATGCATTACCGAGTGGGCGGAAGATACCTCTCCGTCATACGGGGTGACAAATCCAGTCTCGATCCGTGTCAACCCAACAGACACTTTCGGAGATACCGTAGTGCACCTTTATAGTCACCCGATTCGTTGTGACGTTTGGTACACCCAAAGCACTCCTACGGTATCCGGAGTTACACGATCTCATGGTCTAAGGAAGAGATACTTGACATTGGAAAAGCTCTAGCAAAGCGAACTACGATCTTGTGCTATGCTTAGGATTGGGTCTTGTCCATCACGTCATTCTCCTAATGGCGTGATCCCGTTGTCAATGACATCGATGTCCATAGTCGAGAAACCATGACTATCTGTTGACCAACGAGCTAGTCAACTAGAGGCTTACTAGGGACGTATTGTAGTCTATGTATTCACACGTGTGTTACGATTTCCGGATAATACAATTATAGCATGAATAAAAGACAATTATCATGAACAAGGAAATATTATAATAATGCTTTTATTATTGCCTCTAGGGCATATTTCCAACAAAAGCGACATCTAACCAGAGGCTAGATGAATTATTCAAAGCAAAACAGAACCTAAAAAGCAAAAACATAAAATAAAATTGGGTTGCCTGCCAACAAGCGCTATTGCTTAACGCCCTTAGCTAGGCATGAAACACAAATAGATCTAGGTATTCTCATCTTTGGCATGCAATCCATAAGTGGCTCTCATAATAGATTCATAAGGGAATATAATTTTCTTTCTTGGAAAGTGTTCCATGACTTTCCTTGGCGGAAATAGAAATCTAATGTTTCCTTCTTTCTTATTAATAAATTCACCAATCGTTCTAAGAAAAGGTCTACCAAGAATAATAGGACATGTAGGATTGCAATCTATATCAAGAAAAATGAAATCTATGGCCACATAATTTCTATTTGCAACAATAAGAACATCATTAATTATTCCCGTAGGTTTCTTAATAGTGGAATCTGCAAGATGCAAATTTAAGGAACAATCATTAAATTCACGGAAACCTAACACATTACATAAAGCTTTTTGGAATCGTGGAAACACTAGCACCCAAATCACACAAAGCATGGCATTCATAATCTTTAATCTTGATCTTAATTGTAGGTTCCCACTCATCATAAAGTTTTCTAGGGATAGAAAATTCCAATTCAAGCTCTTCTTCGAAAGATTGCATCATAGCATCAACGATATGTTTAGTAAAAGCTTTGTTTTGACTATAAGCATGAGGAGAATTCAACATGGATTGCAACAAGGAAATACAATCTATTAAATAACAATTATCATAATTAAATTCCTTTAAATCCAAATGAGTGGATTCATTGCTACTTCAAGTTTTGACCTCTCCAATCCCACTTTTATAAAATTTTGCATCAAGATCAAAAAACTCCGAATCATTGGGACGCCTTCTAACTAAAGTGACTCATCTCCAGTCCCATATTTATCAAGATTTACATTGGAAAACAAATATTCAATAGGATTCACATCAATCACTTTAAGATCTTCATCACTATTTTCACGGAAACTAGAAGAACACGCTTTTACAAACCAATCTTTCGTTGCACGAATCTTAGCGGTTCTTTCTTTGCACTCATCAATGGAAATTCTCATAGCTTTGAGAGACTCATTGATATCATGCTTAGGTGGAATAGATCTAAGTTTGAAAGAATCAACATCAAGAGAAATTCTATCCACGTTCCTAGCCAAATCATTAATCTTAAGCAATTTTTCTTCAATCAATGCATTGAAATTCTTTTGCGAACTCATAAATTCTTTAACACTATTCTCAAAATCAGAGGGCATCTTATTATAATTTCCATAAGAATTGTTGTAGGAATTACCATAATTATTAGACGAATTACTAGGAAACGGACTAGGATTAAAATTACCTCTATACGCGTTATTACGAAAATTGTTCCTACCAACAAAATTCACATCCATAGATTTGTTATTGTTTTCAATCAAAGTAGACAAAGGAATATCATCTACTATATCTAAATAGGAGCACCCCACTACTTGATTTCTCTTGACATGCAGGCCACCCACATCAGCAGTCACATGCAGCCATCCATCTCAGCAAGTTTGCCACCTCAGTAAAAAAATCCACAAGACAAATCTATAGAACCCCGAAACGTCTTGGCTAAAAATCAGGGCACTAATTTTGCATGCACCTATTGATCGCACTTGTGTTAGTTACAGTTGCATGCGGAGGCGAAAGATCAGGAACTAAGTAATAGAATTTATCGCAGCAGCTTGGAGAGAGATAAATAGGGCCTCTGATTCCACTGACGAGAATTATGCGTCCTGCTAATTAAGACACACCTTGGTGGCGCTGTGATGGCCCTCCACAAAGCATTGATGGATCCTTTCCCTTGGTCTTCATCTTCTCATAACCGATTAAATATCATAGTTATGCTCTCTCTCTCTCTCTCTCTCTCTCTCGGGTAGAATTTGCATGTGCATGAGACTTTGCACCATAGACATTCCTAGCAGCCCCACCTCTCTCTCTTGCTCTCTGAATTTGTTTGTGTGTGAGCCTACACAGAATAGAAATTTCATCACAGTTTTGCACTTGGGAGGTTCTACCATCCACTGTCTAGATTTATTATGCGTTAGTTTGTCAGATTTCCTCTCTTTAAGTTCATTTGTATCCATCCATTTCATTTGAGGTTCAACTTCTTTTTGTGGAGAAATTTGGCGTTTGGCCTGTTTGATTAAGGATTTGGAAAGCATTTTCGGCAGAACTAATGAATAAGGTATTTTGGCAAGATTTATGGCTGGAGTATTATTCTCCTTTAATCATTTTTTGCAGGTCTATCCATCTCTCTGATGTGGTATATGACGGGATGGAAATTAGTTTACAACATTCATGATGTCAGGCTATGTCTACAAGTTTTACGATTGTTTCTAGATATGCTCAGGGTTACTCTATGCTTTGTTGGTGAATTTACTTCTAAATCATCTTTGTTGAAATAATATACACTAATGTCAGGTTATTTTTCTATCTTCCACCTACTTGATGATGAGAAAGCAAGCGATAGGAACAGGGAAGAATGCGTAGTAACAAATTTGCAGCTGGATATAGTATTTTTATCTTCACCTTTTTTGTTATAGAAGAACCATTTTGTTTGTCCCCGAGTACATTTAATTATCATATGTTCACTTGCTATTCTCATACATTGTTTGACTACCTCAACTTTTTTTATTCTTGAACTCTCTAGGGGTTAGTACCCTAATATTGTCGAGCAAGAGTTAAGGGAATTGCCTGCTGCGATATGCTACGTCGTAGAGTTTTTCTTCAAGGTTGCTTTTTTGCTTTTGATTCCAACTGAGCACATAACACAATTTATTATTTTCTGATTCGATCATTTCTGGTGTAGATCTAGAGAGCTTTGATTTTGAGTTATATGATTATCATTTAAGTGATTGCAAGTGATGTTTGGAAAATTCCACACCACCATTCTTCAGTTTCCAGTCTCAATTTATATAAAATTCTCTCAGCATGCTTTTACATTTGTGGATCGAATCCACCAACTAAATGATTCATGTTATATAGAAGTGAGCATCACACATAGCTATCCTAAGGAAGTTTCCAAGTTTTTATTGCTGAGTTAGGATTATAGAAGGTTAGAATAGTATTATAATTCATTGTTTTTTATTCACAAATGCTCCATCGTTGTGGTATGCTAAGGGGTTTACAACGTTGTTACATCAATCTAATGACAAAATTTGTTGTTTACATTGTCTATGCAACATGACTCTTCATAGTCTCACTCAACCCTTTGACACTTCAATAGCTAGTTTGTGATTTGTGTTGCTCTATGGAGATGCTCAACAAAGGTTACAAATTTCCGCAGCAACGCGCGGGGTATCTACTAGTTAGGATCAATAGGACCACTCTTGATAGCAAATAACTTCATAAGCTCGTCCATCTTTCCACTCAAAACATTAATCTCTTCAATCGCATGAACCTTTTTACTAGTGGAAGATCTTTTAGTGTGCCATTGAGAATAACTAACCATAATATTATCTTGGAGTTTAGTAGCTTCTCCTAAAGTAATTTCCGTAAAAGTGCCTCTCGCGGTCGAATCTAAAAGATTTCTAGAAGCAAAACTTAATCCGGCATATTTTTTTTGTATAATCATCTACAAATCCAAACCATGAGTAGGGAAATTTTGTATCATCAATTTCATCCTCTCCCAAGATTGTGCAACAATTTCATGATCAAGTTGCTTAAAATTCATAATATCATTCCTAAGGGAGATGATCTTAGCGGGAGAAAAATACTTGGAAATAAAAGCATCTTTACACTTATTCCATGAATTAATACTATTTTTAGGCAAAGATGAAAACCAAGTTTTAGCACGATCTCGAAGCGAGAACGGGAATAGCTTCAATTTAACAATATCATTATCCACATCTATTTTCTTTTGCATATCACACAAATCAACGAAATTATTAAGATGGGATGCAACATTTTCATTGGGAAGGCCGAAAAATTGATCTTTCATAACAAGATTCAATGAAGCGGTATTAATTTCACAAGATTCCACATTAGCATCGAGAGCAATTGGAGTACTAATAAAATCATTATTATTGGTGTTGGAAAAGTCACACAATTTGGTATTATCTTGAGCCATCGCACAAAGCAAACTATCCAATCACACAAGCACACAAAAACCAAACAAAGAAGACGAACGGAAGAGGGGCGAAGAAAGACAAATCTTTTTGAAAATCGTTTTAGAAGTGGGGGAGACAAAAACGAGAGGGGAATGGTAAATAATGTAATGCGAGGGATGAGAATTTATGATGGGTACTTGGTATGTCTTGACTTGGCGTAGATCTCCCCGGCAATGGCGCCATAAATTCTTCCTGCTACCTCTTGAGCTTGCGTTGGTTTTTCCTTGAAGAGGAAAGGGTGATGCAACAAAGTAGAGTAAGTATTCCCCTCATATTTTGAGAACCAAGGTATCAATCTAGTAGGAGACAACGCGTAATGCACCAAATACCTGCACAAACAAACACCAACTTGCACCCAACGCGACAAAGGGGTTGTCAATCCCTTCACGGTTATTTCCAAAGTTAGATCTGATAGACATGGATAAACGGTAAAGTAATATTTTTGGTACTTTTGGTTTATGGAACGGAAAGTAAAAGATTGCAAAGAAAGTAAATAGGAAACTAAAATTGTAGATCGGAAACTTATATGATGGAAAGTAGACCCAGGGACCATAGGTTTCACTAGAGGCTTCTCTCAAGATATAAATTATTACGGTGGGTGAAAAAATTTACTGTCGAGCAATTCATAGAAAAGTCCAAAGTTATGATGATATCTAAGGCAATGATCATGAATATAGGCATCACGTCCATGTAAAGTTGACTGAAACGATTCTGCATCTACTACCATTACTCCACACATCGATCGACTCCTACCTGCATCTAGAGTATTAAGTTCATAAGAACCGAGTAACACATTAAGTAATATGACATGATGTAGCGGGATTAACTCAAGCAATATGATGAGAACCCCATCTTGTTATCCTCGATGGCAACACAATACGTGTTGTTTCCCCTTCTGTCACTATGATCGAGCATCGCAAGATTGAACCCAAAGCTAATCACTTCTCCCATTGCAATAAAAACCAATCTAGTTGGCCAAACCAAATCAATAGTTCGAAGAGAATTGCAAAGATGTCAAAACATACATATAAGAATTTAGAGGAGACTGAGATAATATTCATAGATAAGCTGATCATAAATCAAAAATTCATCGGATCTCGGCAAACACACCGCAAAAGAGTATTACATCGAATAGATCTCCATGAACAACGAGGAGAACATGGTATTGAGAACCAAAGAGAGAAAAGAAGCCATCTAGCTACTAGCTATGGACCCGTAGGTCTGTGGTAAACTACTCACGCTTCATCGAAGTGGCAATGGTGTTGATGTAGAAGCCCTCCATGATCAAATCCCCCTCCGGTAGGATGCCGGAAAAGGCCAATAAATGGGATCTCATGGGTACAGAAGGTTGCGGTGGTGGAAAAGTGGTTTAGTGGCTCCCTCGGAAGGTTTTGGGATATTTGAGAATATAAAAGTGGAAGAAATAGGTCAATGGAGTCACGAGGGCCCCACAAGTGTGGGGGCGCCCCCTACCCCCTAGGGGCGCCTCCCGACCTTGTGGTCGCCTCGTGGCTTTCCTGACATGCACTCCAAGCCCTCTGGATTTCTTCTGGTCCAAGAAAAATCATCGCGAAAGTTTCATTCCGTTTGGACTCTGTTTGGTATTCCTTTTCTGCAAAACTCTAAAACAAGGAAAAAACAGGAACTTGCACTGGGCTCTAGGTTAATAGGTTAGTCCCGAAAATCATATAAAATAGCATATTAATGCATATAAAACATCCAAAATAGGTAATATAATAGCATGGAACAATCACAAATTATAGATACGTTGGAGACGTATCACGAAGCTGGTCGACATGTTCAATATCATGCTCCACCGCGGGCTCCTCCCTTGCCAGGAGAGGGCCAAGCCTATGTGGGAGCATGATCCCGAGGATCGGCCCACTATGCGGCACCTCTTCGGCACGACTCCTGACAAGATATGGGGCCAACTATTCTAGCCCTAGAAGGAGTGGCCGGCCGAGGGGAAGGACATCGGTCTTGATGCCGCGAATCCCCCAAGGGAGGTGAGTGGCATGTCTCTTCGAAGAGTGTTTGGATATTCACATTAAGTGAGATTCGATCTAACCTTGTTACGTGGATTCTATAAGGCTGGCTCGCCAAGGCCAAGAAGATCAGCAGCTCGGCGCCGCTGCCGGAGGGGCCCTGATCAGAGCAGTTGGAGAAGATGTTGGTCGTGGTGCCCTACAAGGCGCCTGTGGGAGTCCTGGATTAGGGGGTATCCGGACAGCCGGACTGTTGGACTATGAAGATACAAGATTGAAGACTTCGTCTCGTGTCCGGATGGGACTCTCTTGGCGTGGAAGGCAAGCTTGGCAATACGGATATGTAGATCTCCTTCTGTTGTAACCGACTCTATGTAACCCTAGCCCCCTCTGGTGTCTATGTAAACTGGAGGGTTTAGTCCATAGGACAACAACAATCATACCATAGGCTAGCTTCTAGGGTTTAGCCTCTACGATCTCGTGGTAGATCAACTCTTCTAATACTCATATTCATCAAGATCAATCAAATAGGAAGTAGGGTATTACCTCCATAGAGAGGGCCCGAACACAGGTAAACATTGTGTCCCTTGCCTCCTGTTACCATCCGCCTTAGACGCACAGTTCGGGACCCCCTACCCGAGATCCACCGGTTTTGACACCGACATTGGTGCTTTCATTGAGAGTTCCACTGTGTCGTCGCTGCAAGGTTCGATGGCCCCTTCGATCATCGACAACAATGTGGTCCAGGGTGAGGTTTTCCTCTCAGGACAGATCTTCGTGTTCGGCGGCTTCGCACTGCAGGCCAACTCGTTTGGCCATCTGGAGCGGATCGAAAGCTATGCCCCTGGCCATCAGATCAGGTTTGGAAACTTGAATTACACTGCCGATATCCGCGGAGACTTCATCTTCGACGGGTTCGGGCCCATGCCAGGTGTGCCACACGATCACGACGAGCACGATATAGCTCTGCCATCGGACGGTGTTCGGGAGATCACGCAAGCAACTACTCCGGACTCTAGTCCGGAGCAAATCGCGCCATCCGAGGATGGGAGGATAGACTCCGCCACGGGGGCCACGCCCTCAGCGGCGATAGAGCCGAATACCGACCTTACCCTTCACGAGAGTCGTGTCGCCGAACTGTTGGACTCGTCCTCGGCCACGGACTCCGTACCACCCGTACCCATACCCATCGAATCCGATTGGGCGTCGATCATGGAGTTCACCTCCGCAGATATCTTTCAGCACTCGCCCTTCGGCGACATACTAAACTCACTGAAATCTCTCTCCCTGTCTGGAGAGCCTCGGCCGAACTATGTCTGGCTAGAGTGGGACGCGAACGACGAAGAAATTCAATCCCTACGCACCACCCACTTAGTAGCCACTGTCGACGATTTAACCGACATGCTCGAATTCGACTCTGAATATATCAATGGTATGGACACCGATGCCGGAGACGAACAGGAACCACCGCCCACAGGGCACTGGACCGCCACCTCAGCATATGACGTATATATGGTGGATACACCCAAACAAAATAATAACAAGGATGCAACGAAAGATAGCTCCCACGACAAGAAATCAAAACAGCGCCGTAGGCGCCGCTCTAAATCCCGCCTTGGCAAAAAAGCGACAACAATGCAACAAGAAGCCAAATTGACCTAGCGATAGAGCAAGGTAAGCCAGCGGATGACAAACAAAGTGTGGAGCCACTGTCCGAGCATGGTGACGCGGAGCATCAAGACAACCAACCCGTCTCCGGTTAGGAGAACAATCCGGATGACGAAGAGCGCATCATCCTGGAAGGGCAGCTGGAGCAAGAAAAGCTTATGGCCACTGCAAGAAGTTTGAAGAAGCAGAAACAAAGGCTCAAGGCCGCACAAAACACACTCAATAGTAGATGGAATAACGTGCTCGACACGGCAGAAAAGTACGGTGGCAGCCGCCCCACAAAAAGCTACCAAAAGCGGAAGCTGCTGCCGGAGTTCGACGATGAGGCCTTCAAACCCTCATAGCCAAAAAACAAAACCGCCGATTGGTCGGATCGACGACCTCGTGGCCGCGATAGGGTGGCCAACGAGGCCGCACATAAGTCAATACATGACCGACGCGAGGACCCGCATCAATGGGCCGGCGCAACCAGATCCATCTACGGATCAAGGAAACGCGCTCCAGTACTCAGCCAACACCAAATACCACAACCGTCGGAACGCCATGGCACAGCCAAAATACAGGGGTGCCGCACACCCCCTATGTTTCTCCGACGAGGTATTAGACCATGAATTTCCAGAAGGGTTCAAACCAGTTAACATAGAGGCATACGACGGAACCACAGACCACAGGGTGCGGATCGAGGACTTCATCCTCCATATTCACATGGCTCGTGGAGACGATCTCCACGCCATCAAATACTTACCCCTCAAGCTCAAAGGACCAACTCGACACTGGCTGAAAAACCTCCTCGAAAATTCCATTGGAAGTTGGGAGGAGCTCGAGGATGCTTTCTGGACTAACTTTCAAGGGACTTATGTCCGACCCCCGGACGCTGATGATTTGAGTCATATAATTCAACAGCCCGGAGAGTCAGCCCGAAAGCTTTGGAATAGGTTTCTCACTAAGAAGAACCAAATTGTCGACTGTCTGGATGCTGAAGCCGTAGCAGCTTTCAAGCACAGCGTTCGAGACGAATGGCTTGCCAAACACCTTGGCCAAGAAAAGCTGAGAACAATGGCAGCCCTAACAAGCCTCATGGCACACTTTTGCGCGGGCGAGGACAGCTGGTTAGCTCGTAGCAGCACCAGTGACCGAAGCACATCCAAGGTCCGGGACGGCAATGGAAAACCGTGACGCAGTAAAAACAAGCACCAGAATAAAGAAGACAACCCAGACAACACGGCGGTAAATGCCGGATTTAGAGGCTCTTGACCGGGTCAGCGGAAAAAGCCCTCTAAAGGCAACAGAGGTGAACCGACCGGCCTAAACAAAATTCTAGACAAACTATGTCAGGTCCACGGCACCCCCGGCAAGCCTGCAAATCATACCCATAGAGATTGATGGGTCTTCAAGCAGGCTGGCAAGCTAAACGCTGAACGCAAGGGGGAGGACACTCCGAGCGAGGACGAGGATACGCCTCGCCAGCAAGACATTAGGGGACAGAAAAAATTCCCGCCAGAAGTCCAAACAGTAAATGTTATCCACGTGACAAAGAGGAGATGCAAATACGCACTCCGAAATACACGAGCCATAGAGCTCGTCACCCATGAGTCCTGCCACTGGTCGGCATGCCCGGTCACTTTCAATCGCAGGGATCACCTAATAGGAATCCGGCAGGAAGGATCAGCCGCCTTGGTGCTGGACCCAATAGTAAACGGATACCACCTTACACGAGTCCTTATGGATGGCGGCAGTAGTCTAAATCTGATATACCAGGACACTGCCCGCAAAATGGGGATAAACCCAACAAACATCAGCCACAGTAATACTACCTTCAAGGGAGTAATACCGAGCCTGAAGGCTCACTGCATGGGCTCTCTAGTACTAGAGGTTGTGTTCGGCTCGCCCGACAACCTCCGGAGCTAAAGGTTAATCTTCGACATTGCTCCATTCCGAAGTGGCAATCAAGCATTAGTCGGACGAGAGGCTTTCGCCCTCTTCAACGCAATACCGCATTACGCTTTACTCCAACTTAAAATGCCCGGCCCGCGTGGCACCATCACAGTACATGGAAATGTTGAGCGTTCGTTCGGAGCAGAAGAATGCACGGCTGCTTTAACAGCAGAACACTACACGACCTCACCACCAGAGATGATGACCGGTCGTTAGGACCGCGGACACGGTTAGACGAGTCCGGCCAATCATTGGATAGACATTGGCTCGATGGTTACACCCGTATATACGGTACCAGGGGCTTCACCGCAATAATTTGGCTCATCTTTACCCATCTTGACTTTTTCATGGTTTATTTATAATAAACAAATTTTTGCACAACAACTTTTCACTAAGCACCTCTCTTTTACAGATGACGATCGTGCTACACCCGTCCAGGATACGGCACAACAGAGACACAGGCGCAGACGTGCAGCAGGGACCCATGCAAAGGTTTCTCTTTAGATTAAGACCCTGTGTAAACCTTTTTTACTGTCTTTTGTTGTTCACATCCTCCGGATTCTCAATACAACCGAGAAGGATCTTTGGCGTCTTGGCATGTGGCCACGTCGAATATTGCTCGCACTGGACACTATGGGTTCATTATCAACGGGCATCACCTAAGCCCAAGATATATGTTTCAAAGACCGAACACCTTAGGGAGTGTTCGGCGTCATGAAGTTAGGCCTTATATGCATCAGCTCCGAATCATGTCTTTGGTCAAATATTGGATTTGCCGGCTCTGTGTTTTGCTACCTTACGTTCCGCTCTATCGGCTAAGGTGGCACCGGAGAACTATCGCGATTGTGCCACAGCTGGCCAGACGAGCACCTTAATAGAGAAAGCCGAAAACTGACTGTCATGATAAAGAGAGAGACTGGTTAACCACTCAATGACTTATCGGAATCTTCGGGATTCCTCCGCATTAACAAAGGGCCGTTTCCCGGCAAGGCCTGACCGCGCCCCGTATTCGGATGAGCGCGGAGCCACCAGGGGCTATATCGTAGCCCCACTGTCAAACTCCTATGGCTAAGTGAAAGTGATAAAGCAATATAGTCCGATTGCCTAGTTCACTGCGCTACCACCTCCTTAATGGACCAAGACGTTGGATCAAGTGTGAACACGCGTCTTCTGCGAACACCCCCGCATTATATGCGTGGGGGCTGAAGCCGATGACTGCAAACTTTCATGTTATATACACATATACATAAACGGCCGCACAGGAGGCATCATAACACTTTTAGGCAAAAGTATAAAAATAGCCTTTATATAATTTAGCAAAACATTGTTTTTCAATGGGAATACATGTCATTCGAACATAATATTCTTTGAGCACTGCGCTTCTATTGAACGAGCGCCTTCAAGGACCTCATCAAAGTAGTGCTCGGCGGCTACTCGGCTAATTGCCGAACTAGGGGCTGCAATTGCGGTGGCTTCCATCTCCGCCCAGTGTGTTTTGACACGGGCAAGCACCATCCGCGCACCCTCAATGCACGCCGACCTATTCATAGCGTCGATGCGCGGCACGACACCAAGGAACCGCTGCGCCAAGCTGAAGTAACTGTTCGGCCTTGGCCCCGCCGGCCACAAGTGATCCACAACATACCTCATGGCGAGTCCGGACAACCTATGGAGCTCGGCCCATTCGGCCATTCGCTCATTCAGAGGAAGCGGGCGCGCTGGACCATTAAATTGCGACCAGAACAGCTTGTCCACTTCACGATCTCTTTGATCCTTGAAGAACTTAGCCGCCTCAGCAGCACTCGCTGCCAAATCCAGATAGGCGTCTGCAGAACTCCACAGCCGGTTTAGAGGAGCATACTTAGGATCTACGAACTTCATCTGCAGCATAAAGGGCTTCCCAGCCATGATATCTCCGGCGTGACGCAGCTCCTCCTTCATTGCTCTAATTGTAGAGCAGGATTCCTTGGCTGCTACCATGGCCTTCTCTAGCTATGTAGCCTTCGCTCCGCTTTCCTTCTCAAGAAGCCGGTATCGATCGGCGGCATCACTTAACTCAACGGCCATCTTAGCCACCTTATCCTTACTTTGGCAACGGGCAGCTTGTTCAGCCATCAGCTCTTCAGCCGCCTTTAGAGCAGCCGCATCACTTTTCCTGGCTTGCTTTTTGGCTCGGGCAAGTTCCGCCGAGAAGGGTCGCTCGCCGCAGCTCCATCTGCATTTCACAACATGTTCAAGATACTGGCATTACGCTCCTCTTACCATATGCTGAAATCCGAAGAAATTACATACCCTGCGCCTCGTCAAGCCGCTTGTTGACAAGCACCATGTCGGCATCTGCCGCATCAAGTCGCCGCGTTAGCTCGGCAACCTCACAAGTCCGGCTAGCCACCGGACCTCCTGCCACATGCATATGAAGACGGCTGGATCATTACCTGTGACTAGAATCCTCTGTTTACCACCGTTTCCGACGGCAACCAGAGTCTCAGGGGCTACTATCTGCACAGGGCACATTTAAACATGTGCGGTACTGTCAAAAATACACGTCACTTCGCGTACCTCAAAACCTTTCAGCAGACTGATAAAGGCTTCATGCAGCCCGCTTTCTGCGGATGCAATCCTCTCAACCACCGCGCCCATTAGTGCACGGTGCGCTTCTGAGATAGCCGCCTGCTCTAGCAGATCCTTCAGTGCATCCGACCGCATGACAGGCGGAGCCGGATCCTTCCGGTTGCTCTCTTCAAGAGCCGGATACTGAGGACTTTGGGTGGCCAAAGAATCACCCTCTGGCCTTGCCGGATCGGGAGAAGACCTTCGAGACGACACCTCGGGGTCGCCCGCCTCATAAGGCGGGATGGCGTGGGGAGGCGTTTCGCTCTCCATCATCTTTGGAGGAAGATCCCCTGAAGACGAACTCTGCCAAGAAGGGCCACGATCCGGACTACAAGACGGATGTTTCGGTTATTTTCCTCAGAAGTAAAGTAGGACGTTGTTTACTATTAAACCCTTTCTTTTACTTACAGCTCGATGGAGGGCTGATCCCCTTGCGAGCAGCATGCACGGCGAGGATATCCCACAGGCCAGACCCTCTGGCGAAGATTACTTCCCCCGTTTAGAGATTATTGTCTCCGGGCCTTCAGAGGCGGTCCTTTTCCTTCCTTGGGGAGAAGGAGCTTTGGCTTCTTCTCCCCGGTTGTCCGCCTTTGCGGAGGCGTCAGCCTCTTTCTTCCCAACTTTATCCTCCCCGAGGGCGCTTGGTAGGCATAGCTCCAACATCCGGATTAGTATCGGATCGGTGAGACCTCGGGGAGGGTCGAACACTGATCATCTTCGCCTTTGTTATCCAGTCCTGGTAAAAGAGCGACTTTTCAGAATGATGTCGTGATGAATAGAAATACAACGTGTTCGGCCATAGGGTGACTTACTTGGGTATCTGGGCGATTGCAGCTCAGACTCGCGTCCTCGGTGGAATCCGGACACACTTCTTGTGGTCCGAATTAGAATTTGTACATCTCCTCAGGCGTCATGCCGAGGAAGTGCTGAATAGCTCGCGGTCCCTCCAGATTGAATTCCCACAGACGGAGGGGACGACGTTTACAGGGCAGGGTTCAGCGAAGTAACATTACTTGCGTTACTGTGACCATATCAATATCTCTTTCGAGAAGATCTCGGATGCGGCCCTGCAGTATGGGTATGTCCTTCACTGGCCCCCAGTCTAGCCCCTTGTTGATCCTTGACGTTAGTCGTGGAGGGTGACCTGAGCGAAAGGCAGGTGGGGCCACCGATTTGTTACCCCTGGGAGCTGTGACATAAAACCATTCTTGTTGCCATAAGCTGGACACCTCCTGGAAAGAACCCTCGGCCATGGGGCATTGGCACTTTTGCTTATTACGGCACCTCCGCATTCTGCATACCTCCCCTCGATTGTCTTCGGCTCCACTTGGATGGTCTTGAGCCATAGGCCGAAGTGAGGGGTGATGCGGAGAAAAGCTTCGCACACGACGATAAAAGACGAGATGTGGAGAATAGAATCCGGAGCTAAATCATGGAAGTCCAGCCCATAATAGAACATGAGCCCCCTCACGAAGGGATCCAGAGCCAGGCCTAGCCCTAGAGGGAAGTGAGATATGAATACTACGATCTCGCCGGGTTTGGGAGTAGGTATGACCTGCCCTTGAGCAGGCAGCCGGTGCGCAATCTCGCCGGTCAAAAACCTGGCCTCTCTTAACTTTCTGACGTCTTCCTCCGTGACGGAGGAGGGCATCCACCGACCTTGAAGGTTGGATCCGGACATGGTTGAAGGTCGGCGCTGACCCTGAGCTTTGGGTGTTGGAACTCGAGGCGGGGGAGGTATTCGATTTAGTTCAAGGAATAAAAAGGATAGGCCTTGGTCTCTTTATAAAGAGGGTGAATACCAGGCATCCTCCTCGTGACCGTTTGGGACTTGCCTATAATTGAGGAGTCACACCAATGGGCATGATTAGGTTACCCACGCCCGTATTGATGAGAATCCCATGATAAGGGGGCACGATCTCTGCTTCGACAAGACGTGCCAAGGAAACCGCCTGGCGATATGCGCCAAGGCTGGTCGAAAAACACGGTTCGATAATAACCGGGCCATGGCATGATGTCGTGGTGTCAAATACGTCAGCAGATTAGATTTGTGGAAATATTATTATCTCTACGATGGTATGTGGAACTTGTTTTGCAGAGCCGGACACTATCCTTGTGTTCAAGATCTTCTATGGAGTATTCGGAGGAGGAACCCGCCTTGCAATGCCGAAAACAATCTGCCCGCCGGACTCGTCGTCATTGAAGCCTGGTTCAGGGGCTACTGAGGGAGTCCTGGATTAGGGGGTATCCAGACAGCCGGACTATATCCTTTGGCCGGACTGTTGGACTATGAAGATACAAGATTGAAGACTTCGTCTCGTGTCCGGATTGGACTCTCTTGGCGTGGAAGGCAAGCTTGGCAATACGGATATGTAGATCCCCTTCTGTTGTAACCGACTCTGTGTAACCCTAGCCCCCTCCTGTGTCTATATAAACCAGAGGGTTTAGTCCGTAGGACAACAACAATCATACCATAGGCTAGCTTCTAGGGTTTAGCCTCTACGATCTCGTGGTAGATCAACTCTTGTAATAATCATATTCATCAAGATCAATCAAGCGAGAAGCAGGTATTACCTCCATAGAGAGGGCCCGAACCTGGGTAAACATTGTGTCCCTTGCCTCCTGTTACCATCCGCCTTAGACGCACAGTTCGGGACCCCCTACGCGAGATCCGTCGGTTTTGACACCGACAGCGCCCGTTAAGAAAGGCAAGAAGCAAGAAGCACCGGAGGCCAAGGAAGGCCTCCGCCGCAGGATCTGTCTGGGCAACCGGTCCGGAGATGCTGCAGCCTAATCCGTACAGGATGGGGGAGAAGAGGAGGAGGACAAAGAGGAGAGTACCTCTTTGCACTTCAAAAAGAGGCTGGCGTTCGAGGACGCTGAGGAGGTCCAACCCTCCCCGGCCTTAAAGAGACGACACCGGCCTAAGCTAGTTATACCTGACATTCATACGACGAGAAGTCTGAGGCGTTCGAGGAACTTCCGAAGAAGGGATCCAGGGTTAAGCCCCCGCCACCAGGTAAGGTGTCTATATTTTCAGTAATTACATTTTCAGTAGTCTGCCTTAGTTGAAGGTTAACCCCTCCGGACTACAGTCCCCCACATGAGCGCCCCATGGAGAAGGTCTCGGTTGGGACGTCTCTGCCCACTGAGCTGGGGGACAGTGGGTCTATGGCGCACTCCACACCTCCTTTGATCCCCTAAGAGGCTGAGGAGATGCAGTCCTGAAGAACTCCTCCTCCTCCGAACACGGAGGGGCATGCAGATGTCGTAATGGCCAAGGTCAATACCTTGGTCATCGAAGACCAGGAGGTGTCGTCCCTCCTGGCCAGCGTGGGAAAGGAGTCCGGGCCATCCGGACCCTCTTCGTCGACCGCTCACGAGCCTCTGAGGCCCTCGGCGGCACAGGTTCCTCCAAGCATGGAGGGGGGCGGGGAGCCAACATTAGCGCTGAACACCTCCGCACTGGCGGCGGTTGGCTGGCCGGACACACTAGAGGAGTTGGTGAGCAACTCCGTCATCGTTGAAGGGCACCACACCCTTATGGGTGCGGTTATGCAGAGTGTTCGGTCTATCCAATCCGGACTGAACGACGCTGCCCAAGGCTTTCTAACAGGCTTTGTGGTAAGTCAAGTAATGACCTTTCGTCATAATGTGGTTATAGTTGTTAGTTTAGGTAGGTTGCATACATAGCAGCCCCTAAGACTTTGCCAAGATCTCGAAGAGACCTGTAGAGGATCAAATTCGGTAGGTTAGCTAACAATGTCGATATTTCTGATGCTAACATAGGCATCTTCCATGGCCGCGGCTACTAATGCCGCGGCGTTAGAGGAGATGGATCGGAAGCTCAAGCTTTCCCATCAAGAGCTGGACATTGTCGACAAATGGTTTGACGAGGCGCAAGGTAAGCTTTGGAAAAAGATGTGTGCTTGCCAGATAGTGATTGTCTGTCCTTTATCTTGTTGGTTTTGCAACTGCTGCCGCCGAGGTCGAGGGCTTAAAGGAGGCCCTGAAAAAAATATGAGGCCGAGGCGGCCGAGAAGATGACAACCGCTGAGATGGCTGTGTCCGAGCATGAGCAGGCCAAGCGTGCTGCTAAATAGCATTAGTCCTAGGTAACTGAGGTCTAAGGGGAGCTTCAGGATGCCGCTGAGAAGCTTGAAGCCCTTGAGAAGGGGCGGGAGGAGGAGTCCTCCCGTCTATCCAAGGCGGAGAAGGAGTTCTAGGAGGTGAGGAGTGACGCCCGAGGTGTCCGGGAGGATCTTCGGTAATCCACGCAAATTGCCAATGGTAAGAAATATTTACTACAAAGTGTGTTCGGAGGCAACAGATTCGCCCCACTGACGAGGGTGTGGCGCACCGTAGGCCTAATCACCGAACTCCCAAAGATTGCAGCAGCTGCGGCGAGGCATTATGCCACCCGCGAGGAGGACCCCACGCAGCGGCTGTTTTGGTCATAGTTTCCATACTCTAAGCGTTCGCCCCTCCTCTGCGATTAAATGAAGCGGTTGATGGAGATGCATCGGATGTTCGAGATGGCCTTGAAAGACCTCTATGTCAACTTGTGGCCGGCCGAGCCCATTCCGGACACCTACTTCGGCCTTGTGCAGAAGCTGCGAGAGGCGCCGCTCCGGATTGACGTTGTGAAGCGGTCAGCGTTCCTTGAGGGGGCTAGGCTCACGTTTGCAAAGACCATGGTTTATTGGCCAAGGATTAATCCAATGGAGATGGCCACTAGTCCTCTGCCCCAGGGGAAGGAGAATCGCCTCCCTGAATAGGACTTCACGCAGGTGATGACCGGAGCGTGGGCGATAGAGGGCCAATGTTTGAAAAATATAATGCTTGAGTAGTTGTAGAAAGTTTGTACCAAGTGGGATTTATGCTTTATTATGTGCCTGGTGAACATATTTGATATTGTAGTGTTTAAATTTTGACTCCTGTGTGGCCATATGTTTAGTTCTGAAAGCTACCAGTCATCAGCTTCAGCCCCCAAGTGAATATCATGAAGGGTATTTTGTTTCCGCACTGTTACCCTTAGCCAACGTCTTGGTGCCCGAAGGTGGTAGTGCGGGAACGAAACCAAACGATCAAACTAATCGGTTTTGCTACTTTCACTTAGCCATAGGAGCTTCACGATGGGGACTAGGGACTAGCGCCTGGTGTATTGTGATGTACTTAGGGATTAAAGCCTGCCCTTTCGAATCACGTGGTTTGTGTTAAGACGGACCCTTCGTGTGACACGGCGAAATCGCCAATGATTTTTAGAGTCCAACCTCGTCATCAGATTGCGGACCCGTTCTAGCTTAGTATGACGATCAGTTTTCGGCTTTTTCCTCCTGAGGTACTTGACCAGGAAAACCAGTAGTACAATCGCAGGGGTTCTCCCTTTGCCCTCTTAGCCGAACGTGCGGAACATTAGGGGCAAAACAGGGGCCGGGCAACCTAACAATTGACCCAAGACATAGTTCAGAACATATGCATATAGTGCAATATCTGATACACCGGACACCTAGTGGAAGGCGGTGCCGGACTTGAAGATATCGAGCTGATATATAAATCAAACTCTTGACTAATTAATACGTTTTAATGCCGACCTGTTCGAAGAGCGAGGAGAGAATTGGAAAGGGAATAAACGAGTGCGGGATGCGGATATCTGAACACCGTAACAGGTATTTATTATTTCTCGTAGGCTCAGGACGTCTAACCGTACAATTCGAACTGCGAAGGTACTACTCTTAAGATAGAAAAGAAAAAATAAAATTTACAGAGTAAAGGTTGACGCAGGGCCTTGATGCATGAGTTGAAGGCTTCACTGTGCCCTGCTGCACATCTGCGCCTTTCCTTCTGATAGGGGAGGGGGGGGATTGGGACCTTCGATGAGACCTTAATGGGCGAGGACACTGCCAATGGAGCTTTAAGCTTTGGGGTATCCAGATTTGGCCCCCGGATCATCCAAAGATGAGGCAATTCCAAAGTTCGATTTAGCCGAACATGTACTTCGGGTTAATATATGCCTCGTGGCTGCCCATGGTATTTTGAGTGCGAAGTTGTGCTGACGAGGCATGTGGAGCGCGAAGAATGTGGGCGTACCGTGAGGCACATATCCCTATTTCTGACGAACGCATGCAGGTTCCCATGACGGAGAACGGGTTCGAACCCGTTTGCTATTGTCACCGGCCCTTACGGTGGGTCGGCATCCGGACCTATATGGGCCGGTGTGGTCTTCGGCCGCTAGGGCCAAAGTGTGCTCTTCGGTTCAAAGAGAGCTTTTTGTGTTGCCGTTGCTAGTTATGACGCCCGAAGGACTATGCATCTTCAACTTGAGGTACGCTAATGCGGAACAACATAGAATTTCGCAAACATCGTTCCACCGAGGAGGGCGTGATAGCCACTGTCGAAAGGTGCAATATCGAAGATCAAGTCTTCTCTTTGGAAATTATCCGGAGATCCCAACACTACTTCGAGCGTCATAGTGCTCGTGCAGTGGGCCACCACTCCTAGAATGACCCCCTTGATGGTGGTGTTACTCAGACTTATCCTTGATGGATCGATGCTAATTTCGCTCATTGTATCATCGTATATCGGGATGAGGCTTCTCCCTCCGTCCATAAGGAATCTAGTGAGGTGGAATCCAACTTGCTTGCTCATGAAGACCTAGGGCAATTTTAGGAAGCCCATCATTGGAATATACAAGACAAGTTCTTATAATGAAAAATTCCCACTAGTATATGAAAGTGACAACATAGGAGACTCTCTGTCATGAACATCATGGTGCTACTTTGAAGCACCAGTGTGGAAAAAGGATAGTAACATTGCCCCTTCTCTCTTTTTCTCTCATTTTTTTGTTTGGCTTCTTTGGCCTCCCTTTTATTTATTTATTCCTCACACGAGACAATGCTCTGATAATGTAGATCATCACACTTCTATTTACTTACAACTCAGAAATTACAACTCGATACTTAGAACAAAATATGACTCTATATGAATGCACCCGGCAGTGTACCGGGATGTGCAATGACTCAAGAGTGACATGTATGAAAGAATTTATGAAAGTTTGCTTTTCCACAAATACGATGTCGATTACATAATCATGCAAAGCAATATGACAATGATGGAACGTGACATAATAAAACGGAACGGTGGAAAGTTGCATGGCAATATATCTTAGAATGACTATGGAAATGCCATAATAGGTAGGTATGGTGCATGTTTTGAGGATGGTATATGGTGGGTGTATGGTGCCGGCAAAGGTTACGTGGCACTAGAGAGGCTAGCAATGGTGGAACAGTGAGAGTGCATATAATCCATGGACTCAATATTAGTCATAAAGAACTCACATACTTATTGCAAAAATCTATTAGTCATCGAAACAAAGTACTATGTGCATGCTCCTAGGGGGATAGATTGGTAGGAAAAGACCATCGCTCATCCCCGACTGCCACTCATAAGAAAGACAATCAAAAAATACCTCATGCTCCAACTTTGTTAGATAACGGTTTACCATACGTGCATGCTACGGGAATCACAAACTTCAACGCAAGTATTTCTCCAATCCACAATTACTCACTAGCATGACTTCATTATCGCCATATTTATATCTCAAAACAATCATAAGGAATCAAACTTCTCATAGTATTCAATGCACTTTATATGAAAGTATTATTATATCGCTCTCGGATGTCTATCATATTAGAACTAAATTTATAACCAAAGAAAATTACCTTGTTGTTTAAAAATACTCTCAAAATAATATAGGTGAAGCATGAGAGTTCAACTATTTCAATAAAATGAAGCTACCGTCGTGCTCTAAAAATATATAAGTGAAGCACTAGAACAAAATTGCCTATCTCAAAAGATATAAGTGCAGCAAATAGAGTATTGTAATAAATCACGATTCATGCGTGTCCCTCTCAAGAGGTGTGTACAGCAAGGATGATTGTTGGAAACTGAAAAGTAAAGACTCATATCATACAAGACGGTCCAAGCAAAACACATATCATGTGGTGAATAAAAATATAGCCTCAAGTAAAGTTACCGATAGAAGCGAAGGCAGCCGGAGGGATGCCTTCAGGGCATCCCCAAGCTTAAACTCTTGGTTGTCCTTGAATATTACCTTGGGGTGCCTTGGGCATCCCCAAGCTTAGGCTCTTTCACTCCTTATTCCATAGTCCATCAAATCCTTACCCAAAACATGAAAACTTCACAACACTAAACTCTATAGAAAATCTCATAAGCTCCATTAGTATAAGAAAATAAATGTGGAAGTGCGTTATATCGACTAGAGGGGGGATGAATAGGTGATTTTTACAAATTCGTCACTGAGAAAATTCAACTTCAGGAATTTCCTAAGTCACGAACTACAAGCAGCGGAATAAGTACTCAGGTGCATGCATAACAAAGCAGTAGCATTGTCATCATGATGAAATGAAACATACACAGAGCATAGGTAGCGTGTAAATAGGATAAGAAGGCTGAAGACAAAGTGACTGAAGAATTAGGATTGAGGAAATTGAGAAAGTCTTCATTTAAAGTCTTCAAACAGTAACGATCAAGTACATCAACACATTAAGGAGGAAATGAAAGGGTTCGAAATAGAACCAGTATCTTGGTGAAGACGATGATTTGGTAGACTAGTTCCAACTTCTGTCACAGTTGTAGGTCTTGTTGGAGTGGCTAGGTATTTAAAACTGAGGACACACAGTCCCGGACACACAGTCCTCATCGTATTCTCCTTGATCTAGGGTCACACAGACCTCGCCCAGTCACTCGTGGTAAGTCTTCAGGTGACTTCAAAACCTTCACAGACTCGGTCACTCAGCGATCCACAATTCCTCTTGGATGCTCTAGACCATGATGCCTAACCGTCTGGAGGATGCACAGTCCTCAAAGGTAACAAGCGTCGATTCCACATAGGTACAATCTCTTCAGTGATTCTCAATCACTTTGGGTTTGTAGGTGTTTGGGTTTGGGTTTTACCTCACTGATGATTTTCGCTCAAAGTCCTCGGAGGATGGGATGCTCTAAATGACAAGTGTCAGTTTCTCTCGGAGCAGCCAACCAGCTAGTGGTTGTAGGGGGCGACTATTTATAGCCGGGGAGCAGCCCGACATGATAAGACAAAAATTCCCTTCAATGGTATGACTGTTAGGTTGGTAGGATATTTTGGGACAGCTGGCGCATAGCACAGCAATGTTCGGAAATTTGAGCTCTCAATTCCTCAGGGCTATCATGTTCCTCAATTGTAGGCAATCCGCACTAGAGAATTCCTAACTCCTCAGTCAGAACAAATTCCTCAGGGACCAGAAGAACTTCGTCTCCGTTATAGAAGAAATTGACTAAACTGTATGAGATTTCCAATGGCTTCACTCGAAAGGATTGGGTAGGTGTAGGATTTGAGATGAGCATCACTTGGAAACTTTTCCTTAGTTTTACCTCGACCCCCTTAGCCACTACAGTGTTTCCTATGACTCCAGAAAGAGAAAATGAAACTACGAAAACAAAGTCTTCACGCTTCACAATCCTCGCATCAATATGGAAGTCGTCAAGGTCACACCAATTTCCTCACTTTCAAAGTCTTCTAGAAAACCAAAGTCTTCAGCTAAAGACATTCATTTTTAGGGGTCGACTTTCGTCGTAAATATCAAACTCTTCATAGACTTATAGAACCTGTGTACACTCATAAACACATTAGTCCTTTAACATATAAGTCTTCAATACACCAAAATCACTAAGGGGCACTAGATGCACTTACAATCTCCCCCTTTTTGGTGACTGATGAAAAATAGGTTAAGTTTTCAATGGGGATAAACATATGAAGTGTAAATACTGATATTGAGGAATTTGATTGCAAGATATAGAAGAACTCCCTCTGAAGATGTGCATATTTGAGGAATTTGCTTTGGATAGCAATTGCACATTGTAGACTAATATCAAGGAGATCTCCCCCTATATCTTGTAATTCATACACTCATTTGACATATAATATGAAGAATTTGAAATGCATGATGAAATATGGTGTTTGATGAAATTCAGCATGCGAGCATTAAGGTACTTGAGGAAATAAGCATGCAGAAAGTAGTTCAAAAGAGTCAGACCACCTTAGGGCTTAAATTTACAACCCACGAGAGCAAACACCTTAAAGAGCAAGAGTTGTAACTTAACAAAAAAACTCCCATATATATGACCCACTTGAAGACTAACTCAAATTTCTCCCACATTTTCATCGAATGACCAAAAGGGACGAAAAATGAGGATTAACGCCCCTAAAGAATACCATCATGATGTCAATGGAGGAGCGCCAGCATTGTTGGGGTCGTCCGTTGAGGTAGGGCCTGCCACAGTGTTTTTCAAGTCTTCAGCTTCATCCGTCTCGTGCGATGAAGAATATGAACTGGCGACTAGATGAGGAACTTTGACTTTCTTGAATTCCTTCAAAGGTGGCTGAGACCAGTCAAAGTCCTGTCGGAAGCCCATCTTCTTTTGATTTTCATCACCGTAGAGGTGAGACAATATGGCCCATGTGCAGTCGAAGACTTCATGCAAGTAGTAATGATTTTTCTTCACAGTATTTTGCGTGACAGTCATGTTCTGAGGAATTTAGCCAAATTTACGCTTGACCCACTTTTGATTGCGATTGACCTTCTGATGAAGACTTAAGAGAAGCTTGCGATCAGTCATCACTCATGGAGCAGTGGCTTGAGGAGTTTGCTTTGAAGCTTTTGTGGCAGAATCTTGAGTTGCAGAGTCATCATTGGTGGAATAAGATGCAGCTTTTGAAACCGTCCATCCAATGGATGGGTGCCTTCATCAATAATAGCTGCTTTGCCTTTTTCATCGGCTGAGGAAATAGTCCTTTTGTGGACTTCAATAGGTGGCAAATAGCTGAGATGATTTTGGACATCTGCCTCATAATGAATTGAAGACCTTGAGTTGATGAATTTCATGATCCACGGAGCATAAGGCTTTAACTCAAAGGGTGATAGAGCAGCATTGGCCAAAGTCCTCATGAACAAATCGTGGTAGTTAATAGCAATGTCATGTATGATATTGAACAACAGATTCTTCATGATGCCAAAAACCTCTTCTTCATTAGAGTTGTGGCCCTTGATTGGACTGAGGGTTTTGGTCAGAATGCGGTATACTGTCCTTGGCACATAGAGCAATTCCTTCACAAGGAATGTTGTTCTTGGAGCTTGGCCAGCCTTCAAAGGCTTCATCATCACTTGCATCAGCTGATTTGGAAGTTCAGGTTCCTCATAGATGAGCCTTGCGCCTTCAACAGGAGGGCTGACTCAGATGGCGTGAAGCAATTTAGAGGCCAGTGCAATGTAATGAGTATTCTCAGTCATCCAGTCGAGCACCCATGAATTCACATCTTCCACATTTCCAGTGAGGTGCAGTGTAGCATAGAATTGAAGAATGAGTTCTTCATTCCAGTCGCAGATGTCAGCGCAAAAGCTCAGAAGCCCAGCGTCATGAAGAACACTCAGGATAGGTTGGAAGCATGGGAGAGACTCCATATCCACATGAGGAATTTAACGGTGCTCAAATACCTTGTCCTTATCAAATAGGTGTGAAGAGTAGAAGTTCATTAGACTAGCTGTCCAGAACCGCTTGCAGCGAAGTATTGCTGAGTCATAAGGTATGAAATCCGTGAAGAAATGGTGCTCAGTAAAGAAATCATCGGCCTTGAAATTTTGCTTCTTTGTATGAGGATTTTGTGGCTTGGGCTGAAGATTTATAGTTGATGGCTTCATAGCCTCTTGGCGCACAACCTCTTGAGCCACAGATTAAGGAATGTCAGCGGCAGTTTCAGCAGCAGTCTAGGTCTCCATTTCTTTAACATTAGTAGCTGGAACTTCTTCTGGAATAGAACGAAGTGAAGTTTTACGTCCTTTAGATCCCGTATGAATTTCATCAGTCTGCACAGGGGAGTGAGGAATTTGATGTAGAGGTGTGGCAATTGGAGAATTGGGGTGAAGATTTTCCCAATAGTCATCATTTAGAACTGGTGTTGTAGACCCAATGTCCACATCCTCATCTTCTTCATCTAATTCTTCAACGCCTGCTTCTTCAGCTACGAACTGAGGCATGGGCGATGATACTAGTGGGGTTGAAGGGATATCATTCACTTCAATTTCTTCATCCAACTGCTCTGAAGTAGAAGCAGAAGGATTCTCTTAATCTGTGTCATCAGGTATGACATATTCCTCAAGAAAAGAGAACAATTTACTTTGATGGCATACTAGAGATGGGAACAACATCAATGGGGTTAGTGTAGGAACTTGTCAAAGTCTTCACTTTCTTGGGAGCTGAAGACTCTACAGTTGTTGATGCATTCCTTTTCTTCACAGCTGCCTTGTCTGCAGCTTTAGTTTTCTTCACTTCTGATGCTGAAGGAAGAGTGACTTTCTTCTCTTGGTAGGTTGGGCAGGAGGAGCAGATGAAGTGGGTTCATTTTCTTCAGGCACAACTGATGCAGTTGCCCTGACATGCTCAGATTCTTCAGGTGCAGCAGCAGATTCTTTGGCTGGCTTGGGTTGTTCTTCAGGCACAACATTGGAGGTTGCCCTGGCAGTTTCTTCAGGAGCCGGAATATCTTCAGCAGCCCTGGTACTAGCATTGCTAGCATTTTCACCAGTATCTTCAACAGCCTGATTTTCATCAGCTGTGCTAGCATTTTCATCAGTAGGCCGAGGAGATGCTTTAGCCTGAGGAATTTCTTGTTGCCATGGAGTTGCAACATTGAGCTTGAGGGAGTTGGAGAGTTTGACAAATATGACTTTGGCACCTAGCCAATCTGCACGGTATCTGTCAAATTCATCACTGAGATCTTTGATCTCCTTTTGCAGAGCCGCAAATACTTCAGGAGACATGTTTACAACATTTTTCTTCGAAAAACGCTCCTGCTTGTACTGAGCCTTCTTGACTTCTCTGGCATTCTCAAATTTCCATTTTTCTTCATTGATGAAGGCAATTAACATGTGACTTTGATCGTAAGTGAGGTTCAAGTCAGGCAGAGGTGTTTGGATTTTGGTGCCATATATCAATGAACTCAAGGATCTTCTTCGAGTCCGGCATAAGAGGCAAATCACTGGCTTCGGCTCTAGCGGCCCTTTCTTGCCTATTTCGGATAATCTTAGCAAGTTCTTCATCATCAGCTTCATCGTCATCAGACAGAACTTGGAAGGCAACTTGTTTCTTGTGAGGACTTGGCCTCGAGCCACGTCCAACAGTGGCCTTTTTCTTCAATAGAGTTGGACCTATTAAAGACTGTGGTGGCGCTGAGGAACTTACAGAGGCTCGTAATGCAATAGAGAGTCATGCGGTCCTTTGACACATTGCTTGATGCACATGTGTTGAGGACTTTGCACCAGCAGTTGAGGATTTTATGGCAACTGAGGGAATTGGAGCTGCCCTTGAAGAGGTTGCCTGAGGAATTGGCCGTGAGGGCTTTGCACTTGGCCGTGAGGGCATTGTTGTTGAGGAACTCGGCTTCACAGCTGGTTTCTTTGGAAAAGCCTTCTTAGGCTTACTAGTAGAGGCCTCAGCAGCAGCAGCAGCAGCAGAATCTTCTTTTAATTTCTTCACTGCTTCTTTTGCAATTTTAGCCAACTTAGCTTGCCATTTGGCCCATTCCTTGGGAAATTCCTCACCCCGTCTGATGCTTGAGGGATCAGCTACTTGGCATGTTGCCAATGGAGATCTTGGGCATGGAGGGTGTACAGTGAATTTCTTCATATACTTTTGAGTAACATATCAATACTCCCTCCATTATCTTGCCCATCTCCTCTCAATCCTCTAAATGCGCACTTTGTGCTGATTTTTGTTTTCTTTGCCATGTGTGGCTTCATCAGGCGTGCAATACTCATCATAGATATCTTCAGGGATTTCAAACGCTATATTTATTTCTGGCCTCGCCATTTTCTTCACTTGAGGATTTTGAACAATTGAAGTTTCTAAGGAGGTATGCAATTTATCTTCGAGGAACGCTGCAAATGGGTTAAGTTGATGAGAACCTAGAGATTTAGTAGCAGACATTTTGTACGTGTGGACAGAGTATAGGTGCGAAGAATTTGGAGAGATCATATGCGTTCTCAGAATTTTTTCAAAAGATTCAAGTTTTAGGAATTTGACCATGGGTTTCTTGAGGAATTTCACTAAGCGTTCTTGACTTAGGTTGCAGAGTTGTATAGATTTGAAAATCCACACAATTGAGGAATCTTGAAGAAAAACATAGCTTAGAGAAATAAATCAAGAACATATGTAATTGGGTGTTTAAGGATACGAAAGTTGAAGAATAGACACCTTTTGAAGATTTTGTGGAAATCATCAGAATCAAAGTAGGGCAGTAAAATCAGATTTTAGTTACCCTGGACGAAGAACACGACAAACTGGGAGTTGAAGTGGAGAAGTCTGTCCGTTCAGATCTCCCATGCCCTAACTTGGCGGTGAGAGACAGCTACGGCGGCATTTGAGTGAAGATATCCACGGCCGGCGTGAGTACGATGGCGATGAGGTCGAGGCAATGAAACTCTTCCTCACCAGCTATGACTGAGTGTAGCGGCTGCGCTAGGTCTGAGAGCTCGAGCAAGAAGAGATCGAGCGGAGTAAATGAGGTCTGAGGACGGGAGGGGTATTTATAGCCATGGTGAAAAACTGCTCATCCGAAGAAATTGGACGAACATGCCCCTGACCCTTGCCATCCTAGCAACATGTGTCACCCACGTACTAAGAGGTGGAGATCGTGGGTGAGTAGTTTAATCTTATCGTGGGATGCGGAACGGTTTGAGTGGCAAAAGCCAAAAATTTAGATAAGGAAATTTTAATGTTTCGTTCGCAAATTCTTCAGCTGACAAGGACACAATGAAGATTTTGAACTGGTTTCAAATAGAATGCACATGAGGAAGTTGTGAACAGACTGGGTTGATCTTAGCATATAGGGGGAACGAATCCGATCACATTCACTTAGAAGAAAATCAACTTGAAGAATTTAGCAATAAGTGAATGCTATTGGGAACATTGAAACTCAAATATATATATATATATATATATATATATATATATATATATATATATATATATATATATGAAGAACACCAGTCGGAAAGGTTGAAGAATTGAAAATTTGTAGAAAAACTCAAATTGAAGATTTTCAACTTTTGTTAGTGGCGTGACCCACCGTATAAATGATGATTTCAGACACCACGAACAATTGTCGTAGGGCTCTGAGAATCAAATTCTTCATTAATTTCTTCACACTTAGAGGGTTAGTCTTCATTGGTTGAAGAAAAACGTTACTTCATGTGTTGCACATCTAAGTCATCAATTTTCCATAAGTGTTAGGATGTGTGTCCTTTCAAAGAACATTTGAAGATTCTAAGATATTTAGCTCATAGCGCAACTTGCTAAATCTCTTTTCATCCAAGAGCTTTGTGAAGATATCCGCTAGTTGTTCTTCAGTCTTCACGTGCTCAATAGAGATGTCTCCCTTCAACACATGATCTCACAGAAAATGATGACCAATCTGGATGTGCTTTATCTTCGAGTGCTGAACTGGGTTATGAGCAATCTTGATGGCACTCTCATTGTCACATTAGAGTGGCACATTCTTCACATTGATACCATAGTCCTTGAGGGTTTGCTTCATCCATAGCAATTGAGCACAGCAAGAACCAACAGCAATGTACTTAGCTTCACCAGTAGAGAGTGATACGTAGTTCTGCTTCTTCGAGGGCCAACATACTAAGGATCATTTGAGGAAATGGCATGTTCCTGATGTTGACTTGCGATCCTCTCGATCACCAGCATAGTCAGAGTCAGAATATCTAAAGAGATCAAAAGTTGAGCCCTTGGGATACCATAATCCAAATGTGGGAGTGTGAGCTAGATATCGAAGAATATGCTTCACAGCCTTATGGTGTGATTCCTTCGGTGTAGCTTGAAAACGGGCACACATGCAAACATAAGCATAATATCTGCCCTAGATTCACACAGATACAATAAAGAGCCAATCATGGAGTGGTATACCTTTTGATCGAAGTCTTTACCGTTTTCATCAGTACATAGATGGCCGTTTGTGGGCAATGGGATTTTGACACCTTTGCAATCTTGCATGCCAAATTTCCTCAGCACATCTTTCGGATCTTGAGTTCTGGCAAAACCCTTAAGGTTTGAACTCTGGGGTGCACGCGAAGATCTCTCCCTCACAGATCACGCCCTCACACGCTTCGCGATCTCTAGGCTAGCTCGACGAATCTGCAACACAAGGGACACAGGATTTATACTGGTTCGGGCCACCGTCATGGTGTAATACCCTACTCTAGTGTGGTGGTGGTGGATTGCCTCTTGGGCTAGGGATGAACAGTACAAGGGGAAGAACAGCCTCCTGAGGAGAGGTGTTCTTGTGCTTGGTGAACTTGAGGGTGCCCGGATTCGATCCCTCCTACTATGGTGGCTAGTCCTATTTATAGAATCCCTGGTCCTCTTCCCAAATATTGGGCGGGAAGGGATTCCACAATGGCCAATTTGAAAGGGGACAGCTAGTACAGCTTATCCTGACAAAAGTACTCTTCGCCTGCCAAAGGCTTTGGTGGTGACACTGCCTTGGGCTCCACGGTGACCTCCATCTTGCCGTCCTGCTGGTCTTGGCCTCGTTGCACCGATAGGGAAACCTTTGCTTGACGCCTTGTTACTCCTCGCCTGCGCTTGCCCCCTTAGCACCAAAGGGGAAACAAGGACACTGTGCACGCTGGCGCCCGCCTAGCCTTGGTCGTGATGGCTCACGTCACGAGAACCTCACGAGGTTTTCCTTGCCTTGATCTCTCCACCCCTCGCGAGCCAGCCTGGTGAGGCCGCTCCCAAGGAGGTCTTGTGTCGTCTGCCTCGCGAGGGTCTTGAAAGATTGTTGGTGAAGATGGGCCGTACAGGCCTGCTCGTAGAGCCACGCCGTGGGTCGCAGGCAGGCAAGTCTGGGGACCCCTGTTCCCAGAACGCCGACAGTAGCCCCCGGGCCCAAGGCACGCTCGGACTTGGCTTCGAGGCGAAGCCAAAGGCCAAGTGTGGAGCGCCGCGGGCCCCCACAGCCTGCAACCTTGGTCGATGCATGGCGGTTCATTGGACGTCGTCGTCTCCGCTTCCCCATGGTGCCTTGATACCCGCCAGGCTAGGCGGCCACCACAGCCTACACGGTTTCCTTCCCCCCATTGCGGTGCGCTCCCCCGATTCTTTCGCTTTCTCGAAGCTCACCTCCTTCTCCCAATCCGATCTGAGCTCATCTCTCCCATCGCCATGGCGCCGGATCATACGGAGAAAGGGAAGGATCCACTGTCCTCCACCGAACTACATCCGGCCATTGAGCCCGCCGTTGGCAGGTCGTTGGTGCTCAACCGAGAGGCCATGGACAAGGCGCGCCACATGCTCTCCTCCAGCTTCAATGAGTGGGGGAAAATGGTGACCTGGCCTGCATCTCGAGCTCATGTCGACAGGACGGCCACCGAGGTTCCATTCTTCATCGACGCCCTATGGGCCGGCCTGGTTCCTCCCTTTTCGGCCTTCTTCAACGCAGTGCTTGCCCATTACCAGATCCACATGCTGCACCTTGATCCTCAATCCGTGACCCTTCTCACCGTCTTTGCCTTTGTTTGCGAGGCTATGGTGGGCATTGCTCCTTCCGTGGCACTCCTCCGCCACTTCTTCTTGTTGCACCTGGCTGATTCCCGACAGACCTCGGGATGCCTCAGCTTCCAGGCCGTGGCGGCGACGGCCGGCGCGGGGATTGACTTTGAGCTTCCGCCATCCACGAGCGAGTTTCTAACGCGGTGGGTATTTGTCGATGTCGGAGTGCGCAGCCCCCTGCTCTCTTCTCTATCGGTGCCCGCCATTACCAACTCCGGTTGGTGCCACTAGAGGCTCGCCGATCCTTGCCTTGCCCCTGTCTAGCTCAGGTTGAAGAGGCTGAAGGACCGCGACGTGACTGCACCTATGGTGGTGCAGGAGTTCGTCCGGCGCCGAGTTGCTCCACTTCAGCGACACTCTCGACCGATGTGGGCCTTGCTCAGCAGCAACGACCGCATGTGACTTCAGGAGTCCGGGCTCCCCCTTGAGGCGCGGCGAATGGTGCTCGAGGTCCTAGCAGGCGTCCCGTTGCCTGACGACATTCCAGGGAAGAGTTGTCTTCTGTACCGCTGCTTGAACAAGGTGCAATTTGTGGAGCACATGCCTCCTTCGATGAGTGGGGGCTGCGTCCAGTCGGCCTTGTGGGGCCCCGTGAGAACCCCATCATCATGGTCCCTCTCCTTGCCATTAGCCCCGATCCTACCCCAAAAGTGGATGCTGGGGGGCAAGTACCGTTGGAGGCCGGGGGCGCTGGTGTAGAGGTGTCGACGCAGCCTGATGCTCCCGAGGCGTCATCCTTGGGAACCATGGATCCCCACGCTGGGGTGGCAGCTAAAGGGGCGATGCAGCCTGCTGTTCCTGAGGTCAAAGACCCTGAGGCCTCGGCAGGTTGCTGCGAGGCGGAGCCCGACAGCTTCCCCCAGCTTGGCGCCCCTGAGGCCTCCTTGGGCGCTTCTCCAGTTGCGCCCCGAGATGGTCTCCATGTTCACCGCTTCGGCCGGCTCCGCGTGGACTTCGAGGAGCTCCGCAAGAGGAAGGAATCTCCGAGCTGCAGCAGTGGCGCCTTTGGGCCATTGAAGCCGAGGAAGTATATCGCCATTGACGAGTAAGTACCTTATCTTTGTGATTCTTTGAGTGCTGCTTCTCTTCCTGATGATGGCTCTTCAGGATCCCTTCCGCCAGGGCCGCAGAATCTCCTGAGAAGCGGCCTCCTCTCGCCTCGTCTGCCCGCTAGACTTTAGCGCTGCGAGCCCGCACGCCGCCCCCAGCGTGGGACCAGCCGGGGAAGCCAGCCCGCCAGCGGGGTGCCTTGAGCTCATGCCTTCGTCGCCTCCTCTTGTCGGCCTTGCTTGGAGCGCGGCCAGTGTGCCAAGGGCCCCTCCCTTGGTCTTGGACAGCGGTTGGTTGGCTTCAATCCCAGGGTCCTCTTCAGGCGACGGATCTTTGCTCGTTTGGGCCCCAGCGCGGCTGGACCGGCAGCCGGGCAGGCGCCAGCCCCCAGCTCCTCGCTACTAGGGGGCGGCCCGCTTCGGGCCCCGTCCGCGTCCCCCTCGCGGAGGATGGGGTCAGCGGCATGCTCAAGTCTGTGCAAGAGAAGAGCGTCATCCACCAAGAGCTCTTTCAGGAGGCGATTGGCGTGATGAACCGGCTTGGTGAAGAGCTCGTGGATGTGGACGCGCGCCTCGTGGCCGAGGGTCTTCGTCTAGAGGAGGAGCGGCACAAGCTTAAGGTGGCTATCAACCTCGGGCGCCACCAGCGCGAGCTTGATAATGCGAAGGCCGAGGCCTCTCTCGTAGCCTCGCGTGAGGCCTGCTCTCGAGCTCAGGAAGAGGCCCGAGAAGCTGACCGCCGTCGCGAGGCCGTGGAGAAGCGCGCGTGGGAGCTCCAAGCCTGGAGCGCCTCCTTGGAGCAGCAAGTGGAGGAGCACAGGGCCGCCCTTGCGTCGTTGAGGGGGACGCCCGCCGAAGAAGAAGAGATCCGAAAGCGCGAGGAGGCATTGGCACTTGAAGCCGTGGAGCGTAGCCTCGAGCTCGAGCGACTGGATACGAGGGAGCGTCAAGTTGCCCAAGCAGAAGATGCCGTTGGCGCGCGCGAGGCCATGGCCTAGGAGGAGATCGATCGCCAAGTGGCCGAGGCCCGCGCGGATCTTGAGGGTAGGCATGACCTAAAGTTGAGGCTTGCGGAAGTTGAGGCTGCAGGTTGGACTGCTGCCCTTAGGCCCAGGTTAGCTGAGGTGGAGCGGCGTGAGGAGGCCACCGCAGCTGCCCTGGTCTCGGCGCAGGCGGAACTGGCCTCCGCCCGCGCCGAGCTGCCCTCTCTTCAGCAGAGGGTCGCTGACGCCGAGTCCGTTGCGCAGCAGAACAGGGAGGAAGTGCTCCAGCAGCGGACACTGGAGCGTGTGCACGCCCCCATGCTTGAGGGCCTCAGGAACAGGGCTAACTCGGCGCTGGGCCACATTTGTGATGAGAACACCCCTCATCCCCGCACGACCGACTATGCCAGCCATCTCCGCTTCTTCACCGACGGTGACGCGCCTGGAGAATCATTCCGAGAGGGATTGCCAGCTTGTTGAAGAGAGGAGCCGCGGTCTGCTGAGGAGCGCATTCTCCCGAGTCTTCAGCCATCTCCAAAATACCTACCCCAACTTTGATTTTGACGCTGCCATTGCCCCCGTTCCGGAGGGCATCCGGGATGACCTGGCGGGGTGGGTGGAGGACAATGTGGACGCGCTGGTTAGGGCCTTCGCTTCTGAGGACGACGCGGTGGTGGTCGCTGCGTATGAAGGCGATGTGCTCGATGATTGTGACGGTGGCGCTGATGAGGGTGATGGCTAGCGTTGATGACAGCGACACCAGCGACGCACCTGAGGATGACCCAGGGGACACGCCGAGCGATTTGTCCGACTGATCCCGTGTTCCCCTGCTGTTTATCCTACACACAAAGCTCGGGCGCGGCCCTAGAAGTTGTAAGAGAATTTTGGGAGGGGGAGCCCCTCATGTAAACGGATTACTATCCCTATTTTTGAGCCAAGCTGAACATTTGCCTTCGTATGCTCACGAGTCTTGTGGCGAGTTTGTTGTTGCAATTTACCTTGACCTGGGCAGGTTCCGAACTGACTCACCAGGTTGTGAGTTCCTGAGAAGCTCCTGAGGCGCCTGTCGATCCGCCCGAGAGGGCTTCGCAAGGAGCAAGGACCAGCCGTGATAGGGCATGCGTGTGGCGCGCGCGTGCCATGCCCAGCCCTGCTTGCAAGGGGCTCGCGAAGGGAAAGCAAGAAATCGAGAAAAGGCACCCCCCCGCATGCATCAATGAAAATTCAACTTCAACTTAAATTCAAATCCTGAAGGTAGGGCTATAGAAAAGGGATCCAAAGCAAATGGCGCGTCCGGCGCTTAGTCTAGTCTTCATGTCTTCGAGTCTTCTCACCAGCGTGGAGCCAAGTGCTGCCACTAGGACGTGGGAGGGAGCCCCAGAGGCCCAAGGGCGGCACTCCTTAGGCTCCGGGGAGTGTCACGAGCGGAGACCTTCACAGGCATGAGCCTTACTTCATATCGCCAGACGAGGGCCCCACCTTGCGCCACCCTCTACCACTGTTGGGACGACCGGAAACCCGGACGACACCAAAGGGGGCAGAGGGGGCGCCAGCGGCGCCCTCGGCGACAACGGGTCCTCTGCAGGGGGGAGGCTCACCGACACCTCCCCAGCAGAGGGCCTACCTCCGGGCGACGCCTTACTCCGCGCAACGCAGAGAGGGGCCTTGCTCCTGGCTCCTCCCGCGCAGCCCCCAGTGGGTTTCTCCTGGTGAGCTGGATATCGCCGTGCCGGAACCATCGCCTGGTGATGTGACCTGATTCACTTGTGACTCATGGTTAGCGTAAGCTTGTCCCCGAGAGATTAGTGGTACCCTGTATCTGTTGTCGACGGCGCGGTTGGTGGGGCACTCTGACGGCTCCTGGAAGGCCTCAGCTCCTAACGCCTCCTCCTCCCAACCTGGTCCGAGGAACGAGCCGGGGTCGTCCTCCGGCGTGTACTCCTGGTCCATCATGCGGGGCACATAGGCCTCCGAGGCCGCTGCCCCGAAGACCTCGCCGAACTGCCCCACGCTCCATGTCGCCCGACCCGTCACGCCATCCTGAGGATGGTAGGGCAGTGCTCCGATGCGGCCGTGTGCCGCAACGCTCGTGCCCGCACCCATCTGGGGTGGTGCGGCGCGACGGGGCGCCCTCCACCAGGATTGCGTTGATGTCGACGAGGCCCCCGGGCGCACTCGGGAGCACGCGGGCGCGGCGAGGCCCACCGCAGGATCCGGCCGCCGCCTGAGGCGTGATCTGATAGCAGAAGGGCGGCGCACCTATGGCCGTTGCGTTCAGTAGCTCGGCAACGCGTTCCAGCAGCGCATCCCGGCCGCTCTCCATTAGTCGGCACCGCAGCAGCTCCCGCACCACCATGAGTGCAGCCCGCATGTTCGCCTGCTCCCGCCGGGTGTGTGGCGCCGTCGCCGCAGCGTAGCTTGCATCCCTTGCAACAGCTCGCGCTTATCGTGGAGTAAGGGTGGATGGCGCCTGGCCGCGCCGCCCGCGTCCAGCAGCGTTAGATGGCCCTCGTGCCGCCTGGAGCGCGGGGTTGAGGTTTTCTTGGGTAGGTGGCGCCGCCCGGGCTGGCTAGGCTGCCCAGCGGTCGGCGTCGCTCCTTGGGTCGCCGGACATCGGAACCGCGGAGCGTTGGTGGATCAACTGGCGGGGAAGAGGCTCTGGTGCACCCCTACCTGGCGCGCCAAATGTCGGATCTCGGGTTCCGGCAAAACCCTTAAGGTTCGAACTCTATGGTGCGCGGGAAGATCTCTCCCTCACAGATCACGCCCTCACACGCTTTGTGATCTCTAGGCTAGCTTGACGAACCTGCAATATAAGGGACACATGATTTATACTGGTTCGGGCCACCATTGTGGTTTAATACCCTACTCCAGTGTGGTGGTGGTGGATTGCCTCTTGGGCTAGGGGTGAACAGTAGAAGGGGAAGAATAGCCTCCTGAGGATAGGTGTTCTTGTGCTTGGTGAACTTGAGGGTGCCTGGATCCAATCCCTCCTACTGTGGTGGCTAGTCCTATTTATAGAGGCCCTGGTCCTCTTCCCAAATATTGAGCGGGAAGGGATTCCACAACGGCCAATATGAAAGGGGATAGCTAGTATAGTTTATCCTGACAAAATTAGTCTTCGCCTGCCAAAGGCTCTAGTGGTGACGCCGCCTTGGGCTCCATGGTGACCTCCGTCTTGCCGTCCTGCTGGTCTTGGTCTTGTTGCACTGATAGGGAAACCTTTGCTTGACGCCTCGATATTCCTCGCCTGCGCTTGCCCCATTAGCACCAAAGGGGAAACAAGGACACTGTGCGCGCTGGCGCTCGCCTGGCGCCCGCCTGGCCTTGGTCGTCATGGCTCACGTCACGAGAACATCCTGAGGTTTGCCTTGCCTTGATCTCTCCGCCCCTCGCGAGCCAGCCTGGTGAGGCCACTCCCGAGGAGGTCTTGCGTCGTCTGCCTCGTGAGGCTTGGCCCCTCGTGAGGGTCTTGAAAGCTTGTTGGTGAAGACGGGTCGTACGGTCCTGCTCGCAGAGCCACCATGTGGGCCGCAGGCATGCAAGTCTGGGGACTCCTGTTCCCAGAACGCCGACAACATCCTTGAGGTATTTCTCTTGAGATATGAAGATGTCGTTGCGTTGTTGATGAATTTGAAGACCTAAGAAGAATTTCAAGTCACCTATCATAGACATTTGATATTCCTCACTCGTCATATAGGCAAATCCATTACTGTAACATTTCTTGGTACATCCATAGATAATATCATCAACATATATTTGGCACACAGATTATTCATCATCATATGTTTTGGTGAAAAGAGTTGGGTCAAGTGAACCGGGTTTGAAGCAATTCTTCATGAGGAATTCCTTCAAAGTATCATACCACACCCGAGGGGCCTGCTTGAGGCCATAGAGGGCCTTATTGAGTATGAAGACTTTGTCAGGATGCTTAGGATCTTCAATACCCGGTGGTTGAGCAACATATACTTCTTCCTGAAGCTTACTATTGAGAAATGCACTTTTCACATCCATTTGATATAAGATGATATCATGATGGTTAGCATAAGCAAGCAATATGCGAATAGCCTCAAGTCTAGCAACATGTGCAAAAGTTTCATCGAAATTAATTCCTTCAACCTGTGTGTGAGCCTTATTCCTCACCACAAGGCGATTTTCATCTTGCTTGTTGCAGTAGATCCTCTTGGTACAGATGATATTGTGCTTGCGTGGGTCTGGTCGCTTGACAAGCTCGCAGACATTGTTGAGCTCGAATTGATGCAATTCCTCTTGCATCGGTTGAATCCACTCAGGCTCCATAAATGCCTCATCAACTTTGGTGGGCTCTGTGATAGAGACAAAAGCAAAGTGCCCACAAAATTTAGACAAATGTGAAGCTCTTGAGCATGTCAGAGGACCTAGTGCATTGATGTCGTCGATGATTTTCTTGATCTGTGCTTCATTTGCAGCGCGAGGATGAGTAGGTTGACGACGTTGATTAGGCTCAGTATTTTCTTCAAAGCCATTTTCCTCAGGTGCACCAGCATGATTTTGTTCACGTTCTAGAATGACTTCTTCAGCAGATTCTTCAGTGGGTATGACATCCTCAGTAGCCTTGAACTTGATGGATTCCGTCGGTGTACTAAAGTTTGGGCTCTTTAGCACCCCATACTTGTGCACGGGTAGTCATAGCCACCTCCGCGGCAAGGCCTGAAGGGGGCGATCTAAAACAAGATACAAGACAAAGAGGAAGCAACCGAGCCAGAAGACAGAGGAAAAACTGGACACCCGGCAAGATCCTTGCCGGGGCGGCTGACAAGACCCCAGCGAGATCCTTGTCAGGATGATTTACAGATCCCTCACAAGGGCAACCTTGAGGGTGAGAGCTCTGACACCATCGATAACGTTAAAGCCAAAGGCCCAGGGGCACGTGTAGTGGCATGCAGATCTTTGTGAGGGTCAGGAGACGAAGCACCTAGCAAGATCCTTGCTGGGACGCCTGCGGGGCCCCGGCAAAATTCTTGCCAGAGACGTCCGCAAGGCCCCGGCAAGATCCTTACCGAGGACACTGGCAAGACCGCGGCAAGACTCTGCTGCCCCGTCACTACCCCAGTGCAGTGGCCAGCTCGCCAGCCTGGCAAGCACCTGCGTGGTGGCATGAAAATCTTCATGAAGACCCTGCCACCCCTCAGCACAGCAGCTGGCCAGCTAACTTGGCACTGCATGCCTCGTCGGCATGGACGCGTGTCAAGACAGGGTGAGGCGGCAACGGACGGGACGGGCTCTCCTCTTGTCTCCGATAAAGCTAGAGGGCACGTAAGTAGTGCATTTATAGCGTTTGTCCTAAGACGCCAGCGATAAACATAGGCGTTGTAGCTACTTGACACCTCCTGTGTGCCACTGTGGCAGCCCCTTGGACATATAAAAGGAGGCCCACAGCGTACTGGAGGAGCATTCAAACTTTTGAAACCCTCGGCCCAGCATGCATGCGAGCAGCTAGCCGAAGCTCCAAAACACAGAATACACAATCAAGCACGACTAGGGTTTTACGCTGCTTAGAGGCCTGAACCTGGGCAAAGATCCGTCATGTTGACCTTTAGATCCGCTCTTTGCACCGCTCGTCCTCCCCGCCGAACCATAGAAGGGACCCAAGTGATCTCATATGTGTCGACCTTCTCTACGCGAAGAAGACCGACAAGACCTCAGTCGCCAGCAAGTCCTCTGGCTCCGGCAAAACCTCTTGCACCCACTCCAACAAGCGTGCCTCCTCAGGGTGTGCGCTTCCGTTGAGGACGTGCCAGAGACCTCCATTGGCAAGAGTAAGAAATCCAAGGCTGCACCACCAGAAACCAAGAAGGTGTCCGTCAAGGAGGACGACACGGGCGGAGCTTTGACTATAAGCTCCACCCTTGATAGCAAGTAGGAAAGCGCGCTCGTCTCCTTCCTACGGGTGAATGTCGATGTGTTTGCATGGCAAGCATCTGACATCCCCGGTGTTGGCGTTCTGGGACCGGGGGTGCCCAGACTTGCACTGCTGACCCAGGCGTGGCTCCTGCTTGGCACCAATGCGGCCCGGCTTGGCAGCAGCAGCTCAAGACCCTCGCGAGGTGCCAAGCCTAGCGAGGCGGACAACACCAAGACCTCCCTGGGGGCAGTCTCGCTAGGCTGGCTCCCGAGGAGCGGAGATATCTATGCAAGGGGCACCTCGCGAGGTTCACGTGACGTGAGCCATGGCGACTAAGGCCAGGCGGGCGCCAGCGGGCGGAGTGCACCAGTTTCCTCTTAGGTGCCAAGGAGGAAAGCGCAGGCGCTGAGTCCCGAGGCATCACACAAAGGTTTCCATATCGGTGCAACAAGACCAAGACCAGCAGGATGGCAGGATGGAGGTCATCGCAGAGCCCACAGCAGTGTCACGACTAGAGCCTTTGGCAAGCAAAGACCACCTTTTGTCAGGACAGCTTGTACTAGTTGTCTCCCTTCAAACATGGGCGTTGTGGGACCCCTTCCTGCCTAACATTTCGGAGGAGGAACAATGCCACTATAAATATGACCTAGCCACCACCGTAGCAAGGGACGGATCATTCAGATCATCCTTGCACACACAAGCTCATTGAGCCCAAGAACGCCGCCAAGACCTCCAGCTGGTAGCTCGCCGACAAAGGAGCGCGGGAGCTGGAGCCAGGTGCCTGTTGGACTCTTCGACCACACAACGAACTCCGGGAGCACCTCCGCCGAATGGAAACGCGACCGAGGAGGCCGGGCGACCATGGCACGCCTCCCCTCGATGCAAGGGCTACTCCGCCTAGTGCGGCCCCCGCCGTGGGAGGAGGCACCGCTGGGGACGACCCGGTCCTCGAAGGAGTGCGACCGCACCCCCGAGGATCCATGGCGGGGGTCGCAGCATGCTTGCAGGGGCGACCTCCTGGTGAGCCTTCCCTTTCTCCGTGGCCGAGAACCTCTTCGTTGGTGCCATGAGTATCATAGCTAGATGGCAAGGCGAGGAGGAAGAAGAAGAAGCAGGCGGCGCGGAGAAGGAGATGCGCAACGGGGGATCCGCCCCTCTCCTCATTTATAGCCAGAAGGAGGCCAACCGCCGGCCTCCATGATCACAGGTAATGATGGTTTTCTTCTTCATGCAGCAGGGTCTCTTCAAGTCGAACGGTTGTCGAGGCGGCGTGGGGAAGCCAAGGCGCCCACGTCCCATCAATCGCCACGCGTCAATCAAGGCCGCATATGGTTGAGGCCCACGGCGCTCCGCACTTGCCCTTTGGCTTCGCCTCGAAGCCAAGTCCGAGCGTGCCATGTTCCTGGGGGCTACTGTCGGCGTTCTGGGACCGGGGGTGCCCAGACTTGCCTGCATGTGGCCCAAGGCGTGCCTCCACCAACGGCCTGGTACGACCCAGCTTCGGCAGCAGCGGCTCAAGACCCTCGCAAGGGGCCAAGCTTCGCGAGGCGGATGACACCAAGACCTCCCTAGGGGCAGTCTCGGCTTTGGCTCCCGAGGAGGCGGAGATATCTATGCAAGGAGCACCTCGCGAGGTTCACGTGACATGAGCCATGACTGACCAAGGCGGTAGGCGCCCGGTGACGCTGATGTACCAGTTTACTCTTTGGTGCCAAGGAGGCAAGCGCAGGCACGGAGTCCCGAGGCATCAGGAAAATGTTTCCATATTAGTGCAACAAGACCAAGACCAGCAGGACGGCAGGCTGGAGGTCATTGCGGAGCCCACAGCAGCGTCACCACTAGAGCCTTTGGCAGGCGAAGACCACCTTTTGTCAAGATAGCTTGTACTAGTTGTCTCCCTTCAAACTTGGCCGTTGTGGGATCCCTTCCGGTCTAACATTTGGGAAGAGGACCAAGGCCACTATAAATATGACCTATCCACCACCGTAGTAGGGGACGGATCATTCAGATCATCCTTGCAAAAATAAGCTCATCGAGCCCAAGAACACCTCACCTCCTGAGGTTGTTCATCCACTGTACTAGTTCATCCTCAGCCCTTCGAGGCAATCCACCACACAATGGAGTAGGGTATTACGCCGCAAGGTGGCCCGAACTAGTATAAACCCTCGTGTCTCTTGTTGTTTGGGCCCGTCGAGCTAGTCCGTGGGATCGTTGAGCGAGCAAGCTAGGAAGAGAGTGTTCTTCATGCGCACCCCATAGTTTGAATCTCACAAGGGTTTGCCTCAACTCGAAATCCAACATTTGGCATGCCAGGTATGGTTCGTCGAAGCTGCTCCTCTCCGTCCACTCCGCTTCTTCACCCGCTTCGCTTCTCCAACCAGCCCCCATGGCGAGCATCGCTGCTCCGGCTGGAGCAGTGGACCCGTGCGGGGGCGTGGTGGGGCTCCAAGCCTTCACCACCGCATTGCGGCAGGTGCGGTGACCGCACAAGTTCAAGCCGGAGATGTTGCCTTGCTACTTGGGCGCGGCGGATGCAGCGGCCTTCCTCCAGGCGTACGACGAGGCCATTCGGGAGGCCGGAGGCGACGAGCAGGTCATGGCCAACTGGTTCCCCATGGCCCTCGCTGGCGTGCAGCGCGCTTGGTTGCTCAACTTGCCGGATTCCTCTGCGGCCTCCTAGGAGGAGCTGCACGACCTCTTCATCGCGTGCTTCGCAACACATGCGCCCCCCACCGTAGCAGCCCTCCTTGGTGGTTCGCAGGCACCGCCCTTGGATCGCCACGTTAAGAAGTTCGTCCGCCGGATGGGAGCCGCCAGTGTACAACAGGGGGCTCCCCCGGGATGGGTGGCACCCCAGGCCGACCTCACCTTCGACTCTGGGGACCATCCAGCAATTGCTGCGGGCTCGGGCGTGCTCCCGATGCTCTGCACACCCACCATCTGCAACGTAGCAGTCACCAAGACCCTCATCAACGATTGAGCTGGCCTCAATGTGCTCTATGTGGAAGCCTTCAGCTTGCTCCACGTGCCGCTCGGTCAGGTCCGCCACACCAAGCCCTTCTCCGGAGTTGGTGGTGGTTCCACCAGCCCCCTAGGGCAGATCCGCCTCACCATCACCTTCTGCACCCGTGATAACTACCGCACCGAGCTCATCGACTTCGACATCGCTTGCATCGGCCTCCCGTACAATGCCATCCTTGGGTACCCTGCCCTGGCTCAGTTCATGGCGGTAACCCATCCCGCCTACAACCTCATGAAGATGCCGGGGAGCAGCGGTGTCCTCACTGTGGCCGGAGACACCAAGGAGGCACTAACGGCCCTCAGGCTCGCCTTCAGGGCTGCGGTGGGATCTCGCCCCATTGATGAAGCAGTATCTGGGGCCCAGGGGGCTGCGCCGGCGAAGAAGAAGTAGTTATTCTCGCAAGATCGGGCCAAGACGAAGCAAGTACCGGTCGATGATGTGGGGACCTCGGGAGCCACCTTCACCATAGGCGCCAACCTCAAGCCAGACCAAGAAAAGGCACTGTTGAAATTCCTACACGCGAACAAGGAGGTATTCGCCTGGGAGCCCAAGTAGCTGGTGGGAGTCCCAAGGGGAGTGATCAAGCACCACTTGAGGGTGTGCCCTAATGTGCGCCTGGTAAAGTAGAAGGCACGACGACAGTCTACAGAGAAGCAGTCCTTCATTGTCCAGGAAACCCGCAAGCTACAAGCAGCGGGTGTCATCCGCGAAGTCCGGTGTCCAGAGTGGCTGGCGAACCCCGTTGTCGTGCCCAAGAAGGGCGGGAAGGAACGCATGTGCGTCGGCTTCACCAACCTCAACAAGGCCTGCCCTCAGGACCCGTTGTTGCTTCCGTGCATCGATCAGATCGTCAACTCCACCTTTGAGTGCGACCTGTTATGTTTCCTAGATGCCTTCTCAGGTTACCACCAGATCAAGATGGTGGTGGAGGACGTAGAGAAGATAGCCTGCTTAACCCCATGCGGAGTGTACTGCTACACCTGCATGCCGTTCGGGCTGCGTAACACTGGGGTGACCTTCCAGCGGCTAATGCACATCGCTTTGGGTCAGCAGCTCGGGAGGAATGTAGAGGCCTACGTCGATGACATTGTGGTTAAATCTCGGGAGGCAAGGACCCGCATTCAGGATCTAGAGGAGACTTTTGCCAGCCTGCGCACACTAGATCTACGGCTCAACCCAGAGAAATGCGTGTTCGGCGTCCCTTCCGGCAAGCTGCTAGGTTTCCTTGTGTCACACAGTGGGATCGAGGCGATCCCAGAGAAGGTCAAGGCAATAGAAGACATGAACCCACCGCAGACTCTTAAGGAAATGCAAAAGCTCGCGGGCTGTGTGACCTCGCTAGGTCACTTCATCTCCAAGCTGGGGGAGCGTGCCCTCCCATTCTTCAAGCTGATGAAGAAGAAGGGCCTATTCGAGTGGACCCCGGAGGCCGACATGGCGTTTCAAGACCTCAGAGATACCTAACCAACCCACCTGTGATGGTGGCACCGTGTCCCCTGGAGCCCCTGGTGCTTTACCTGTCCGCCATGCCCCATTCTGCTAGCGCGGCGCGGGTAGCCGTCCGGGAGGAGCGTCAGGCCAAGAGTCTGCCGCACGACACCGCGCATTCGTTCGGAGATGCATCACCAAGACGGCGCCACAGAAGCCACTGTAGCGCCAGCAGATGACCGGGCCCCACAAGATGACCCTCACGAGCTCTGGTAGCACCGATAGGCGACCGACCTCCTAAGGGCCCCCAGCCTCAGGAAGCGCCCCAGCCTCTGGAGATCTCGGACCCCACCAGCCCTCCAATCCTCTTCGAACACCCAATGTACTTTCAGCATGGTTCTACGAGACGCGCGGACGAGCTACCCCATGCCGCTGAAGCTTCTGCTTGCGCTCCTTGTGGCCTCGCGCAATTAACGCCAATACTTTCAAGGCCACCCCATCAAGGTCGTCTCAGCTTACCCACTGGAGAGGGTACTCCGGAGCCCCAATGCTGCGGGAAGGGTTTCATAATGGAACATCGAGTTGCATGCATTCCAGCCGGAGTTCATGTCGGATGTTGGGTTCCGGCAGACCCTTAGGGTTCGAACTCTGGGGTGCGCACGAAGATCTCTCCCCTACCGATCTACGTCTGATCGCCTCGTGAGATCTAAGCCGAAAACGATGAACAACACAAGGGACACAAGATTTATACTGGTTCGGGCCACCGTTGTGGTGTAATACCCTACTCCAATGTGTGGTGTGGTGGATTGCCTCTGGGCTGATGATGAACAGTACAAAGGACAAACAGCCTCGCGAGAGGTGTTCGTGAGCTGGTGCGATGAACTGCTTGGGTGAGTTCGATCGCCTCTCTCTCTCTGGCTAGGGCTCTATCTCTCTCCCTCTCTCTCTGTCTACGGTGGTGGCTAGCTCTATTTATAGAGGACCTGGTCCTCTTCCCAAATATTGAGCGGGAAGGGCGCCAACAACGGCCATTTTGAAGGGGAACATCTAGTACAAGTTATCCTGACTAAAGTTGGTCTTCGGCTGCCAAAAGTACTAGCGATTACGCTGTCTTGGGCTCCACGGTAACCTCCATCCTGCCGCTCCACTGGTCTTGGTCTCATTGCACTAAAATGGCAACCTTTGCCTGATGCCTCGGTACTCCACGTCTGTGCTTGCCCCCTTTGCACCAAAGTGGAAACAAGGACACAGCGCAGGCCGGCGCCCTCTTGGGGCCCACTTGGTCTCGATCGTCATGGCTTGCGTCATGAGTACCTCGTGAGGTACCCTGCCTTGATCTCTCCGCCTCCTCGCGAGCCTGCCTGGCGAGGCCGCTCCTGAGGAAGTCTTGTGTCGTCCGCCCCGCGAGGCTTGGCCCCTCGCGAGGGTCTTGAGTCTTCTTGTTGATGAAGATGAGCCGTCTTGGGCCACCACTTGAGCCACGCGCGAGGCCGCAGGCAAGCAAGTCTGGGACCCCCATTCCCAAGCATGTGATAGCCCCGGGCCCAAGGCGTGCTCGGACTTGGCTTACCGGAGAAGCGAAGGGGCAAGTGCGGAGCACTGCAGGCCCCATCAGCCTACGGCCTTGGGCGCCGCATGGCGGTTGATTGGACGTGGGCGTCTCCGCTTCCCCACGCTGCCTCGGCAACTGCTAGACTTGGCAAGTCCCTGCATGCTGAAATGGGTCATGATTACCTGCGATCGTGCAGGCCGACTGTCGGTGTACTAGAGTAGGGGTACCCTAGTATCCCGAACTTGTGCACGGGCAGTTGTAGCCCTCCGCGGCAAGGCTTACCGGGTGACCGCCAAGGTCCTCCGTGGATCCTTTGGAGCCATTCAAGAACAAAGTATTCAAGCCAAGGAGACAAGGCCCCGGCAAGAGGAGCTTGCCGGGGAAGGCCACCCAAGGCACCTAGGAAACAAGGCCCGGCAAGAGGAGCTTGCCGGGAAGGCCCGATGAGCGACAAGCTTCCGGACGCGACAAGACAACAATCGCGGCAAAGGCGCTTGCATGGCAGAACCGCTACTACGTACTGCGCTCCAAAGACGTCCACTAACGTGTCGCCATACAGGACCTTTCGGTAGCAGCGTGACAAGAGGGCTGTGCAGCCAGCGGTGCGAGTGTGGCAAGCGGCTGACAAGATTGCCATCGTGGCAAGCGGTGGCGCCTGACGGTCCCTGTTTGCCTTTGTTAGGGCGGCGTGAAGCGGGCATTTAATGCCTTTGTCCCCTGCCGTCGGGGTTAGGTATGATACATCGTACCTTTGTACAAGTAGCTGTACCAACCACTCCTTTTCCATTTTACCCTTGTCTACGTTGCCACCGCCGGAGATCCCTTTAGCATATAAAAGGAGGCCCATGCATAGCGTAGAAAGGGTCGATTTCACGCTTCAGTCTCGTTAGCAGCTTGTGTGTACTATAGCACTCAGCGCTCTGAGCAAGAACTCAATACACTTTCGGACATGCAGCGGTAGGAGTATTATCTCTCCGGAGAGCTCGAAGCTGGGTAAAATCGCTTATGTGCTTAGCCGCCTCGATCTGCTCTTCGTGCAACCTCCGCCCCCTGCCGAACCGAAAGGGGCTCGGTCCGCCGGTCCCATAGGTGTTCGTGGGTCAGATCAGCCTCCCCGACATCTTTGGCGCGCCAGGTAGGGGGCGTCGAGGTTGTGTGAACCTGATCCGGCGTCCACATGAGCTAGATCTTCATCATCTTCAACGACATGCCACCGAAGAAGAAGGCTTCGGCGGCATATGTTCCATCCGCGTCGAACCCACCGCCACCGGAGCAAACGGGTGGTGGGGTAGACGCCGGCGGAAGAATGGACGTAGACGGAGGAGCCCACGGTGCTGCCAAGTCCAAGGACAAGGCTGCGCAGACCTCGGCGTCCGTACATGCACCGCGCCCGTCCCAGGAGGCGCGGGACCGACAGCGTCATGGTATTCACAATGCCATACGCTCGTTGGACCAAGATCGAGCTGGTGGATCTCTAGATGCTCAAGACCAGCATGCATGCCAACATGCTTTGGCGGCGAAGCAGGCATCGCCGCTCGACGGGATACTGCTCCTTCTAACATAGTTAGAAGTCCGAGCATATCCCGTTCCTCGCACCGTTCGCCACTGCCACCCACCACTCCAGCAGAAGCTTTGGCGAGAGCTCAACTGCTCCTAGATTACCCTCCAATTGCCGACAAGGTCAATGAATGGAGGGCCACCATTCAGAGTCTCATCGGCTTTGCCAACGGCGACTCTCCGCGACAACCGAGTGCATCGCTGCCGCGGCAGGACTGCCAAACACAAGCCGGTGGCGGCAGAAACCGTGGGGGTGCAACCACCATGCACTCTCCGCCCGAAGGCCAAGATCGCCCGACTCGCGGATCCACCTCGACAGCGACTCCACCGCATCATCGGATCCACGAGCTCGTCGCGATCAGCGCCAAGTTCTTCACGAGCAGCGGCAAGAAAGACGCTCGAACTTCGCGCCAGCGCCCGAAGAGAAGCGCGGCGTCAATCCGACAAGCAGCGCTGGGCCCTCTGTCGACATGCATGCGCCCGAGGAACCAGGCGACTTACAGACGTCTGGGTAGGTTGCCCTGCTTTCACTCGTGAGCTGCGGCAAGTCCTGTGGCGCAGCTAGAAGAATTTCAAGCCGGACGTACCAGAGAAGTACGACGGCAAGACGCATCCGTCGGAGTTCCTCGGCATCTACACCATCGCGGTGCAAGCTGCGGGGCGAGCGACAAGATCCTTGCCAACTACTTCCCGGCTGGTGCTCAATCCCAATGTTAGATCTGGCTCATGCACTTGCCGGACAACTCCATATCCTCTTGGGCAGATCTGCGCCATCAGTTTGTCGGCGCCTTTACAGGCGGTCACAAGCCCCATGGCCAAGAAAGCGACCTTCATCTGCTCGCTCAGAAGGAAGGAGAGCCCCTGCGCAAGTACATTCAGAGATTCAATCGCAGACAAAGACAACATCTCAGATGTCCACCCCGCCGCGGTAATCAGCGCGTTCCATCGAGCGTGCGAAACCGCAGGATGCGGGAGGAGATGGCGATGTGCAAGATCGAGACGTCGATGAGCTATATGCCTGGCCGACAAGTGTGCACGCGTCTTTGAGGAAGGAGAAGACTCCCGGAGAGAATCTGAAGCGGGAGGATCTGATAGTGAGGAGACCGCCCGGCAAGAAAAACCGTGGCGGAACAACGGAAGAAGAAAGGCAAAGATGTGCTGGTTGTTGAGCAGTCCGGCAGCGGAGGTGGCGCCAAGAAAGCCAAAGTTGGTAGCTCCGGCAAGGAGGTTGCCGCTGGCACCAACTGCCGGTACATGTGGCGGTCGCCGACAAGCAGACGGCTCCAACAAACAATCTTGCAAGATCCACCGCACCAAGGGCCATGACCTCCAGAGCTGCAAAAGGTCGAGCAGCTTGTCGAGCAGCGAAGGCTGAATACGAGCAGCGCGACAAGGAGAAAGCCCAGGAAGGTCTTTGGAGGAGCTAGCAAGAAACGTCTCGGCCGAGGAGGACGCCAAGGCAAGGCCAAGCAGCGGCAAGGAGACAGACCTCCTCGCCGCCGCGACAAGGATGAAGACGGCAGCGATGATGAAGACATGGATGATGGCCAGACCGATGAGCAGGAGTTCCGAGAAAGCCACAGAGGTCCCGTGCGTTGTGGCGGTGCTTCTGCGCATACTTCACACCGCCAGTTCAAGCGGTGGATGCGGAAGTCAATGCGGCGAGAACCATCCGTCCGAGTCACGCAGGCCTACTGAAATGGTCGACGCCTATCATCTTTGATATTGAGGACCACCCTGATCGCGTAACTGCGGTCGGGTGCTTGCCGATGTTGGTTTCACCAACTATCCGCAACCTCAAGGTCACTAAGATGCTAGTTGACGGCGGGGCCGGCTTGAATCTGATCTCCTCCGCGGTGCTCCAGAAACTCTAGATCCCTGATGGCGAAGCTCGAAGAGACCGCACATTCAAGGAATCAATCCGGGAAGGAGCAAGCCGAAGGAAAGATCACGTTGCGGTGACATTTGGCAGCGAAGTTGAACTTCAGGGCCGAGAGGGTCACTTTTGGCGTTCTTGACTTTCCATTGCCTTACAATGGGATACTTGGTCGTCCAAAGGCACTTCGCCAAATTCATGGCAGCCTCTCACTATGCATACAACATCTTTGAAGATGCGGTGCTCGATGAGTGTCATCTCCGTCCCTGGCGACAAGAAGGATGCTCTTATCTGCGCCGACGAGATCTACCGGGAAGCAGCAGTTGCAACAGATTACAAGCCACTTGCCGCTGAAGCTCCCGGGGCGAAGAAGAAGACCAAATCCGGCAAGAGCTCTGTTGCCCACTCCGGCAAGCGCACCTCTTCGGAGTGCTGCGCTACCGTCGAGGGCGCACCATCAAGCTCCACCGGCAAGTGTAAGAAGACGATGGAAGCTCCACCAGAGACCAAGAAGGTGTCCGCCAAGGAGGACGGCACTGGTGGTACCTTCACCATCAGTGCCACTCTCGACCCTAAATAGGAAGGCGCGCTCGTTGCTTTCCTGTGGTGACGTCGACGTGTTTGCGTGGCAACCGTCTGACATCCCCGGTGTTCCCAGGAAAGTAATTGAGCACTATCTTGCCGTTTGTCCTCATGCGCGGCCCATCAAGCAGAAAGTCAGGAAGCAAGCAGTGGAGCGCCAAGAATTCATTGCAGAAGAAATCAAGAAATTGGAAGCAGGAGGCCTTGTCAGAGGAGTGCTCCATCCTACGTGGTTGGCCAATCCTGTGGTTGTATGCAAGGCAAACGGGAAATGGGGGCTTTGTATCGACTTTACCGATGTCAATAAAGCTTGTCCCAAAGACCCATTTCCCTTGCCGCGCATCGACCAGATTGTTGACTCCACGGCCGGATGTGATTTGCTTTCATTTACGGATGCATACTCGAGGATATCATCAGATCTTCATGGCGTAAGAGGATGAGGAGAAGACCGCATTCATCACCCCATGTGGCACATACTTGTTTCGTATGGATGCCTTTCGGATTAAAGAATGCTGGTTCAACATTTGCAAGAGTAGTCCATGGCGGCTTTTGAGCCGCAAATGCACGTAAATGTGGAAGCCTACATGGATGACATAGTGGTCAAAAGCAAGGACAAGGCGACTCGATTCAAGATTTAGACAAAACCTTTGCAAATCTGCATAAGATCAACCTCAAGATCAACCCTGAGAAGTGTGTGTTTTGAGTCCCTTCCGGCAAGCTTCTCGTGTTCTTTGTGTCTCAGAGGGGAATTGAAGACAATCCCGACAATATCAAGGCCATTGATCAGATTGAATCACCAAAGAGCGTCAAGGATGTCACGAAGACTTGCGGTTGCGTAGCTGCTCTCGGCAGGTTTATCTCTAGGTCTGGCGCCATACGCCATTTTTCAAAATCTTGAAAAAGGCAGGTCCGATGAAATGGACTCCGGAAGCGGAGGCTGCGCTGCGGAGACTTGAAGAGATATCTCTGCACTCCAACACTTGTCGCACCTAGGCCACAAGAGAAGTTGCTGCTATATATAGCGGCAACCCATCAAGTGGTTAGTGCTGCGTTAGTAGCGGAGAGGGAGGCGGATGATGAGCTAGCAACCATGGCGAGATGCATCCGGCTGACGGCGTGGGGCTTCACCGACAAGCTCTGGTCCCGACAAGGATGGATCTACGCAGACGCATGAGAATATGCAGAAAAAAGAATGGTGCAGCGCCCGGTTTACTTTGTCGGTTCCCTTCTGCGAGGGGCTAGGTCAAGGTACTCACGGTGTGCAGAAATTGCTTCGGCCTCCTCATGGCCTCGAGAAAGCTGCGCCATTACTTCCGGGCACATGAGATCACAGTCGTCACTCGTTTTCCGGCTGAAGAGGATCTTGGAAAATCCAGGAGGCAACAGGGCAGGATTGTCGAGTGGGCACTTTCGAACTGTCAAGCTTTGGCCTCAAGTTTGAGAGCACATCAACTATCCAAAGTAGAGCATTGGCGGAGTTCATAGCAGAATGGGCGCCAACACAAGATGAGGAAATTCGAAACGAGCATCCCGTCAAGGAGGCAAGCAAAGAGTGGCTGATGTACTTTGATGGTGCCTTCTCGCTGCAAAGGCGCCCGGCGGGCGTGCTACTTGTTGCACCCACGGAGAGCACCTCAAGTCACGTAGTCCGGATGCACTTTCCCAAGGAGCAAGCAACAAACAATACTGCAGAGTATGAAGGTTTGCTTGCCGGTCTCGAGATCATGATGAGACCTTGGGATCAAGAAGCTCATTGTCGGGGTGACTCACAGCTTGTCATCCGCCAAGTGAACAAGAGTTATCGAGTCCGTTGATGGAAGCTTATGTTGATGAAGTGAGAAAGCTAGAAGAGCACTTTGACGGCCTACAAATGGAATATATTCCAAGAGCTCGAGCGACATTGCTGATGGTTCGTCAAGTGCGCCGCACTTAAGTTACTGTGGAACCAGGGATTTTTGTGCTCAAGCTGACTCAACCGTCTGTAACGCCATCAAGCTGGACAGAGCAAGAAGAGGAGGTTGATTTACGGTGACTATTTTCGGCAGAGCTCCCGAAGCCGCGCCAAGAAGGTCTCCAAAATCAACACCAGCAATCTTGAGGCGATGCGCTCCGACAAGCCCTAGGGTTTGTTTCATTGAAGCGAGGCGCTCCCGACAAGTTTTGCTCCGGCAAGCTTGCCGAGGAACGATCAAGCTACGGCTGAGCCGCGAGTTCTCGCCAGAGAAGCGGATGTTCCCGCGGCGAGATGTGCCTTTAGTCCTTGTTGTCGAGCCGCAAGCTCCAGCATGGGCGCGCAGCAGATTGTTCATTTCCTTGAGACGGGAGAGAACTTCCGAAGAGCAAGAAGAAGTGGAAAGAGTAGCCCGACAGTCAAGTATGTACGGTTTGTCGACAACACACTGTATGTCGAAGAAGACTCAACGGTGTGAAATTGAAGTGTATTCACGGGAAGGCGGACAAAAGCTGTTGGCAGAGATACATGGAGGCATATGTGGTCACCACATTGGCGCCAGAGCACTTGCTTAACAAAGCGTTCCGGCAAGGTTTCTTTTGGCCGACAGCCCTCCGGGATGCAACTGCACAAGTAACCAAGTGTGAAGCGTGCAGTTCCATTCCAGCAGATACACCAGCCAGCTCAAGCTCTCCAGACGATCCCTTTATCTGGCCATTTTCGATGCGGGGATGCGACATCCTCGGCCCCTTTCCTCGAAGCTGTCGGGGCTTTGAGTACTTATGCGTTGCAATCGACAAGTTCACAAAGTGGCTGGAAGTGGAAGCGATGAGGAAGGTGACAAGACGGTCGTGATCAAGTTCTTTAGGTTGATTGTTTGCCGTTTGGAATCCCTAACGGGATCATCACCGACAACGGCACACAATTCACGAGCCGCACCTTCATGCAAAGACGTCCAAGATCTTGGCGCCAAGGTCTGCTTTGCTTATGTTGCTCATCCGAGAAGTAACGGTCAAGCAGAGAGGGCAAATGATGAAGTGCTACGCGGGCTCAAGACCAGAACTTTCGACAGGCTGCACAAGTGCGGAAGAAACTGGATTGAGGAGCTGCCGGTGGTTATTTGGTCGATCAGGACGACGCCAAATCGAGCCACCGCCGAACACCTTTAGCTCTAGTCTATGGAGCAGAGGCAGTTCTCCCCACGGAACTCGTATCGGATCACCTCGAGTGCTCGCTTATGATGAGCTTGAGCAAGAGCGATTGCGACAAGATGACGCTGCTCCTTGAGGAGCATCGTCTTTAGGCTCTTATCTGAGCTGCTTGATACCAGCAAGCTTTGCGCCGCTACCATAGCCGCAAAGTTAGTACCAGAAGTCTCGAGGAAGGCGACCTTGTTCTTCGGAGCATTCAGTCCGCCAAGAATTCCAACAAGTTGACGCCAAAGTGGGAAGGCCCTTACCGGGTAAAACGAGTCACAAGGCCTGGCGCTGTCCGCCTTGAGACCGAAGATGGCATACTGGTGAGCAACTCCTGGAACATTGAGCATCTTCGTAAGTTTTACCCGTGAAGCCCACGGTTGCGGAACCTGTTCCGGCAACCACCTTTTGTACAAGTCTTGCATTGTTGCATGTAATCCTTTGTACAAAGCCGGTATGAGACCCGTGCATAAGTAAAGCTAGTGTGCTTCGCACATCTTGTCAATTTCATGCTTTCTACTTTTATTTTGCATGCGTTATCTGACACTTTGTGCAGCACCTACCCCTGGTAAGCAATAACGAGCCATAGGGCTCCATATCTTTATTTTCCCTTCTTTCTCTTTCTCAAAGAAAGGAAGGTTCCCTCACCCACAAGTTTGCCGGGGGGAAAGAAGAAGATAATGGTGTGGACCAAGCGTCGCTCAAGGAAGTCTAGCCTTACCGGAAGCAAGCGACGGAAAAGCTAAGCTGCTAAAGATTGAGCAATCAGTTTTAAAATTTTTAAGTTATCTTCCTCGAACGACCGTACTTTGTATGGAAAACCTGTGCGGAGGAACCAACTCGTAGCTAGTTGCGCCCTTACTTTATTTCGAGTCCGCTCAACAACTTAAGTGAGTTGCGACTAGTTGCGACAAGGTTTCTTGTCGGTAGCAGCACCGCCAAAGAGGCTGGCGGCGTCCACTTTTCAGCGCTCACGGCCCAGTGTGCTGCTTGACGACAAGTTCCCTAAAAGTGTAGGGCAAAAACATACAAAGGAAGGAATCAAGTAAAGGAAATAACATAGCAATTGTTACCCGAAATAGAGTTATATTACAAGATAGCTTGCCGCAGCTGTAATAGATTGTTCTCATAACATGACCAGCAGCGGCAAGAGGAAGAGAAAGCGGGCGGCCTAATCTACGCGATCGCCCTCAACCCTCTTGATCCCGCTCACCCTGTCCACGATGGGTGCGACAAGGGTCTTGAGCGCTTCCACATATGCATCCGGCGGCAAGGACTTGAGGACGTTGGTGAGGTTGAGGCCTGGATTGCGGACGGCCACCTTCATCAGCACCTTTTGAAGAGCTCCCGCACATATCTGGCGCGACTCCTCGGCCAGCTGCTTTGGGACTTCTTCCCGGAGTCGCTGGAGGGCCGTCACCACGCCCTTGAAGAACAAGCTAAGCTTGGCGCTGGGTTGGAGGTGCTCATCGGAGGAATATCCAAGATCCACCATCCCATTTGCGCCCGGCTCCTCGTCGATGGCTGCAGCAACATCCACGAGACCTTCGGGTCCGGTGCTCCACATTCTCCTTAAAAGGTATTCAGGCGGCAGCAGACTTCGCGCCAGCGCCTCGTCGGCCTTGATCTTCTCCTTCAAGGCCACCTCCTGCCTCCCCGGCACTGGCCCAGCCGGTCCGAGTCAAAGTAGTTAGCTTCAACTCAAGATCTGCGTTCGAGTCCTTGGCGGTGCTGAGCTCCTTGCTCCTCTTGGCGAGACGGCCCTGCAGCTCGCCAAGAGTGTAGGCGTCCTTCTCGCGCTCATGCTTGAGTGCAGCAAGCTCCTCGCCGCTCTCCTTGAGATTGGCCTCCAGCTGCATCACCTTCGTCTCCAGCTCCTTCTTGGCGGCCTCGGCGGCTGCGGCAGCATCCTTTGCTTCCCTGAGAGCCCCGCCAAATGTTTGCTTTCATGGCGTGGCTAGATCCTCCTCATGGCTGTCAAGATAAACCTTCCTCTGCACCAACTTCGCCTTCACTGCGAGATAGCTTCTCGGCGGCAAGCCGCTGTTGCTCCTCGGCGTTGGCCTTCTCGAGGAGGAAGGCTTTGCGCTCCTCGGCGAAGTTGCTCCCGCTCCTCTGCCAAGGCCGGAGAGCTTCTGGTTGAGGCCCGGAGCTCCTCCAGCGCTTCTCGATGTCTGCTCCCGCCTTCGCGACAAGCGCTTCCCGGGATTCCAGCTTGGCTTGTCGGGCGCGGTAGAGCGACAACAGCTTCCGCAGCAGCTGCTCCTCCTCAGACTCGCCGCTGCTGCTGCTCGGCGCATCGACCAGCGTCAGTCCAGCGGAGGCGAGCAGCTCTTCATCAAAAGTTTCTCCTTCGGCCGGCGCCCTAGAGCTCGACGCCCATGGGAGCTTGATGAAGACGCCATCGCCGGCCTTCAAATAAGCGCGGCTGGGGCTCTCTTGAACACGACGCTGCCGCGGGCGAAGGGATCGGCGGTCGGCGTGGCGCTGGCGCTCCTGCGGCCTCGGGGCCATCGGTGCGATCGCGGACCCCTCGCCCGGCTTCTGCGGCGGCAGCTTTGGCGGCCTCTTCACCGGCGGGCTCGTCGGCGCCCGGCTTCTTCTTCGATGGCAGCGGCGTCGTCGATATTACCCAGGCGTCCTCCTCGCGCCGGCGACCTCGGTCTCCATTGGCTCTGTGGCGGATGGATGAAGAAAAGTCAAGCAAATATTCAAAAACAAAATCAGAAGAAGAAGAACACAAAGAAAGTTTTCATGCAAGAGGATTACACATGCTAGGGTCTGCAGTCATGGTCTCCGCCGCCCGGGGATCGGCTAGTCTTGTCCCTTGCCGGAGAACTGCCCCTTGCCGGAGAAGTCCCCCTTGCCGGAGAACGCTCCCTTGCCGGGGAACCCTCTCTTGGCGGTGTAGTCGAAGCAGAAGGCATGTCAGGAGCGGCTTCAGGGCACTCCTGGTAAGGCTGCTCCACTCCTACACAAGTCAGCAGTCAGATATCAGCAACAAAAGGGCACCCATGCGTGCCTAACAGCAGGAAGTAAACCATATACTTACGATGGGGGCTACGTTGGGGGCTGCTTTGAGGAAGAGTTGCCGCGTCCGGCAAGGTGGTCTCAGACGCGCCTCCTGCTGTCGCGGTGGGTTCGTCCTTGACGACAATCACCGGGGTCTTGGCTCTCTTCGACGCTCTCTGGGCCAGCGTCCTGAAAAGGAACGGGTTCAGAGTAAAGCAAATCAGATAGAAGACAAAGCAACAAGCCGAAGAACTACTAATGCAGCATAGAATCTTACTCTTCTTCTTCCTCGTCGGAGCTGAGCGCGGAGAGATCAAATTCTGGCCCGCCTCCAGTACGATGAGGCGGAGGAGTAGGTTCCCTTGGCCGCTTGGCGGAGCAGCGAACCGGTGGTGCGAGGGCCCGCTCCGATTACGCGGCGGCGTGAGGTGCTCCCACCGAATGCTTGCCGCGGTGGAGCGCGTTGCGCGGCGCTGCGGCTGTTGGCCCGTCTGCCGCCCCGCTACGTCTCCGGCCTTGCGAAGACGCCTTCTTGGTGGAGCCGGGGGCTCCGCTCGCGGCAAGCTGTTTGAAGGTGGGGAGGAGGCGCCCTCGGCAGGCTCGCTCGACTCAGCCTCAGGCTCGGCAAGCTCCTCCTCGCCGGCAAACTCCCTTCGCTCGACAAGGCTTGCCGCCTCTGCTGCCTCTGCCTCCTCCACGGTGAACCCGAACTCGCCCGTGGCAGCGGCTGCTGCCGCCTCTTCTAGCCTGGTGGCGATGCGCTGCATCTCATCGTCGGTGGTGTCGCGGGTGAGGCTCATCTGTTCATCAGGGCGGACCGGCAATTCTACCAGGCTGCCAAAGAACACTCGCACGACGTCATCTGCAGGCTCTTGCCAGGTTGGGACAATTCCATGCGAGTCGCTGGCAGCATCATTGCACGGATGCGGTCGAGCGAGGAATTGTTGCACAGCGGAACGACACCCTTCGGCAACCTAAACATTTCTGGATGATCAGGATCGGGCTTGAACAGCTCCAAGAGCATCGCGTCAAGTTCCAAGACGGTGAAGTTGAAGTTGAGGCCTGGGCGCAGCCTCATGATATCTGCCGCATTCTGAAACTCCCGGTGGGTCTCCTCCTCTCCTGCAAGAAGCGTCTGGCGAAGAAAGTCTGCGCCAACGGTGCCTACGGTGAGCCCGGCAAGTCTAAGGCGAAGGATTCGGGTGACTGCAATTTTCAGCCTAACATCTTCCGGAGCCACGTTGCTCCAATCGTTGCCGCGCACTATTGGGGTTTGGCGCTGGGCGGTAAACAGCTGCAGGTTCTCCTCGACAATCCAGCACCAATCCGCCCTCCATTCCTCCCATTTGCTACGGAGCTCTCCCTCGGATAGGCTTCCTTCTTGCCTATCCTCGAGATCCAAGCGATTCCTCCCAAGAAGAGGCTCTCCTCTCTCAACTCGGGGCATAAAGAAGTGGCGGCAAAGGGCTACGTTTGGATGGACTCCGACAAAGTTTTCGCAGAGATGTGCGAAAACTGCCATGGTCAGAACAGCGTTGGGGGTGAAATCAAGGAGGCGGAACCCGTAGGTGTTCATGATGTCCTGAAAAACTTCGAGAGAAAGCGGGCGAGCCCGCGATAGAGAAGAAGCGCGAAGAAGGGATATCCGTTCGGAGCTAGTTCGAGAAGCGGCTGGAAGTACCTTCGTCGCTGGCGGATGCGCTCGCGTCTCCGTCGACCGGAAGAGGTAGTAGTTCTCCTCGGCTCCCTCGCGCGGCTGGGAAGTGCCGCTCCTTTCGCGGTAGCTGCGAGCAGCTGCGCCTCGGCCGACTTCACGGCCTTCCCCTTGTCGGCTTTGAGCCATGGCGGAGGCGGTGGAGGAGATCGGCGGCGTTGGTGATGCTAGTGGCGATGGGGGCGGGCTGCTCTCTTCGGCCTTGGGAAGAACGGGGAGCAGCGGTGGTTTTTCGAGATTGGACGACAAGCGGCAAGGTGGGCGACCTGCCCTGTTTCCCGCTTATAAAGAGGGAGGCGGACGTTCCACTTTTCCGAATAAAGAAACCCCCACGATCTCTCACACGACGCCCGCATTCGGCGCGTGCCGTTCGTGGAGGCGTGGTGGGTCCGGGGTGAGTTACTGGCGTGACCCAGCCGCGTGTGCCCGTGCCTGTTTTGGGCTGGCCCAAGCGCTTCGGCACCGTGTGTGGCCCAGGCCGGGGCTCCCTATCGGTGTACTAGAGTAGGGGTGCCCTAGTATCCCGAACTTGTGCACGGGCGATTTGCAGCCCTCATGGCAAGGCTTACGGGTGACCGCCAAGGTCCTCCGTGGATCCTTTGGAGCCATTCAAGAACAAAGTATTCAAGCCAAGGAGACAAGGCCCGGCAAGAGGAGCTTGCCGGGAAGGCCACCCAAGGCACCTAGGAGACAAGGCCCCGGCAAGAGGAGCTTGCCGGGAAGGCCCGGTGAGCGACAAGCTTCCGGACGCGACAAGACAACAACCGCGGCAAGGCGCTTGCCGCGGCAGACCGCTACTCTGTACCTGCGCTCCAGCACGTCCACTAACGTGTCGCCCTGGGACCTTTCCAGGCGCGCGTGACAGGAGGCTGTGCAGCCAGCGGTGCGAGGTGGCAAGCGGCGCTGACAAGATTGCCATCGTGGCAAGCGGTGGCGCCCCTGACGGTCCCTGTTTGCCTTTATTAGGCGGCGTGAGCGGGCATTTAATGCCTTTGTCCCTGCCGTCGGGGTTAGGTATGATACACCGTACCTTTGTACAAGTAGCTGTACCAACCACTCCTTTTCCATTTTACCCTTGTCTACGTTGCCACAGCCGGAGACCCTTTAGCATATAAAAGGAGGCCCATGCATAGCGTAGAAAGGGTCGGTTCCCCACGCTCATTCTCGTTAGCAGCTTGTGTGTCTTTGTAGCACTCGGCGCTCTGAGCAAGAACTCAATACACTTTCGGACATGCAGCAGTAGGAGTATTATCTCTCCGGAGAGCTCCGAAGCTGGGTAAAATCACTCGTGTGCTTCGCCTCGATCTGCTCTTCGTGCGACCTCCGCCCCCCGCCGAACCGAAAGGGGCTCGGTCCGCCGGTCCCATAGGTGTTCGTGGGTCAAATCAGCCTCCCCGACACCGACGGTTGGCTTCCTTTCGGTTATAAATGCGGGAGGGCGCAAGCCTCCGCTATACATATCCCTCCTTGCTTCTTTCTTTCTCCCCATCCCAGCTACTCGCCATCTCCCATGGCGCCACCGAAGAGGTTCTCGGCCGTAGAGAAGGGAAAGGCTCGTCGGGAAGGGCCTGACTTGCCCCCGCCCAAGCACGGCCGTGGTCGTCCACGCAAGCATCCTGTGGCCCTCGCGGTGGCTTCCTGATGCGGAGCAACCCTCACTCAACCCCATGGACGTGCCTACATCTCCCTCAACACCACTCGGACCCATGACACGAGCCCGAGCTAAGGCTATCGAAGATAAGGTGAATTCGCTCCTCTCCGAACTCCCTCTTCCTACTCACGAGACATGGCTACTACCTCATTCGGAGACTCTATGTGTAATCAGGTACATGGAGGTGAGCCAAGGATCAACTACTTGCGAGAGCCAAGACGGTGAGGACTCCAAGCATATTGAAGAAGAAGAAGAGATGCTGCTGAAGACACAGGCACCGGACGACCGACGCCTTCCGGACGTCCGGCGAGTCCCAGGACCCGGATGACCGGACTCCCCGGACGTCCGGCACTTTGCCACCCGAACCAAAACTACGGACGACCGAAGCCTCCGGACGTCCGACCCGGCCTGACGCCCGAACCGAAACTACGGACGACCGACAACTTCCGGACGTCCGGACCGTCACGAAGCTCCGGACGACCGACCCTCTCCGGACGTCCGACGCGGCCATGACAGAACTGATTCTACGGACGCCCGAGCCCGTCCGGACGTCCAGACCGTCCCGAGCCTCCGGACGTCCGACGCCTTCCGGACGTCCGACGCCTTCCGGACGTCCGACGCCTGTGTGTTGACTTCGTTTGGGCCGCAGCCCTTGTACCCCTCGCCCCTAGACTATTTATACTCCTTCTTCCCCAACTTTCTAGGGTTAGCTTTGGTTTAGCTCATGTTTGTGTGAGAGCCTTGCTCATCCACTTGGTTACTTCTCCTCGGAGCTCAGGACCTCTACGGAGAAGATCCCCCAAGCGGATTCAAGACCCCCTTCTAGGATGGACCTCATCAAGACCTCCTCTCGGAGAAGAACGGCTACTCGTGTATCCTTACCTTTGTTGATTGTGGATCATATGTATCTCTTTGTGTTCGGTGATCTAGCACTTGTGTGATTGATTCCTTGTTGGTTGAGTGATCTCTCTCTCATTTCCTCCGTGTTTCCCTTTGTTCTTCCGCGTGTTCTTCGTGATTCCCTGTAGGATCCACTCCAAACGTGAAAGATCGTCCACATAGGGTTCCGCCCTACATCATCTTGGTATCATGAGCCACGTTGATCACGTTTTTGGAGCCCCTACCTCTCTTTTTCTAGCTTGATTTTGTTGTTTTTGTCCTAATTCCGAAAATTCCCCACCAAAAATAGCCCCAAATTTTTTTTGTGATTTGTTTGTGAGTTGACATTTTGTTGGATTTGGTCCATGGATTTGAGTTGCTACGTGTGGATCTAGCTTTTCCCTCCTTCCCCACCCTTTTCCATCCACCAAATCACTCGATTTCGACCTCATAATTTCCTTCTTCCCGAAATCTCGCAGCTTCTTCCCGAGCCCGATTTTGCCCAGTCTCGAGACGACGGAAACGGTCGGACGTCCGACGAGGTCCGGACGACCGTAAATTCCCGGACGTCCGTAAAACCCTGACGAACCTGAACTTTGTCAGTTCGCAGACCACCTCAGCCCCACCTTCCACCATATCTTCCAAAACCACATACACCACCATCCTCCCCAATACATCCTATGATGATTTTACCACATTTTGGTCCTTGAGATGTTGAGTTGTGGCTTCCGTATCCTCTTGTGTTTCGGCTATCTAGGTGCGGTTCGATTTCACCATCACCACGGCTCAACTTCGCAAGGGTCTCATCATCGCCAAGGACGGTAACTCGGCGACATCTTTGTCAAACATTGCATTTGCATTGATACCCACATTGTCCCTACTTTTGCGTAGCTTACCCATCGAGACTAGCCGTTGAGTATTGCAGGCAACATGACTTGTGCACATTAGTGATCATACTCCATAGCATACATAACATACCACCGTGGTGCATATCTTGGGATCCATTTGTGTGTCACAAAGTTGTCATAGCATACACAATTGCTATCTTGGTCCGTGAAGTTTTGCATGAGAAAAGAGCTCAAAAGTGAAAGAGCCACACAAGCTTTTAAGCAAAGAGGAAAGATAAGCAAAGAGCTTATGAGCAAGAACCATAGCATCATACTACATTAAGATTGTCATATTGGATCATCTTGGATCTTAGCACCGAAATACCTTACATATAGCATACATGGAATAGAGATAGTTGCATTTTTGCATAGTTGGTTGTGCACAAGTTCCGTATCCGCCTATTGTGCAATCATGCTAGCGTCTCTCTAGTATTGTGCAACAAGAGCATTTTCGTGGATTCCACATTTTGGCTCACTTTTGGTTTGCACAATCCACTTATCTATTTGCGTGTGTGTTTCCGTGTACCTCTATTTGCTTGGTCTACTTGTTGTATTTGCATATTTGTGTACCTTTTCCAACATTATTGACGCTCACTTACAATTGCATCAAATTTTGTGCCACCATCCTCACCAAGCTCCACCATAAGCTTTTATTTGTGTAGGTGTGAGAACCGACAAGGATTGGCACCAATAGTGCTATTTCATTGTCCGCATTTGAGTGAACTTGATTCATCATCAACATCGGTCAAAGGTACATTGGTATAAGTTCTTCTCCTTCTACCACTCACATCTTTGCTTGGAATGATGGATAGGCCAAGTACTTCTACCAACCCACTCTTCATCGAACAAGACGCATTTACATGTCATCATACGTCACCAAGAACAACCTCTTTGGTGCACTGTGACGTTGCACCAAGAACAACAAGCAATGAGCGACCGCATCGACAACCTCGCCACCGACTTGCGACTCTCCGAGCAACGTACAAGAGACTACTTCGACAACAAGTTCGACGCTCACAAGAAAGAGAATAATGCAAGAATGGGCCGAAATCCGCGCCTTGATGAGAAACCGGCATCATTCCACTTCTTCATCCTCAAGACGGAGCCGCTCGAGTAGACACTCCGACGACACCTTCTACGACTCAAGTACACCTACTTCGAACACTCTTCGTCGTGCCGCGCGTCAAGACCGTCATGCATCTCGCAACCCGCTACATGACAAGCAATCACAAGAGCAAGTCGATGAGCAAGTCCCTCGTCCTCAATCAAACCAAGACGCTTTTGCTCAAGCTCGAGAACGACAACGACTACGGGCGCCAAGAGGATGAACGAGCGTCTACACCAAGGCGAACAAGGCGCCAAGGCTCAACGTCTTCAACAACAACAACGTGAAGCGCAAGCTCTTGAGGTATAGCGTGCCCTTCAAGAATCAAGTCGAGCCTTCGCCAACCGCAATCATGAGCAGGCGCAATCAAGAGGAAGCCCTTCGAGAAGAAATCCAAGAGAGGAAGTACCAACCTCATGGACAACGTCAAGTTCCTCAAGCTCCTCCACAAGCTCGTCAAGCTCCACTTGAACCTCAAGTTCAACAAGAGCAAGTTGATCATGGTCTTCCTCCATGCCAAGAGCAACGTGAAGACGATTGCAATCCACGTCAAGGGCGTCATCATCAACATCGCCAACAACACAATGAAGAGAAACACTACGGAAAGCTAAAATTCACCATGCCCGAGTTCAATGGAAGCAATGACCCCGAAGACTACCTCTCATGGGCATTGAAGGTTGACAAAATCTTCCGGTTGCACAACTACGATGAAGCGAAGAAAATCGCTATGGCATCACTTGAGTTCCAAGACTATGTGCTCATATGGTGGGAACAAATCATTGAGCGACGACAAGCAAGAGGTGAACCTCCAATCACCACTTGGGCTCAAATGAAGGATGTCATGCGAGCACGTTTTGTGCCAACCTACTACAACCGCGACCTATTCAAGAAACTCCAACTTCTCAAGCAAGGAACAAAGAGTGTTGAAGAATACTACAAGGAAATGGAGATAGCCATCATTCGAGCCAATATCAAGGAAGATGATGAGCAAACTATGGCACATTTCTTGAATGGACTCAATCATCCCATCAAGAAGATCGCCGACTTCCAACCATACTCCACCCTCATTGAGCTCGTACATCAAGCTACAAAGGCCGAACGTCAAGTGCAAGATGACTTCAAGTACGCCAAGTACTCATCCAAGACCTCTGACTTCTCCAACAACCAAGCTTCAACACCTCCCCCAACATCTACATCAACCAAACCTTCTACAAACAACGACGACAAGTCGAGTTACAAGAGAAATTCGACAAGTTCAAGTCGTCCTCCTCCTACTACAAGAAACCTCAAGCCGCGTGCTTCATCATCTACACCGACCGATGAGACCATCAAAACAAGCTCCTTCAAGTGTTTCACTTGCGGCGGCCGAGGCCACAAGTCCTACAATGCACCAACAAGCGAACCATGATCCTAAATGACGACGACACATATGACTCAATGAGTGATGAGGAGATGGAAGCCCCTGAGCAAGTGGCCATGCACCGGCGAGTGAACGAAGATGAAGATGAGCAAGTCTTTTGCGATGAGGATTCAAGCCCCGCTCTCGTTGTCTCCAAGGTCTTGACTCTTCAACATCAACAAGAAGACGACCAAAGATGCCACATCTTCCACACAAAGGCCGGCATCAACGGAAGGTCCGTCAAAGTCATCATCGATGGAGGTAGTTGCCACAACTTGGCAAGTGAAGAACTATGTTCCAAACTTCATTTGGTCAAGAGGAAGCACCCGCACCCTACAAGGTTCAATGGCTAAGTGACTCCGGCACTACTCTGAGTCGAGCATACGGTCCAAGTCTCCTTCAAAATTGGTGCTTATGAAGACACGTTGGAGTGTGATGTGGTCCCAATGACCGTTTGCCACCTACTTCTAGGTCGACCATGGCAATTCGACTGTGGTGTCATCCACAATGGGCGCACCAATCACTATAGCTTCAAGATGAAAGGGGAGTAATATGTGCTACGACCTATGTCTCCTAGTCAAGTGATAGCCGACAAGCAAGCCACCCATCATAGAGACAAGAGTGAGAAAGTGATCCACCAAAAGTGAGTCACGAGCCACAAGCCAAACTTGAGCGCCTCTTCGCCTAGAGAGAAAAACCTCATCCTATTTGCCACCAAAAGTGAGATGAGAGAAGTGTGAGAACCCATCTAGTGTGATGCACTTTGTCCTTGTGTGCAAGGATGGAGACCCAACAACTAACACCTCTCAGGAGCTACCTTTAGTGTTTAAATCTCTTTTGCAGGAATTCCAAGATATTTTCCCCAATGAGCTACCTCCGGGTCTACCTCCTCTTAGAGGCATTGAGCATCGAATCGACCTCATCCCCGGAGCGCCTCTACCAAACAAAGCTCCATACCGAGTCAATCCCGAAGAAACCAAGGAGATTCAACGGCAAGTACAACAACTGATCGACAACGGTCATGTACGTGAAAGCCTAAGCCCTTGTGCCGTTCCCGTTATACTTGTGCCTGAGCCCGATGGAAGTTTCCGCTTGTGTTCCGATTGTAGACCTATAAATGCTATTACCGTTCGCTATAGGCATCCCATTCGTCACCTAGATGATATGCTTGATGAACTTAGTGGAGCCAACTTTTTCTCAATAATTGATCTAAAAAGTGGCTATTATCAAATCCGCATACACGAGGGTGATGAATGGAAAACTGCTTTCAAAACCAAATTTGGTTTATATTAGTGGTTAGTGATGCCTATTGGTCTTTAGGAGGCTCACGGTACTTTCGTGCGTCTTATGCATCATGTGCTTCGTCCTTACATTGGAGTCTTTGTTGTGGTTTACTTCGACGATATTCTTGTGTTTAGCAAAACCATGAAAGAACATCTTAATCATGTTAGGGCTGTTTTGCAAACCCTTCGCAAGGAAAGTCTTTACGCAAACATGAAAAAATGCACATTTGGTGTTGACAAAGTGGTTTTCTTGGGTTTTGTAGTATCCTCAAAGGGTGTCCATGTTGATGAATCTAAAATTGAAGCAATTAAAACTTGGCCTAACCCACCAATTTGCAACAAGTGCGTAGCTTTCTTGGTCTTATGGGTTTTTATCGTCGCTTTGTGAAAGATTTTAGCACAATTGCCGCTCCTTTGCATGCCTTGAGTAAGAAGAAAACTCCCTTTGTTTGGGGAACTTTGCAATCAACCGCTTTTGATGAGCTCAAGTCTTTGCTTACTCATGCTCCGATTCTTGCTTTGCCCAATTTTGACAAAACTTTTGAGGTTCATTGTGATGCAAGTGGTACGGAATTGGCGGAGTTTTGATGCAAGAAAAACAAGCCATTGCTTATTTTAGTGAAAAACTCTCCGGTGCTCAACTTAATTATCCCATCTATGACAAAGAATTGTATGCTTTAGTGCGTGTGCTATATGTTTGGGAACATTACCTTAGACCTCATGAATTTGTCATCCATACCGATCATGAAACGCTTAAGTACCTCAAAGGTCAAACTAAGTTGAACAAGCGTCATGCCAAATGGAGTGAATTTATTGAATCTTTCCCATATGTCATCAAGTACATTAAGGGAAAGGAAAATGTTATTGGGTTTGAGCACATCAAAGACTTGAGTTGAATGTTATTGGGTTTGAGCACATCAAAGACTTGTATGCTAATGATCCATCTTTTGCTATTCCTTATGATAAGTGTTTGACGCATACTTCTTGGGAACAATATTACATCAAGGATGATTATCTTATGAGAGCTAACAAGCTATGCATTCCCGAGTCTTCTCTTCGTTTGCTCCTTTTGCAAGAGGCTCATGGAGGCGGACTCATGGGACACTTTGGACGTGACAAGACATTCGCCACGCTCTCCAACAACTACTTTTGGCCCAAGATGTTCCGCGACGTCTCACGCTTCACCAACCGTTGTTCTACATGCCGCAAAGCTAAGTATAAAGCTCAATCCCACGGTATTTACATGCCCCTTCCTATTCCTTATCATCCTTGGGAAGACATTAGCATGGACTTTGTACTTGGTTTGCCTAGAACTCAAAATGGAAAGGATTCCGTGTTTGTTGTTGTGGATAGATTTTCTAAGATGGCACATTTCATTCCTTGCAACTAGACGATGCTTCACATGTTGAAAATCTCTTTTGTAGGGAAATCTTGCGACTCCATCGAGTACCAAAGCCAATCATCTCCGATCGTGACGTCAAGTTCTTGAGTTACTTTTGGAAGACCCTATCGTAAGCTCGGAATCAAGCTCTTGTTCTCATCGGCATACCATCCTCAAACCGACGGCTAAACGGAGGTGACGAACCGCACACTATCCACTCTACTTTGTGTCTTGATCAAGAAGAACATCAAGGAGTGGGAAGCATGTCTACCCATCGCCGAGTACGCCTACAACCGTGCAAGACATTCGACTACCGGCAAGTCCCCCTTCGAGGTCGTCTACGGCTTCAACCCGTTGTCCCCATTGGACATTCTACCTCTTCCTCTACAAGAGCGCACCAACATGGATGCGAGTGCACGGGCAAGCTACATCAAGAAGATGCATGAGGATACAAGACAACCATCGAGCGCCAAGTACAACGACTAGCAACCAAGCTCAACGTCAACAAGCAACCCATGGTCTTCAACATTGGTGATCTAGTGTGGCTACACCTTCGCAAGGACCGCTTCCCCAAAGAACACAAGTCCAAGCTTCTTCCTAGAGCCGATGGACCTTTCAAGGTGCTAGCACGCTATAACGACAATGCCTACAAGATCGACCTACCTCGAGACAAGTACAATGTGAGCGACATCTTCAACGTCAAGGACCTCGCACCTTACCATGGAGATGAAGCTTTTGATCCGAGGTCGGATCTCTCCCAAGGGAGGGGAGATGATGCGGAGCATCCCTCACTCATCCCCATGGACGTGCCTACATCTCCCTCAACACCACTCGGACCCATGACACCAGCTCGAGCTAAGGCTATCGAAGATAAGGTGAATTCGCTCCTCTCCGAACTCCCTCTTCCTACTCACAAGACATGGCTACTACCTCATCCGGAGACTCTATGTGTAATCAGGTACATGGAGGTGAGCCAAGGATCAACTACTTGCGAAAGCCAAGACGGCAAGGACTCCAAGCATATTGAAGAAGAAGAAGAGATGCTTTCTTGAAGGCACAGTGCACCGGACGACCGACGCCTTCCGGACGTCCGGCGAAGTCCCAGACCCGGACGGCGGACTCCCGGACATCCGGCACTTTGCCACCGAACCAAAACTACAGACTGACCGAAGCCTCCGGACGTCCGACCGACGACGCGCCGAACCGAATCTACGGACGACCGACAACTCCCGGACGTCCGGACCGTCCTGGCTCGGACGACCGACCTGTCCGGACGTCCACGCCGCAGCACAGCCCGATTCTACGGACGCCGAGCCCGTCCGGACGTCCGGACCGTCTGAGCCTCCGGACGTCCGGCGCCTTCGGACATCCGACACTGTGTGTTGACTTCGTTTGGGCCGCAGCCCTTGTACCCCTTCGCCCCCTAGACTATTTATACTCCTTCTTCCCCAACTTTCTAGGGTTAGCTTTGGTTTAGCTCATGTTTGTGTGAGAGCCTTGCTCATCCACTTGGTTACTTCTCCTCGGAGCTCAGGGCCTCTAGGGAGAAGATCCCCCAAGCGAATTCAAGACCCCCTTCTAGGGTGGACCCCATCAAGACCTCCTCTCGGAGAAGAACGGCTACTCGTGTATCCTTACCTTTGTTGATTGTGGATCATATGTATCTCTTTGTGTTCGGTGATCTAGCACTTGTGTGATTGATTCCTTGTTGGTTGAGTGATCTCTTTCTCGTTTCCTCCGTGTTTCCCTTTGTTCTTCCGCGTGTTCTTCGTGGTTCCCCGTAGGATCCACTCCAAACGTGAAAGATCGTCCACATAGGGTTCCGCCCTACATCACTTCCCCTGGTCGCAGGGGCGATCCCCTGCGCGGCTGTGGGCGTCTGGTTGGCGAGGGAAGGCGCGCCATGGCTGCGCGGCCTCCAAGGCCGCGCTTCCACTCGGCGGAGGTGTTGTTGGAGTTCGCCGTGTGGTCGGCGGACCCAACCAGCACCTGGCTCTAGCTTCCTCGCTTCTTTGCAGGTGAACTTCCGGCCGACGCTCCGGGCGGCCTCTGGCTTCGAGTGGACGCTTGCTACAGCAGGGCCTCCTGGGCTTCGTTGGAGGTCTACGTCACCGGGAATGTGGCACTGACCCGCGGCTAGCAAACGTTTGCCCGCGCGCGGGGTCTGAGCCAGCGGTGCACCCTGACTTCAAGTTCGATGGCGACGCCACCCTCTACGTGAGAGTGTTCGGAGAAGACGGTCGTCGCGCTGGGTGCTGCCCCGAAGGCGATGATCGGGATGAAGATGATGGCGGGCGCGCGGTCGGCGGTGTTCATGGCTCGCCAAGCTTCGGCGGCTCTCCTTCGGACAACAGCTCCTCCAGTGGTGGCCGCGACCAGCCGTCGCGCTCGCCTTGAGGGGGGTAGCGGGTCAGTCCGCCGTCGCGCCATGGTGAAGCGCGAGGAGGAGTCCGACTGAGCTTCAGAGGCAGCACGCACCCTCGCCGCGAGTTAGTGCCGAGCAAGCCACGCCTATTTTGCTTTTCTCCCTTCCCTGCGCAAAGAGAAAGTAGCGTAGGGCCCCGTGGGGCGCGTGTTGGACTGTCGCTGTTAATTATCATGTTGTTTCCGCTATTTCTGTGCTGTGTTTTGGTGCCGCATGCCCGCGTGTAGGAATTACTTAGCTCGGGGGAACTTGTCGTAGTCTTCGCTTCCCGAGGCTGAGGCCTCGCTGTGCGCTTCATGTCCTGCAAGGATTAGTTAGGAGTGGTAACTTCCGGTCTCGGTCACAGAGGCGACCGACTCAGGTCCTGTGTTCGTGTTGCAATGCCCGTGGGGCACGGACTGGGAGGGGTGCTCCCGTAGTGGACTTGGATAGGAAAACCTCACACGACTGGGGCAGAAAACACTCGCGAGGACTCCCGTGTAGCCCCCTCACGAGACTTGCGCGAGATAAAACGAGGCAAGTAGGCGAAAAAGACATAGAGTCACAAGTCAAGGACGGCAACAATTCCATTAAAACTTCAAATAGGGACGAACAAGCCAACTGCAGAAAAGCAAATGAAAAAGCCGCGTCCGGCACCTAGTCCAGTTTTCGATGTCTTCTCACCAGCGCGGAGCTAAGTGCTGCCACTGGGCGTGGGCGGGAGCCCCCGAGGCCCGAGGGCGGCTCTCCGGAGACTCCGGGGCATGTACAGCCCCAACTCATTATTACGTGAGAGTGTCATAGGCAGCGAGCTTCACAGGCATTGTCCTTCTTCATAGGCTCCGGGCCTTTCTCAGGGAAATGAGCTTCACAGGCGTTGGCCTTGTTCACAGGCACCGGGCTTTTCTCAGGGAAATGAGCTTCACAGGCGTTGGCCTTCTTCACAGGCACCGGGCCTTTCTCAGGGAAATGAGCTTCACAGGCGTTGGCCTTCTTCACAGGCACCGGGCCTTTTTGGTTCGTCTAGCTTCACACGCACTGGGCCTCCTTTACATGCTCTGGGCCTTTCTTCAAGGGTAGAACTTCCGGAGGTGCTGGATGTTCCACGCGTTCGGGATGGGCACCCCCTCCCGAGTCTCCAAGCGTGCGGCGCCAGGCCTAGAGACATGAACAACCTTGAACAGGCCCTCCCACATGGGCGAGAGCTTGTGTAGCCCCTCCCGGGAGAGCACCCGTCTGAGCACGAGGTCACCTACCTCGAGGGTCCTGGGCGGATCTTTGCGGCAATGGTACAGCCGCGGATGCTTGCTGGTATCTCGCAGCCCAAGCGCAGCCTCCCGACGGTGTTCCTCCCCAAGCACGAGGTCCACCTTCAAGACGGCGTCCCGCTGTGCTTCGGCCGAAAGCCATGACCAGCGGAGCGAATGCACGACCTCGTGAGGAAGGACCGCCAAAGACCATAGACGAGGAAGAACGGGGTTTGGCGGTCGACTTGGTAGCGGTAGTGCGGATGGACCATAGCACGGATCAAGCTCGTCGTGCCAACCCCTGCCGCAGGCCTCCAGCTTCTTCTTGAAGGTTCGAGTTTTGAGGCCTTTCAGGACCTCCGCGTTGGCACGCTCAGCTTGGCCGTTGCTCCGAGGGTGTGCCATCGAAGTGTAGCATATCTGCGTTCCAAGGTTAGCACAATATGTTTTGAAGAGATTGCTGGTGAACTGCGAACCGTTGTTGGTGATGATGCGATTGCGTACCCCAAACCGGCTAGCGAGGCCCCTGATGAACTTGACTGTTGAGCCAGCCGGGATGGTGCGGACAGCTTCCACTTCTGCCCACTTGGTGAATTTGTCAATGGCAACGTAAAGGTAGCGGTAGCCCCCTGGCACCTGAGGAAACGGGCCAAGGATGTTCAGTCCCCAAACAACGAACGACCACGAGAGGGGAATGGTCTGAATGCCCTGAGCTGGCTGGTGAATCTGCTTGGCGTGGAATTGACAGGCTTCACAAGCCTTCACCAGCTCAATTGCGTCGTTGAGTGCTATTGGCCAATAGAAACCACTACGAAAGGCCTTGCCGACGAGTGTGCGTGAAGACGAGTGGTGCCCGCAGTCTCCGCTGTGAATGTCTGTCAGTAGCTCTTTTCCTTGCTCCCTGGAGATGCAACGTAGAGTAACGTCGTTCGGCCGCTTCCGGTAGAGCTCTCCGTCTTGGATGCAGTAGGCCGTGGCCTATCGCGCCACACGTTCCGCGTCCTCCTCCTTTTCCGGCAGGATCCCTTGCACCAAGTAATCCTTGAACTTCGCGGTCCAACATCCCTCCTGAGGCTCCAGCGCCAGGAGCAGGCGTGCCCCTGAGGTCGGGCCATAGGCCGGGGCTCCCGAGGCAGGCGGTTGAGGGAGCTCCTCCTGAGGCTGTGATGTGCTTGATATTGATGGTGCCGCTGAAGGTTTAAAGAGTCATTGTTCGAAGACGACAGGCTCCTGGGGCAACCGCCTGGACGCCCTTTTGGCGATGTCATCAGCCTCTTGATTGGTGCTGCGAGGCACATGCTGCAACTCCAGCCCCAAAAATTGTTTCTCCATCCTGCGGACCTCCGCGAGATATGCTTCCATGTGTTCGTCCTTCGGCTCGTATACCTTGTTGGAGAAGTTGACGAGGAGTTGTGAATCGCCCTTGATGGTGAGGCGCTTTACCCCCAAGGCGACTGCAGCTTTCAAGCCCGCTATCAGGCCCTCATATTCTGCTATGTTGTTGGAGACCTTTTCTCCATGCTAGAAGCAAAGTTGAACGACATAGTAGATCTTGTCCTGAGTAGGAGATATGAGCACTGCGCCAGCCCCCGCGCCTTGTTGGGAGAACGCCCCATCGAAGTACATGACCCAACCGTCTGGTGCTTCGCTTCCCGGGGAAAGCGACCGGTCCTCGCCCACTTTGAGCCCCGGCGCCTCCGCCCATTCTGCCACAAAATCTGCAAGCGCGGCTCCTTTGATGACTCTGGTCGTGCTGAATTCCAGCTGAAATGCTTACAATTCGATGTTCCATTCAGCGACTCTTCCAGCTGAGTTGGGGCTCCTAAGTACCCTTTCCAAGGGGTATGCTGAGATGACCTTGATGGGATGGCCTTGGAAGTAGTGCCGCAGCTTGCGTGAAGCCACTAATAGCGCGAGGAGTTTTTGGGGCATGGGGTGCCGCGCCCTTGCATCCCGTAGCAACGTGCTGACGAAGTACATAGGGTGCTCGATGAGGTTGAGGGTGCTGGCGCAGCCCGCGTCTTCCAGTGGTTGGGGCGCCTCCTGAGACGACGGAGCCCCCAGCGCTTGGTTGCCTGGCGAGGCTTCCTCTGCTCCGAGTGCGTCCCCCTGCTAAGGCTGATCCTTATCTGCTTCGGCCGTGGTTTTCGCGAGGCTTTCTCGGCTTTGCTCTGCTTCGGCCGGGGCGGTGGCTGGCACGGCCTTGGCCCGGCGCTCCTCTCTAACCGCCACCAGGGCTGTGCTGGCAGAGTAGGGGGTGGCTGCAAGGTAAAGCACCAAGGGCTCCCGAGGGTGCTGAGCTACCATCACCGGAGGGCTAGTAAGGTACTTCTTGAGATCTTGGAATGCCTTGTCAGCCTCTTCAGTCCATTCGAATGGGCCCTTCTTCTTCTTCAGCTTCAAGAAGGGTAGTGCGCGCTCTCCTAGCTTGGAGATGAAGCGTCCCAGCGCGGTTACACGCCTGGTGAGCTTCTGCATTTCTTTGAGGGTCTTCGGCGGACTCATGTCTTCGACTGCCTTGACCTTCTCGGGGTTAGCCTCGATGCCCCTGTGGGACACGAGGAAGCCCAAGATCTTGCCCGAGGGGACGACGAATACGCACTTCTCTGGATTGAGCCGCAGATCCACTTCACGGAGGCTCACGAAGGTTTCTTCCAGGTCCTGTATCAGGGTTTTTGCCTCCCGAGACTTCACCACAATGTCATCGACGTAAGCTTCAGCGTTTCTCCCGAGCTACCGGCCCAAGGCGATGTGCATCAGCCGCTGAAAGGCCGTGCCTGCATTGCGCAACCCAAATGGTATGCAGGTATAGCAGTACACTCCACACGGGGTCAGGAAGGCCGTTTTCTCCACGTCTTCTACCACCATCTTGATCTGGTGATAGCCCGAGAAGGCATCCAGGAAGCACAATAGGTCACACTCGGCGGTAGAGTCGACGATCTGGTCGATGCGAGGGAGCTGGAATGGATCCTGCAGGCAGGCCTTGTTGAGGTTGGTGAAGTCGACGCACATGCGTTCCTTTCCTCCCTTTTTGGCACAACAACAGGGTTGGCCAGCCATTCAGGATAGCGGACCTCGCGATTGACGCCTGTTGCCTCTAATTTGCGGGTTTCTTGGACGATGAAGGCCTGCTTCTCAGTGGACTGTCGCCTTGCCTTCTGCTTCACGGGGCGCACGTTGGGGCACACGTTGAGATGATGCTCAATCACATCCCTTGGGACCCCTGCCAGCTGATCAGGTTCCCATGCAAACACCTCCTTGTTTGCGCGCAGGAATTTCACCAAGGCCTCCTCACCTTTCGAGGGTCGAGGTTGGCGCCTATGGTGAAGTCGGCGCCCGTGGATCCATCCTCATCGACCGGTACCTGCTTGGTCTCCGCCTTGTCTTGGGTGAATAGCTGCTTCTTCTTAGCCAGCGCAGCCCCCTTGGGCTCGAGGCATCTGCGGTGGTGGGCTGCGCCACCGCGGCCATCTTGAAAGCAAGCTTGAGCGCCTGCAGTGCATCCCTTGTGTCTCCGGACACGGTAAGGACGCCGCTGCTCCCGGGCATCTTCATGAGGTTGTACGCCGGGTGAGTCGCTGCCATGAACTGGGCCAAGGCTGGGTAGCCGAGGATGGCGTTGTACGGGAGGCCGATGGGGGCGATGTCGAAGTCGATCAGCTCCGTGCGGAAGTTGTCGTGGGTGCCAAAGGTCACCGGGAGGCGGATCTTCCCCAGGGAGCCGGTGGGACCGCCTCCGACGCCCGAGAAGGGCCTGCTGGGTTGAAGCCGCCCTAGCGGCACGTGGAGGAGGCTGAAGGCCTCCATCGACAGCATGTTGAGGCCAGCACCACCGCCGATGAGGGTCCTGGTGACGGCCACCTGGCAGATGGTGGGGGTGCATAGCATCGGGAGTGCACCCGAATAGGCGGTGTTGGAGGGGTGATCATCCGAGCTGAAGGTCAAATCAGCCTTGGGTACCACCCAGCCCCGGGGGGTTTCACGGCGCTTGAGGACGGCGCCGATCTGGCGGGCGAACGACTTGACGTGGCGGCTCGAAGGTGGTGTCTGCGATCCGCCCAGGATGGCTGCGATGACTGGGGGTGCCGGCGCAGCAGGATGGGCGAGGAAGAGGTTGCGCAACTCCTCCCGGGAGGCCACAGAAGCCGCCGGCAGGTGGAGCAGCCACATGCGGACGCCGGTGAGGGCCATGGGCAGCCAGTTCGCCATGACCTTGTCGTCGCCTCCAGCCTTGAGGACGGCTTCTTCATATGCCAGCAAGAAGGCCAGCGGGTCGGCCGTCCCGTTGTAGCTCGGTAGCATGTCCGGCTTGAACTTATTCGGCCGCTGCACCTGTCGCAAGGCGGGGGCCAGGGTTCGGTTTCCGCGCCGGCGTCGACAACCGGAGCGGGCGGCGTGTTGGTCGCCATGAGGGCAGAGCGTGGTGCTGATGGGGAACGGGTCGACGGAAGGGAGAGCTCCGGCGCACCCCCTACCTGGCGCGCCAAATGTCGGATGTCGGGTTCCGGCAGACCCTTAAGGTTCGAACTCTGGGGTGCACACGAAGAACTCTCCCCTACCGATCTATGTCCGATCGCCTCGTGAGATCTAAGTCAAAAACGATGAACAACACAAGGGACACAAGATTTATACTGGTTCGGGCCACTGTTGTGGTGTAATACACTACTCCAGTGTGTGGTGTGGTGGATTGCCACAGGGGCCGATGATGAACAGTACAACGGACGAACAGCCTCGCGAGAGGTGTTCGTGAGCTGGTGCGATGAACTGCTTGGGTGAGTTCGATCACCTCTCTCTCTCTGGCTAGGGCTATATCTCTCTCTCTGTCTATGGTGGTGGCTAGCTCTATTTATAGAGGCCCTCGTCCTCTTCCCAAATATTGAGCGTGAAGGGCGCCAACAACGGCCATTTTGAAGGGGAACATCTAGTACAAGTTATCCTGACTAAAGTTGGTCTTCGCAGCCAAAAGCACTGGCGATGACGCCGTCTTGGGCTCCATGGTGACCTCCATCCTGCCACTCCGCTAGTCTTGATCTCGTTGCACTGAAATGGCAACCTTTGCCTGATGCCTCGGTACTCCACGTCTGTGCTTGCCACCTTTGCACCAAAGAGGAAACAAGGACACAGCACAGGCCGGGCGCCGCTTTGGTCTCGATCGTCATGGCTTGCGTCACGAGCACCTCGCGAGGTACCCTGCCTTGATCTCTCCGCCTCCTCGCGAGCCTGCCTGGCGAGGCCGCTCCTGAGGAAGTCTTGTGTCGTCCGCCCCGCGAGGCTTGGCCCCTCGCGAGGGTCTTGAGTCTTGCGCTGATGAAGATGGGCCGTACTGGGCCACCACTTGAGCCACGCCGCAGGCCGCAGGCAGGCAAGTCTGGGGACCCCCGTTCCCAGAACGCCGACAGTTCAGCACCACCAGGTTCATCAAGGGAGTTGCACTCGCTGACTTCATGGCGGAGTGGACTGACGCTCCAGGGCCCGAAGCAGGTGAGGATCGGTCTCTCTCGCCAGGGAGCGAAGCACCAGATAGGTGGGTCATGTACTTCGACGGCGCCGCTGCACGCGAAGGCGCGGGGGCCGGAGCCGTACTCATCTCGCCCACCCAGGACAAAGTCTACTACGCCATGCAGCTCTGCTTCCTGCAGGGTGAGAAGGTCTCCAACAACATTGCGGAGTACGAAGGTTTGATCGCCAGCCTCAAGGCTGCGGCGGCCTTGGGGGTGAAGCACCTCACCATCAAGGGTGACTCGCAGCTCCTCATCAACTTCTCCAACAAGGTATATGAACTGAAGTAAGAGCACATGGAGGTATACCTCATGGAGGTACGCAAAATGGAGAAGCTATTTTTGGGCCTCGAGCTGCAGCATGTTCCCCGCGGCACAAAGGAAGCCGACGATATCGCCAAGAGGGTGTCCAGGTGTCAGCCACAGGAACCCGGCGTCTTCGAGGAGCAGCTCTTCAAGCCTTCAGCGGCCCCTCGGGTTGCAGAGCCGGCACCGTCTCGAGAGGAGCTTCCCCCGCCACCAGCCTCAGGAGCCCCCGCCTACGTCCCGACCTCAGGAGCGTGCCTGCTCCTCTCGCTCGAGCCTTAGGAGGGGTGTTGGACCGAAGAATTCAAGACGTACCTGCTGCAAGGGCCCCTGCCGGAGAAGGAGGAGGACACGGAACGCGTGGCTCGGCAGCTATATCCTACTTCATCCAGGACGGTGAGCTATACCAAAAACGAACGAATGATGTTTCCTTGCGATGCATCTCCAGGAAGCCGGGATGCGAACTGCTAGCTTACATACACGGCGGAGATTGCGGGCATCACTCGTTGTCACGCACCCTGGTAGGCAAGGAGTTCCGCAATGGATTCTATTGGCCCATGACACTTAACGACGTGACCGAGCTGGTGAGATCATGCGAGGCCTGCCAGTTCCATGCCAAGCAAATACACCAGCCTACTCAGGGCCTCCGTACTATCCCACTCTGGGGGCTGGATATCCTGGGCCCGTTCCCTCGAGCGCCCGGGGGCTACCGCTACCTCTACGTCGTCGTCGACAAGTTCACCAAGTGGACAGAGGTGGAAGCCGTCCGCACCTTCCCAGACGGCTTCGTGGTCAAGTTCATCAAGGGCCTAGTGAGCCGTTTCAGAGTGCCTAACTGCATCATCACCGACAACGGCTCACAGTTCACTAGCAATCTCTTTAGAACATATTCTGCTAATCTTGGAACACAGATATGCTACGCCTCAGTGGCACACCCCAGAAGCACCGGCCAAGCTGAGTGCGCCAACGCGGAGGTCTTGAGAGGCCTCAAGACAAGGAACTTCAAGAAGAAGCTCGAGGCTTGCGGCAGGGGCTGGTACGACGAGCTCCAGTCCGTGCTTTGGTCCATCCACACCACCGCCACCAAGCCGACAGGCAAGACTCCGTTCTTTGTCATCTACGGAGCCAAAGCGGTTTTCCCTCACTAGGTCAGGCATCGCTCCACGCGGGTCCTGGCATTTGATGAGGCACGTCTGCACGCCATGCGGGCGATGGACCTCGAGCTGGGGGAGGAGCACCACCACCAAGTCTCACTCCGGGCGGCAAGGTACCAGCAGGCGCTGCGGCGGTACCACTGCCGCAGGGTCCGCTCCAGGACGCTCGAGGTGGGCGATCTTGTCCTGAGGCGGGTGCTCTCTAGGGAAGGATTGCATAAGCTCTCACCCATGTGGGAGGGACCGTTTAGGATTGCGCGCGTCTCCTGGCCTGGCGTTGTGCGCCTGGAGACGCAGGACGGGATTCCCATCTAGAACGCCTGGAACATCCAGCACCTCCGGAAGTTCTACCCATGAAGCAAGGCCCAGTGCCTGTGAAGGTCTTGGACCATGAGACTCTCACGTAATAATGAGTGGGGATGTACACGCCCCGGAGTCTCCGGAGTGCCGCCCTCGGGCCTCAGGGCCCCCCTTCCACGTCCTAGTGGCAGCATTTAGCTCCACGCTGGTGAGATGACTAGGCTATGTGCCGGACGCGGCTGTTCATTTGCTTTCTGTAGCTGGTTTGCAACCTTTTATTGAAATTTGGAGTTCTGGCGTTTCTCAATTTCTTGGTTGAGTTCCCCTCTCTTTCACTTCTTCGCTTGCTTCTTTGTCTCGCGCTAGGGAGGACGGCAGTTGCCCGATGCTCCCCCTCATGCGCCTCGTGCGTGGGCTGGGCAGGTGTGTGGGTGCGCTAGGTTAGCCTAAACCACGAACACACCTCGCCAAAGCCCTGCCACCTCAGAGCTTCTGCTCCCTTGATCTTCGCGAGGCTCCCTCGTTCGAGCTCGTGATTGCCGCTTGGGTACCACGACGTGGTGCACTAAGCCATGATTAGCCCATGCCTGAGGTCTCGCACAAGGAGAAACAAGGCATCCAACAGGTGTCCTAGCAATTTTTTGCAGCTTTGAGATGCCTCCCAACGTCAGCGGCTCCCGAGTCGGCAGCAAGGAAGCCTCATCAGATGCCAGGAGGCGCGCCCTCATGAGACAGAAACCAACCCCGAGCATGTTAAGCTAAGTTAAGTTGCCCCTCTTACATCTACGTGGAGCACGAACAACATTGGAACAATAAGAATAACATAATAGCATAAAGACCACAGTTCATTACACGCCCTAGCAGGGCCATCTACCTGTTTCCGAAATGGAGGAAGGAGGGAAAAGTCAAACAAAAGCGGCCCACATGACCGTGGAAGCTCGCGAGGCCCGGCACCGAGGGCCTCCGGGACTCAGCTCAGTCTGAGCCCCTCTCGCGCTTCACCGTCACATGGTGGAGGGACGACCCACCATCGTCCTCGAAGTGGACCCGGTGACGAGGCGACTCGTCATAGCCGCCATTGTTGGTGCTCTCGTTGGCGGAGAAGCTTTCGCCGCTGGGCGAACCGCGGCCGTCGCCCAGGCCGAGCTCGTCGTCATCACCGCTGTCTTCAGGGCAGCACCCTGCGCAGTGACCATCTTCCCCGAAAACCCTCACGAAGAGGGGTGTGGCGCCGTCATACTTGAAGTGGACGGTGCACCACCCACTCAGGTTGCACGCGCGGGCAAACGTCTGCCAGCCCCGGTCCAGGGCCACGTTGCCCGCAACGAAGGTCTCCACCGCGACCCACGAGGCCTTGCAGCAGCAATCATTGACTTGCAGCCAGAGGCCGCCAAGACCTCCAGCTGGTAGCTCGCCGACAAAGGAGCGCGGGAGCAGGAGCCAGGTGCCTGCTGGACTCTTCGACCACACAACGAACTCCGGGAGCACCTCCGCCGAATGGAAGCGCGGCCGAGGAGGCCGGGCGACCACGGCACGCCTCCCCTCGACGCAAGGGCTACTCCGCCTAGAGCGGCCCCCGCCGTGGGAGGAGGCACCACTGGGGACGACCCGGTCCTCGAAGGAGTGCGACCGCACCCCTGAGGATCCATGGCGGGGGTCGCAGCATGCTTGTAGGGGCGTCCTCCTGGTGAGCCTTCCCTTTCTCCGTGGCCGAGAACCTCTTCGTTGGCGCCATGAGTATCAGAGCAAGATATCGAGGCGAGGAGGAAGAAGAAGAAGAAGGCGGCGTGTAGAAGGAGATGAGCAATGGGGGATCCGCCCCTCTCCTCATTTATAGCCAGAAGGAGGCCAACCGCCGGCCTCCATGATCACAGGTAATGATGGTTTTCTTCTTCATGCAGCAGGGTCTCTTCAAGTCGAATGGTTGCCGAGGCAGCGTGGGGAAGCCAAGGCGCCCACGTCTCATCAATCGCCATGCGTCAATCAAGGCCGCATATGGTTGAGGCCCACGGCGCTCCGCACTTTCCCTTTGGCTTCGCCTCGAAGCCAAGTCCGAAGGCATGTTCCGGGGCCATCGCCGGTGTTACGGGGACCGGGGTGCCCAGACTTGCCTGCCTGTGGCCCAAGGCGTGGCTCCACCAACGTCCTGGTACAGCCCAGCTTCGGCAGCAGCGGCTCAAGACCCTTGCAAGGGGCCAAGCTTCGCGAGGCGGATGACACCAAGACCTCCCTAGGGGCAGTCTCGCTAGCCTGGCTCCCGAGGAGCGGAGATATCTATGCAAGGAGCACCTCGCGAGGTTCACGTGACATGAGCCATGACGACCAAGGCCAGGCGGGCGCCAGTGGGCGCAGTGTACCAGTTTACTCTTTGGAGGCCAGCGATGCCTCGGGAGGTGACCCAGAAGGCGCGGCGAGTGATATGTCCGACTGATTGTCTGTCGCCGCTGTTTACCCTGCACGAAAGAGGTTCGGGCTTGGCCCTGAAGACTGTGAGAGCATTTTGGGAGGGGAAGCCCCTCATGTAAAGATTTGTAGTAAATGCCTTGGTAATCTTAACGCTGCGTGTGAGCTTAACGGCCGGCCTGGTAGTGGGTCGGCTGGCTCATTTACCTTTTGGCCCTGGTGAGCCCCGAGCGGGGCTGCGAGGGCCATAGCGCCAGGTGTGTCTTCTGAGTGAACCCATTGATCCTGCGATAAGAACCTCCGGAGAGGGAGTGGCGATAGCCGTCCGAGCTGTCGACGCGATTGGCCTGGCCCGGCTCGCGAGGGGGGGGGGGGCAGCTGATGCTAGCTTTGGACGCAAAGCCGAAACCAGAACTCGAGAGATTGCTCGAATGAGACTAAACACCCCTTCCCCAAACGCACACAAGGCTCGAATTCAAATCCAACTTAAATTCAAATCGAAGAAACTCGTCAATAGAGAAAAAGGCAGAAAAGCAAAAGGCCTCGTCCGGCACCTAGTCTAGTCTTCGACGTCTTCTCACCGGTAGCAGAGCTAAGTGCTGCCACTGGGCGTGGGAGGGAGCCCCAAGGCCCGAGGCCGGCGCTCCTAAGACTCGAGGCGTGTACAGCCCACTCATTATTACGTGAGAGTGTCACGGGCGTGAGCTTCACGAACCTTGGGCCATCTTCACACGTACCGGCCTTGCTTCATATCGCCAGATGAGGGCCCCGCCTTGCGCCACACTCTACCACCACTGACGGCAGCCGGAGACCAAGGACGACGCCAATGGGTTAGAGCGGTTGCCAGCGGTTCCCCCGACGACCACGGGTCCTCTACCGGGGGCAGGCCCTGAGGCACCTCCCCAGCAGAGGGCCTACCTCCTGAGAACATCTTGCGCCAAGCACCGCAGGAATGAACCCGGATCTCGGCCCCTCTCCGGCAGCCCCCGATGCCCTCCTCCTGAGGGGTAAGAGGCTGCAGAGTTGGGGCAGCCAGCTGTCGCTGTGTCCTGTACCTCCTGCAGCACACGGTTAGCATAAGCTTTCTCCTGAGGAATTAATGGTACCAGATAGTTGTTGCCGCCGACGCGGTCGTGGAGGCCCTCTTGGGGTTCCTGAAAGAGCTCAGCTTGTGATGTCTCCTCGCCCGGCTTGGCCCAAGGAACGAGCCATGGTCTTCTTCCGTCGCCTCTTGATCCATCATGCGGGGCACATAAGCTTCTGGGGACGCTGCCCCGTAGGTCTCGCTGTAGTGCCCCACATGCCACGCAGTCCGGCCCGGGGCGTTGTCTTGATAGTGGTGGCGCGGTGGTCCGTCAAGGCCAAAGGCCACGACGTGTGCTCCTTCGCCGGCCGGAGATGGGGTCTCTGTGGCTTGTCGCCTGGTGCTGCCGGCCAGGTTGGCGTTGAGTAGGCCCTGGAGCCCGCTTGAGGTTGCATGGGTGCGCATGGGGCCGCTATACGGCGCGCTCTGGGCCAGAGGTGGCAGCCGGAAGCAGAAAGGAGGTGCTCTCGAGGCGGCGTCCTCCAGGAGCTCGGCCACCCGCTCCAACAGCACGTCGCGGCCGCCCTCTAGAAGCCGGCACCATAACAGCTCACGGGCCACCGTGAGCGCGGCCCTGGAGTTCGCCTGCTCCCGTCGGGTGTGTGGCGCCGTGGTCATGGCGTGGTTTGAGGCTCTGGCCGCTGACCGCACCTGCTGCGGCGTGAGGGCAGGCGGCGTCTGGCCGCGTCGCCCACGCCCCGCAGTGCCTTGCGGAGTGCGAGCTGCCTGAGGTGCAAGGTTGAGGTCGCCCTGGGCTGGCGGCACGGCATGGGCGGGCCACGCTGCCCAGTGGTCGGCGTCGGCTGCCGGGTCGCTTGACATCGAACGACGAGGCGACGAAACGTGAGGCGGCGGAGGAAGGATTCCGGCGCACCCCTACCTGGCGCGCCAAATGTCGGATTTCGGGTTCCGGCAGACCCTTGAGGTTCGAACACTGGGGTGCGCGCGGAGATCTTTCCCCTACCAGCTCACGCGTCGATGGTTAGCAAGGGATCTAAACTATGAACGATGAACAACACAAGAGACATGAGTTTTATACTGGTTTGGGCCACCATTGTGGTGTAATACCCTACTCCAGTGTGTGGTGTGGTGGATTGCCTCAGGGGCTGATGAAGAATAGTACAAAGGAAGAACAGCCTCGCGAGGGGCTGTTCTTGAGCTGGTGCGATGAACTGCTTGGGTGAGTTTGATCGCCTCTCTCTCTCTCTCTCTGCTAGGGCTCTATTCGATTGCCTCTACTCGATGCTCCGTGCTCTACCTTGTGGTGGCTAGTCCTATTTATAGAGCGAGGCCCTGGGCCTCTCCCCAAAATAATGAGCAGGAAGGGCGCCAACAATTGGCCATTTTGAAGGGGAATATCTGGTACACTTATCCTGACTAAAGTTGGTCTTCGGCTACCAAAGGCTCTGACGGTGACGCCGTCCTGGGCTCCACGATGACCTCCTTCCTGCCGCTCTTCTGGTTTTGGTCTTGTTGCACCGAAGCGGTAACCTTTGCCTGATGCCTTGGCCTGTGCTTGCCTCCTGTGCACCAAAGGGGAAATGAGGACACTGCGCGGGCTGGCGCCCGCCTGGTCTCGATCGTCATGGCTTGCGTCACGGGGCACCCTCGTGGAGAACCCTGCGTTGATCTCTCTGCCTCCTCGTGAGCCTACCTGACGAGGCTGCCCCTGAGGAAGGTTCTTGTCGTCCGCCCCGTGAGGCTTGGCCCCTCACGAGGGTCTTGAGCTTGTGCTTGATGAAGCTGGGCCGCACTAGGCCCCCACTTGAGCCACGCCGCAGGCCGCATGCAGGCAAGTCTTGGGACCCCCGTTCCCAGAACGCCGACAGGCAATGCACGGTACCGAAGAGGCTAACAATGAAGGAAGGGCGAGAGTGTGTATAATCCATGGACTCAACATTAGTCATAAAGAACTCATATACTTATTGCAAAAGTTTAATAGCCCTCGAAGCAAAGTACTACTATGCATGCCCCTAGGGGGATAGATTGGTAGGAAAAGACCATCGCTCATCCCCCACCGCCACTCATAAGGAAGACAATCAATAAATACCTCATGCTCCAACTTCGTTACATAACGGTTCACCATACGTGCATGCTATGGACTTGCAAACCTCAACACAAGTATTTCTCAATTTCACAATCACTCAACTAGCACGACTCTAATATCACCACCTTTATATCGCAAAACTATTGCAAGGAATCAAACATATCATATTCAGTGATCTACAAGTTTTATGTAGGATTTTATGACTAACCATGTGAATGACCAATTCCTGTCATCTCTCTAAATAGATATAAGTGAAGCAAGAGAGTTTAATTCTTTCTACAAAAGATATATGCCCACGCTCTAACAAATATAAGTGAAGCAAAGGAGCATTCTACAAATGGCGGTTTTCTATGTGAAGAGAAACAGGCAATCCAAACTTCAAATGATATAAGTGAAGCACATGAAGCATTCTATAAAGCCATACTAAAAAGATATAAGTGAAGTGCAAAGAGCATTCTATAAATCAACCATGGAATATCTCATACCAGCATGGTGCATAAAGGAAAAATGAAAACTAAATGCAAAAGACGCTCCAAGATTTGCACATATCGTATGAACGAAACAAATTCGAAAACATACCGATACTTGTTGAAGAAAGATGGGATGCCTTCCGGGGCATCCCCAAACTTAGACGCTTGAGTCTCTTTGAATATTTACTTGGGGGGCCTTGGGCATCCCCAAGCTTGAGCTCTTGCCTCTCCTTCTTCTCCTCACATCGAGACATCCTCGATCTTCGAACACTTCATCCACACAAAACTCAACAGAAAGCTCGGTAAGATCCGTTAGTATAACAAAGCAAATCACTACTATAAGTACTGTTGAAAACCAATTCATATTTTGTTTTTGCATTGTAGCTACCGTAATATAACCTTTCCATGGCTTAATCCATTGATATAAATCGATAGTTTCATCAAAACAAGCAAACTATGCATCAAAAACAGAATCTGTCTAAAACAGAACAGTCTGTAATAATTTGAACATTCACCATACCTTTGGTACTCCAAATATTCTACCAAAATTATGAAAAATAAAAATTTATATAGAAAGACAGTGCAAAATGTTACAGAACCGTTTGACGTTCCAGTAAAAATGTAAAATCGCGCACTACAGCCCAAAGTTTACATCCCCGCACCGCACAAGCCAACAAGCTTTGTAAACATCCTAAAGGAAAACCTTGGCACATTATTTTTATAATACAATGGAGTTGTACAAGGGGATAATTATTTTTGTTGAAAAGTTTCTGTAATCAAGATTCACAAAGTTTCCGTGAGCATGAACAAAGTTCAAGGAGCTCCCCCACTTCAACAATGCTTGTCTCTCTCATTTTCACTTTCCTTTTTGAAAAGTTTTGGGTCCCCCTCATTATTTTTTTGTTTTTAAACTATATGAAAGCACTCAACAAAAATAAATGGTTCTCTAAAACTGTCGGGTTGTCTACCTAGCAGCGCTTTCTTTAAAGCCATTAAGCTAGGCATATAGTGCTCAGGTAATGGATCCACCCGGATCCCAAGGTATATCAAAGCCAATTTTAATTAACAATGATTTGTAATTTAGTAGTGAGCACAAAGTAACATATATCATGCAACCACGAAGTCTAACTCTCTTCCTATGCATCGGCATGTCATAAAAGAACAATTCATGCACACATATTAAAGGCCAATGCATAGTATAAACAGTTTCTTGCAATTTTATCATGTTGGAAACATAGAGAGATAGACATATAATTCCTCTCTCATAATAATTGCAAGTAGGAGCAGAAAGCACATGCATATTATATCTATCAAAATCATCATGTGCAACGGTAAAAGGCAACCCATCAATATAATCCTTAATAAAGGCAAACTTCTCCGATATAGTGTAGTCGGGCGAATTCAAAAAGATAATAGGACTATCATGCGTGGGTGCAATAGCAACAATTTCATGCTTAACACAGGGAACTATAGCAAGTTCATCTCCATAAGCATAATTCATATTGGCATCTTGGCCACAAGCATAGCAAGCATCATTAAAAAGGGATATTTCAAGAGAATCAACGGGATCATAACAATCATCATAGCAATCATCCTTCGGTAAGCACGAAGGGAAATTAAATAGTGTATGAGTTGAAGAGTTACTCTCATTGTAAGGTGGGCACGGGTGATCAATCCGCTCTTCCTCCTTTTGTTCTCCGCTTTCCTCCTCATCTTTTTCATACAATGAGCTCACAGTTTCATCAATTTCTTCTTCCATAGACTCCTGCAAAATATTAGTCTCTTCTTGGACAGCTGAGACTTTCACAATAAATGCATCAATATCGGCATAGTATTCATAATTCTCATAGCAATATTTAAGGATAGCTAAATTTTCAGGTCTATAAACAGCATCATAAAGATTTTCACACTCTTTAAATACAGATTCAATTTCATAAGCACCCATAAAAGCAACAAATTCTTCTATTTGTTCCACATCATAGTAATCATATATACCTCTAGCATAAGAAGCCAAGGTTTCATTATAATTAAATTTGCATGAAAAGGGAAGGCGTGGAGACTTCATCCTAGAGCAACAAGTATAATCATATCTCAAGCATAGTTGCCTAACATACCACTTCAACATATAAATTTGATCCCATAATAGTTTCCCTTTTTGAGTCAAGCAAAAATCCCTAAAGTATTCACGTTGATCCAACGTGGCTCCCATTACCAAATTGAATGGGGTTTTCTCAGGATTATCAAAGTAGTACATAATATCTATCACATAACGAGCATAGAGGGTTTTAGGAGGTTCTCCATCTCCATGAGTAGCAAGTAAACCTAATTTTTTTGGTATTTCGTGTTCCACATCCATAACTAAAGATAGAGAACAACTAAGAACAGCAAATAAAAATTACTTAGTGATAAAGCAAACAAGCACACACGAGAATATTCACCCCACGCTATGACTCCCGGCAACGACGCCAGAAAAAGGTCTTGATAACCCACAAGTATAGGGGATAAATTGTAGCCTATTTTGATAAGTAAGAGTGTCAAACCCAACGAGGGGCTAAAGGTAGAACAAATATTCCCTCAAGTTCTATCGACCACCGATACAACTGTACGCACGCTTAACGTTCGCTTTACCTTAAACAAGTATGAAAACTAGAAGTACTTTGTAGGTGTTTTTGGATAGGTTTGCAAGAATATAAAGAGCACGTAAATAAAAAGTAGGGGCTGTTTAGATAAAGACACAACTAAATTAGTTTTAGTAAAGAGCTTTTTGTCACGAGAAAGTTATTTGTCCCTAGGCAATCAATAACTAGACCGGTAATCGTTATTGCAATTTTATATGAGGGAGAGCCATAAGCTAACATACTTTCTCTACTTGGATCATATGCACTTATGATTGGAACTCTAGCAAGCGTCATAACTACTAAAGATCATTAAGGTAAAACCCAACCATAGCATTAAAATATCAAGTCCTCTTTATTCCCATACGCAAACAACCTACTTACTCGGTATGTGCTACACACCACGCCACCCACCATAAGCAAATCATGAACATATTGCAAACCCTATAGCGGGGATCCCTCACGCTTCCGCGACACGGAGAGCACCATAGGACAACACCAGTAATAAAACATGCAACTCAAACCAATCACGATCATCAATTAACCCATAGGACAAAATGGATCTACTCAAACATCATAGGATAGCCATACATCATCGGGAAATAATATATAGCGTTGAGCACCATGTTTAAGTAGAGATTACAGCGGGTAAAAGAGGGGTTACACCGTTGCATAGAGGGGGGAAGAGTTGGTGATGATGGTGGTGAAGTTGTTGGTGAAGATTGTGGTAATGACGATGGCCCCCGGTGGCACTCCGGCGCCACCGGAAGCGAGGGGGAGAGAGCCCCCCTCCTTATTCTTCTTCCTTGACCTCCTCCCTAGGTGGGAGAAGGGTTTCCCCTCTGGTCCTTGGTCTCCATGCCGTGCGAGGGGCGAAAGCCCCTCCGAGATTGGATCTGTCCCTCTGTCTCTCTCTGTTTCTGCCCTCTGGGATTCTGCCCTTTCACCGTTTGTTATATATCCAGAGCCGTAACTCCGATTGGATTGAGACCTTTGCCCAGATTTTTCTCCGAAATTTAGCTTTATTGCGGCCAAAGAAGAGCAGCAACCTCCTTACGGGGGGCCCACGAGGGTCAGGGGCGCGCCTAGGGGGGCAGGCCTCCTCGGGCACCGTCTCGCATTGATTCTTCTTCCCATATTTCAGAAATTTTCCAAAAATATTCTCCATCCATTTTTGTTCCGTTTGTTATGGGGTTTCTGCGAAACGTAAAACATGCAACAAACAGGAACTGGCACTGGGCACTGGATCAATATGTTAGTCCCAAAAATAGTATAAAATGTGGCCAAAAGTATATGAAAGTCGTATAATATTGGCATGGAACAATCTCCATCGTATCAAGCACCCGGTTTGCTTTGTCAGCTCCCTCTTGCAGGGGGCTAGATCAAGGTACTCTAGTGTGCATAAGTTGCTCTTCGTCCTCCTTATGGCCTCGAGGAAACTGTGTCATTATTTTCAAGCACATGAGATCACCATCATCACTCGCTTCCCGTTGCAACAGATCTTACACAACCCAGATGCAACCGGAAGGATTGTGGAATGGGCGTTGGAACTGCCAAGATTTGGTCTCAGGTTTGAGAGCACTTCGACAATCCAGAGCAGGGCTTTGGCGGAGTTAATTGCGAATGGACCTCAACGTCTGATGAAGAAATTCAAGAGGCCACTCTACCCGGCAAGGAAACAACCCGCAATTGGATTATGTCGGCGTTCTGGGAACGGGGGTCCCCATACTTGCCTGCCTGCGGCCTGCGCGTGGCTCAAAGGGGGGCCCATCACGGCCCATCTTCATCAACACAAGCTCAAGACCCTCGCGAGGGGCCAAGCCTCGCGGGGCGGACGACAGGGAGCTTCCTCAAGCAGGACCTCATTAGGCTGGCCCGCGAGGTGGCGGAGAGATCAAGGCGGGGTACCTCACGAGGTGCCCATGACGCAAGCCATGACGACCAAGGGCGCCAGGCGGGCGCCAGCCCGCGCAGTGTCCTCCTTTACTCTTTGGTGCAAAGGGAGCAAGCGCAGGCGAGAGCATCAAGCAAAGGCGTCCATTTCGGTGCAACAAGACCAAGACCAGTCCAACGGCAGGAAGGAAGTCATTGTGGAGCCCAAGCCGTCGTCACCACCAGAGCCTTTGACAGGCGAGGACCAACTTTAGTCAGGATAAGTGTACCAGGTGTTCCCCTTCAAAATGGCCAATTGTTGGCGCCCTTCCCGCTCAATATTTGGGAAGAGGCCCAGGGCCTCCGCCTATCCGTAGAGCTAGCCACCATAGTAAGGGGGAATCTGAGATCTGGAATCAGAGAGAGAGAGAGAGAGAGAGAGAGAGAGAGAGAGGGACTGAACTCCTCCTAGCAGTTCATCCCCCCGGCCAAGAGCAGACCCTCGCGAGGCTGTTCTTCCTTGTATTGTTCATCACCATCAGCCCAAGAGGCAATCCACCACACCACAAACTAGAGTAGGGTATTACACCACAACAGTGGCCCGAACTAGTATAAACCCTGTGTCTCTTGTGCTGTTCCTTTCGTAGTTTAGATCCTAGCGAGGCGGCGGGGTGCAGGTAGGTAGAGGACGAGATTCCGCGCGCACCCTAGTGTTCGAACCTCAAGGGTCTGCCGGAACCCGAAATCCAACAGATTATGTACTTTGATGGGGCTTTCTCGCTACAAGGCAACGATGCCGGCATGCTGCTAGTCGCACCCACCGGAGAGCACCTCAAGTACGTAGTCCAAATGCATTTTCCCCAGGAGAGATTGACGAACAACACCATGGAGTATGAGGGGCTGCTTGCCGGTCTCAGGATCACGACAGACCTTGGGATCAGAAAGCATATCGTCCGTGGGGATTTGCAACTCATGGTGAAGCAAGTGAACAAGGATTATCAGAGCATGCTGATGGAAGCTTATGTAGATGAAGTGAGGAAGTTGGAAGAGTGTTTTGACAGTCTACAAGCAGAGCATGTTCCTCGAGCAGAGAATAGCATTGCTGACGACCTGTCGAAACGTGCTGCCCTCGAGTTACCTGTGGAACCAGGGACCTTTGTGCTCCAATTAACTCAGCCGTCCATTGAACCATCGGCAGGACAAAATAAGCGAAGGAAATCAGGCCCCGGCAAGTACTTTCCCGCTGAACTCCCAGGAGCTGCCGGCAAGGATGTTGCCGGGGATGTCAAGCTTGCCCGGGAGCAACAGGCTTCGGCAGGGCCTCGGGCCCTTGCCATAGAAACAACCGCTCCCACGGCAGAAGACACGCCTCTAGTCCTTGCCGTCGAGCCTCAGGCTCCAGCATGGGCGTGGCACACCATTCAGTTCCTCCAAACAGGGGAACTCCCTGAGGAACTGGAAGGAGAAGAGAAAGTAGCCCGTCGGTCTGCCATGCACCAGTTTGTGGACGACGTCCTGTACAGGAAAAGGCCGAACAGTGTGAAATTGAAGTGCATTCCCCGGGAGGACGGACTGGAGCTGTTGGCAGAGATACACAGGGGGGTATGTGGCTCTCACATAAGGTCAAGGGCCCTTGCCGGCAAGGCATTCCGGTAAGGTTTCTTTTGGCCCACTCCTCTCCAGGATGCAACTGCACTAGTAACCAAGTGTGAAGTGTGTCAGTTCCATTCAAAGAAACTCCATCAACCAGCTCAAGCTCTTCAGACGGTCCCTCTTTCCTGCCATTTTCAGTCTGGGGGCTCGACATACTGGGCCCCTTTCCCCGTGTTGTCGGGGGCTTTGAGTACTTGTACGTTGCGATAGAAAAGTTCACAAAGTGGCCAGAAGTGGAAGCAGTGAGAAAGGTGACAGCACAATTAGCCGTCAAATTCTTCAGAGGACTAGTTTGCCGTTTCGGTGTGCCAAACAGAGTCATCACCGACAACGGCACACAGTTCACAAGCCACACCTTCATGCAGCACGTCCAAGACCTCAGCAGCAAGATATGATTTTCTTCTGTTGCACATCCATGAAGCAACAGCCAGGCAGAAAGGGCAAATGCCGAAGTGCTGCAGGGCCTCAGGACGAGGACTTTCGACAGGCTACACAAGTGCGGAAAATGCTAGAATGACGAGTTGCCGGCGGTTCTTTGGTCAATCAGAACAATCCCAAGTCGAGCCACCGGCTAGACACCCTTCTCCCTCGTGTACGGGGCGGAAGCAGTTCTCCCCATGAAACTAACATACGAGTCACCTCGAGTGCTTGCTTACGATGAGCTTGAGCAAGAGCAGTTGCGGTAAGATGATGCTACGCTCCTTGATCAAGATCGTCTTCACGCTACTATGCGATCCGCGCGCTACCAGCAAGCCTTGCGCCCCTACCATAGGTGCAAGGTTCATGCCCGAAGCATTGAGGAAGACGACCTTGTTCTTCGGCGCGTCCAGTCGGCCAAGAATTCCAACAAGTTGACGCCAAAGTGGGAAGGCCGTTATTGGGTAATACGAGTCACCAGGCCCAGCACAGTCCGCCTGGAGACCAAAGATGGTATTCGGTGAGCAACTCCTGGAATATCGAGCATCTTCGCAAGTTTTACCCGTAAGGCGCGGTTGCCGGGCCCCCTGGAAAACCACCTTTTGTACAAGCCTTACCGGAAAGGCATGTAACCCTTTGTACAAAGCCAGGCGCAGACCCTAAGCAACAGCTGAATAAACGAAGCACTGGCGCCCTTAGAATTAGTATCCACGTTAGGTTAAGTCCCTCTCTGGTAAGGTTGATAGTGCTTAGCGGCAACTAACCCCTAGCATGGAGGTCGAGTGTGCGTGTCTTTTTGTCCCTTCCAGTCCTCTTTGGTTTGCAGGCTGCACGAGCGCTTTAGCGGAACTTTTTGAAGGAAAGGAGACGAACTGACACCCCGGCCCCGGCAAGCCAAGGCTGCCGGGGGCAGCAGATTCAAATAAGTCTTTTTCCCCAACTACATACTTCCATATTAAACTTGAACATACGAAACTTCGCTTTATCTCATGCCATCGTGATCCCCCTTTCCTGTGCCCAACATCCCCTTTGGGAAAGGATTTGGTCGTAGTTGCGGTGTAAAGGGGATGGGCGAAAGGCCTAATCCTACTCTACCCCTACCTCCACCAAAGGCGTGAGCGTAGGCATGGTATAAAACTGGAGGACGGCAAGGTCGGTTGCCGGGTGGCGTTGTCTACTTAAAAGATAGCAAGAACCCATTCCTTGGTGTGAGCCTCGCTCACGCATGAAAGAACCTGGCAAAATCTCCCTTTTTCTTCATTAATACGTTTATTCAACAAGTACAATTCATACGGAATGTAAGCATAAGCTAGGGGTTACAGAGTTCAAATTCAACAAGTGCGCGCAGGCTTAAGACCTAAAGAAAGATAAGATGCCCATAATTCCTTTCTTGTCCCTCCCCTCAGGAAGCTGACCAATATAGCAGGAGGGCAAAAGGAGCGCCTAGGCGAGGTACACGCGGCAAAAGACACCAAGAGAATGCCCCAGTAGCCTTCCAAAAGAAGGCTGGTGATGACGGTGCCGGGAGAGAAGCCAAAAGATGAGGCAGCGGGCTGACAATACGTGATGAAGGCGTTGGCACCATCATGCTCCGACTTACGACCCGCCACCCGCCTTCTTCGTCTTCTCCGGCCTTCCAGCGCTGGCCGCTAGAAGCGGTGGCCCCGAAAAGTTCAAGGAGCTAGTTGAGAGGCCACCGCCAAGAACCACCCCCTGGCAAATCGCTCTACCGGCGAGAAGACCAGGTGTAGATGATGGTGCTGTCGGCGCCGCCCGAGGACGGTGTCCGACGTTTAGTCGGACCCGTCCCCGTTGTTCTCCCCTCCGGTCTCCCCCTCGTCACTATTGCTCGAGGAGGAGCTCTTGTCGTCGGTCGAGCTCTCCGTGCAGCACCCTAGCTGGATTCCCGTGCGCCCAAAAACCTTGGCAGAGAGTAGGTCGGCCTCCGCTAGTTTAAAGTTTGCTCACATGTCTCCATTGCAACATCCCTTCATGTGAAGCCTCAACCTCGCTGGCTGATCGACCTCCAACACCCTCGCAAAGGCCTCGGGAAGGCGAAGACGGCTACGTGGCGGTTCACGCAACTGCAAGATGAACTCCAGCGTCGTGTCCCCGGCGTGACCGCTTGGCAAAGCGGCAGGAGATGGCTGCGTCGTAGGTGCTCCCCTTTCGCGCCCTCTTCTGCCTCGACCACCTCGCCGACCGCGACCCCGTCCAGCGCCTCCATCTTGGGCATCTGGCTCTTCCTTAGCCGTTGCGGCTCTCTGGCGAGAGGAAGATCTCATCGCCTCTGCACGGGGATGACCGCAGCCACGCGCTCTCGGCATGATGATGAATGGAGGATGGGAAAGAAGAGAAGACGCAAGGGGATGCCCTTCCTTCCTCCCCCAACTCCCCTTTTATAGCCAAGCAGGAAGGGCTAAGGGCTGACGCTATGCCTCCCCTGAAGGGCCCTTTCGAGTCCGGCTCATTAAAGCCATTGGCAACGAGCAGGGCCATTGACCGCCCTCCCCGTGCCAATCAAAGGCGCATGAGTATCTGCCATGGCACGCCTTCCCGTATCCCATGCGTCCGCCACCTACCCCGCGCCGTGCATGCGACGTACATGGCGAAAAAGGCGGGCGTAGTGGGAAGCGTGGAACGGAGATTACCACCCCGTGAATAAAGGCTATTCACGGGCTGCTGCAAGAACGATAGACGAGAAGGTTATAGAAGTTATTCCCCTGCCACTCGTGCCCGCGCACTGTTTGGGCCTCGCCCAGCGACGCCTCGCACCTGTGTATGGCCTAGGCCCGGGGTCTCCTGTCGGTGTACTAAAGTTTCGGCTCTTTAGCACCCCATACTTGTGCACGGGAAGTCATAGCCACCTCCGCGGCAAGGCCTGAAGGGGGCGATCAAAGATACAAGACAAGGAGGAAGCAACCGAGCCAGAAGACAGAGGACAAACTGGACACCCGGCAAGATCCTTGCCGGGGCGGCTCACAAGACCCCGGCGAGATCCTTGCCTGGACGATTTACAGATCCCTCACAAGGGCACCCTTGAGGTTGAGAGCTCTCACACCATCGACAACATTAAAGCCAAAGGCCTAGGGGCGCGCGTAGTGGCATGCAGATCTTTGTGAGGGCCAGGCGACGAAGCACCTAGCAAGATCCTTGCCGGGACGCCTGCGGGGCCCTGGCAAAATCCTTGCCAGAGACGTCCGCAAGGCCCCGGCAAGGACAGCGACAAGACCGCGACAAGACTTTGCTGCCCCGTCACCGCCCCAGCATAGTGGCCAGCTCACCAGCCTGGCAAGCACCTGCGTGGTGGCATGCATATCTTCGTTAAGACCCTGCCACCACCCCAGCGCAGCAGCTGGCCAGCCAACTTGGCACTACATGCGTAGTCGGCATGGACGCGTGTCAAGATAGGGCGAGGCGGCAACCGATGGGACGAGCTCGGCTCCCGTCCCTGATAAAGCTAGAGGGCACAATAAGCAGTGCATTTATGGCGTTTGTCCTAAGACGCCGGCAATAAACATAGGCGCTGTAGCTACTTTACACCTCCTGTGTGCCACTGTGGCAGCCCCTTGGACATATAAAAGGAGGCCTATAGTGTACTGGAGGAGGATTTGAACTTTTGAACCTCTCAGCCCAACATGCACGCAAGGAGCTAGCCAAAGCTCAAGAACACAGAATATACCATCAAGCAGGACTAGGGTTTTACGCCGCTTAGCGGCCCGAACCTGGGTAAATATCTGTCGTGTTGACCATTAGATCCACTCTTTGCACCACTCCTCCTCCATGCCGAACCGTAGAAGGGACCCAAGTGATCCCATAGGTGTCGACCTTCTCTATGCCGACAGATACCTCAGGTGACATTTCATCTAGCACAGGAGGAAGGTGCTCTCTTTGCGAGCCGTTAGTTTCATCGAACCGCACATCTACAGTTTCAACAACCTTGTTGTGAAAGGTGTTGAAGACCCTGTAGGTGTGCGAGTCCTTTCTGTAGTCAAGCGTAAAACCTTCATGTGCTTTCGGTGCAAATTTAGAATTGTGATGAGGATCTCTAATCCAGCATTTAGCACCGAAGACTTTGAAATAACTCACATTGGGTTGCTTGTTAGTGAGGAGTTCATATGAGGTCTTTTTGCAGAATTTGTGAAGATCTACCATGTTGATGATGTGGCACGCGGTATCAATAGCCTCAGGCTAGAAGTGACGAGGCGTCTTGTACTCATCAAGCTAAGTGCGGGCCATCTCAACAAGAGTCCTGTTCTTGCGCTCCACGACACCAGTCTGGGGAGGAGTATAAGGGGCAGATAACTCATGAGTAATACCAAATTCATCAAGATAGTCATCAAGACCAGTATTCTTGAACTCGGTCCCATTATAACTCCTAATGTGCTTGATCTTCACACCGAAATTCGTTGAGGCCCTTGAGGAAAATCGTTTGAGTACTTCCTGCACTTCAGTTTTGTAAGTGATGATATGCACCCATGTGTAACGAGAATAGTCATCAACAATAACTAAGCCATATAGAGATGATGCATTTGTTAGTGTGGCATAATGAGTAGGGGCAAAGAGATCCATGTGAAGCAATTCAAATGGACGAGTGGTAGTCATGATAGTCTTCGAGGGATGCTTCGATTTGGTTATCTTTCCAGCCTCACAAGCCCCACAAAGATGGTCTTTGAGGAATTTGACACCCTCGATTCCAATGATGTTCTTCTTCTTCGCGAGTGTATGCAAGTTCCTCATGCCAGCATGACCTAGTCATCGATGCCATAACCAGCCTTCTGAAGCTGTTGCAAGTAGACATGTGGCAGGTTGTAGTCCTACAGAGAAATCAACAATATACAAGTCTCCTCTCATAAAGCCTTCTAAGACTTTGGAATTGTCATATTCCATGAGCACAATGCAACGATATTTGCCAAAGATGACAACCATATCAGGATCACAAAGCATTGAGACAGACATGAGGTTGAATCCTAAGGACTCGACAAGCATGACTTTGTCCATGTGTCGATCCTTTGAGATCGCAACCCTACCTAGACCCAATACCTTGCTTTTGCCTTTGTCAGCATAGGTGATATGCTTCAGATGCGATGGAGATAAAGCAGTGTCCATCAATAGGTTCGGGTCACTAGTCATGTGATTTGTACATCCACTGTCGAGGGCCCACTCAGTAGCTTTGGATTGTTCATCCTGCAGATGAATTAGTGCAACTTATGAACTCATATACTTAATCAGTGAAGAATATGACATCAAATTCATCAGATTGAATTTCATCAAGTAGTACAACAGATATAGCAGAATAAGGACGTGAGAAATGAGTATTCATTTCTTCATGATTAGCTTGCCTCCTATCAAGCATATTCAGTTCTCCAGCAAATTCATCAGACGTTCAAGTTCGTCTGGAGACCTGACCCTGCATAAGAGATTAGTTCTTTTTCTTCACCACCCACATCTGGCGGGGTGGCGAAGAGTTCATCTTTCTACGAGCTCCATAAGAGAAATGTGGCATTGAAGCCAGTGCACTTCGTTTCACAGCAGAGGGGTTAGAATATGCATATGAGTAAGCAGAGAAATTCTTCGAGGACTTATGAACATAATGATTTGACGAATAATCCACATATTCATAGCTCTTAGGATTTCCCTGCGAAACAGAAGCATTAGCACGATAATGATCATATGAGGATTTGGATCCACATGAGGACTTTGATCCATATGAGGACTTGGATCCATATGGAGACTTTGGTCCATATGAAACATTTGATCTGGGGTTCCTATTCTTCACAGGTGGTGTCATGATGACATTCACCTGAATACTTTCAAGGCACCTTTAGCGAACCCATATTTTCTTCATAGGACGACCGTTCCTGCAGTTAGTTCCAACATATCTAGCAAATACTTCACCATTCTGATTTTTGAACAGTTTATAGTTCGAGTCAAATGGCTCATCCGAAGAATATGAAGATTCACATGTAAAGCCAAATAAAGTGGATGGATATATGGGAGGTCCTTTTGCAGCAACCCATGAGGTTTTGGGATACTGCTCAGGTTTCTAGTAGGTCCCATCAGCATTGAGTTTCCTCTCAAAGGCAATACCCTCTTTCCTAGGGTTTCTGTTGAGAATCTTCTTTTTAAGCACATCACAGAGAGCCTGATGCCCTTTGAGGCTTTTGTACATGCATATCAAATACAACTCCTTCAACCCTGCATTGTTAGTGATACTTGTGGTTTCCTCTGATGAGGAATTTGTGACCACAGAGACAGTTGAAGAATTTGCAGCAATAGAAGCATTTGAACTTTTGGGTGAAGAGTTAGCAGATTCACGTTCAATGCATTTCAAACATGGTGGAATGAATTCTTCCTGAGCGGAACTGACTTGTTGAGCAAGCAATGAATCATTTTCCTTCTGAAGATCTTCATAACTCATCCTTTGCTTCACAAGATCTTGCTTTCTTTGAAGAAATTCATAAGAGAGCTTCTCATGATCGGCTAAGGGAGTGTTATGATGACTCTGAAGGTTATCAAACTTAGACTGTAGTCGCTGAAGATTATCAATCAGAGTTTGAGTTCGATCCTTTTCCTCACCCAATAGGTCATCGCTTTTATCTAGCAGATTTTGAACCCTTTCCAAAGCCTTTTGTTGTTTAGTATCAATAGTAGCAAGCTTGGAATATCTAGGTCCGAAATCACCATCAGCATCATCATCACTAGATTTAGATGAGGAGTATTCGGGTACCTTTGCACCTTTTGCCATGAGGCATGGTGCTGAAGATGATGGTTCAGGTTTGAAAGTCATCGTTTTAAGTGATTCCTTGAACTCACCAAACCAAGGATCATGACGACTTTGATGACCTTCATAGACATCAGAGATTCGGTCCTAGATAAGCTTCGCATTGCAAAGATGCATAATGCGCCTGAATTCATCTTTGGATAGGTAGGAGCAGATGATATCTCTCGCCATAGTGTCCAGACGAGTGTACTTGCAAATATCATCAGCATGCGCCATCTTGCATAGATCGGTAAGGCCAATCCCAGTGACGGTCCACAGCTCACTGTTCATTGCCATGAGGCACTTCCTCATCATGGTCTTCCACTTGGGATAATCGTGACCATCAAAGATGGGGCATGTCACTTTCTTCATACATGTGGTCGACATAAATAAAACTCCAGGTGGTTAAACCAAAATCACACAGAACAAGGGAGTACCTTGCTCTGATACAAATTGAAAGTGCGTTATAACGACTAGAGGGGGGTGAATAGGTGATTTGTATAAATTCGTCAGTGAGGAAATTCAACTTGAGGAATTTCCTAAGTCACAGACTACAAGCAGCGGAATAAGTACGTAGGTGCATGCATAACAAAGCAGTAGCATAGTCATCGTGATGAAATGAAACATACACAGAGCACAGGTAGCGTGTAAACATCATAAGCAGGCTGAGGAAAAAGTGACTGAAGAATTATGATTGAGGATATTGAGAAAGTCTTCAGTCAAAGTCTTCAAATAGTAACGATCAAGTACATCAACACAAGAATGAGGAAATGAAAGGGTTGAGGAAATAGAACCAATAGCTTGGTGAATACGATGATTTGGTAGACCAGTTCCAACTGCTATGATAGTTGTACGTCTGGTTTGAGTGGCTAGGTATTTAAACCTGAGGACACACAGTCCTCACCGAATTCTCCTTGAGCTAAGGTCACACAGACATCGCCCAATGACTCGTGGTAAGTCTTCAGGTGACTTCCAAACCTTCACAGACTTGGTCACTCGGCGATCCACAATTCCGCTGGGATGCTCTAGACCATGAGCCTAACCATCTGGAGGATGCACAGTCCTGAAAGGTAACAAGTGTCGGTTCCACACAGGAACAATCTCTTTAGTGATGATCAATCACTTTGGGTTTGTAGGTGTTTGGGTTTGGCTTTTTCCTCACTGATGATTTTCGCTCAAAGTGCTCGGAGGATGGGATGCTCTGAATGAGAAGTGTCAGTTTCTCTCGGAGCATCCAACCAGCTAGTGGTTGTAGGGGGCGGCTATTTATAGCCGGGGAGCATCCCGACATGATAAGACATAAATGCCCTTCAATGATATGACTGTTAGGTGGGTAGGATATTTTGGGACAGCTGGCGCGTAGCGCAGCAACAGTTGGAAATTTGAGCTCTCAAATTTCTCAAGGCTATCATATTCCTCACTTGTAGGAAATCCGCACTGGCGAATTCCTAATTCCTCAGTCAGAACAAATTCCTCAGAGACTAGAAAAACTTCGTCTCTGTCACTGAAGAAATTGACTGAACTATATGAGATTTCCAATGGCTTCACTCAAAAGGATTGGGTAGGTGTAGGATTTGAGATGAGCATCATTTGGAAACTTTTGCTTAGTTTTACCTCGACTCCCTTTAATAGTATGGTGTTTCCTATGACTTAAGAAAGAGAAATTAAAACTATGAAGACAAAGCCTTCACGCTTCATAATCCTCGCATCAATATCGAAGTCTTCAAGCTCACACCAAGTCCTTACTTTCAAAGTCTTCAAGAAAACGAAATTCTTCAGCTGAAGACATTCATTTTTAGGGGTCGACTTTCATTCTAAATATCAAACTCCTCATAGACTTATAGAACCTGTGTACACTCATAAACACATTAGTCCCTTAACCTATAAGTCTTCAATACACCAAAATCACTAAGGGGCACTAGATGCACTTACAAAATCACCAATTTTGGTACTGTTGTGAACTCATTTTTTATTTATATTGGTGTAATATCTATTGTATTCCAAATTTTCCATGGTTCATTCCCCGCGATACTACCCATAGATTCATCAAAATAAGCAAACAACACATAGAAAAAAGAATATATCAAAAACATAATAGTTTGTAGTAATCTGTAACTCCTGAATACTTCCGTATCGCCAAAAATTCTAAACAATTAGGACAATCTGAGAAATTTGTTTATTAATATTCTGCAAAAAGAATCAGTATTTTATCATGCTTCTCTTTAAAATGAGAATTGTTTTCCTAAGCGCAAAAGTTTTTGTTTTTCAGCAAGATCAAATCAACTATCACCGTAAGCCATCCCAAAGGTCTTACTTGGCACAAACACTAATTAAAACACAAAACCACATCTAACCAGAGGCTAGATGAATTATTTATTGAAAAACAGAACCAAAAAGCAAAGAAAGACAAATAAAATTGGGTTGCCTCCCAATAAGCGCTATTTTTTAACGCCCTTAGCTAGGCATAAAAACACAAATAGATCTAGGTATTGTCATCTTTGGTATGCAATTCTTTTCTCATCAAATCCTCCAAAACTCATCTTAGTAAATCTATCATTTCCTTTATTTCCCTCCTAGTAGATGAACGCAAATCATGTAAAGGACTGTGATTGGTAATTTTAACATTCATAAACCATAGTCGGCATCATCACCATATATATCATCATATAAAACACGAATCTCATTTCTAACGGGTTCCTTCATCATCTTATTCAATCAATCCCTATTAAATCCTACATAAATTCCCCTTGTAATTCAATCAAACTCCTCATGAGCCTCAAGGTAGAAAGCTTGAGAGATTTCTGAATAAGGAACTATCCTCCTAATATTTTCACTATAAGATTGATAATCCCTAGATTCCAAACTACGCATAGTTTCTTTATCATGGAGTATATCTTCAATGGAGGGTGTTCATCATCTTTTTTATAGAAAGCAAAAATATCCATAGCTTCTTGTATTATAAAATCAAATTCACGCATAAGGATACCGGTGGCTATCTTTTTAGCTATTGGATATTAATATTGGGAAGTTCATAAAACACCTTTCGTAAAGTAGTATGAATACGCACAAATTTTCTTTCTAATTTCTCAATGAGCATAACAATGTCATCCGCATAACAGTTTGTATCAAGAAGAATAGATCTCTTATTAATAGGCATAGATCCCGTAAAATCCAAAAATTCTTGAATAATACTCTTTCAAATAATATTACCTTCTCCTACACGATTTTTTTGTTTTGTAATTAGGAGGAGTTTCAGTTTCATGATCCAAAGAACAAGATCCAAGTTTTTCCTCAAGATTTTCAATGATAACCTCCCCAGATTCAGACATGATAGCAACAAACCAATCTAACAAACGGGTGAACAAAAGCCAACAAAGAAGACGAATGGAAGTGGGGCGAAGAAAAAGGCAAATCTTTTCGAAAATCGTTTTAGAAGTGGGGGAGAGGAAAATGAGAGGCAAATGGGGAATAATGTAATGCAAGAGGTGAAAGTTTATGATGGGTACATGGTATGTCTTGACTTGGCGTAGATCTCCCCGGCAACGGCGCCAGAAATTATTCCTGCTACTTCTTGAGCTTGCGTTGGTTTTTCCATTGAAGAGGAAAGGGTGATGCAGCAAAGTAGAGATAAGTATTTCCCTCAGTTACAGAACCAAGGTATCTATCTAGTAGGAGACAACGCACAAATCACCAATACTTGCACAAATAATCAAACAACTTGCACCCCACGCGATAAAGGGATTATCAATACCTTCACGTTCACTTGCAAAAGTGAGATCTAATAGAGATAGATGAAACTAAACAAAAGATCAAGTAAATATTTTTGGGTTTTTTGGGTTTATAGAATGCAAAAAAGTAGATCAGAAACTAATATGATGGAAAATAGACCCGGGGGCCATAAGTTTCACTAGATGCTTCTCTCAAGATAGCAAATAATACGGTGGGTGAACAAATTACTGTCGAGCAATTGATAGAAATCCGCAAAGTTATGACGATATCTAAGGCAATGATTATGAAATATAGGCATCACGTCTGTGTCAAGTAGACCGAAACGATTATGCATCTACTACTATTACTCCACACATCGACTGACTCCTGCCTGCATCTAGAGTGTTAAATTCATGAAGAACAGAGTAACGCGTTATGTAAGATGACATGATGTAGTGGAATAAACTCAAGCAATATAATGTAAACCCCATCTTTTTATCCTCTATGGCAAGAATACAATACGTCCCTTGCTGCCCCTACTGTTACTGGGGAAGGACACCGCAAGATTGAACCCAAAGCTAAGCTCTTCTCCCATTGCAAAAAAACCAATCTAGTTGGCCAAACCAAATCGACAATTCAAAGAGAATTACAAAGATATCAAATCATGCATAAAACAACAATTCGGAGAAGATTCAAATAATATTCATAGATAAGCTGATCATAAATCCACAATTCATCGGATCTCGACAAACACACCGCAAAAGAAGATTACATCGGATAGATCTCCAAGAACATCGAGGAGAACATGGTATTGAGAATGAAAGATAGAGAAGAAGCCATCTAGCTACTAGCTATGGACCCTTAGGTCAGAGGTAAACTACTCACGCTTCATTGGAAGGGCAATAGTGTTGTTGTAGAAGCCCTCCATGATCGAATCCCCCTCCAGTAGGATGCCGAAAAGGGCCCCAAGATGGGATCCCATGGATACAAAAGGTTGCGGCGGAGGAAAAGTGTTTTCGTGGATGCTTTTGGTTGTTTGGGAGTATATGTGAATATATAGGACGAAGAATTAGGTCAGGGGAGTCACGAGGGGCCCACAAGGCAGGGCGTGCCCTACCCCCTGGGTGCACCCTCCCCCCTTGTGGCCGCCTCGTGGCTCTTCTGACTTGATCTCCAAGTCTCATGGGTGTCTTCTGGTCCAAGAAAAATCATCACAAATGTTTTATTCTGTTTGGACTCTGTTTGGTATTCCTTTTCTGCGAAACTCAAAAACAAGGAAAAAACAGAAACTAGCACTGGGCTCTAGGTTAATAGGTTAGTCCCAAGAATAATATAAAATAGCATATTAATGCATATAAAACATCCAAAACATATAAAATAATAGCATGTAACAATTAAAAATTATAGATACGTTGGAGATGTATCAGTGTATGTCGGGCGTGTTGGCTCAGCAGCCTTGTCGTCGAACTGGGGCAATAGCCTTCGCTTGGGATAACTCCTCGTTAGCTGATCACGGCCGTACCCCTCTTCGGCATCTAGGATTTTAGTCCGTCGGCTGTTGAGGGTGTTCTGTTCAGCCTTGATTTTGTGGTTTTGCTTCTTTAGGCTGCGGGCGGTGGCTAAAAGCCTTCGCTTGAACCATTCTTGCTCCAGAGGGTCTCCGGAGACGATAAAATCGTCCTGCCCGAGACTGGCCTCTTCTTCAAAGAGTGGGAGGTAGTTGTTATCCTTGGAGTCTTTGTGGCTTTCCGGATTGAGTGGGTCCTTCTGCCCTGTGTTGTCATCCTGATGATGCTCGTTGGCTGCGTCTCCAGCTGGGTCATTCGTATTATTGACGGTGTAGTTCTCTGCTGAGTCTATGTTGCTTGCGTGGCTTCGACGTGGTTTTTATTGACGATGCTCTTTCCGTTGTTTGGGAGCCTCATCTCTAGGCTTGCCTCAGTACCGCTCAAGAGTGATGTTGTCGTCCTTTGGGGTGTCCACCATGTAAATGTCGTAGGTGGATGTGGCCAACCAGCGGAGTCTGGGGGATGAATCCCAGGCAGGCAACAGAACCGGGATCCTTTTCAAAAACATCGGGGCCAGCAACGCCCCTCAATCCGCCTCTCACTTGGCCGGGTTGCTCAACCCGGCCAAGTCCCTCGGCCCGGCCAAACTCCTCAATCCGGCCCCAACAGCTGGCACAAGATCACCAAACCCGGCACGGCCAAGACTTCTCCAACAAGCCAACTCTCCCTTGGCGTGTTCCTCAACCCGGCCACGGGTCAGCTCTCGTCCCATCCCGGCCGTACGATGGGACGAGTCTCCATTCAGGGATGAGCGAGGCAACAGTGCCCCACCAACTCCTCTGGTCAGCCGAAGCATGGCGACAGTACCCCACCTACCCTGCTGACCAGGGCCGACGTGGCTAGAGTGCACCCATCGTCACTGCTGACGCCAGTAGGCGGCGACCTGATGGTGCACCACTATAGCGGACTCGACTTGGCCACTCCCTAATGATCGACAAGATGACGAACAGTGCCCCCTGGCGCACGGGACCCACGCACGGAGAACTTGGCGAGCCCTGACACCTGGCGGGTCCCAGCACCGACTTCCCGGACAATGCCAACCCGGCCCCATGGCCTTGTAACATTACCATTGTAACCCTGGGGGGTTGACCTATAAAACCCCCCCAGGAGCCCTCATGCATACAGCCACGAGAACCATCGCATACACAACACTCCCCACCAGACTAGCGACACACACACAAGGAGGGGGGAGCAGCCTAAGCATTGGCATGTCTTCCTTCTTCTTTCATACAGCTCGAGGAGCAACTCTGTACTGATACGTATAAACCAAATTCGGCAAGACTAGGGGTGTTATCTCTCTGGAGAGCCCCGAACCTGGGTATGTCTTGCATCCCACGCTCGCTCATACCAACCTCGCCTCCGGAGCCCACCGATGCCCTCGAGCCTCCTCCTCTCTTTATCCATCCGTTGGCATCTGCCGTGCGCCCATCACGACAGTTGGCGCCCACCATGGGGCAGCTCGAGGTCCCGGCCGGAGACATGTTCCAGGCGGGGCTCCTCTCCGACTCAGATGAGCCCGTCACGCCGGCGGACGATGTCATCGGCGTGCTCGTCGCCTCCTTCGCGGCGCTGCGCATCTCCAATGCGCCCGCGACCGATGAGTACACCAGCGAGGTACTTGACATCTCGGACTCCCCCATTTCCCTCGGCGGCGGCGCTCCCGCCGGGGCGACGGATCGCTGCGTGGAGGTGTTCATCACCGACACCGGCGCTTCTTCTTCGTCTAGCAAGGCAAAGAAAGCTGTCGAAGCCAGGACCGCAGCGGGTCACGCCAGCTCGCCCAACCCATTGCGCTCCACGATGCAGAGCCTTTGCGTTCACATCGCCACCGATGACGACGCCTCCAATGTTGCCGAGACCCGGGCTCGGCCCGAGGAGGACCGACGGCGCCTCCCGGACCTGTCCGAGAAGCTTGCTGCCACGTAGCGCCGCCTGGACTCCGCTTAGCTGGAGCGCAACGCCGCCTACGGCTTCACGCCTGCCGCAGCTGAGCCAAGCTGGGTCGCCAACGTGCGGGCCCAGGGCGGCGCGATCGGCCGCGCCTTCGGCGCAATCCCTCCCGTCTATGAGACCCCCGTGAAGAATATGCGTGCCGCACAGACGGCCGCAATCGTCCTGGATCAGCTCGCCGGCGAGGAGCTGAAGGACTGCCTGAAGCGGGGAACGACCTCCTCGACGTGGCCAACGCGCAGTTGGACCGCCTCAACGAGCTCGCCAAGTCGGTGGGTTCCGGCTCGATCCACACCGACGGTCCTGTGGACTAGCAGAACACGGCGTCTTCGCCACCCGGCGAAGCACACTCCGGCCGCACCCGGACCCGGTGCAACTGCGCCCCGACGACTGCCGGCGGCTTGTGCGACGAGCTGGCCTGGAAGACCGGCGCTGACGCGATCCTCCCCTGCAACCGGGCCGACGTCTAGCCTCAGTCGACCCAGCCCCCCGCGGCGCGGTCGCCGGTCGGCCGGGCCCACGCGCCATCATAGACACCGACGCTCACCACCGCTTCGACCAACTCGCCCTCTCCCTGGAGCTGGAGGAGAACAACGCTGTCGGGCCGGCGTGCTTCGACCCGCGCATCCGGGATAAGCCCTTCCACAAAGGGTTCATGCTCCCCCGCGACACCCCAAATACAACGGCACCGTCAAGCCGAAGGATTGGCTCGTCAACTACACCACCGCCATCAGAGTCGCGGGCAGCAACCGCCGTATTGCCGTGTGCTACGCACCGCTCATGCTCCAGGGCTCGGCCCACACGTGGTTGAACAGGCTGCCAGCGGGCAACATCAACGCGTGGGTCGACTTTGAGCCGGCCTTCGAACGCAACTTCACCGGCACCTACAAGCGACCCGGCCGCCCTAACCAGCTCGCCATGTGCGCGCATGGGCCTACGGAGACCAGTCGTGAGTACCTCACACGCTGTACCGAACTCCGGAACAGCTGCGAGGGCGTCCACGAAGTCTAGGCCATCCAATACTTCATCAGCGGCTGTCGAGATGGCACCCTCCTCAAGCACAAGCTCTTGCACTCCGAGCCGGCCACCATGGCCACGCTCATGGTGACGGCGGACAAGTATGCCAACGCCGACTCCGCCATGAAGATCCAGGTTGCGCTAGACGAAGCCGGCAAGGCGAAGCCGGTTCCCCTTCCCAAGCTAACCGAGAAGGCAGCCGGCAAGAAAACAACCAACGGAATAGCAAGCGCAAGGCCGACCCGCCGGCTCAGCGCTATGACAATCGGCTCATCGCGGCCGCCGAACAGGCGCCCGGGGCAGAGCCGGCAGCCAAACGCTGGCAAACCGGTAAGACGGTGTGGCAACCCGCCATGAGCTTCGTGGAAATGCTCGACGCTTCCTGCAAGCACCACAGCGGTGCGAGGCCGTCCACGCACACGCTACAGCAGTGTGCCATCACCAAGAAAATCATGCGGGGTGACATCCCGCCTCCTCTGGCTCCGGCTCCGGGAGCGGGGCTGCCGCCTCCACATCCTCCTCCTCCGCCCCCAGCAGGCGGCGTGATGCGCGACAACATCTACCCCGAACAGAACGTGACCTACGTCATCTTCACTAGCCTCGGTGATGACAAGCGTAGCGAGCGCCTGCTCCGGCAGGAGGTGAACACAGTCGTCCCGGCCAAGTCGGAGCACATGCATTGGTAGGAGCGCCCGGTCACCTGGAGCCGGGAAGACCTCCTGGCTGTCATGCCGAATCCTGGTGGCTATGCCCTCATCCTCAACCCTACCATTGTCGCAACTCGACGCACATGCAATTTCTCCCGGGTCCTCATTGACGGTGGTAGCAGCATCAACATCCTCTACCGCGACACCACGACCAAGCTCGGCCTTGAAGCCAAGGACTTGGAGCCGACCTGGACGATCTTCCACGGCATCATTCCCGGCCTCTCATGCTCCCCGATTAGCTGGATCCGGCTCGTCATCCTGTTCGGCACCAGCGACCACTTCCGGCGCGAGCCACTCTGGTTCGAGGTGGTGGATCGTCCAGTGTGTATCATGCACTGCTGGGCCGGCCCGCACTCGCCAAGTTCATGGTGGTCCCCCACTACGCTTATCTGAAGATGAAGCTGCCGTGTCCGAAGGGCCTCATCACTGTCATCGGTGATGTCGGTGTACAAAGGAAGGGGCGCACCTTTGTACCCCTTTACCTATGCACTGGCAGTCGGAGCCGCGCCCGCGTCACACCAAGCAGAACAGGGGAGGTGAACCAAGGCAAAACCGAGGCACAAGACAGCGAGAGCAACGCCAAGACCAATTGCCCAAAGAAGCAGAGGGGTGGAGTAGTTTCCCTTGGCAAGACCCTTGCCGGGGACTGCCTCAGCAGCCCCGGCAAGACTCTTGCTGGGGCAGCACGCCCAAACACCAACAGGGCAAGCCACCCTTGAGCCCACGTCCCCAACACCATCAGCCACGTGGGGCCAGGGCTCGAGAGGCACCTCCGTGGTGGCATGCAGATCTTTGTGAAGACATATTCAAGATCAGATGAGGATCAGAAGACAACGACCCTCTACAAGATCCTTGCCGAGGAGAGCCACGAGACCCCCCCCCCCCGACAAGATTCTTGCCGGGGACGACAGCGCGGCACGGCAAGACACTTGCCGCCCCTGCAGAAGGCTCTCGCCGAAGATGCCAGCAGGACCACTGCCAGGCCCGCACCAGCCAAGTCTCCACCGCCATTCGCATGCAGCTCTCAGCCCAAACCAGCTAGGCAGGCACCTGCATGGCAACATGCAGCATCCAGGCCAACTCAGCAGGCGCCTGCGTGGCGGCATGCAGATCTTCGTGAAGGCCCTACCACCGCACCACCTCAGCTGCCTGCCAGCCTACATGGCTACGCACGCATCGCTGGCCAGGGCGCGTGTCGAAGCGAGGAGGAGCGGCGACGGACGGGACGGGCCTCACCCCCGTCCCCGATAAAGCTAGGGGACACCTCAGCGGCACATTAAATGCAACTTGTCCTATAATGCGAGCGATAAGCTCAGAATACTGTATGCCTTTCCACCTCCTGTATGCCACTATGGCAGCCCCTTTCTCCTATAAAAGGAGGCCCATGGCATACTGGGAAAGGATTCGGCACTTTTGAACCACGAACTCACCATAGCTAGTTCGAGAGCTCAAGAACTCTTGGAAATACACCCACCAAAGCAGGACTAGGGTTTTACGAATCCTCGCGGCCCGAACCTGGGTAAGCGATCCTTGTGCTGACTACTGATCCTGCTCTTCTCGCAACCCTGTGCTTCGGCAACCGTAGGAGGGATTCTTGTGATCCCATAGGTGTCGTTCCACACCGACATCTTTGGCGCGCCACGTAGGGGCGCGCAATTGTGAGAATCTGGTCTAGTAGCTAGCCTAGCATTTCTTTATCGCTATGGCTCCCAAGAAGAAGATGGCCATGGCGATCGGCTCGTCGGGGGCCGAACGGCCCGTACCACTACGGGCGAGCAGCGGTCCGGTCGTGGACAAGACCGGGTCATGATGCAAGCACCAAGACATCACCACAGCAGTCGAGCACTGGCGGCGGCATCGTTTGCATGCCAGACGACCTGCCGCACATCGCCAGATCCAAAGACGGAGCTGGGCCCCTGCAGGCGGTGCGGGGCCCTCCAGGGGTGTCGTTGTGCCACCTCCGGGCGGCGCAGCGACCTCCAAGACACCCACGCCGGCGACCACTGCGCGCTCTTCCCATGGTGTGCGCGACGAACAGCGTCGCCACGCTGGCGACCCTGGGCACCGCCATGGGAAGAGCCATGTGCGTCATCCGCGGGATGAAGGAGTTTAGCATGCCCGCCGAAGTGCTGGCGAAAATGGCGCGCAGCCGCTTGGCCGTGGTGGAGCTCCTTCTAATATGGTTAGAAGTCGAAGCACGCCATGGTCCACGCAGCTATCGCCGCCACCCACGCCAGCGGAAGCTTTGGCGCGCGCGCAGCTGCTCCTCGACTTCCCTCCTGCTGCACAGAAGCTCGACGAGTGGAGGGCCACCATCCGGAGCCTTGTCGCCGTCGCCAACAAAAATGATCCACGACCGGCGCGGCCCTCAGGGCGGCGCTCCACCGAGCCACCACATGCTGGCGCTGGGAGGTCTGGGGGAGCTGCAGCCATGGTGCACTCTCGTCCTCCTCGCCAGCCGCCGCGGCCGTCTACCCGTCGTGACGACACTTCAGATAACATCTCTATAGCGTCGTCTGACCCGGGGACCCACTGCGACCAGCGCCAAGTTCTTCGAGAACGAGCTCACGAAGATGCTTGGACCACTATTGAGCGCCGGCGTGATACACGCCACTAGTCGGACAAGCGGGCGGGACCCACTATGGACCATCCAGCACCGCGGGGCGCCAGCGGCCTACCTTACGAGGTGGGCTGCCCGACCTTTACCCGTGAGCTGCGGCAGTTCCAGTGGCCGTGCCACCGCATGTTCAAGCCCGGCGTTGGCGAGAAGTACACTCGCAATACCCATCCGTCCGAGTTCCTCAGCATCTACACCATCGCGATGCAGGCGGCCGGAGCTTGCGACGACAAGGTGCTAGCCAATTATTTCCCACCGGCACTGAAGCCCAATGTTATGTCTTGGTTGATGCACTTGCCGGCGGATTCCATTTCTTCTAGGTCAGATATGTGCCATGAGTTCATTGGCGCTTTCACAGGAGGCCACCAAGCTCATGGCCAGGCCAGTGACCTGCATATCATTCCCTAGAAGGAAGGGGTAACCCTGTGCAAGTACATCTAGAGGTTCAGCCGGGTGCAGTACAACATCCCTGACATTTATCCCGCTGCTGTGATCAGCGCGTTCCACCAGAATGTGCGCAATCGCAAGATGCATGAAGAGCTGGCGATGACCAAGGTTAAGGATGTGGCCGAGCTCTACGTTCTGGCCGATAAGTGCGCCTGTGCTGAAGAGGGAAGGAAGTACCCCGACGAAGACGCCGATGTGGAAACCGACTCTACCGACAAAGATCCCGCCATCCCGACGAAGAAAGGCCGGCATCGCAACAGGAAACACAAGGGCAAGGCCGTACTTGCCGTTGAGGGGTCTGACGACACCGGCACTGCCAAGAAGGTCAAGGAAGAAGGCCCCGACAAGGAGATTGCCGGGTGCGCTGCCTGCCAAGCCTTAGCAGCTGCCAATAAGCCAGCGGGCTCCGGCAAGCAGTACTGCAAGATCCACCGCACCAAGGGCCACGACCTACAGAACTGCCGGCAAGTCGAGCTGCTTGCTGAAAAGCAAAAGGCCGAGTATGACAGGCGGGACAAGGAGAAAGGTCAGGACGGTGCCGAGGGATCCGGCAAGAAGTGTGGCAGCCAAGGAAGCCGCCCTGGCAAGGACAACCAGCAAGCGAGGCCCGCCCGGGGCCGTGACAAGAAACAAGAAGACGATGATCACGACCAGGACGATGAGTCCGGTGAGCAAGAGTTCCAGAAGGCTACGGAGGCCATGTGCATTAATGGTGGCACCTCGCAGCATACTTCTCACGGCCAGCTCAAGTAGTGGGCGCGTGAGATTACAGCGGCGGAGCCGTTGTTCGACGCTCAGAAGCCGCTAAAGTGGTCCAACACGCCCCTCATCTTTGACGCCGAGGACCACCCTGACCGCACGACCGCGGTCAGGTGTTTGCCATTGTTGGTCTCACCAACGATACGCAACCTCAAGGTGAACAAGATGTTGGTTGACGGCGAGGCCGGCCTGAACTTGATCTCGCCCGACGTGATCAAAAGGCTGCAAATTCCTAATGAAGACCTTGAGGAAACGGGAACATTTCAAGGGGTCAATCCGGGGAGGAGCCAGCCAAATGGAAAGGTCACACTGCCCGTGACATTTGGAGGAGAGTTGAACTACGGGATGGAGAGGATCATCTTCGACGTGGCCGAGATCCCCTTTCCCTACAACGGGATCCTCGGCTGCCCGACACTAGCCAAGTTCATGGCGGCATCAGACTATGCCTACAACATGCTAAAGATGCCTGGGCTGTTGATCATCATCTCCGTCCCCTCCGACAAGAAGGACGCGCTGATTTGCGTCGACCAACTCTACCAGGAAGCAATTGCAGCAGCTGCCGTCAAGGCACCTGCTCCTGCCGCTGAAGGCCCGAGAGGGAAGAAGAAGCCCAGCAAGACCTCTCGCATCCACTCCGGCAAGCGCACCTCCTCGGAGTGTTGTGCTACCATCGAGGACGTGCTAGAGAGCTCTACCGGCAAGAGCAAGAAATCCAGAGCTGAGCCGCCGTAGACCAAGAAGGTGTCCATCAGGGAGGATGGCACGGGAGGGGCCTTCACCATAGGCTCCACCCTCGACAGCAAGTAGGAAGGCGCGCTCGTCACCTTCCTGCGGGCGAATGTTGACGTGTTTGCGTCGCAAGCATCCGACATCCCCGGTGTTCCAAGGGAGGTGATTGAGCACCACCTAGCTGTCTGTCCTCATGCGCGGCCCGTCTAGCAGAAGGTCAAAAGCAGGCACTGGAGAGGCAGGAGTTCATCACAGAGGAGATCAGGAAGTTGGAAGCGGCAGGTTTGGTGAGAGGAGTGCTTCATCCGACGTGGTTGGCCAATCCGGTAGTGGCGTGCAAGGCAAATGGGAAGTGGAGGCTGCGTATTGACTACACAGATATCAATAAAGCTTGTCCCAAGGACCCCTTACCGTTGCGGCGCATCGACCAGATTGTCGACTCTACGGCCGGGTGTGATCTGTTGTCATTCCTCGACGCCTACTCGGGCTACCACCAAATCTTCATGAGAAGAGAAAATGAAGAGAAGACATCATTCATCACCCCATGTGGTACGTATTGCTTTTTACAGATGCCTTTCGGGTTCAAGAGTGCTGGCTTGACGTTTGCAAAAGCAGTCCAAATCAGTTTTGATCCCCAGCTCCATAGATATATGGAAGCAGACATGGATGACATAGTGGTCAAAACCAAAGACGGGGCAACTCTTGTGCAAGATCTGGAAGAGACATTTGCCAACCTGCGCAAGATCAACCTCAAGCTGAACCCTGAGAAGTGTGTCTTCGGCATCCCGTCCGGCAAGCTTCTTGGGTTCTTTGTGTCGCAACAAGGGATCGAGGCAAACCCAGACAAAATCAAGGCTATTGAGAAGATTGAGGCGCCCAAGCTGATCAAGGATGTGCGTCGACTCACTGGTTGCATCGCCGCCATGAGCCGATTCATCTCCAAGTCCGCCGAGTGCGCCCTTCCTTTCTTCAAAATCTTGAAGAAGGCAGGCCCAATGGAGTGGACCCCAGAAGCCGAGGCAGCATTGCAGGATCTGAAGAAATACCTTTCCTCCACGCCAATACTGGTTGCGCCTAAACCACAAGAGCCGTTGCTGCTGTATCTGGCGGCGACGAATCAAGTGGCCAGCGCCGCACTGGTGGCACAGAGGGAGGTTGAAGAGGAGGCAGTGACGGCGTCAGAACCAGCGGATGGCAAGCCAAAGATTCCCCCAGCAGGCCCTGGTGCCGGCAAGGCGAGGCCCCCGGCAGAGTCTGATGCCACCAAGGCAGTGCCCGCGTAGTCGAGTGAGGTGGTGCAGAAGAAGAAGATGATGTAGCACCCGGTTTACTTTGTCAGCTCCCTCTTGCAGGGAGCTAGGTCGAGGTACTCCGGTGTGCAGAAATTGCTCTTCGGCCTCCTTATGGCCTCGACGAAGCTGCGTCATTACTTCCAAGCCCACGAGATCACTGTCGTCACCCGCCTCCCGTTGCAACGGATACTGCATAACCCAGATGCAACTGGAAGGATTGCGGAATGGGCCTTGGAGTTATCAAGTTTCGATTTGAAGTTTGAAAGTACCTCGACAATCCAGAGTAGAGTCTTGGCGGAGTTCGTCGCAGAATGGACCTCAACGCCTGACGAAGAAATCCAGGAGACCACTCTCCCCGGCAAGGAGGTAGACCGCGACTGGATCATGTACTTTGATGGGGCTTTCTCGCTGCAAGGCGCCGGTGCTGGTGTGCTGCTCGTCGCACCCACCGGAGAGCACCTCAAGTACGTGATCCAGATGCACTTTCCCAGGGAGATGTGCACCAACAACACTACTGAGTACGAGGGATTGCTCTCCGGTCTCAGGATCGTGGTAGACCTCGGGGTTAAGAAGCTCATCGTCAGGGGTGACTCGCAGCTTGTTGTTAGGCAGGTCAACAAGGATTACTAGAGACCATTAATGGAGGCTTACTTAGATGAGGTGAGGAAGATGGAGGAACGCTTTGATGGTATCCAAGCGGAGCACGTCCCCTGAATGGAGAATCACATTGCCGATTACCTGTCGAAGCGTGCTGCATTCGAGCTACCTATGGAACAGGTACCTTTTCGCTCCGGTTAACTCAACCATCCATCGAACCATCAACAGGGCAAAACAAGCGGAGGAAGTCAGGTCCGGGCAAGTACTTTCCTATCGAGGCCCCACAGGGGCTGCCAAAAAGTCTTTGCCGGGCCGAGCACAAAGGGCAATCGCTCCAGCGGGCGTCAAGCCCTGGCCATGGAGACAGCCGCGCCCATGGCTGAAGAAATGCCTTTGGTCCTTGCCGTCGAGCCCCAGGCTCCGGCATGGGCACAGCATACTGTTCGATTCTTCCAAACAGGGGAACTTCCTGAGGAGCAGGAGGAAGCGGAAAAAGTAGCCCGCCGGTCTGCCCTGTACCAGTTCGTCGACAACGTCCTATACAGGAGAAGGCCGAACGGTGTGAAATTGAACTGGATCCCCCGGGAGGAAGAACTGGAGCTGTTAGCAGAGATACATGGAGGCATATGTGGCTCCCACATAGGGTCGAGGGCCCTTGCCGGAAAGCCCTTCCGGCAAGGTTTCTTCTGGCCCACCACCCTCCAGGATGCGACGGCACTAGTAACCAAGTGTGAAGCGGGTCAGTTCCATTCAAAGAAGCTTCATCATCCAGCTCAAACCCTTCAAACAATCCCTCTCTCCTGGCCATTCTCGGTCTGTGGGCTCGATATCTTTGGGCCCTTTCCCCAGCTGTCGGGGCTTTGAGTACTTATGCGTTGCAATCGACAAGTTCAGAAAGTGGTCGGAGGTGGAAGCAGTGAGAAAGGTGACTGCTCAGTTAGCTGTCAAGTTCTTCAAGGGACTGGCCTGCCGTTTTGGTGTGCCAAACATAATCATCACTGACAACGGCACGCAGTTCACAAGCCACACCTTCATGCAATACATTCAAGACCTCGGCAGCAAGGTCTGTTTTGCTTCCGTGGAACACCCACGGAGCAACGGCCAAGCGGAGATGGCAAATGCTGAAGTGTTGCGAGGCCTAAGGACGAAGACCTTTGACAAGCTTCACAAGAGTGGAAGGCACTGGGTTGATGAGTTGCCGGCGGTTCTTTGGTCGATCAGGACGACGCCAAATCGAGCCACCGGTCAGACACCCTTTGCCCTAGTATATGGGGCGGAGGCAGTTCTCCCCACGGAACTCATATACGGGTCACCTCGAGTGCTCACTTATGATGAGCTTGAGAAAGAGCAGTTGCAGCAAGATGACGCAATGCTCCTTGAGGAAGATCATCTTTGGGCGGTTGTGAGAGCAGCACGCTACCAGCAAGCCTTGCGCCGCTACCATAGCCGCAAGGTTCATGCCCGAAGCTTTGAGGAAGGCGACCTTGTTCTTCGGCGCGCTCAGTCGGCCAAGAATTCCAACAAGTTGACGCCAAAGTGGGAAGGCCCTTATCGGATAATACAAGTCACCAGGTCCGGCGCAGTCCACCTGGAGACCGAAGATGCTGTCCCAGTGAGCAACTCCTGGAACATCGAGCATAGAGCAAGTTTTACCCATAAGGCGCGGCTTGCCGGGCCTCCCGGCAAGCCACCTTTTGTACAAGCTTTGCTGACAAGGCATGTAACCCTTTGTACAAAGCCAGGCGCAGACCCTGAGCATAAATAAATGAAGCGCTGGTGCCCTAAGTTATAGCATGCATGCTAGGTTGAGTCTCTTCCTTGGTTAGGGTTGATAGTGCTTAGCGGCGACTAACCCCTAGCCTAGAGGTCGAGTGCGCGTCTATCTGTTTCTTGTCTGTCCTCCTTTGGTTCGCAGGGCACATGAGCACTTCTGCCGAGCTACTTGGAAGAAAGGAAACGGACCGGCGTCCCGACCCCGACAAACCAGAGTTGCCAGGGGCTGCAAGCACAAGGATCTAACCGCGGCAAGAAAAGGTTGCCGGGGGATGCAGATCCAGATAAGTCTTTCATCCTCTATCATGCATTTCGGAACAAAACTCGGATATGTGAAACCACATTTTATTTCTAGGCGACCGTGCTCCCCTTTTTTGTACCCAAGGATTATCTCCTAGGCCCGGATTTTGTTGTAGTCGCGGTGGCAAGGAAGTAGAACGTGGAGCCTAAGCCTGCTTCATCCCTGCCTCCGCCAAGGGTGCGAGAATGGTCGAGCTAAGTGGGGGGACGACAAGGCCTATTGCCGGGCGAAAAACGTTTATCTTAAATTTTAACAAGGATTCACTCCTTGTCACGGGGTCTACCCATGAACGAAAAACCCGGGAAACATCCCTTTTTCATTAAAAACATCCCACACAGGTACAGTCCGTACGGAATGAAAAACATGAACAAGGGAAATTACAAGCTTTAAATTTAACAAGGCCCGAAGGCTTACAGATTAAAAAAGAGATGAGATGCCCGTAATCCCTTTCTTGTCCCTCTCCTCAGGAGGCAGGTTAAGGAGGCGAAAGGGCAAAAGGGGCGCCTAGCCGAGCAACGAGCAGCAGAAAGCACCAAGAGAACACCTCGGTGGCCGCCTACGGGTGGGCTGATGATGACGGTGTCGGGAAAGGAGCTGCAAGACGAGGCGGCAGGATCGGCAATACGCGATGAAGGCGTCGGTGCCCGCATATTCCTAGTTGACGGCCTTGCCACCCGCCCTCTTCCTCTTCCGCAGCCTCCCGAGGCCAGCTGCCCAAGGAGACGGCCCCGAGAAGTTCAAGGAGCTGGCCCCACCCCCGACAAAACTCTGCCGGAGGAGCGGCCAGTGCAGATCTTTCTTGCCGCACCGCCCAGCTGGGCGTCCAACGCCTAGTCGGACTCATCCCCGTCATCAGCCCCGTTGTCCTCCTCGTCACTTCTGCTCGAGGAAGAGCTTCCATCGTCGGAATCTCTGTCGGAGGAGCTCTCCACGCAGCACTTCAGGCGAGTCCCGAAGTCTCCGAAGACCTTGACGGAGAGCAGGTCGTCCTCCATTAATTTGAAATAGAGGACGAGCCCCGCCGTCAGGCTGTGGATGCGAGCGAACGTCTTACACCCACGACGGAGGTACATGACCTGAGGGGCCGGGAAGTCGACGTTGACCCGCGTGCCCCCATTCCCACAGCCCCTCATGTGCAATCTGAGGGATTGGGGCGGGTCACGCTCCATCTCCCAAGCAAACAGGGCGGGAAGACAAAGACGGCGACGCGGAGGCCGGTGCAGCCTGATGAAGAATTCGCGGGGCTGGTCTCCAACATGGCCTTCCATTGGAAAAGGCATCATTGGCGGGGCAAAGCAGGCGCACCGCCCCGGCCTCCTCTTCCCCGAGCACTACGACCTCTGCCCCGGGCTCGCCCCCTCCCCCATCCCCTCGCGGCCGGCTCAGGAGCGGGAGGGCCGCACTGTCGAGCGGCGACCCTCGCCGCCACCGTCGAGGGACCAGGATTCCCTTTCTCCATGGCGAGTGAAAGGAAGAAGCAGAAGTGAGAGGAGATGGATGACAGAAGAGTGCGGGACGCCATCCCACCTTCCCCCTCGTTATAAAGGGGTGGGGTCGGGGCTCAGCTGCCCCGCTCGGCCAATCCAGCCACCAGAGGCGCAGGGAATCAGGACCGACCCGCTGCCCCAACCTCCATCGCTTGCCACCCCAAGCGCATGGAGGACGCGTGGCGAACGTGCAGAATCGAGGGGACAGGTGAGGCAACCTCTCCCCACCCCGTGATCATGGGGTGTGGACGCCCTGAAGACCGCAACCCGGCCCCGCGCGGCAAATGAGCCGCGCCTCCATGCCTCCCTCTTTTTATGGGGAAGGTGCGAGCCGCCTCTTTACCACGATGTGACGCATGCATGCGGGAATCGCCCCACGCATGCCACCCACGTCACACGCACCTCTCCACGCCGCGCCACGCCGCGCGCGGGTCGTGGGAAGCGAAGCGTGCGAAAAGTTTTTACCGCGGTAAAAAAACCGCCCCGCCTGCCCGCGCACCGTTTTGGGCCTGGCCCAACAACGCGTCGCGCTTATGTGTGGCCCAGGCCCGGGGGCTCCTGTCGGTGTACAATGGAAGGGGCGCACCTTTGTACCCCTTTACCTATGCACGGGCAGTCGGAGCCGCGCCCGCGGTCACACCAAGCAGAACAGGGGGGGGGGACCAAGGCAAAACCGAAGCCCAAGACAGCCAGAGCAACGCCAAGACCAGGAACGCAAAGAAGCAGAGGGGCGGAGCAGTTTCCCCCGGAAAGACCCTTGCCGGGGACTGCCTCACCAGCCCCGGCAAGACTCTTGCCGGTGCAGCACGCCCAAACACCAACAGGGCGAGCCACCCTTGAGCCCACGTCCCCAACACCATCAGCCACGTGGGGCCAGGGCTCGGGAGGCACCTCCGTGGTGGCATGCAGATCTTTGTGAAGGCATATTCCAAATCAGATGAGGATCAGAAGACAACGACCCTCGACAAGATCCTTGCCGAGGAGAGCCACGAGACCCCCCCCCGGCAAGATTCTTGCCGGGGACGACAGCGCGCCACGGCAAGACCCTTGCCGGGCCCCCCGACAAGGCTCTCGCCGAAGACGCCAGCAGGACCACTGCCAGGCCCGCACCAACCAAGTCTCCACCACCGTTTGCATGCAGCTACCAGCCCAAACTAGCTGGGCAGGCACCTGCGTGGCAACATGCAACTTCCAGGCCAACTCAGCAGGCGCATGCATGGCGGCATGCAGATCTTCGTGAAGGCCCTACCACCGCGCCACCGCAGCTACCTGCCTGCCTACATGGCGGCGCATGCATCGCTGGCCAGGGCGCGTGTCAAAGTGAGGAGGAGCGGCGACGGACAGGACGGGCCTTACCCCAACCCCGATAAAGCTCGGGGACACCTCAGCGGGGCGTTAAATGCAACTTGTCCTGTAATGCGAGTGATAAGCTCGCAATACTGTACGAATTTCCACCTCCTGTATGCCACTGCGGCAGCCCCTTTCGCCTATAAAGCGAGGTCCATGGCATACTGGGAAAGGATTCGGCTCTTTTGAACCACACACTCACCATAGCTAGTTCGAGAGCTCAAGAACTCTCTGAAATACACCCACCAAAGCAGGACTAGGGTTTTACGCATCGTCGCGGCCCGAACCTAGGTAAACGATCCTTGTGCTGACTACTGATCCTGCTCTTCTCGCAACCCTACGCCCCGGCAACCGTAGGAAGGATTCTTGTGATCCTATAGGTGTCGTTCCACACCGACAGGTGACTACTGCAAGTCCCTGGAGTGCGCCCGAGACGGCGCCAGATTGGCCGAGTCACTGGTCATCGGCGAGGAGCGGCGCTAGCTCGACCGGATCGTCGCGCTGGCCAACGAGGTGCCGGCCGTGCCGACTCCGGCCAAGGAGTCGGCCGACGAGGCCTCGTTCCAGACCTCCAAGGAGACCAAGAAGGTTAGGCTAAACCCGGAAGACCCTAACTGCAACAAGTATGTTGTCGTGGACACCCGCCTCAACATCAAATAGGAAGGCAAGCTCGTCGACTTCCTCTGTGAGAATCAGGATATCTTCGCATGGACCCCAAAGTACATGTTGGGCATTCCGAGGAGGTACATCGAGCACAAACTCCAAGCCCGCAAGGACGCCAAGCCTGTCCGCTAACCCCTACGTCATTCTCCGAGGAGAAGAGAAGAACCATCGGTGAAGAGGTCGCCAACCTTTTTTTGGCCGGCTTCATCACGGAGGTGTTCCACCCTGAGTGGCTGGCAAACCCAGTCCTCGTCCTGAAGAAGAACAAGACCTGGCGCATGTGTATCGACTACACCAGCCTGGACAAGGCTTGCCCCAAGGATCCATTCGCTCTCCCGTGAATCGATCAAGTCATCAGCTCCACCGCCGGTTGTGAGCTCCTGTCGTTCCTGGATGCTTACTCTGGCTATCACCAGATAAAGCTGGACACGGCCGACGCCCTGAAGACGTCCTTCATCACGCCCTTCCGAGCGTATTGCTACATCACCATGTCGTTCAGCATGAAGAACGCCGGCACCACATTCCAACGTTGCATGCAGAAGTGCCTGCTGCCGCAACTCGGCCGCAACATCCACGTTTACGTGGACGACATCATGGTGAATACCAAGCAGCACCTCACGCTCCTCAACGACCTGAAGGAAACCTTCACCAACCTGCGCTAGTACCAGATCAAGCTCAACCCAGAAAAGTGTGTTTTCGGCGTCCCGGCCAGAAAGCTACTCAGATTCCTTGTCTCGGAGCGTGGCATTGAGGCGAACCGGAGAAGATCAAGGCCATCCAGTGCATGCGCAAGCCGACTCGGCTACGCGATGTCCAGAAATTCACCGGCTCCTTGGCCTCGGTCAGCCGGTTTCTCAGCCGACTGTGCGAGAGGGCCTTGCCCCTATATCAGCTGATGAAGAAGACCACGCCATTTGAATGGAATGACCAGGCGGATGAAGCTTTCCGGGACCTCAAGCGCATGCTCTCCACCGCACCCGTCCTGGCCACACCGGCCGAGAAGGAGCCGCTATTGCTCTACATTGCCGCCATCTCGCTGTCAGTTAGCACGGTGATGGTGGTCGAGCGACCAGAGAAGGGCAAGATCCTAGCCGTCCAACGACCGGTCTACTACCTGAGCGAGGTGCTCTCCGCCTACAAGCAGAACTACCTGCACTACTAGAAGATGTGTTACAGCATGTATTTTACCGCCAAGAAGTTGAAGCAGTATTTCCAAGAGCATGTTGTTACCGTGGTCAGCACGGCCCCTCTCGGCGAGATCATCGGTTGTTGGGATGCCTCTGGCCGGGTTTCCAAGTGGTCGCTCGAGCTAGCCGGCCACGCCATCATCTACGAGCCCCGCACCACGATCAAGTCCCAAGCAATGCCGACTTCCTTGTCGACTGGACCGAGACCCAGTATCGGTCGCCACCGTCAGATTCAACGCACATGCGCATGCACTTCGATGGCTCCAAGATGCGCTTCGGCTTGGGAGCCGGCATCATGTTGTCCTCTCCAAAGGGCGACCGGCTCCGGAATGCACTCCAGATCCACTTCGCCACCTCCAACAACATCGCCGAGTACGAAGCCCTTGTGCATGACCTCCGTCTTGCCAAGGAAATCGGCATCCGGCACATCATGTGCTACGGCGACTCAGATCTGGTGGTGTAGCAGAGCTTCGGCGAGTGGGACAACCGCGACGCCAACATGGCAAGCTACCACTTCCTCGTCCAGCAGCTGTCCGGCTTCTTCGACGGCTACGAGTTCCTCCACGTCCCACAAACGAACAATGAAGCCGCTGATGCACTAGCCAATATTGGCTCATCCCGGCAATCCATCCCGCCAACGTCTCCCTCGAGCACCTGCACAAGCCGTCCGTCAAGCCGTCTCCGGACTCCGAGTCCATCTTCGTCCCAGAAGACCCGACTGCACCTCTACCCAGCCTGGGGACTGCGGTACCCGTCCCTGGGGCCGCCGAACCCGGCCTGGGAAATGCCGAACCCGGACCGGGGACTGTTGAACCCAACCCAGCTCGGGGGCTGCTACCCTTGACCCAGGAGCCGTCATCCTCGACCCGGCCATCGTCATCCTGGACCCGGGGGCTGCTGCCCCGGAACCCGCCCTGGTGGCCATCTTTGTTGTGGTGACCGCCGCATCATGGGCCCTTCCCATCTCAGAGTTCCTGGAGAACGGGGTTCTCCCCATGGACGAGACCGAAGCCCGTTAAGTGCAGTGTCGGGCGTCCGCCTACAACATCAACAACAACGAGCTCGTCAAGCGCAGCTCTACGGGTGTTTTCCAGCACTGCGTCGAACAAGACAAGGGCATTGAGATCCTCCTCGATATACACCAGGGCGAGTGCGGGCACCACGCCGCCTCAAGGTCCCTGGTGGCCAAGGCTTTCCACCATGGTTTCTACTGGCCCACTACCCTCCAAGACGCCGAGTCGCTTGTCCTCAAGTGTGAGGGATGCCATCGCTTCAGAAAGCGCAGCAACCAGCCGGCCTCAGCACTCCGAACCATCCTGATCACCTGCCCCTTCACGGTCTGGGGACTCGACGTGGTGGGACCCTTCAAGACCGCTCGAGGCGGCATGACGCATTTGCTGGTGGCGATGGGCAAGTTAACCAAGTGGATCGAAGCACAGCCGATCAAGAAGCTCGACAGGCCAACCTCCGTCGGGTTCATCAAGGATATCGTGGTGCGCTACGGCGTCCCGAACAACATCATCATAGACAATGGCACCAACTTCGCCAAGGGCGCGCTCGCACAATACTGCTCCATCTCCGGCATCCACCTTGACCTGGCTTCCGTGGCACACCCGCAGTCCAACGGCCAGGTCGAGCGGGACAACGGCCTCATCCTATACGGGATCAAGCCGCGGCTCTCATCGAGCCGCTCGTCTGTTCACCTAGCAGCTCGCTCGATGAGTTGCCAGTCGTCCTCTGGAGTCTCCGCAGAACGCCAAACCGGTCCACATGGTTCACCCCGTTCTTCCTCGTCTACGGAGCCGAAGCTGTCATCCCAACCGACATCGAGTTTGACTCACCGCGCATCGTGATGTACACTGAAGCCAAAGCCAAGAAAGCCCGCAAAGATGGCGTCAAACTACTCAAAGAAGTAGGCCTCTTGGCGCTCAGCCGGTCAGCCATCTATCAGCAAGGCCTGAGGCACTACCACAACAACAAAACCAAGCCCCTCGCATTCCGCGAGGGAGGCCTCGTCCTCCGACTCGTCCAGAAGCAAGCCGACCGACACAGGATGTCTTCCCCATGGGAAGGCGCCTTCATCGTCAGCAAGGCCTTGTGCGACCGCAACGCCTACTACCTCATCGATGCTTGCAAGTGAAACAAGCGAAAGAGAGACACCGCCGGTGAAGAAACATCCAGGCCATGGAACGCAGAACTCCTCCGCCCGTTTTACAGTTAGCTATGTGCACGTATGTATCGCTGCCTTTTGTAATCATATGAAAACTATGGAATCCCCGAACGACGCTCGGGGGCTTCCCTTTCCGACTAAGCTATTGTGTGTCACGCACTTGTGCAATTTTTTCTTAAAAACCCCTCACCGCCGGCACGACTTGCTCGAGGGCTCGGGGGCTGGCTAGCTTGGTCGCCACCTGCAGCCTTCCTTAGCAACTCTTGGCGTGTTCAACTCGCCGCGGTCCTCCACTTCGCCCTATGCCACAGAACCGGCTTCGACTGTCAGCTGGCAAGAAAAATGGGCCAAAGACATGCCATGAATACTAAGTTAGGTCTGCCGGATTGCGCAACCCGGCCCCGCCACCTTAAGTTGCAAGACAATCGGTTGCTCACCAATCAACCGCCCGATTGCCGCTAGCCGCCCAGTGGGTGTTTCGCTCGCGCTGAATGTTGGAAAAGCCTAAGTACTGCCCATCCCTATCAAGGGCCAAACTCCCTGTCACAGACCAGAACCCGGCCGTTTGACTCGCGCGGGGGGGGGGGGGGGGGGCCCCAGAAGGGAGGCAAGCAAGAAAACGGCTCAGAAAACAGAAAGCAATGGCGCAAACACTCACGAAATATTTACATAACAGACTAAACAGGCCCAAGGCCGGAGTTCGTTACACCCAAACACCCCCAATGGGTGGGTGGACCCGCTACCTAACAAACAATTTTACTATGATAAATAGGGCAGCCTCAGGCATCTCCAGCGCCGGGTCACCCAGCTGTCGGCTCCCCCTCGGTGGCCTCTGGGTTCACCGAGGCGACGGTGTCTCCCTCCTCAGTGCCCCCAGCGCCGTAGACGCCCGTATCCTCGGAGCTGCCCTCCGGGTCATCCAGAAGCAGGCCGAGGTCGTCAACGGGAACGACCCCACCGTCGTATGTCCGCTCCGGCTGGAACTCGTCGTGGAGGGCAAACCCGGCGATGTTGCTGGCTCGGGCGGCGATCCGTCCATCCTCCGCCTGCAGATGGCGCTCCGTGCCAACTCGTTGGCCCATCAGCTTGTCTAGCACCAGATCTAGATGCCAAGACATCACGAACCTGAGCTCCATCTCGGCGCCGGCACGGGCAGCGGAGACACGCCACACATGGAGCTGCTCCGGGCCCGCCCCCAACCACCACGCCAGCCGCGTGAAGCTATTCGGCGTAACAGCGCCAGGCCAGAGGGCCGCCGTCATCACCTCGCCAGCCTCGGAGAGTCGCCCCATCTGCTCGCCCAAGACTCGCGGACGAGCTTCGGCGGCAGTCACGATCTCCGGGAAGGTCCAAGCAACATGCACATCTATCCTGGAGCCCACGACTCCTTGCGGATCCCGCTGAAAGAGGGCGGCCTCCTCCGCCAGCTGGCGCGTCTCCGGGAAGGTCCCTATCAAAAAGAAGAGCAAGACAAATAAATAACCAAGGGAAAGAAGCCGACATTCCAACCCGGCAGAATCCAAAGAATGCACTTACTGGAGAAGGACTCTTCCAGGTGCTGTGCGTCAAGCAAGGTACCGCGCCGCTCCCTGGCAATGGTATGGTCATGCTCCTGAAGCGTCTTCTCCCAGTCGGCGACCTTGGCAAGGGCCGCCTTTAGCTCGGCATCCTTGGCCTCGGCCGCCTTCTCGTACTCCTAGCGGCGGTGGAGTTCTGCCTGGTGGGCCTCCGCCATCATGGTCCCCAACGCCTTCAGGCGTTCCACCTCGGCCTGAAGCTGGCCCTTGTCGTCGGCCAGCTTGTCACACTGCCGGCCGGCCTCGGCAAGGGCCCGCTGGGCCTCCTCGACCCTGGCCGCCTCCGCCTTGAGGTGGTCCACCTCGGCCTCGAGCCGACCGGCTTCGTCAAGCGCCCGTCGGGCCCCTGCCGCTTCCGCCTTCGCCTCCGCCACCTCGGCCCGAAGCCGGCCTACGTCAGCAACGACCCGATCATACCGAGAGCCAGCTCGGATCAGCAGGGTTCGCCAGGAAGATACCTCGGCTGCAGCAGACGCACAATGAAGATTCAGAAACAAAGGGTTACTTTAAGATTAGACCCAACTATTACGTAGTTGGCCCGAATCTCGGGGGCTACACCCAGTGGGTGCGCTAGCGCGCCCCCACTAAAAATAGCATGCAAGAAAGATACTTGTGGCGTTGTGGAGTGCCTCCTCCTTGGTGGGGAGCTGCTCCTTGAGCTGCCGGTGCTTCTCCAAGAGCCGGTTAAAGACGCCGACCCGGTAGGAGTCCAGTTTCTGTAATGAGCAGTGATCAGCACAAGACATCAGTTTAAGATTCGACCCAACTACTACGTAGTTGGCCTGAATCTCGGGGGCTACACCCAGTGGGTGTGCTAGCGCGTCCCCACTAAAAGATAGAAGATGTAGGAAGAAATTACTAATACAGCACGCTTCAGCTCCCGCGTTCGCTCCAGCTCGGCCTGAGCGAAGGCCTGGATCCCGTCTGTGCGCCCTCGAAGGCGCTCGCTCACGGCGGCCATCGTCGCCTCCTCCTGGGTCAGGGGCCCGAAGAAGACCTCACTGGGCCCATCCCGAGCTGGCTGCGACCCAATGGCCTGACGACCCCCTGGCCTGGGCACCAGGGCGTACTCGCCGCTGACTTCCTCCTCCACGGCCGGCGCCCTCTCCGGCGTCCTCTCCAGCACGGCGGCCAGAGTCACTTGCGGCGTCGCGACCTGCAGTGCCCCACCCGTCGGCGCCCGAGGCGCCGCCTCCGGCACCGTCCGCGGCGCCTCCTCGAAGACGGCATCCCCGCCCCCTCCCTCGACCTCCACCCGCTCGACCACGTCGGTCCGCGGCGGGGTGTCGTCATCCACGTCCACGACCTCCTGGTCGAGGTCCACCACGACCGCACGGCCACCTTGGCTACGCTCCCCCTCAGACGATGGCATGAAGACCGTCGTTGCCGAGTCCATCCCCGTCGGGAATCTTGGGCCACAACGGCTCCGTACCGGCACACACCCACGTTGTTGCGGCGCTGACCAAAGCCTGGGCCGACGCCGCCTCCAGCTCCTCCTCGTCCCTGTTCCGGTCCGGCTAGGCCAGGCCCTCGATGTCGGCCTGGTCCAGGCCAAGGTCCGGATCGGCCATCTCCTCTTCCCGGTCGATGGCGCTGGTCTGGGTCTTCCAGAACACGGCACCCCCGCTGGACGCGGCATCCGCCGCCACCAGCGCCAATGAGATCGGCGACCTGAAGCCCGAAGGATTAAACAAGCAAGAACTAAAGGAAGCCACTCGGGAACTCGAATCCAGCAGAAAGAGAACTCACCCGGGCACCACCGAGACGCCATGTCTCGCTGGCGTCGCCTGTGGAGCATGACGCATCCTCTTGGCGGGAGACTTCGCTTGCGGCCGGTCTGCCAGCAGCGGCAGCGGCGGACCTCAGGGTGCCACGTTGTCATTCCCGTGCGGCTGGCTTGCCGCCACTGTCCAGAGATGGCCCGGATCCAGCCGCGCCACCGCCTCCGCCACTCGGTGCCGCTGCACCAACGACTCCCGTCAAAAATCCCCTCGCCGCATCGCGACTGGCAACTCAAGAAATATAGAACATCAAAACTTACCTGCACGGTGCCCTGCGCTGGCGTCGGCGTCCGCCTCCTCACCACGGACCACGAGCTCCTCCGAGTCGGCCCGCATCACCTGCATCGGCGCCCGAGCATATGGGTGCCAGATGGCATTTAGAAGCGCCTCCCGTGTCGCATCAGGACAAACAAGAAGATGGGTTGCGACAAAATACAGAGACCAAGGACTCATCGCTGGTGCCGGGTTCGCGTGGTTGTATGGGGGTTTCCCAAATTCCCAATCCTCCTTCAGCCCGGCCTTGGAGATATGGTTGACCCGGTGGGCGACCTCCACCCCCAGGCGCAGGTTCGACATCCGGTCGGGTTCCTGAAGACCAGTCATCAGACCGATGATATGGGTGCGCTGCAGCAGCGGTAGCACCCGGCGCTTGATGAAGGCGACGTATCATGCATACGATACTAGTGTATGATACTACACATCCATAGTGCATAGTATCATATGTTAGTATCATCGATGACTTCATTTATTAGCATGCATGACAGATAGTAGCACAACATTTAATATGATACGATATCATGATATGATACTCAACCCTCTCTTTCTTCATTTACTTCTATGCCACCTCATCAAATTTGCCTAGTTGGCATGCATGATACTCCCTCCGTTCCTAAATATTTGTCTTTTTAGATATTTCAAATGGACTACCACATACAGATGTATATATACATATTTTAGAGTGTAGATTCACTCATTTTGCTCCCTATGTAGTCACTTGTTGAAATATCTAGAAAGACAAATATTTAGGAACAGAGGGAGTACTACCTATGATAGTACTCCCATTACAACTAGCCTTATAGAGTACTACAACAAGCTATCCTTCCCGCACGCGGTGGACGGACATGTAGCAGTGGATTCGATACTGTAGAAGTAGTAGTAACATCATTGTTTGTCTTCTCGAAGAGGCGAAGAGCCAAGCGCAACCCGAACGTGGCAGTTGCGAACGCTCGCCATAGTGTGTTTGGTTGCATTCTCATCTCAGCATAGTTGTTCCCTCTTCGTGCATGCTCATCCCAGCACCACTCTTCATGCATTCTCTTCTCATGCATGCTCCTAGTGTATTTGTGTTAAGCTAGTGTGGACTCATGCACCCTTAATACACCCTACCAAACACCCAAATGTGGGTCGAGAAGGGCTTGGAGCACGCATATACCCAGGCTCTTACATGAGACAAAATTACTATTCGATCCCACTATTGTAGTACTACTTGCTAGTATAGCCCTGTAAACTAGAAATGAGTATTTGCCTTTCTAGAGATTTCAACAAGTGACTAGACTACACCATAAATGAGTAGTACTCCCTCCTTCCCGATTTATAGGGATTTTCTCAAAAATTTCATTTTTCCAATTTAAAGGGCTCATCTCCATCTCCTTTTGAGATTTCGAGGCGCATTAAATCATCACATGCAAGAATTAAAAAGAAACTTATCAATGCATGTAATGCTATACTCATCTAGTGGCCAAGCATGCATGCACTGCAGTTAATCCTATTTAATGCATCAATTTAGTTTGGTTAGTTTTCAAAAGCACGAGAAACATTCCACCACTCACCATGTGCCTTGGTTGATGAGATTTCATATTTGAGCCCTATATACCGGAAAGGAGGGAGTACTAGAGCAAAATGAGTGAATCTACACCGTAAATAAATGCGTAGTTCTCTCATTTTCCTCTCCACCTTGGTCGCGGTGCACCATATTGAGTACTCCTATATGACTAGCCACTCTATCTACATGCAGGACATCAAAGCATCCGTGTCCGCGTGCCATCCACAAAATCACAGCGAGGTGCGATAGTCGAGACTCATCGGTCACCCCGGTTTGGCCGTCATGACCCATCATATCACAAAACCCCACCTTTACCAGCAGTGGTAAAGTGGCCTCGAAGTGGCCTTTAAGTTTGACTGGACGAAGCAACCATCATTTCACTGGAACGCTCGTTGAAGCCCTTTCTCCCCTTTCTTAAAGAAAACATCACTCCAGGCTACTCACTTCTACCATTTTTCTTCTGTACCGACGAAGGAAAGGTGGGCGAGTCAGTGATGCTACTATATTTCCATTCAAAGAATCTTCTTTTTGCAAAGCACTGACCGATTCTCACAGCCTATTCTTTTCCCGTTTTCATTGCGTTTGTGGTTTCCTTTCTATTGCTTTTTGTTTGTCAGTTCATTGATGGATCCTGGAGCACTAGGCAAAGAGTTGTCAGCGGACAACCCACTGGAGACATCGCTCTCCAGGAAGCGAGCACCAACCAACGAGTTGACCATGTTGGCGGGCCAACCCATGGAGACGAAGAGCTCCAAGAAACAAGCACTGGCCAAAGAGTTGACGACGTTGGCGCACGAACTCCTCAAACAAAGTTGGAAGAACAGCAAGGTCCCCACCGTGCCTACACCAGAAACTCTAATGGCCACCTATGCGAGGTTCAAGGCCGAGTTTGAGGAGATAGTCGTTGTTGAGAAGCAGTATTCCCCTGGCAAGGTGATGGCCCCCATCGAGGACGATGAGATGGCCCCCGGAGGGATGCGATCCCCCGGTGAGCTACACAAGGTAAAAAATAATGGCTTACCATAGTTGTGGTTTTTTATTATTTGCAATGTGCTTGCTAATATGTTAGGGTTGTGCAGGTGCCGGTGGACGTCCTTGATGATTCCGATGTCGCGGCCCGTCCTGTGGACAACGCCCCAGAGATCGTTTTCGATGTCGCAGTCCGTCCTGTTGACATCGCCCCGGAGATCGATTCCGATGCCGCTGTCCATCCTGTGGACATCACCCCAGAGATCGATTCTGATGTGGCGGTGGACATCGCCCCAGAGATTGATTCCCATGCCGTTGTCTGTGATGTGGTAATTGCCCGAGAGATCGATGACAAGAAATAGTTGGTCGCGCTAATCCTTCAGGGTAGTTTGCATTGTGTTTAATTACCAGAACGATGCGTGTTATCAAACCACCTTAGGGTTAGTGCACTGTCTTGTGTGGGCAGTACTTGCTACTTTTGTTTGATAGCGAATCATGTGAACCTTCTCCGAATTGTGGAAACAGATGTATCCTCACCAGCTTTTGATGTAATATATGGCATGCTTAGATGTAAGTTTGAACTGTTTATCATATCAGCAGGGCTTGTTTGATGATTCTTGGTATTAGTAGGCTAGCTATTGTGCGAGCTATAGTATTGCAAAATAGTCACCAAAGAGAAACGTTGGGGCTGATGAGCTCATGGTACGCTTATACTGATCCATCGTCGACCGGCCAATAGCCCAAGCTCCTAAAATTGTAGGCTTAGCGATCGATCAGACAATAGTCGACACGGATACATTCAGGCCTCATTTGGTTCATAGGGTAGGAAAATCGTAGCAAAAGTGTAGAGACGTACAACACAAAATCATAGCAGTACAAAGACGTACTCCCTCCGTTCCAAAATAGATGACTCAACTTTGTACTGCTAACTTTTAAATGGAGGGAGTACAAATCCTAGGCGGGCTAGTTTGGCCTAGTGGGTTTCAGTGATATGACGTGGTACAGTGCCGTCCAGTCTTCGCGTGTGGTAGCAGTACTGCGGGTACACTAAGTTTTCTTGAAGAAGCAGAATTCAATGAAGTCATGATGGTTCCTTCGTCCGACCAACTTACAGTAGGAAAGGTTGGGCCTGCGCTACGACCGGGGTGGACAAGGACAATTTTGTGCATGGCAGGTGGACCAGGATGGTTGACGTCCCACATGTCAACGAATGAAAGTATTCTTTCTGATATAGTGGACGAGCAACGTATTCATTGTTTATTTCTGATGAAAGCTATTGTCTCCACTGTTACGATGGAGGAGTGTGAAACATGGCACCCCAGTGAACTTGGCATGTACACTACTCCCTCCTTCCTCATGTAATACTACCATAGTGTTGACTATAAGGTTGGCTATAAGGTTACAACTTTTTCTCACTTTTTCTCTCTATCTATTTCCTCTCAAATGTTTTTTACCTTCCTTTTTTTGACACAATTGTTTTTTACACCTCTTTTTTTTGAATTCATTTTTTATACCTAGGAGCACGTGTAGAGGCGGGCTCCTGCAGATCCCACTTCTTGACTTTGTCAATGCCTCTCTCTCCTCCACATAGGCGGGATTAGGGCATGTACAATGGTACTATTGTAGGGATGCCACATAGGATAAATGATGAGGTGGAGGAAAGAGAAATCATAAGAAAAGGCTTGTCTGCTCTTATTTAAGAGAAGACAAGATATGATCTCTTAGCATAATATGTTTCACCATGTTTTTAGGAATAACTAGTTATTGAAGATAAGGCTAAGAGATGTTCCATTGTACACATGTTCTTTTGTCATCTCTAAATTACATGAAAGACTTATGATAAGACTATCTTATCAACCATTGTACATGCCCTTATAGCCTAGAATTTTACGAGTACTACTTGCTATGAATGCGGGCAGCTGGCATCTAAGGGGGCCTTGAGGCGGTCGGGTGGGGGGTTACGGTGGGCTGTATGGTCGAAGCGGGCTTGGAAGCGGTCCGGACTCCCGCATGGCCCACCTCACATTATCATCATATATTTCTTGGAGTCTGTGCGCGGCGGGCGGGCTATCTCTTCTCCTTCCCCCGTCTCTCTCTTCTCAACCGACGCCCGACGAGCGATTAGATTTCGGCTATCGACGGTTTATTCAATTGCAGTCCCACATGTTAGTGAAAATGCAAGACAACGCATGTCCCCTCTGGTGAGCGGCGTGCAAGCCGGACTGTCGGGGGTGCAACGCGAACGCGACGCGTACGAGTTGTAAGTGTACCGCCTTTTCCATTTGAACTTGCAAAGCGTAAAATTTTCGTGCGATCGATCGATAGAAATCCAGAACAAAATGACGAGGGCAGTGCTTTCCCGCGTGTTAGGTGGGCTTGTTTGAGTGATATGACGTGATACAGTGCTGTCCACGTGCTGCATTTGTATGCAAGCAAGAGTTTACACTCTTACGTGGGAAGAGTGCAAAACACAGCGGATCTGATTTTGATCGAGGGATAAATTTTCCATGCGAAATAATGGAGCACTGTTTGCGATTATAGCATGATAGTTAGGGCATCTCCAGCGTTGGCCCTCAAATTTACACCAGCACCTGTGCGAGGACACTGATGGATGCCATCCAATGCTGCCCGCATACCTTTCGACAACTATATGAACTAACCGGACGAAATTCGTGCAAACAAAGCAAATTTCAAATTAACCGAATGAAATTCATTACATTTTGAAAACTTTTCCTATAAACTGGACGAAATTCATTAGATATTTCGCACAAACCGTACAAAAACCTAATGTAAACCTAATCTAAAGGATCGCCAGCGCCCGACCACCATGTCCGGCCATGAACCCGAGAAAGGAGGCCATCGCCTTTGCCTCCTCCTCATCTGCCTTGATAACCTCCTACTCCGGAGCACAAGGTTCTGAAGATTTCTGCCTCCACGTCGCCGTCAAGCGGCTAATCGGCCACTGATGTTTATCCCACCAAGCTTGGCGTCGACCAAGTGGAGGAGCGGTGGCCTTCCTGGGACCAGAGCGGCGGCGACCTACCGTGTACTACTCTTCCTCGCTGCCAGCTGCGCCCACACACGCGGGCCGGCTTCGTGGTCGTGGCGGCGGAGGGCGGCCGTGGGGGGGGGGAACCGACTATCTCCTTCGTCTGCTCCTACGATAGTACGTCCAAGAGAGCTTTGGAGCGCGCCCAGAGCGAGGCCGCCGATGTCCTTCGTCTGCTCCTGCGACAGTACGTCCAACAGAGCATTGGAGTGCCAGGACGCCATGGTTGGAGTGGTGCCGACAGAAGGAATGGACCGGAGGAGAATGAGTGTGGGTCTTTGGCTATGGCGAGGAGCTGGGGCTCCAGTTAATATAGCGGACGAATGGCAATGAGCCGCGGCAGCCGGAAGGACGGCTGGCGCTGGAGTAGGTTCGTCAGCAGCCGCGTGTCATTAATGCGGGCGGCATACGGAAGGATGGTCATGGTCTCGTTAACGCGGAACAGTCACTTGCACCGGGATGCTGCGCGGGTGGCGCTCTCTCGGCCGTCGCGCTGTTGTAATGCCGGCGCCAGTGAGAGGTTGCGTCGGGCGTGAATGCGGACGCTGCTTCAATGACTTAACCGCAGGTGCGTTGGTTCACTGACATGTGGGCCCAACGGGCATCTGGCCCGCATGTCAGTGACACAACAACTGCACCTGCAGTTAAGTCTGGTGAATGTGGCATTGACGTTCTGGAGAGAAGGTGACTGTTTCAGGCGGGAAGCGCACGCTAGCGATGGAAGGGGTTTCTGTAGGCCAGGGCAGTCAGACGCTGGCGTGGTGGTAAAATGTGAACTCGTGGATGACGAGCCTTTGAAGCGTATGCGGCATATTGACAACCAGGCGTCCATGCAACCGCTCTTGTCTCCAGCTAGCCTTCAACGACCACCATTAGACACCACACAACCATGCATAACTTATGAATAATGGACGAATAGATTAGACACACACTCGTGTGCAGTGGTACTATGATCGGTTTCTCACGATAGTACATACTCCGTACCATAGTACCCTCTCTAGCTAGGCTGTTTTATAGATTGTCGTTGTGATGGGTGATATACATGAGCAAGGCACCGAGTCACGAGTATGACCGTTGGTGTTGAGCCATGTGAATATATGCTCGGTGTTCACGGAGGCCTCCAGCAAACGTCTAAACAGTAATGTCAGGCACTGCCGGGGCGCGCAGGTGATGGGCTCGCCGTTTGCGTCGCGCCATGAGTAGGACTTTGACTGAGAGGGTGACGTGCATGCATTAGCATGGTTTGACAGTGTGAGCGTGAGTGTCTGGCTGTCTGCACGCGTACATGCTACTTACCTCTATGGACGGTGTGCGCTAATGTGTGCATCACGTATAATATAATAAAAACCCTTTGTGCATTTAACGCAAAGTATTTCATTTTCATTTGGCTGACGAGTGTGCGTTGGAGCGACGAGTCCGCGGTTTGATTCCTCACATATGCATAATTTTGGTTTTTATTTCTTTCTCCACTGACAGGTAGGCCCGCATAGATAGATAGATAAAGAACACGAGCTGATGAGGCGCATGCGGACTGTTTGACTGGTCAACCGGACAAATCACGGAGCTATCTGGCCGAGCGATGACCGTATAATCACCAGATCTCGTATACAATGATCAAAGTGAGCTATGAAGACAAGTTTGATGCCTGCCAATGCATTTTACTCAGTAATAAATGACCATGATTGAAGGGGAATCCAAATTTCCTTCATCTTGTATGCTTGAGCTCTTGACAAACCAATGCACTATACGGTTGTCCGGCCGCTCCACCCCAGAGCTGTCACCAAGCGTCGTTCATGCCACCGTGCCGCACACTAACCGGTAAGGAAGCGATGGCATCCCGCCGTACTGAGTTCTGCGCCGCCCACAACCACACATAGAATGGTAGGGAAGCGATGGCATCTCGCCGTGCCGAGTTCATCGCCGCTCGCGACCTCACACCTACATGGTCAGAATTTGAAGCTGCCAAGGCCGAATGGGCGGTAGAGCAAGAGGCGGCCAAAGCCGCACAGAGGGAGCAGAAAAGTCAGAAAGCACTCAAGAAAAGAGAGGCCCGCCGCAAGAAAGAAGAGGATACACGCACTGCTGCGGAGAGGTTGGCGGAGATCCAAGCACGGTGGGGTGTTGCCGACAAAGCCGGGAAGGAGAACGACGACGTCTGGCCAGCATGTGAGAAGTAGTAGTACTAGTAGTTAGTGTGTGTGTCTGTGTCGCCCATACGTTTGTTTAATTAATTATGAGCATGTACCAGTACTAGTTACTACTATAGTTTTTAGAGCAAATTACCAGTACATTAGCCTAGATTCAATGGAAAAATTCCTATCCTATGCATCAAATGGCATCTCTTTCTCTATTGGAATTGAGATGCATGTCATATCACTTCCTATGATTTTCATATTCCTATAAAATTCCTATCCTATGAACCAAAGGAGGCCTCTGCTGGAGTAACTCACGTAGCTAGCGATGCTTTGGTATAGTAGTTTTCTTCAAGAAGCGGAATTCAACGAAGTCATGATAGTTCCTTCATCTGAGCAACTTCATAGTGGGAAAGGTTGGGCCTGTGATTTGACGGCTCATTAGTAATTACTGTGGCGCTACGACCGGGGTGACTCTCCCTTGTAGTTCTGCGGGCATGGCAAGTGGACCAGGATGGTCGACGTCCTACATGTCGGGGCATACACGTAAACAAATATAAAACCTAATGTGTGCCTAAAATTAATATAGTAGTAGTAGAGTACTTAGGCACGTACTCCATAACATCACCGAGCTTTACACATAGAACATTTAGTGGTAGTAAGAGACATATGCCTATATTCCACGCATGTTCATACTATTTGTGCCTTTTTACTTCACTTATTGTGCTAGATTACTCAGGTTCGTACGTCCACTCCTGGGTACATGTCCGTCTCGTAGTTCCAGTCCCACGTTTTCTTCATAGATGGAACGATCCTTAAATGTGGGCAACGGGAGTCAATATCATCGCAGTTAGTGTGGCTCCCCACGATGGAGACTCATCCAAACTATGGCCAGCCTCGACGCGGAACAGTCGCAAGCACCAGGAAGCAGTGCTCTCTCGGCCGCCGCGCTACTTCAAAGCCGGCGCCAGGGAGAGGTCTCCCCCGCTCTAGCCGGGCAATAATGTGGCACTCATGTTCCGGGGCGACGCTAACCGTTTCACGCGAGAAGCGCGCCGGCAAGGGAGAGGGGTTGGGTCGGCCAGGGCGGTCATACGCGGGCCTGGTGGTGGTATTGGTTTTGAACCGTTTCAGGTGTAGTACTGGTAGTTTGCAAAACTACTCAATTATTGCACTCAGTTTCCTAAGAAAATGTGGTAAAAAAACATTACTCCACAGCCCGCTTCCCTTCTCCTTGCTCTTCCACTTCCCGCGCACGTCCGCGGGAAGCGACCGGTCAACCCTTATATACGAGTGCTAGCACAAAAAGATGCATGTATGACCACTAAAATTTCCAGATTAAAGCGCCGCTCTGGCGGGAGTATGGCGTATGTCGTTAACTTCAGCTAGGCCATGGCTACCAGGATACGACGACCAGAGAAGAGGCGGCAGGAGGGGAATGAATGCAGCTACTGTTTGGGTTCGCCGTCCGGCTTAAATAAATGCGCACCATCACGTGTACCCGTGGGTGCACAAATTGTAACATACGTGTCTGCTTAAGTGGGCGTCACGTAACTGGTGTGTGAGAGATTCTGAGAGACAGAGTGTGTGTGTGCGACTCTACTCTTCGGACATGTACTCAACCTTTTGAATCGGGATACAAGTATAATGGTATTACACTTTAGCTAGCGATTTACGTGGCCATGTTAACGTGGTTGTATAAAAAAATGTCACTTCCTGCTCGTGATTTGTGTTATATAATTACTAGCAAGATGCTCGTGCATTGCTCGGAACATCAATATGCATTTTTTTTACAAAACACCTATTGTGATTGACCCATGTAGGAGTAATCCCATGTGTAAAAACTAATGATATCTCTAGAATTTTATCGGAAAACTGGTATCTCGACAATTTCATCAAAAAAATGAAAGATGAGAGATAAGTTGAGGAGAAGTGGAGCATGGTGGTGACTGGTGGTCGGACTGAGCGGAGGCATGGGGATGGACGGCGCCGGCAGGCCGCAGCGGCCATCATGCTAGATTGTTCCAGAGACTTACTTTTTTAATTGCTCAACAATGAGGTTGTGGGAGATAAGGACGATGAACGAGGCAAGGCCTTGTCTGTAAATGTGGAGAGAGGTGCGGGTGTCTTTTGTAAAATTGTCATAGTTTGCTTTCTATCCGTCAGATATAGATCGGACGGTGTATATTACAAGATGGCAGGCACACCATCATCACCAACTCATTTTTTTGTAAGAGTAGAGATGATAGGTTTGCTAACTACTAAAGTAAAGTGGAATTTGTCCATGTTATACAAGTAAATTAAGGTGATTGCTTATCATACAGGTAAGGTTGGACGAAGGGTGGTAGGAACAAATGCTCCGCCTAGAGCATGTCTGTGTGAGATGGATTCTTAGTGTGTGTGTGTGTGTGGGAGGGTGGGGTGGGGTGTGTGTGTGTGACGCGGGGTCCTCGGTGGCGGATGATAAGTGTGTGTGGATTCATCATAGTGTATGATAGAGGCCACCAATGAGGGGGTGCGAGAGAGAAAAGGCCCGTACAAAGGGAAGACAAGGCGTGTGCGCGTGAGTGGAGTCATCGTCGAGAGAACGTATTTCTTCAAGAGACACCGAGGAAGAATACTATATATCGATGGTGCATATAGGCGGGAATTAAATGAAGGGATGGTCTTATTGGTTTCGGGGATATAGGGGAAGAGTGAGAGAGGGGGGGTAGCTAGAAGGAGATTGTTAAGTGTGATGTGTTTTACCCATCTAGGCAGAAGTTATGTGCACACAAGAAGAGAACGATTCGATGTGGCGTTAGGGTTGAGGGTAATTAACTATGTATGGAGACATAGGAGACCCTGAACATGCATGTGAGAGAGATATACATGTATACATGGGAAGTGTGTGTGTGCGCTGGAGCATGATCGAGATAAAAGAAAGAAGACATAAGTCATAAGATCAACGATATGGGAGAGATCGGTATGACATTATGCATGCATGTGAGAGTGCAGGGAAGAAGGCTCGATAACTGAGCATGTGTTTTTGTCTTTAAGAGATAGTGGCGTGGGCTGGAGCATGCATCTATGGCGACCAGAGGGAGCGAGTTGGTCTGCCATAATACACCGGAAATGGTGGGAGTCGCGCGGTCTTTGGTAGACTAAACTGATAGTAACAACTGTGCGCCTTCAGATGAATAGAGCTGACCTGTAGGTGATCGATAGGCTGCATATTAGTAGCGGCAAAACCCTATGTTTTCCATCAAGTTCCGCTTTCCCGATTTATTTATGGTGGTTATGGTGTACCCCTATTATCTACACTATGATCTGCCTACTGGCTCTGCGCTCTCGTTATCATGGTTTGGCAATAAACTTTCTATACGGTATATTATGAACCTATTGTCTGCCAACTATCCTTACATCTGGGGCCCCCAACAGGGAGCTTTTTTTGTGTAGTTGTGCCAGATTATATTAATCTACTCACCATATTACAACACACATGGGCTCTCTCCAGTGATATCACACAAGGGTTTACAGGGAGCCTCTATTATACTACAATATCCTCTTCATTAAAAAGATAATCTCACTACTATTTGTGTTTTCATGCTTTACAGATATTGTACGTAATCACAATGAATATAAGAATGCGCACATTAGAAGAATATTGTGGAACAGTTCAATGGGTAACAAACTTGGCATCAAGGGATTGAGGTCCATTGTGGATGCAATGAAACCCACATGCTCCCGACCTATAGATTTTTATTCAGAATATGATCCTAATGACTATTCTGAGCTCAAGGAGTCAAAGGCAGATGGCCTATCCTGTACACCCAATAATGTGCCTGTTCTAATTTGGCAAGGTTTTATTGGTTGCACATATCTTGCATAAGGTGTCTTGCATTTCTTTTGCTTCGTTGCACCGCCATCTGCTTAGTTTACTCATGATATATGTGAAGATGCCATGCCCATCCATTATCAACACCTATTGCATTTGTCGTCATACCATGTTTCTCATTGAAATGATGTTCTTGTGTTTCAGACATCCAAAATGAAGAGGGTGATTGCAGAACCCAAAGGAGTACAAGCAAAGTCCTTGAAAAAGGTGGTGCTACCGGAGAAATCACATAGCACCCGATGTATATTGGCGATAGAACCAGCGCCGCAAAACCTAGGATATCGCGACTATGCTGGTCGCTGCTTTGCTCTTGTGAGTACCTATTGCCCTATCATTGTCCTTGCATTCATACCAGGTGGATTATGTGACATCATTGTGCATTATAGCTTGCTTATCCACTGTTTGCTCCAAATTATCAGATCTATATTAATGCTTAAATTAATGTAGAATAAACCCAATGCCTATGAAGAAATTTAGTTCTGCATTGTTCTTGTAAGTATCTGTTGTCCTTCATCCGTAATTATATTAAATCTGACTAGTTCTTCATGTACACTTTGCAGCTTATTTTCCATTGTCTCCATTGTTCTACAGATCAGATCTACATTTACTCTTGCCAAAATATTGAATAAAACCAATGTTACTGAAGAAGTTCAGCTCCGCATTGCTCTTGTCAGTGCCTTCTGCCTGTATGTTGTATCTACATTTGTACTCTACATCTTAAGTTAAATAATCACCATTTGTTCCTATATTTTCACATCTATATTTACTCTTAACAAAATGTAGAATAAAGGCAATACTCTTGAAGAAGAGTGTGCGGTAAACTTCTTGAATTGTCCCCCATCAATATGGACAAGGCCTTTATTGAGCCTGTCTTCACTACTAATGTAAGTTTGTCCTCCTCGAGCCTTCAAACTTTGTTGTTTATATTTGGATAGCTATGAGTGCAAATGCTATTTATTTTTGTAAATGCGCATCAAATTGCTTGTTCAAAGTTTATAAAGTAGAAGTACATAAACATAAGTTTGTCCTTCTCAATTTCAGTCTTTAGTTGTACAATCTAGTTCCTTATTCGTACCATGTAAACTAAACTAAACATAGCAAGTTATCTTCTTTAACACTATGTGTATGCTTGTGTTCTTGATCTCTAATCCAGTGGTGTGGTCAGACTACCAAGAACAGCACAATGTCATATCCTGCTATGTCTCAACTATGAACAATGCCATATTATATTAATATTATTTAAATCGTGTCTCTTTATTTGCCAATCTGAAATGGTATAAATTGACAGTGCACTCACCGTTCATGCTTATACGTTGTTTAGAACTACATCTATGCTTGTGTTCTTGATCTGTAATCCAGTGGTCTCGTGAAGCTCGCCGTCCTGCACAATGCAATTTCCTGCCGTCTTAACTATGAACAATGCCTATTATGTTAATGTTATTTTAAACCGTGTCTCTTTATTTCTGACAAATAAATGAGATGAATTGACAGCGCTGATGCTTATACGTGCAAAACCTGTTATCTACCTACTTGTTTCTCTTTCAGGGTGACAACACTGCTGCTAGGAAGAACTGCCACAATGATAGTGAGACGAACCCATTGTTTGTCCCTCTAACACATATTCCAGAGGAGAAGGCAACACATATTGAGGGTAGGGATACAACCACGAAGTCACATCTTGATGTAGTGTCAAACTTACTCAGTGACACAAGCTCGATGAAGTTGCCGCTTTGAATCATTCGACTTCTTCAGTCTGAAATTCAAGCACAAATACATGCTTCCGCTCAAATATGACTGGAACTCCAATCTCTATGTAAGATTAACCATAAGTACAGGACATTTATTGATGCTGTGCAGCTTAAGTTGGTGGACATGAGTGCCAAAGAAGCGCAGTCTCATCAGGTTGCTAAGCTGCTTGTGCTGTAGCTCCTGGGTCGGGCTAACCTTTCTTGAACTGTGTTGAAGATCTGTCGGTTCTGTCTATTATTTTATCCGCATGTTAACTTCCACTGGTGGCGACCTGCCCAGTTTATGTAATCTACTGTGTGGTTGCCCTTTATTATCACTGGCGGCAAACTTTGATGCCGAGGGGATGTAATATGCTGTAATTTCTTTGTTGTATAGTCTAGGCTTATTCTTGGTCGGTATGCTATAATTTAGGGAGGAAGGTTCAGTGGATCTCAGTGTTGTCGGTCTTCAGGCCAGCCCATCACTCATATGGGCCAAAACCTGGGCCTATAATCATCTTGGGCCATTAGCAGGTCTAAACCTATAGTTGTTTCCCGCCTTTAACAGGCCGAGTAAAGTTTTGTCCAGCTGGGCCAGAGAATACCATGGGCTTTTAACAGGCTAAAACCTAGATTGTGCTAGCATTGAGCCGAAAAATTCACGGGCCAATATAGGCCAAAACTGCTTAAGGCCCATGTTTGGCCCAAATAGGATGAGCAGTTAACAGGCCAAAATATATCTCGGGGCTGTTTGGCCCAATAAAATTATGTGCTTTAAGCAGGCCGGTATCTACGTGGACCATAGGCCTAAAAGTTTCATGGGCCATTCTCAGATGGGCTATAAGCAGGCCGGATTCAACACGGGCTGTAACTAGGCCCAACTGTTACACAGGCCATTAATAGGCTGATAGGCCAGTTGGGCTGAAATTTATCCACGAAGACTACATGCCGTTAAGAGGCCTAAAGTTACTTCGGACAAGAAATAGCCCAGTTTCTGCATGGGCCATTAAATGACCTAAAGTTAAACGGACCGACAACGTCCCAGATGCACCATGGGCCGCTAACAGGCCAAAACTATTATCGGTCCGAACTGGTAAATAGGCATTTAACAGGCTGAAATGCAAACCTGTCTTAGTATGGTCCCAAAAGAAAAGTGGCCTGTTAACGGGCCTGATCCGATATGGGCCGTAATTTGGCCTAAAACACGGCACGCTGTGAACGGGCCTAATCTAGTATGGGCCTCAATTTGACCCAAAACATGGCAGGCTATTAACGGGCCAGCCCACTAGTGTCTAAAAAAACATAGTGGGCCTTTAGCTGGGCCGGCCTTTTCACCAGAATGGGCCTCTATTGGGCCGTGCCACGTGTCGACGTATCATAGGCGCCTCTTGTCCAATGAGTGGATGACATATGTCCGAACGTTGAGCCAACACGTGTTTCCTCCGGCCAATGAGAATTTTACACATGGAAAATCCCCATTGGTCCGGGCTATTAACGAGTTATTGGATCCAAAACCGGACCCGATAGCTTAACGGCGACCCGTTACGGTCGATGCCACGTGTCGGTCACCCTTGACGAAAGCACTTCTATGACGCGTGATTTATCGTCATGGAAGTGGACACTTCTGTGATGATAATTTTGGTAATGTCATGGAACACTTCTACGACAGCACAGGTATGACTATCTTGATTCTGTCATAAAATCGTCATGGATGTGCATGCATGACAGAAAACGTGTGCTACTGTGACAAACACGTATCATCACGGAAGTGTATTTTTTTGTAGTGCAACTCCCTTTGTATGGAACAAATTTTGCCTCTGATTTTAATCTGCTTGTGTGACCTACACACTCAATATACATTGAGAAACTAAACTTTCATACTTGTCAGCGTCTTCAGCAGCCATGTATTGAGTCTCTTGTTCAAAATCATCTCCACCGTGTTCTTCACTTGCAATAAGAGCTAAAGTCTCCTCATTATAGTCACTAGCAGACTCATGCCCACCATCCTCAATAACAATCATCATACGCGGGGATGGGAATTTGCTCGCGTAGTGACCCGCACACCTGCAATGATGACACATAACATTATGTGTTTGCCCTGTTGATGCCATGGATGAAGAAGAGCTCTGTGCAGGCCTTGACGGTGTGCTCTTGGCAAAGAGTGGTGGCCGTGCCTGCTTTCTTGTATCACGGTTGGAGGTGGTAGCGGATGGAGTTGCTAGTGCAGAACTTGTGGAAGTAGAGGATGCACGGGGTGTTCATGATGATGATCGACCTGCAGAAAAATTAGATCGCGCCAATGCTTGTCGATCCTATAATTCACGTTCAGCTTTGCAAGCAAGATGGAATAAATGAGTGATATTGTTATAATCCTTATACTCTAAAAGGGTCTGAATCTCTGTATTTAATGCACCCATAAAATGTGCAAGCATAGCTTCATTATCCTCCACAATACCACATCTAATCATGCTAGTTTCTAATTCTTGATATTATTCCTCTACAAAAAATTTCCTTGTCTTAAACACTACCATTTTTTGAACTAATTCATGTTGATAGTATGGTAGAACCCAACGAGTATGCATACCATTTTTCAAAGCATCCCAAGTAGTTGGGATATTATCATGATATAATCTACAATGTTCAGACCACCAAGCGCAAGCAAAACTAATGAATGCACAAACAGCAGCAACAACAAGCCTATCCCCGGGATATTGTAAACATGTAAAATGTTGTTCGGAATCTAACTCCCAAGTTAGATATACATTAGGAATGTATATACCCTCAAATGGCAGAATATTCCATCTTAGTTTAGTAACATGGCCATGATCTCGTACTTGAGGTGGTGGTGCAGCCCTACCATTGCGATTATACGCATGTGGACGACCTCGTGGTGGTGCTAGTGGTTGCATGTAGTTCTGATCCTCATAAACGCCCTCGTAATTTTTGTCGTCCTCCTCGGCAGTAGCAGCAAGAACTATAGAAGCAACAACAGCAGTATAAACGACACCAGAATTTTGGCCTTCCTCAAGAGGAACACGCTTCGCTTATTGGAGTACTAGATTGTGACGTGGAGGTGGTTGCGGTTGTTATTGTTGTTGTTGTTGTTTTTGTTTGATAGCGACAAAGGTGTCCTGTCTTTTGATGAGCAGGTGAATATCGTTTTCTGTGGGAGTAGACTTTCACGATCTAACTACGAACATGCGAGACGTCGCACCTTAACAGTCGCTAAACCAACTTCCAAGGGTTATTGACCATGCCGTAGCACGATCAACCTGACCACGAGGGTCTATTTCCTGCGAGCAAATGTAAAACAAGCAAAAAAATGAACGCAATCTGGATATCATGGATATAAGAGGAAATCTTTATTAATGAAAGTGGGGTTCTGTGATGCCTTGGTCTGGTAGTTGAACACAAACGAAGTACGTGAAGTTGCAGCAATGCCGAACTTTAATTTAAACAAAACCCAAAGCCTAAACGATGGCCCAAGGGTTGTATATATGGAGGAAGTGGGGGGGGGGGGGGATTTTGTGGCCCATTGTAGGATGGATATGAAACCAACCCTAACTCTGTTTCCCCAACTCATATTGACTCAAAAATTAGCCTATACTTCTGTACTTTGAAATTACATGGGCCTGGCCCAATAATAAGTTGACACAGCACCTATAATATCCTCTGGGCGAAGTTTATGAAGTGGCATCTTGTATATTTCGTCCAAGGCTTCATGCCCTCATTATAGTAGCTTCAAAGTCTTGAAATCATCACTTGTAACTTCGTTCTTGTTCCCCTTAGCATGCCATCATCTCCATGCTTGATCTTGCTCCAATGTTCATCCTTCTTGTCCAATGCTTCAATTTTGGGTTTATCAACTTCAATTCCCTGTGGAGTAACAACATAGCCAAGAAAAGATACTCGGCGGTGTAAAAGGTGCACTACCCAAGGTTACCAAACAAACGTGCATAACGTAGAGCAATAAAAACATCACGTACGTGTTCCAAATGTTCCTCCAAAGATCTGCTATAAATCAATATATCACCAAAATAGACTACCACAAATGATCTAATGAAAGCACGTAAAACTTCGTTCATTAATCTCATGAAAGTACTAGGTTCATTAGTTAACGCGAAAGGCATGACTAACCACCCATACAATCCAAACTTAGTTTTAAATGTTGTTTTCCATTCATCCCCCAATTTCATACGAATTTGATGGTATCCACAATGCAAATCAACTTTGGAGAATATTGCAGAGCCACTCAATTCATCAAGCATATCATCTAGCCTAGGAATAGGATGACGATAATGAATAGTAATATTACTAATGCCTCTACAATCAACACACATACGGGTTGTACCATCCTTTTTCAGCACTAGAATAATAGGAACGACACAAGGACTAAGGGATTCGTGTATATAACCTTTGTCGAGCAGCTCCTAGACTTGACGCACAATCTCCTTCATCTCCTCTTGATTGGTACGGTATGGTGCACGGTTGGGTAGTGATGCACCAGGAATTAAGTCAATCTGATGCTCTATCCCTCTAATAGGTGGTAATCCTGGCGACACGCCTTGTGGAAAGACGTCAGCAAACTCCTGCAAAATTTTAGTGACAACAGGAGGCAAAGAGGGAGGCTCGTCCTCGAATGTAAATAATGCCTCTTTGCACATGAAAGCATAGCAAGCAGATTTGCTGAAATCTAGATCATCAGTATCTGATTTGGTGGCAAGTAAACATCCACTTTTCACTTTATTTTTGAAGCAACACTAGATGATGGTTTATCATTAGGCTTCATTTGTTGCTCAAATTCTTTTGTCACAGTATTATTTTCACTCTTACTATGCTCCTATTTTGCTTTACTAGCTATTTTAATAACATCTTTCAAAATGGAATCAGGAGACATCGGAAGCAAAGTAATATGTTTATCCTTATGCACAAGAGTATACTAATTATTTCTACCATGGTGTATAGAAGTTCTATCGAATTTCCATGGTCTACCAAGTAATAAGGAACATGCTTGCATGGGTACCACATCACAATCAGCATAGTCAGCATATGTAGCGATACTAAAATGCACACGAACAGTACGTGTTACCTTAACCATGTTGTTGTTGTTGAACCATTGGATGTAGTAAGGATGCGGCTGGGGTCTTGTGGTGAGAGACAGATTCTCCACCATCTCCATGCTAACCAAGTTGTTGCAAGTCCCTCCATCAATGATGACGTGGACAGAATGTTCCTTCACAACTCCCTTTGTATGGAACAAATTATGCCTCTTATTTTGCTCAGCTTGTGTTACATGCACACTCAAAACACAATGAGCAACTAAACTCTCATACCTGTCAGCATCTTCAGCAGCCATGTATTGCGTCTCATGTTCAGAATTATCTTCACTGTGTTCTTCACTAGTAATAAGGACCAAAGTGTCCTCATCATAGTCACTAGCGGACTGATACCCACCATCCTCAGTAGCAATCATCACATGCTTAGATGGGAATTCTCTCGCATAATGACCTCCATCCTTGCAATGACGACAAATAATATCATGTGTTTTCCCTGTTGATGCCATGGATGAAGAAGAGCTCTATGCAGGCCTAGAAGGTATGCTCTTGGCAGATAGTGGTGGTTGTGCCTGCTTTCTTGTATCATGGTTGGAGGTGGCAGCTGATGGAGGTGCCGGTGTAGCAGAACATGTGGAAGTAGAGGATACACAAAGTGTCCATGATGAAGCTCAACCTGTAGAAAAGTTAGTTCGCGCCAAAGCCTATCGGTCCTGCACTTCATGTTCAGCTTTGCAAGCAAGATAGTATAAACGAGTGGTATTATTATACTCCCTGTACTCTAAAATGGTCTCAATCTCTCTATTTAACCCACCCATAAAATGTGCAAGCATAGCTTCGTTATCCTCAACAATACCACATCTAATCATGCCAGTTTGTAATTCCTGATAATATTCCTCTACATTATTTTTTCCTTGTCTTAAACGCGGCAATTTTTGAAGTAATTCATGTTGATAATATGGTGGAACCCAACAAGTACACATAGCAGTTTTCAAAGCAGCTAAAGTAGCTGGAATAGGATATAATCTACAGTGTTTAGACCACCATACACATGCAAAACTTGTGAAAGCACAAACAGCAGCAGCAACACGTCTCTCCTCGGGATATTGTAAACATGTAAAATGTTGTTCAGTTTCTAACTCCCAAGTAAGATGTATATTAGGAACATATTTACCCTCAAATGGTGGAATATTCAATTTTCAGTTTAGGGATATGTTCTTGATCTCGTACCTGAGGGGGTGGTGCAGCCCTACCGTTGCGATTATATGCATGAGGACGACCTGGTGGTTGTGGAGCTGATGGTTGCACGTAGTTCTGATTTTGATCAACATCATCCTCGTAATGGCCCTCCTCCTCTTCAATAGCAGCAGGAGCTACAAAAGCATCAAGAATAGTAGCAGCGGCACCAAAAGTTTGTCCTGGCTCAAAAGGAACACCCTGCGCTCGCCCTGCTGGATCGCGACGTGGAGGTGGTTGTGGACGTTGTTGCAATGGTGCAGCACATGCTTGGGGTGGTTGTGGTAGATGTGTGAGTACTTCATCAAACTTGGCGTCCAACATGGTGTCAATTGTCTTATCAATGTCATCAATCCTCTCCAGTGCCTTTCCAAAGTTGGCCATCACGTCTTCCACCTGTTGACCCAACATTTGCTGAAATTTATTATGAAGCTCATTCTTCGTCATGTTCTCCTAGTTAATATCGTTGGCTTGGGTTCCTACCATGGTTAGGAGCAATAGAAACACACAAGAATATGATCCTACAGACTACTAGAAAGTGGTGTTAGTGGGGTGTCACAAATCCGTCAAGGAAATGTAAAATTCTTACCAGTTCTTACCCAGCAGCAGGTGGTGAGCACCAACCATTGTAGTCAAAACTCTCAAAGCTTGGACAAAGCGATTGCCAGGTGGTGTCAAACGCAAGAGGTAGATGTATGTGGAGCTGGGAAGGCTTATGATATTGTAGCAAAAATGTCAGTAGTAATCAGTTCAGAGATGCAAAGTTGAATAAAGCTCAACGACAGTACTGTGCTGGTCCTAGGCTAGACCGTACTAGAGATGCGAGCCTAGAATAGTAACAAAATCGTGGTCTGGCACGTAAACAAGGGAAAAACACACTCTGGAGAAAAATTATTGCTCTTTTTTTGCGCTCATTTTTCGCGTTCTTTTTTTTGTGAAAAATCACTATAATGGCGAGTGTCTCAAAACTCTTCCCAAGTCAAAATAGCAGCATAGGGACAAAAAAATTG